>BPTQ01000005.1:105193861-105348183 GCA_019973895.1 Chrysanthemum seticuspe | reverse complement strand
CTTTCAAGTCGCTGACTGTGATGCATACGACTCTGATGTAGATGATGGACCTACTGCACACACAATTTTCATGGCTAGCATTTCTCCAATGGTTTCTCCCAAGGTCTCTTCTTCACCACAAGCTGGCACATCCAAGGACAAACTCATCTCAGAGGTATTAAAACTATACGATGATGCTGATGTGCAACAGATGCATGACAAAGTACAATCAACTGAAACTATTGAATCAAATGTTGAAAATATGGGTAATAACAATATTGTCCCATACGATCAATACGTGAAACAAAGTGAAAGTGAAGTTGTACCAAGTGATGCATCTTCTGCAGTCAACAATGACTATGTCTTTGATGAATACACTGCATGCGCTCCTGATGATTCCTTAATTTCTGAACTAAATGCCTATAAGGAACGTGTTGCTATTTATGAACAACGTGCAAAATTTGAGTTGACCACTCGTGAGCAGGAAATGGATGACCAAGTGAGTACAGTAATTAGAAAAAGTAAGTTTAGAGAAGAAGTATTGAAACAAGAATTACATTCCTTGCAAGAAAAACTTTCTAAAACAGCTAAGCAAAAACAAGAACTTCAAGAAAATGTGAAAATGCTTAAGCAAGAATTTAATGCAAAGGAATCAAAACTCTTGAGAGATTTTTCCAATCTGAAAACTTTGAAAAACAAACTTGAAAACAAGTTGTACATACAAGGAAACACCATTCAGACTGCTCACATGGTCACTAAACATCGAGTCTTAAGCGATAAGCATAGCATTCCCCTTGTTGAGGAACCAAATCCAGAGGTAATTAAAAAGGCTAGAAATGCTCATAAGGTGCTTTATGATGGTAATGAAATCCTTAAGCCTAGGCAGAAACCTAGTTGCGTTGAGTGCACTGAGGAAGATAAGAAATCAAATGAAATCACTAGGGAAAAGATGAATAAGAAACAAAATGATCCCAAATGCAAAGAGAAAAACATAATTATCACTCCTCATGATTACAAGAAGGAAAACTGGATTTCCTTGAACAAATTTAAGCCTCAGACTTTGTTGACTCCCGAACAAGTCTTCTGGAAAAAAGATTTAGATAAGCAGAAAGCGGAAAATATTGTTGAAACAAACCCTCCCCTTAGGAAAATGCCTAGAGCGACTGTGTATCCTCCTAATACACCAATGCATCTTGTACCTAGAACAATTGCCACTAAAAGCAAGACATTAATTAGCCAATACGTTATATTTCAACTATTTGTTGATTTTGAGAAAACTTGCAAGAAAAGGATCACACCCACAGGTATAACTGAAGGAGAAAGGGGTTTTGAACAAATGAAAGAATGTTATTTAACTGAGGTCATGCCCTTCTTTAAACTTCTAAAAGATCACTTTGAGAGTCTTAAAAAGGGGATAGAAACTGATATTAAGGGAATGGAAAAGGAATTTGATGCAATGGTTGTTGAAGTTAGTGACTATGAGCGTGCACTGAAATATAATGAGATTGAGAGAAAGAACCTGCATACATTAAATGAGAATCTTATTACTGAATGTGTTGCTCAAGATGTCTTTTTCACTGCTTCAAATTGCTCTATTAATGCTTCCAATTTCATGAACTATCTGTGGCCCTGAAAGTCTCCCATGATCGTGTCATTGAGCTTGAAAAAACTAATTCTAAACTAAATGAGAAAATTGAACTGGATGATCACGACAATTTGGTTAAACATTTTTCTAAACTAGAAGTTGAGTATTTTAATCTACAACTAAAATATCAACATCTCAAAGAAAATGTCAAAACTTCAAATATCAAGACATCTTCAGATGCTCCAGAGTTTGATGCAGTTTTTCAAATTAACAAACGAGATGAACAGATTCAAGCTCAGTGTAACACGATCAGAAAGTTGAAAGCCCAAATCTCTCAATTAAAGGGTCAAACGAACAATATGACAGGCTCCCAAATGCCTCCTCCTTTAGATTCTTAGAATTCTCAAACGTTTCATCTTCAAAACCTAGTAAATGCTTTACAAAAGGAAAACGAAAGTTTTCTAGAAGAAAATGAAAAGGTTAAACGTCATTTCAATGAGTTATTTGAATCAATTAAAGTCACTCGTAACAAAAACAACGAACAAATAGCTTCATTGCAAAAGGAAATTGAGAATCTGAAGGGTCAGGTAAAAGGGAAAATGCCAATGACCAATGGGGAGAATGTTGTATCAAAGGTTCACTCTTGTAATAAATATGCTTTATCTGTGACATATGTCCCTCCTCATCTAAGGAACAACAAACTTGCCATTCAAACATACTTCTCATCCCTTAAGGATTGCCTAGAATGTCTGCGTGAGATTGTTGAAGAGGATAGGCTAGAGAAACCTCATGATAATGCAATTGGACATGCATGCTTATATGCCAAACGATCTTAAGAAATCTTAGAATGCTTGATCACAATATGCCCAAAGACATTAGGTGAGAGAGTTAACCCTTTGATTCCATGCTCGATGCCTAATGCCAAATATGATATGCACTCGATTCCCAATGTTTTGAATGTGAACCGTAGTGTACCCTTGAGTAGTTCAGATTCTAGATCTGTCAATGCTAAGAGAGAGAACTCAAAGATGCCTTCTAGGAGTACTAATCTCAGTACCTCTAGTTTTAAGAAAGTGAACCTTAGTGCACCTGCATGTAGTTTAGATCCCAGCACATCTAAACAGGTGGTGCAAAGAGTAGTAAAACAAACTAATGTTCCCATTCCCTCTACAGGAGTAATCAGTGACATTAAAGGGAGCAGGTCAAAGTCTCAAGACAATACAAGGAATGATAGGACCTCTGAAGCTAAGAATGTGCACTGGAAGAGAGTAGAAGAACAATCTAGGAACTTTAAGCTTGAATTGAATAAAACGAATCGTGTTGATTCTAGTATTTGCCATAGGCGTACTGTAATTAATTCGAATTCCGATACTATTTGCAAACCATGTACTGATGTCTGCTTGAATTCTGTCTCTAATCATGAATGTGGTGTTAATGTTCTGCCTAATGATGTTAATTGTCCAGTTAATATTGCTAATGCTAAAATTCATGCTAAGAAGACTAAAAGGCAAAAACGAAAGAAAGTTAGAAAACAGTGGAAACCCACAAGAAGAACATTCAGTAAAATAGGCATTTATTGGACACCTGTTGGTCTTAAGACTAATCAGATAATGCCCACTAGAAAATGGATGCCTACCGGTAGAACTATTCCCTTAAGAAGTGATCACACTCTGAACAGGGCTAATACTGACACTAGTACTGCATCTATTCACAACGATTCCATTGCCTCACTTTCTGATATGAATGATTCTATTTCTGATGTGGGTGTTCCAAACATTGTTACTAACCAAATGGAACCCATTCTTGCATGGGGATCCCAATTATCCAGTTATCCATTCTTGTCTGTGTTCAACTGCAGATCGTTCAAATCGTTCTGTGGTACCTGGACTCAGGCTGTTCCAAGCATATGACTGGAGACCGGTTGTAACACCCCAACCCGACAAGGGTAGAAGTGTCACATTCTGGTGTCATATCAGAACATACAAATAAAATTTTACAAGCGAAAGCATTATAAAATAAATTACCAAGTCATATAACGGATGACTTACAAAGAAAATACAAAATCCAATATGTCCAAAACGGAAATAAAATCTGGAACAATAACTCTTCAAATTAAATCCAAAATGATAAAGTAGCTAAGGTCGGTCTACTCGACTAATCCAACTCTCAGCCCAACAAGCCCATCTTCAAACCTAAAAACCTGCCGCAGGAAAAGAAATGCGGCTGAGCTTAAAAAGCCCAGTGAACAGATATAACAGAACGAAAGCTAAACGAAATTCAGGGATACAAATGAAATAAGGAAACTGATAACAAGGTCGCAACGAAATGAGAATAATGAGTCAATGAGGGTCCTGCAGAAACACAATTACACAAATACCCAGAGGGAACAGATAACAGAGGAGGAAAAGCACATAGCACATTGATGACATAAACGTACGCACATGTAAATGACCAGGCATACAATAAAGCAGGAACTCAGAGTATAAAATAGGCCAACAGAAATCCAAATGCTAGCGGAAGCAATTAATGAGAAAGTAAGCATGGCAATCACACAAGTCAAATAATTACAGTTAATAACATAACCAGTATCATAACAGCGGAAGTACTAACAGCAGTCAAAACATGGCAGCCACACGTAACAAGTAGGAATACAGTACGAACATTATAATTGAATGGATTAAGGACATAGCAGGGCAACTAAACAAGTTAACAAGCCGGACAACATAAGTTGAACCATTTATCCAATCCAACAGTAGCATAAACAGAATTGTAAACATGGCAGGTCAAAATAAGCAGATAAGGATACTAACGGATAGTCATAGTTCACGAGATTAACTGAACGAGGTATACAAGATAAACATATAAATCAGAGGGTCACATAACAGTAAGATCACATATCATCAGATGATCACAGGTAAATCAGATAACCGTTTATTAATCATATCATAGCAGGGTAATCAGTAGTCGCATAAAACATGAATAGCATAATCAAATCCAATAAACATATAATAACCCGGTACGTGAATGGAATGGTAGAAGAATAAGTCACATAAGGGTACAGGGTAACGGGCAGTTAATACAGAATATGGTGCGTTGGGGTAAACAGATGGTACAATATAAGTATATCAACAGTGTAAGGGTTGTCAGAAATCTATCCCGAGCCAACAAAACAAATCAATATCAATAGTGGCAATAGTCGCCAATAGTATCCAATAGTAGCCATTGTATTCGGAGGGGTGACCTCGGAATACCAAACCAATAGGAGGGGAGACCTCAGTAACCAATGGAGTAGCTAGCTCCCAGACTGTGAAGACGCGTATTGCACACGACATCATTCACCAGACAGATCATAACATATCAGATAACAGAACAAATCTAGGATGCATCCATACGCCCCTGCAGACAGATAGTGGCCATACAATATATATATCGAGCTCATAATCAGATAACAGAAAGGGACGGTGTGGAACATCACTCAACCACACTAGAGTCATGCCATTGGTGCATCAATGACACGGCCATGTTACCTTCATGGCTAGGGAAACAATATTTGGCTCGGGTATCAATCTGAAGGGTCAAACAAAGGTCCACAGTATAGCAATATGCAGTCATCATAATCAGAGGTTCAATATCAGTAGCTCACAATTCAAAGGTTCATAGCAACAATCAATATCAAAACCCAATATCAAAGGTTCAGTAACAGAGGTTCAAAAACAGAGGGGTCAATAGCAATGGTTCAATATCAGAGGGTCAATAGCAAAAGAAATCATAGCAATGAAATATCGTAAGCGAACAAAGTCAAAGGATCAGAAAGTCATGAGAAACCCCTACTGAAAAGGGATAGAATATCTGTACCTTATTCGAAGCAAGCAGAACAGGAAAGTAAGGCCACACGAAGAATCAATCCTGCCGTCTAGAACCTATGAATTAGATAACGCTTATTAAGACCAGATTACTCATTTTAGACGGCTTTCCATTTTTTAGCAGGTTTCCACTTTTAGTAACTTTCCCTTTTAAGGAACTTTCTATTTTAGGCAGGTTTCCATAATTAACAGGTTTCTATATTTAGTAAGTTTAGCAATTCATGAAGCATTTAATGTCATATTAGGTTTAATGAAGAAAAAGGAGTATTATTATAGTGCAAAGATCATTTATGCCAATTTACACAAGTTTAAGGTTTGCATGTGATAATGTTCTAAAGATGAGGGTTAAAAGTGAAAAATACCAAAATATTTAACATGCAACATTATGTCTATTCATACAGTTATACGCATGTATTTCATTTTCACATTCCATTGGCAAAACGTTTTTCTTGCTTGAATTCGATATGCAATTTACCCTCGCTCACGGTTCATAAAACTTACCAACACGACTTGGCAAACGCACCTAATGACTAACCCCGACTCGTCTTCCCCGACACCCTTTTACACCCCGTAAAACTTACCCATAAATCCCGCGATGACCCTCGAATTTACCCCCACAAGACCAAATATCTCTTTTCTAAACCGAACCATACTCGCCACTCTTTTACCTTCTCGTTACCCATCCCTTGCGATACCGAAACCAAACCGAGACACCATGTTTTTACGAATCGAAAACAGCTACCACTCGACCCACACACACATATTGTTTTCATGATTAAACCATTTTTTTTATGTGACAAGTTCTTTACTGTTTCAAAATATTACCATACATGCATTTATACCATTTCACAAGTGTTTACTCATGCTTATTTGTATTATAATGAGAACAAGTAGACATGTTATATGTATATATATGTGCAGGTTTCATAACGTGAATGAACATACCCAACTACAACATGAAAAATCATATTTGTATGATATTCTTTGAACAGGTAAACGTGCACTTTAACATACATATTTGAAATCATTTTGGCGAACATATAAGGTTAGTTTTAATCTTTTACGTAACACATTAGTATGGATAGAATCATGCGCTGATGTTCAATAGTACACGACCAGGAGTAAAAACAAAAGAGCGAGACGAGGCATGATTGGTACCTTCATAACGTGCAAAGAAGAGGAAGAGAACCAGGCTAAAACAAAACGAACCAAGCACCTTCGTGCCTTATTACCCCACGACCAAGCTATCAAGACCCACGACAAACCAAGCACCCTTCGAACCAAATACCTAAGATCACAGCTGCTACGAATCTCCTTTGAAACCACCTTGTTGTCGACAGAAAATGGAGAAGAATGGGGTTTTGCCGTCACTTTTGTGTAGAGGGTATTTAGGGTTTTGTTTTGGTTCGGTATTGGAGAAAAAAAAAGAGCCGATTCTATTCTTTTAGGGAATCAGTTTTTGTGGGAACCGTATATGTTAATGATGGAGGGAGCGTGTGACGAAATAAGGAAACCAAAAATTACGGGAATGTCTTTAATGTGATTGAGGGAGAAACGTTTAATAGGTAAGGAAACAAGTAATTGAGATTGAATGTGTATTTTTTTTTTATAGAGGCATGATTATAGTGCTACAAATATAGGGTGGTAATTGGTTAGGATAAGTTTTATACACATAGCTTAGTATATAATGTAATATAACTTAATGTGTTATTGCAAAATTTCAAATTGGAAGGCAAAATAGGAATTTCAAATGATTGAAATTTGAGGGTTTTACACCGGTCGCGGCTCATGAACTTCGTGAGCAAATTCATCGGGACTGTTAGATTTGGTAATGATCATTTCGGTGCTATTATGGGTTATGGAGATTATGTTGTTGGTGATAGTGTCATCTCTAGAGTGTATTATGTGGAAGGTTTAGGTCATAATATGTTCTCTGTTGGTCAATTCTGTGATTCTGATCTAGAAGTAGCCTTCAGAAAACATACCTGCTTTGTTAGAGATCTTAATGGTAAGGAACTGTTAAAAGGAACTCGTGGCTCAAACCTTTACACCATCTCTATCGATGACATGATGAGGGCCTCTCCAATCTGCTTGTTATCAAAGGCTTCTAAAACAAAGTCATGGTTATGGCATCGTCGTCTCAATCACTTGAACTTCGGCACCATCAACGATCTTTCCAGAAAAGACTTAGTTGTAGGTTTACCTAGACTAAAGTATGAAAAGGACCATCTTTGTTCAGCATGTCAATTGGGAAAAAGCAAGAAGTATGCCCATAAACCCAAACCTACTAACTCTGTCACAGAAGTTCTTCATATGATTCATATGGATTTATGTGGACCTATGAGGGTGCAGAATATCTTTGGGAAGAAATATGTGTTAGTTGTGGTTGATGATTACTCTAGATTCACCTGGGTCAAGTTCTTAAGGACAAAGGATGAAACTCCTGATATCATCATCAAACTCATCAAACAGCCGCAGGTTCGACTAAACAAAACTGTCAGAATTATCAGAACAGACAATGGAACTGAGTTTGTCAACAAACAACTTAGTGAATTCTATGAAAGCGTTGGAATCAGCCATCAAAGAAGTGTTCCACGAACCCCTCAACAGAACGGTGTAGTTGAAAGACGAAATCGTACTCTTGTTGAAGCCGCTAGAACAATGCTGATATACTCAAAGGTTCCAATGTTTCTCTGGGCTGAAGCAATTGCCACTGCATGCTACACACAAAATCGTTCCCTGATTCACACTGTTCATGGAAAAACTCCATATGAACTTGTCCACAACAGAAAACCTAATCTATCTTTCCTTTGTGTGTTTGGTGCATTGTGCTATCCAACTAATGAGGGTCAAGACTTAGGCAAACTTAGGGCCAAAGCTGACATTGGAGTATTTGTAGGATATGCACCAAACAAAAAGGGATACCGAATCTACAACAAAAGAACCCGAAATATCATGGAAACAATTCACGTTACGTTTGATGAGCTGACCGGTCAAATGGCTCCTGGACACTCCAGCTCAGGACCCGCACTTCAAAACAGTCCCATTGGTTCATCTCTTGTTCCAAACTCCTCTCAAGAAACTCCATATGTACCTCCATCTGAAGATGATGTAAAGAAATTGTTTGATCCCATGTTTGATGAACTGTATGATTCAACTACTAATGAGGTGCTGATCCCTACAACAGAGGATGCTCATATTCCAGTGAATGAAGTCAATCCTTCAGTCTCAATATCTTTAAGTCAAGAAGCACCTGCTGCTGATCCTTCAGTCTCATCAACAAATCATCATTCTTCAAATGTACATCATGGAAATGTTTCTGGCATCAATGATGAAGTTAATCCCTTTGCTACTCCTGAAGATGCTCCATTTGAAAACATATTTGCTACTCCTGAATCATCATCAGAACCATCTTCTTCAGGAGACATCGACTCAGCTACCTCAGTTCCTCAACAACTGCCACATGAACACCTCAGAAAATGGACTCACGATCATCCATTAGACAACATCATTGGAAATCCCTCTCGTCCTGTATCAACCCGGAAACAACTCGCAACCGATACCTTATGGTGCTTCTTCAACTCCGTATTATCTAAGATCGAACCAAAAGATGTTAAAACTGCCATGAATGAAGATAGCTGTTTCAATGCCATGCAAGATGAAATTCATGAGTTTGATCGTCTTGATGTATGGGAGTTAGTACCTGCTCCAGACTGTGCTATGATTATAGCTCTCAAATGGATCTTCAAAGTAAAACTTGATGAGCATGGTGATGTTTTGAAAAACAAGGCTCGATTAGTTGCTAAATGATATCGTCAAGAGGAGGGTATAGACTTTGAAGAATATTTTGCTCCAGTTGCTCGAATCGAGGCAATCAGAATCTTTCTGGCTAATGCTGCTAGTAAGAACATGATAGTATATCAGATGGATGTAAAGACGGCATTTCTGAACGGAGATCTTAAAGAAGTTGTCTACGTCAGCCAACCTGAAGGATTTGTGAATCAAGAGCATCCTACTCACGTTTATCGTTTGAAGAAGGCTCTTTACGGTTTAAAGCAAGCTCCAAGGGCATGGTATGATACACTGTCAAAGTTTCTTCTATCAACCGGATTCATCAAAGGAGCAGTTGATCCTACATTGTTCACCAGGAAGTCAGGCAAACATTTAATTCATGTTCAAATTTTTGTTGATGATATTATTTTTTCCTCGACAGACCCAATGGAATGTGATCGTTTTTCTAATGAAATGAGTTCAAAGTTTCAAATGTCAATGATGGGACAAATGTCATTTTTCTTGGGATTACAAATTTCACAAAGTCCCGGAGGCATTTTCATAAATCAATCTAAATATGCAACAGAGATTTTAAAAAAATTTGGATTTGATTCATGTGACCCTGTTGACACCCCCATGATTGACCGAACCAAACTAGATGAGGACCTCTCAGGGATCATGATTGACCAAACGAAATATCGGAGTATGATTGGATCCCTGATGTATCTCACTGCTAGTAGACCAGACATCTTGTTCGCTGTTTGCATGTGTGCTAGATACCAGGCTAAGCCTACTAAAAAGCACCTTGAAGCAGTTAAACGGGTCTTTCGGTATCTCCAAGGAACCATCAATATGGGTCTTTGGTACCCGAAGGACACTGGTATGTCACTAACGGCCTATGCAGATGCTGATCATGCAGGTTGTCAAGATACACGTCGAAGTACGTCAGGAGGTGCTCAGTTTTTGGGTGATAAGCTTGTGAGCTGGTCTTCAAAGAAGCAAATGGGTACTTCTATTTCCTCTACAGAGGCTGAATACATAGCCATGTCATCTTGTTGTGCTCAAATCTTATGGATGAGATCTCAATTATCTGACTATGGCTTTGTATTCAACAAAATCCCTCTGTACTGTGATAATAAAAGTGCTATTGCTCTCTCATGCAAGAACGTTCAACACTCAAGAGCAAAGCATATCGACATTCGACATCATTTCATCAGGGAACAAGTGGAAAAAGGTGTGGTGGAACTATACTTTGTGAGGTCTGAATATCAATTAGCAGACATCTTCACCAAAGCTCTTCCAAGAGAACGTTTTGAGTTTATTCTTCCACGACTTGGCTTGAAAAGCCTTCAACCAGAAACTCTCAAACGTCTTCAGGAGGAAGAAGAGGAGTAAAGGTCTATCTTCATCTATCTCTTGTATATATCTATTCGAAAAACAAAATACAAAATTATAAAACCTTCAAAAATCAAATAGAAAAATATAAAACTCTCAAAATCCATAAAAATTTGAAAAATTCGAAAACTCTTTAAAATATATATATATATATATATATATATATATATATATATATATATATATATATATATATATATATATATATATATATATATATATATATATTGTCAATTTGTCATGTTTTTCTCGGTTCGATAATATCTACGGTCTTTGTGCTGTCATTCAAAGAATGACACGGGTCTTTAGATGTTGTTCGAATTCTTAAAAATATATATATATATATATATATATATATATATATATATATATATATATATATATATATATATATATATATATTTTTGGGAGAAAGAGAAATGGTTTATTGTCATTTTCAGGCGATAACCCGGTTTTAAAAGAAAGAACAGAGCCATGTTTCACCATGTTTTCAAAAGATATTCATGCATGTTTTATCAATGGAGTTTAAAGTCTTAAAATCCGATCCTTATCAGTTAAAACGCTTTCATAATCAAGTCACAATTCCCCTTAAAAGCTTTCAAAATCAATTTAAATCAATAAGAGATCACAAATCTCAAATGATTTGATAATTGTGATCGGGGGAGAATGTGTGATTTAAATTGGATTTAAACTGATAATTAGGTAAATGGTTTTATAAGGATGTACATGCTATCCTGCCCACATGTGACAAACGATTTCAAATTTTCCATGCACATGTTGTGGGGGAGCATCTATCTTAAACCTATGATTTGAAATGTGATAAACTTATCTCAATGTGCAAGGTCCCTCTAGTATGTGCAAAACTCTTTTCAAACCTCGAGGCACATATTGAGGGGGAGCGAATTTATGGAAACCTCATCCTTCCCGGAAATACTATATCTACTTGATTTGATGTGGGAAGTGATGTTGATATCTTTTAGAAAATGGTAATCAAAGAAGTTAATTCTTTCTCTTGCCTCCGTGTGCAAAACATTTTTCAAATACTTGATGCACATGTTAAGGGGGAGTTCTCGTTCTAAAAATATTAAAAACAATTCAGGTACTAAATGCTTTGATAATATATCACTAGTATCTGAATTGATTTTCAAATGGTTTTCAATTGGTTCCAATGGCAGATGAACAATACCATATAGACCGACCAACTCTACTTTATGTACGGTGATATAAGGATGATAAGGTTAGGTATGTGTTCCCATGATCCGCCAGAACCGGAGGGATCTACCCAGGGACAATCCACTAGTTAGTGTAGAAGTCCTTAGGTATGATGATAAAAGGAGAAAAATGAGATAAGGGAAGAGTGCGGACTAAGACTGAGCTAGTATTGGAATAAACCCAACAAGGTTCTAGCTATGAAGTCTCGGTAAGCACTGAAGGGGTTGAAGAATTAAAAAGAATTGAATGAGGAAAGGGTGAAAACAAATAGCCCTCCATTTATTCAACCTTAGGGCAGAAACCGGGTTCACCTCATATGCTACTGATGGTAACATCGGTATTGAAGAACAAAGACGTCATGGACCCAGTGACGCACTGCACTTCAACTTTCCAAACCACTCAAGTTCCTCTTAAAAGGACTTTTTTCATTCTCACGGGGAACCGACATTATCTATCGACTTTCTCTTAGAGATTGTTGATATTGAAGAAGGAGACCCTCTCCCTAGTCTCCGGCACAGGATCCAAATATGCACAAATTGAGTCTAGAGCCACGAGATCATCAATAAATCTCATTAGGACACTTTCAATGAAGACTCTCTGTTTCACACAATGTGGAAAGAGAGATTATATCTTGAGTCCTACGCTTTATCCTTGTGGTATTGCCAGAACATCTGAGTGATGTGTTTACATATTCACAATGAAGATGGAAAGCCTTCTGTAGCCAACATCAAACAAGCTCCTGGTAGGTGGCATGTGAGATCTATTATATAGATCAATCATGTGACAACTGAACAGAAACAATGGGGCGATTCAATCTCATGAATCAATCCTGGTTCAGGTTATGGATTGACGGATACCTTTGAAAAACCGGTCTTTGTGCTTAACAACTCTTTTCTTTAGCACATCGACCGTGTACTCATTTTTCAAACCAAAAGATGTTTTTATGATTGATAATTGATTTTTCAATAAAATCTTCGTTGTATTGCAAAAACAATTTCTATTGAGCAATACACGATTGTTTTTCAAATCTCTTTTCATCAATCAGTGGACTTAAAATTCGCTGGTTCACTCACTCCGTGTTGTCTTCTTTGAGACGTTCCGGTTTGAGAACAGCTAGAACAGCTGCGAAACCCTGTCAAGGAGATTCTTAGGAATCCTACCTGATCACAGGCAGTACTTGTACTGATCAACGGGGAACCGTGGGCCGTGTACCTCAATTCAACGAAAGTGATCAAAGACACTTTCGTGCGATTTATTGCTAACTGTTGTATGCAGGTACACCCGACGTTTGCAGCTGATCAGAATGAAGCGGTCAATCCATAGCCGCATGCTCACACCACACATTCATCTCAAAAGAAATCATGATAAGTGCATCAATGACTTTGATATTTTCACTCCATGCTTCTGCTACGCTGCTGCCAATATCATGATTCAACAAATGCTTCCGCTACTCTGATGAGAAGATATCATGATCCAGAATGTGAGCATGTCGGTCCTAAAGTCACTACATCACATAATACCAACACCACAAAGGATGTGTCAGAGATTGTTGATAGCTGATGATCTCAAAAGATGGCTCAAAATTATTATCACGTGGATCAGTAAAAGACCTCAACTTGAAGTAACCAAACATGCAATGTGAAGAATCAATGACTACGAGCTTAGGAGCAAAGGACTACATCAAGAATGCAAGATCAATTGTTAATGTATTATCTGGTTGTATTCAATGTATTTTTGGTACATGATTGAGGTGACCTCCCTTAGGGGGAGATTGTTAGGAATTAGAAATTCCCGGTATTAAAGAGTCGGTCACCTCAAGTATATGTAATCATTTGAAAGCTCGTAGTCGTAGTTATTTTAAGTTAAGTAGTATTTAGTTAAGTAACACCGTGGAGGACGGACGGGTCTTTACCCACTGTATGCCTGATCCATAGCCCGATGTGTGGCGATTTATGTAAGACTATAAATACTCTCTACCTTCCAAGGTAGAGAGTTGGAGCTCATAATAATATCTTTCACTTTCTCTCACTAAGTTCCCTAAACCTCTAACTTTCTCTCTCTAGAATTCCATCTATACGCTACTTTGTGTTATGGTTTGATGTGTATGTGAAAAGTTATATCTTACACCTGGTATTATGTTTGCTGTCAGTGCTTGTTCTATGCATCAAGTCACTCTTTTGACTTCCAATTTGAATGCAATCAAGAAAATCTTCAAGTATCTCAAAGGTCAACCTAAGTTGGGTCTTTGGTATCTTAGAGAGTCTCTATTTGAGTTGGAAGCTTATAGTAATAGTGACTATGATGGTGCAAACTTTGATCACAAATCTACTACTGGGGGGTGTCAATTTTTGGGAAGGAGATTAATCTCCTGGCAATGCAAGAAGCAGACCATAGTGGCTACATCTTCTACTGAGGCTGAATATGTTGCTGCTGCTAGTTGTTGTGGTCAGGTACTTTGGATTCAAAATCGGTTATTGGATTATGGGTTCAATTTTATGAACACTAAGATCTTTATAGACAACCAAAGTACAATTTGCATTGATAAAAACCCTGTTTTTCATCAAAGAACAAAGCACATAGAAATTCGACACCACTTTATCAGAGATGCTACTGAAAAACACCTTATTCAAGTGGTTAAAATTCATACTGATGAAAATGTGGCCGATTTGTTAACAAAAGCTTTTGATGGCCTTAGGTTTCAATTTTTGATTGTCCGTATAGGCATGATCAACCCCTGATTGTTGTGTTTGAGGGGAGGATTATGCCTAAGGGGAGGTTTCTGGTTTAAGGGGAGGATTTATGTTGTATATTATGCATATATATTTGTATATATTTTCTTTGTATATTTTGTGTTCCACTAACCATTTTGCAGCTCATGTATCAAACACTCAATCAATAGCAAAAGATTAAAACTACAAGCATAAAAGTCTTTTATTCATATAAAAAACTGCATTCTTAGATGCAATATAATATTACAAGACTTTATCATTGCTGCTGATTACTACATCCAGGCTCCAACATAACAAGCTTCTCAAAAGACTTCTCCAGACTTCAGCTTTCAACGCCCAGGCAACTACTCAGGCCTCCTCTTAGCCCACTCTGGCATCCTCTGATGCTCCTTTCCCCACCTACTGATGTAATCCCATACTCTGGGAGCAGCATGACCAACCACTTGAGCCCTTTTCTCAGGAGTGGAGGGTCCTGGTATTGGATCAGCAGGGACTGCAACTAGTACAGAAGGTGGTACCACTATAGCAAGAGGAGCAACATTCACCACTGGTCTGGAAGATCCACCATGCTCATCATCAGTGTCAGAACTGGTGTGACTATTCTCATAGTTTGAAGGTGGAGGATCTCTGGACATGTATATTAGGCTGGAGTAACCACGAGGGAAGTAGGTTAACCATCCATCATTGGATGGCATCTCCTCAGATGAGTCTAAAGATATCTTAATGGGGTGATTTGGAGAGTTATTCATGGTGGTTAGGTTGGTGATTAATTGTGGTGTTAGGGTTATTTAGTTTGTATGTGTGTTATGAGGCAAGGGGTTGGTTAAATAGGCAAGGTCGAGGTGCAATCTTCGGTTGTTAGAATTTATGGAAGTTATGACTTGGTAGATATTTGAATTAATGGGGGTTACGACTGCAGACTATTAATGCACTGTTAAGTAAATCAGGGGTTGACTTTTCTCTGTTTCTGCTGATAATGTGATTGTTTCTGCTGATGGGAAATGGTTTCTGCTGGTAGCTTGAATATGGAAACAGTGGTCAAACGTTCAGTCGTTCATGCTGGTTGACTAAATGGTTTATGTTGATTGACTTTTCGTTGCTGTTGGTTTCGTAAATTTGGGAATTAAATATGGGATTTGATAATCGCCTAAATTGGTCAAAGATTCTATACAAATGTTTTGCCGATTTAAAAGGTTATTTTAAGTAACTTACTTAAATAACCAATTGAAGTTATCCCATAACCTAATTGCTCAATTCCCTCTCATTTCAAACTAAGCTCTTCTTCAACCTTCTGAAATCAATCAATGGCGACACTGGCATACACGGTCGATCACAACAAAGTTGCATTCTTGGAAAGAGCCAAAGGATGTGATGTGTATGATCCAATGGTAGATTTCCTTCTGCGTTCAAAGCTCAGGTATGCTTTAACTTTCTGTCCATCTTTTGTTTATGACTCATTAGTCAAACAATTCTGGGCCACAGCTTATGAGAGATCTCTTAAGGGTCAACCAAAGGAGATTGTGGCCACCATTGATGGACAAGAGTGTGTAGTCACTGAGTCACTCATAAGGACTCAGTTACAGTTAGACGATGAAGGAGGTATGTTTGAAAACAATAGAGAAGAAATAATCACCGGTTTGGCAAGCATTGGGTATCCCACTGATGGGAAATTCATTTGGTATAAAAATAAAAATTTGCCCTAAATGGAGATTTTTGGTCCATACCCTCCTTCAGTGTCTTAGTCCCAAGTCTGGGGGATAGGATCAGTTCTCTAGCTCAATTGCAACTGCTATAATTTGTTCGGCTCAGGGGAGAAATTATAATTTTTCAAAGTATATTTTTTAGGAAATGCTTAGAAATATAAAGGATACCAAACATAAATTTTTAATGTATCCTAGATTTCTTCAGATGATATTAAGCGTTGCACCCTCAGATAAAACCCCAAGGGCAATCAATAAATTAACTGCTAAATTATTTGCAACAATGAAAACAATTTTTCCTGGAGAACACAGACCCTTACTGCCTTCTATGTTGTTGATGAAGGTTTTACTGACCAGGTCTTAATATTTATATTGTCTCGCTATACCTATGGTCTACCCTAGTGCACTAACGGGCAGTGTCCCGGTCGCGTGTAGTGTAGTAAATGGTAAAGCCCAGGTCGTCCCAAGAGCTATGTGTGTTGGATTATTACTAAGTCTAATGTCACAGAATAATAATTGTTTCGATAGGGATTTAATTAATTAAACTACTAACGCAGAATAAAATAAAAGCAAATAAATGGATAAAGGGAAATCAATAGAGGAATAGTGGTGCTAACCTAGTCAATCCTCCTAGCTAGTTATGTCTACGTCTACCTACTTCCAATTACTTCAGGTGGGTTCAAATTTGAGAGGATAACATTTGGTCAATTCGCCCAAACCTATCAGCAAAGATGCCACCACAGGAGAAATCAGGCGCACCGTCATAAGTCATGTTGTTCCTGGTCCCCTAAGCCAAGTCATTAAGTACTGCTACATGCTAGATTCATAATAGTGAGTGTCCGGCCATTAGGAACTTAGACACTACACCCCCCAATACTTAAGTTCGTCCAAACGATAGGTGATCAGTTGGTTAAATCGCACAAGTAGAAAGGTCGTCAGTTGGTCATATCTTACCCTTCCCATCTCAGTCCACTCACCTAGGGTCAGTTGGTCATATCTCCTAGGCAATTGGCCTCTACCGCCATTCAAAACTACCGAACCAAGGGTGACTACCAATGAACTATGCATGCATACACTTAGAAATAATTGTACGGAAGTAAAGGTAAACGCAAACAAAACAATTAAGGAATCATAACTAGGCTAGCACCAAAGGGTGCTTAGCCGCTCATATTAATCATGCAAATAAATTAAATATTCAAAGGTACGAAATACATGAATTGAAAGTAAAAGAAATATAAAACGGTAATGCTTATCGTAATGGAGTGACTTCTCCCTTGGAAACAGCTCCGTATTCTCCCCTAGACCTGCCTTGAGCTTTTTCCCACATTCTTAGAGTGTTGTGTGTGGCATGGGATGATTAGAAATGCTGGAATTCGTGGGGTATTTATAGGCCAGATCTGGGTTACGGCGTAACAAATATAGGAGTTACGCCGTAATCTTCTATTTCTTCGTAAATGCGCTAGATCTGCTAGTTACGGCGTAACCTTATTAGTGGTTACGCCATATTCTTCAATAAACTCGGTTACGTTGTAAGTGATGCAGTAGTTACGGCGTAAGTATCAGCGGCGTGGAACCTCATTTGACCTAATGGAGTTACGCCGTAACCTTTGGGAAGAGTTATGCCGTAACATCTTGATAAGTTGGTATTCTTGGTCACGCAATAGTTACGGCGTAATGTGAGAGAGGAGTTACGCCGTAACTTCTTCAAAATAGCATACTGTGATAAATCTTTAGTTATGTTTCCATTTCCGCGTCTCTTTAGCTCCAATGCTCGTAATTTACCTGAAAATGGAAAACAATGGAAAACAAGCGTAAATCCATATAAATGATATAAATAACGAGCATTATCGGGGGAAATTGACACTTAATATTCAGGACTCTTTGATGTTATCAAATATCCCCACACTTGAACTCTACTTGCCCTCAAGTAGACCTTATTAGATAGATTCCTAAAAAGATATCTCCCAAAATCTGGAAAATATGAGTTTACAAATCCCTTATGCTAGAATAAAACAAAGCCGAACACCTCACGAAAGGGGAACAAACACTCAAATCTCTCAACTATTCTAAGTGTCAATTTCGGGGTGATCACTCAATCGCACAGTCATAGCATGTATTCTATCTTAAGCTTGGCGGTTACACAAATATCCACCACTAGAGTTAAGGGCTAAAAAATTCTCGAAGGCAATATGGGTAGACACGACAAAGGTTAAGGGGTGACTCGTCATTACTAACATGTCACGGCAAAGTGGACAGAATCAATGATACATGACCAAATCCATGGCCAAGACACCAAATATTGCTCGCTGCATCACCTAGACACGCTTCATGACTAAAGGGTAGGATAAGACATGGGATATATAATTGGTGTAAAATGAAAAACAAACAGGTAGTCTAAATCTGTAACCAAGTCATCACCACTTACCGTCTGCCTAAAGTTCAAGCTTAGAAGTCTAGAAACCGGATCATGAAATGCAAGGTACATGTGACATTAGAGGACGTCGTGATGGGCACTCTACCTTTTCTTCTTCTGTTGGCATAACTACCAACTCCAATCTTCAAATGTGACCGAGGTGGTCTCCTCGATACTAATCAATAAAGCTCATACTACAGTGCTTATAACATCGCACTTTACAATATCATAACTCAATCAACTTTTTTTTTTCGAATCATTTTTTTTCCACATGACTTAATAACATAACATCTCCCCACTTGAGATGAACAATGGTAATTCGGGGGGTCTTCAATGATCTTCATAATGTTGTCGATGAAAGCGTAATTTCCAAACCTTTCCACTTGAACCTTGAACTTAGGCAAATGATGACTTCCGAATCACAAATAAAGACTACAGGATAGGCTAAGGTGTATAGGTGTAACGAAACAATATATTGGGTTGACAAAATGAAAGGAATGGCTCAGAAGGGTATATCTAGGGGTATCTTGCACTAAAGGTGAGTGCAACAAAAGGGTTTCACATGGGGGTCGAAAAGTCGAGGTGACTAATCGATAGACTCACAATGGTAGGCTGTTTGGGTGATAATCCTATAATATTGCCTTCTAAAACTGAAAAGTCCAAATACATCGAGCTAACTCAACATACCTCGTCTATGGTCTTGAAATGATGCAAAGGCCAAGTTTTAAAGTTTACAAGCTACCGGCACACTCATAATTTGGTGGATTTGGGGTAAAATATTGGAAACGGATAAGGCTAATCTCACCATGTAATGTCAAGGGTTGTATGTGCTCGGCTAAGGTCTAATCTAGTTAGGTTAGGAAAAACATGTCAAAATTTTAAAAATGGCATAATTTTTCAAAATAAACTAGAAAAAATGAGGGCGAAATAAAGTTCAAGAGATAATTCTACTCCCGTCCCCCCACTTGAATTGTACAAAGTCCCTTTTGTACTAGGCATTAAAATAAAGGTGAAGAGAAAGGTAGAATTAGAGCGAGAACTTCCCTGAAATTTGCTCCATAAAGAAGAAGGCATACGAAAAAGAATCATGCCTTCGTTTAAGCGTCATGAACAAACTTCAATCCCTGAAATCACAATACCGGCAAGCATAATTCCAAAAAGAAAAAAATGAAAAACGAAAAACAAACCTAACTCACTTTCGTAGGAATCACGGTTGCATTTAGCCTATGCAACAAGCCTTTTAAACCACTTGGTGTCCCAAGTGGACGAGTGAAGTCTCGTGAGGGTTTACAGGGAACACACCCACAAAGTTCATTTAAAAACTAATACAAGGTTAATGTGTTTTAAAATAAAAGAATTAAATCAGAGGAAAGTTACATCGTAACTTCTATGAGGGAGTTACGCCGTAACTGGCAAAACCTGGTATGAGCTGTAAAGTGAGTAGTTATGGCGTAACCACTGAGATGGTATTACGCCGTAATTGGTAATGCGTCAAGAATTCTACTGCTAAAATGTTGGTTACGGCGTAATCACCAAGATGAGTTATGCCGTAACTCTATTCAGATCAGCAACTGCAGCAGCAATTAGTTCCTCGTTTCCTGCAAAAATGGTTAGAAAACACAAAACCCAACAGAAAGGAAATAAAAACAAAAGAAAGGGATAATTCGGGGTTGTCTCCCGAAAGAGCACTTTTCATTATTAACAAGTCTTTAAGGTAGACTCAGGGCCGCGGGGCTTCTATGGGGGCCTTTGGGCTTGCCCCACTTCTTCAATATCTTTCATCAAGTTATGCCTCATCCATGCAACATTCGAAGCAATTCGGAGGTATTCATTGGTTTCGATTTTCCGGACTTTACAAAATTTCTCTTCCGGTCCCAGGTGGTAGCGAGTGAATTCATATTTTCGACAATAATTGGAGGTGGTCTTTTGTAGGGAATCCCCAGGAGTTTGCATCTCCTTTGTTCGTAAGCTTCGTCATCGGGATCAGTGAACTCCTCATTTCCTTGCAACTCAAGGTAATCTAGGATCCCTTCAATATTATCGTCATTAGAAGCTGTGTCCTTGAACCATTCTTCATCGAGCAGATTCTCCACTAGAACGCGCTTGCATTCTTCTTTATCATTATTAACCAACTCTTTGTCATTTTCAATAGTTATTTCACTCGTGTAGTTGAGACTTTCGTTGTTTGAATTTTCTCGATCCATGTATTCCTTCCAAATCTTCTCTTTGGTTAATGTGTCCACATGTCCATACTTAATCTTCACCCAACTATCGAATCCTAGGTTGTCCAGCCAAGGCAAACTCGTTCTCTCCTCATCATTGGTTGAGGACCAAAAGAATTCATCTTTTCTATTCTTCCAGAGCTGCTTCCCCCGTTACACATATCATCATACGGGTTGCATGACGCCCAGAAAATTTCCCTAGTAGATTTTACTCTTTTGCACCAGTGACTGCGTAATTTCTTGTTGTCAAGTTCACTTAAATGCTTATCCGTGCAGTTTATATCATTATTAGCCTCTTCCTTTTTCTGAATGTGCTCATCGTAATCAATTTTTAGCTTTTTAAGAAGATTTGGATCGATCTTGGCATCCCCGAATTGAATTGCATACCAGTCTTTAAATGCTAAATCACTGAATTTTATACAATATCTTTCACGCTCATGAGGGCATGTCCATTCTTCCTTTCTTTCATTGTCTCCTCCATTGCAATACTCGTGGAAGGGGTTGCATGTACGCCACGCTCTCATGGTCTCCTCGTCGGTTATTATGACAAGAGCACACCAGTGAGTTATAAGTGGCTCTTCTTCATCTTCAAAGGAGAGTCTTTCGAGTCTTTCATCATCAGTGTAAGCAGTCCATAAAAACTTGTTATTCTTGATTCTCTCTTTGTCGGTACCTCCATCACAAGTTTTGTTTCTAGGATCACATGAAGCCCATAGGTCATACGAGTCCCTCTTAGTTACTGGTATAGCCTTGCACCAGTTATATCTTTTTTTAGATGGTGATAAAGGAAATAGGTTAATATCGTGGGACCATTCACTAGTTTTCTGAGTCTCTAATTCGCCTATATCAAGGAAACTGTCTTCCCACGTATCCCAGTTACGCCGTAACTGAGATTCTTGGTTGTAATTCGTTAGAGTGGATTTCCTCATTATTCTTCATAACCCCGTTATCGCTGTCAAACACATAGTTACGCCGTAACTCATTAGGCATGTTACGGCGTAACTCAGATCTGTGGATGAAATCATCCCCTAAATCCGTATCATTGACCTGAACCTTCAAGTTATCATCAGAAAAAATCACCTTACATTCCATAGCTGGTTTAGATCCTTCAGGTTTATCGTTATTCCTCCTTGCTTTTTCACTGAGCTTCATTACTATGGATTCTAGGTTTTTCAGAGTTGTGTCGTGCTGGGAAAGGTTTATGTAAGTGTTTTCATGGAATTCTTTCAACCACTCATCTTGCTCCTTTTGTCTTTGGGCTAAATTTTTTAGAAACTTATTAATTGTTTCTTTAAAACTGGGCTTTCTTTCTCCATAAGGCCCACGATTGTAATTTCTACGATAATCATTACTATTTCGATTATCTCCGTAAAATGGCCGATTTTCCCCATACTTAGCTTCTTCAATATTCTCTTCGTCCACATGAGGACAATTTTTCGTAAGATGTCCTCCTCCACAGATTTCACAACCTACTTGGATGGCATGAACGGTTTCTCTGACTTTCAGCATATCTCGACTGAGATTTTCAATTTTACTAGCGATTGCTGCAATTCCGTCAAAACTTCCGCCTTGGTTTCTTTTACTCCCACAGTCGTGCCATTTTTGAGAGTGGTCCACCATTTTTTGAATGGCTTCAATTGCAGTGGTACGAGTCATGTTCGGGATAGGTCCTTGATGGTCCATCATTCGCCTTGTAGTTACATTAATTCCTTTGTAGAAAATATTGAACTTCTGCTGGTTATTCAGATCATTGGTAGGACACTTATAAAGAAGATCGTTGTATCTGTCCCAAGCTTGATACAGTGTTTCGTCGACTTCTTATTTGAAATTACGGATCTCCAAAAGCTGGTTAGAAATCTTCGATGGCGGGCAATATCTTTGGATAAAGTGTTTCTTTAGTAGCGCCCAAGTATTAACTGCCCCGGCGGGCAATCTTTCGATCCATCTTCTGGCTGCTCCAGTAAGAGTCATTGGGAATACCCTTAGCATAACAGCATCATGAGACATGCCCGGAATGTTGAAAGGCTAGCGATGTATAGGACATTTTCAACATGCTCATTTGCGTCTTCGTCCTTATTTCCTGAAAAAGGGTTAGAGCGAAGCTCCCTCATAAATTGGTCTTTGATTTCGAAATGAACATCCGCTCCGATTGCCAGTCTTACGAGACCCGACCCTTGTTCCGCTCTTATCAACGCCAAGTATTCCTCAAGAGTGAGGTCATCGATGTTAACAACTTCCATGGTACCTGAAAACTTGAAATATGATCGTGAGAAAAGTTTAAAAATGAAATGAAAGACTTAATATCAATCCTAATATAACTCCCCGGCAGCGGCGCCAAAAACTTGAAGCAGATTTTACTGATCAGGTCTTAATATTTATAGTGTCTCGCTATACCTATGGTCTACCCTATTGCACTAACGGGCAGTGTACCCGGTCGCGTGTAGTGTAGTAAATGGTAAAGCCGAGGTCGTCCCAAGAGCTATGTATGTTGGATTATTACTAAGTCCAATGTCACAGAATAATAATTTTTTCGATAGGGATTTAATTAATTAAACTACTAACGTAGAATAAAATAAAAGCAGATAAATGGATAAAGGGAAATCAATAGAGGAATAGTGGTGCTAACCTAGTCAATCCTCCTAGCTAGTTATGTCTACGTCTACCTACTTCCAATTACTTCAGGTGGGTTCAAATTTGAGAGGACAACATTTGGTCAATTCGCCCAAACCTATCAGCAAAGATGCCACCACAGGAGAAATCAGGCGCACCGTCATAAGTCATGTTGTTCCTGGTCCCCTAAGCCAAGTCATTAAGTACTGCTACATGCTAGATTCATAATAGTGAGTGTCCGGCCATTAGGAACTTAGACACTACACCCCCCAATACTTAAGTTCGTCCAAACGATAGGTGATCAGTTGGTCAAAATTACACAAGTAGAAAGGGTTGTCAGTTGGTCATATCTAACCCTTCCCGTCTCAGTCCGCTCACCTAGGGTCAGTTGGTCATATCTCCTAGGCAATTGGCCTCTACCGTCATTCAAAACTACCGAACCAAGGGTGACTACCAATGAACTATGCATGCATACACTTAGAAAAAATTATACGGAAGTAAAGGTAAACGAAACAAAACAATTAAGGAATCATAACTAGGCTAGCACCAAAGGGTGCTTAGCCGCTCATATTAATCATGGAAATCAATTCAATATTCAAAGGTACGAAATACATGAATTGAAAGTAAAAGAAATATAAAACGCTAATGCTTATCGTAATGTAGTGACTTCTCCCTTAGAAACAGCTCCGTATGCTCCCCTAGACCTGCCTTGAGCTTTTTCCCACGTTCTCAGAGTGTTGTGTGTGGAATGGGATGATTAGAAATGCTGGAATTCGTAGGGTATTTATAGGCCAGATCTGGGTTACGGCGTAACCAATATAGGAGTTACGCTGTAACCTTCTATTTCTTCGTAAATGCACCAGATCTGCTAGTTACGGCGTAACCTTATTAGTGGTTATGCCGTAGTCTTCAATAAACTCGGTTACGTCGTAAGTGATGCAGTAGTTACGGCGTAAGTATCAGCGGCGTGGAACCTCATTTGACCTAATGGAGTTACGTCATAACCTTTGGAAAGAGTTACGCCGTAACCTCTTGATAAGTTGGTATTCTGGGTCACGCAATAGTTACGGCGTAATGTGAGAGAGGATTTATGTCGTAACTTCTTCAAAATATCATACTGTGATAAATCTTTAGTTATGTTTCCATTTCCGCGTCTCTTTAGCTCCAATGCTCGTAATTTACTTGAAAGTGGAAAACAATGGAAAACAAGCATAAATCCATATAAATGATATAAATAACGAGCATTATCGGGGGAAATTGACACTTAATATTCAGGACTATTTGATGTTATCAGTTGCCAAGTGGCAATCTAGCTGCTGGTGCCTCTGCATCAGTTTCAGCTGATATGGGGGCCTACAATGCTCCTGATGCCTCTGCATCGGTTGCCACTGATGACCAGCAACCCCCATCTCCTCCACCTGTTGCCCCACCATCACCTAGAGTTATTGCTCCTGAGGAGCCTGTCATTGCCTTTGAATCACAGGAACAAACTCCTGTGGAGAATGAGGTCAATCTTGACCAATCATTTGTCCAACCTTCTAGTCCACCTGGTCATACTTTTGAGGATGACACCAATTTTGGTGATGATTTTTATATGTCTCCTCCCAGGTCCAATGAAGCTCCCAATACCTCAGGAAATCTTGTTGGTGGAGCTGAGGATCCTGATATTCTAATGAACATGTCCAGTTTGCTTGATAGATATACTAAGAGGGTTGATGACTTGGAGGCTCAGCTAAAACAAACAAGGAATGAGCTTAAGGAAACCAAGCAGACTCTGGGTGGTGCTCTTGTTAAATTGCTTAAAAGGGTGACAGACTTGGAGGTTAGACTCAACAAGAGGAGGATCAAGGTTGTAGTTTCTGATTCAGATGTGGAACAAGATACAGAGAGGACAAATATTGATCTGGATGCACTTCATGTTTTGGCATCTGTTTCTTTGGGAGAGACTGCAGCTCAGAAAGATCCAGAAGTTCAGGTTTTTAACAGGAGAAGGACTCGAAGGAGGAATGATCTAAATCTTAATGTTCTTAAGACCAGTTCTATGGTTCCTCCTGGTACTTCTGTTGCTGCTGATCAAGTGCAACTTCCACCTGAACCCATTTCTACTGACAAGGGTGATGAGGCTAAGGTTTCTTCTGATGCTGCTGAGAGTCTAGTTCCCTCTGACAAAGGACCTGATCCTGCTGATAAGCCTTTTCATGCTGATACTTCATCCTATGCTGCTGAGATACTAGTGGTTATTTCTTCTGACCCTATGGTTACTTCTAAAGATGATCAAGTGGGTATTCCTCCAGTGGATAAGGGGAAGGATCCAATGGTGGATGAGGAAGTGGATCATGCTGCTTTAAAGGCTGAACATGAAAGGCTTTTTAGACTTTATGAACTTGAAAAGGGTGATAGGGAGGTAGCAGAGAAAGTTCAAGCCTCATATGATGCTAAATTTCAAACTCCCATAGTTCCTGACATCACACCACAGAGAATGAAAGAACTGGATGAGGCGGCTTTACACTTATCTGATGCCATCTGGCAATCAATTATGGCTGGAGTTACTTCTAACACATCTCTTGATCAGTCCATCTTAGGGGGTGCTTTTGATTCTGATAACTTTGCTGCTGATCTGATGGCACTGGCTAATAAGAGGAAGAAAGCTGATGCAGAGAGAAAAGCTAAGGCCAAAAGGGATCGACCTTCTACTCAAGCTGAACAACGACAACATATGAGGGAGTTTGTAAAGAATACGAGTTCTGCTGTATACACCATTGGATGGACTATGGCTTGTGCGAAGTCTTTAACAGATGATCAGTTGGTGGTAGAGTATAACAAAATTCTCAGTCAGTTGTAAAAGGATGGTATCAACCCATATGCAAGGATGAAGAAACATCAGTCTTCATTGGAAGGGCCTGAACTCAAGAGGTTGAAATCTGCTGATCCTTCTGATGAAATTTTGCAAACAACTGCAGATGTTGGTGTTCATCCTGAGGAGACTTTTAAATAGTCTAATGTGCAGCATTCTACACCAGTTTCTACACCTGTGGAGAAACCTGATGCATCTCAGACTCTTCTTGTTGATGCATATCAGACCATTCCTCCTGATGGTTTCACAAGGAATCCTTCTGAGGGAGTTCCTTCTATATCTACTGGTATAAATCCTTCTGATAAGCCTCAGTTTATTTCCACTGACGTGATACCTGATCGATGCTGAACCGTCAAGTTTTATCACACAAGCTAGCCACTTGTGAATGGCTAACCGTAATAAACTTCAAACAACTCAGACACCAATGCAATGAAGATCAAGAGGAGTGTAGTGTTTCCCCAGGTCGTTATATCCCAACGAGCTGTGCGATGAATAATCAAACGAATAGTGATCGAGAGAATTTGAACGGGAAAGGGGGGTATAATTGATTATAACTAAAGAAAAAGTATATAAACTACAAGGGCTTAAATGCAAATTAAAGAAAATTAAAAAGATAAATTATATTAAATAAACGCTATCACTATTTGCAAAATGATGTTTTTGATTTTTCTTTTATAAAATTTAAATTAAAAACTACGTGACGTACAAAAGAAAATGTGAAACTGAAGCAATATTAATCCTAAAAATATAAAAATGACATTTTTACAAACCTAATGATAAGAGAAAATTTTTAGAAAAAGAAAATTATTTTTAAAACTATTTATCTAATTATTATTAATTAAAAACTATTTTTACTTATTTAATAATACCCTAAAATACAACAAAATATGAAATAAAGCTAGAAAAATGAAATTATGACTTAGAAAAATCTAAAATAACTAAAGAGAATTTTCAAAACTAATTTTATATTTTTCTGATTATTTCTCTATTTTCTATGAATTAAAAACTATTTAAAACTAATTAAATTGCTAAAAATTACAAATTAAACTAAGAAAAATCTAGAAAAATATTTTTTTGACTTTTTATATTTATCTTAACCTAGGAAAAATGAAAACTTATTTTTTTTTTAAGTTTTTCTGATTTAATTGTATTAAAAGCTAATTAAAAAGGCTTAAAAACTGTTTTAAATGAAGAAAAATAGCAAACTGAACTAGAAAAATCTGAAAAATTCAGGAAAAGTCTAAATTAATATTCTAATTCTATGAAAAATATAAAAATAGTAGCTTATGTGTAGGAATATGGAACTGCAGTGCAAAGTGCTTATAAATAAGCACTTGAATTAAGCCAAAGGTGCCAAATGAGCACCAACTGATTACAGAAGCTAAAATATGATAAAAGTACTCAAAAGCAACTAAATACAACTAGCCTAAACCTCTGAAATGCAAATTAAACAGATTTGATGTTTTGAGCTTAAGTGCCAAAATCAGGTTTTATGCCTACTTTTAAGCTAATGCAACTGCTTATTGAGAAAGCTTATGTGAAAAGCAAAAATGAAGAACTCAAGGCCACCAGCTTAACTATCTATAACTCAAGTCTCAGACCTAGATAAACTCTAATGAGCTTGTGACAAGCCCTGCAAATCACCTGTGCACACTCAGTATACAATGAGTCAGTGCACAGGGGATTTTAGACCCAATTGACAAGCCATTTTGGAGCTTGTAAAAAATTACAAAAATTCAACAAAAAGCAGATTAAGAAACTAGACCAACTGAAGTTTTTAAACCCCAAGTTTTACTTGAATTGACCCAAAATTGAATCAATGAAAAATCATCCCAGTTGGGCGAAAACTGAGATTTTCAACTTTTGACTTTTTGAGCAGTTTTGAAAAGTTGACTATTTTGAGATTTGATTCCAAGTTATGAACTGATATAGATGATTTATGGTGAAATGAATCTAATGCAAGCTATATCTATGATATCTAAGCACAAATCAAGCTTTTGATTTCACAAATTTCAATCAGACATGAATTTAAGACAGATTCAAAGTGAATTTGACTTTTAGACTTCTAGGGTGCAAAGGTAGGAGCTTAATGACTCTAATATACCTATTGGAAATGACTACAACAGAAATCAACCTAAACCAACTCCTCTAACTCAGATGATGCAGTAGATCCAAACACAGATTTCACAACTGTTTTGCTACTACTTCTACCTAAATGATTATCTAGCTTCTACTAGCACTGAAACTGAATCATCACAGCTTAATAACAGTTTAATAAACAGATAAAAGCTATTTCTACCACAGATTCAAACAAAATCATTTTATGCAAACTTGACTTAGAAAGAGAAATAAGATAAAAAGCTCACAAGTGTCCAGCTTATTATTGCAGCTTAAACCAGAACCCAATGCCACTATTCTAAGCCAATTCCAACCCAAATTAACTCTGCATCACCCAATTTCCATTCCCATATCTGCTTGAACCAATTTTCAACAAAGTTTGACTTTTGTTGACCGGATACCAAAATTATTTGAACTTGAGTGATAAGCTTACCAAAAGCTATAAATAGATTAAATATGCTTATTTGAACTGGAAAATAAGCTTCTAAAAGCTTGAATATAAGAACTTGAAACTGACTTGTATAACAGTGGATACAAAAAACATGAAACTTAAATGAAGCCTTGAATTAATACTTGAAATGAGATTATATTGATAAAAAAACTTGAGTTTTAGTACATAGAAACAAAAGATAACAGTTTAAGACTTAATCTAAAACATTGATATTAAAACGACATAAAGGAAATTTTAAAAACTAAGAACTCCTTTAACTCTCTTTCTTCTTCCTCTTTTTATATGCAAAATATCTTCCCCCTTGTTTTTGAGCACTTCCCACCATTTATCTGAGCCATTGGATTAGATGAGGCAATAATGGCCGTTTGATCACATTTTGGCGCCAAAATGGTTTTAGCAGTTGGGGTTGAGTGCAAGGGGGAGGGGAGCATTAAATGCTTCTTGGATGTTGTTGAGGTGGAGGGAACAAGGAAAGGTGAAGGTTGAGTTGGAAGGATGGGGGTTGAGTGTTTGCAGGCTGAGTTGGTGAAGAAGAAGAAAAAGGGAGGGAAAAAGGTGGGTCGTTTGACCATGTTGACTGAGGAGTATTATTGGGAGGGGGTCAAAAGTCCAAAGGGTTCAAGTGGCAGGGGGCTCAAATGGTTTATATGGCAGGGGGTTCAAAGGTTAAAGGGTCATGGCTTGGTTTAATATCATAAGGACCATATTTGCAATTCACCAAAAGAACAAGGACCAAATCTGCCAATTTTCCAAAGTTGTTTCAAGGGTCACTTTTGACAAGTTTCAATAGTACAAGGACCATTTTTGACATTTTCAAACTTCCAAGGACTATTTTTGCCAATTTTGAAACTTGAAGGACCAAACTTGTAATTTCTCAAAACTTTTGATATTTTTCACCAAAGGACTAATTTTGATAACTTATGATTTTAAAAGGACCTTTGGTGACTTTTCTTTTGAAATAAGTGCTCAGGGACTATTTCGGACAACTTTTGAAACTTGGGGGACTGAAACTGCCAATTATGCAAACTTAGCTCCTTTTTCATCTGATTTTAAACATTTTGCATCTGAAACATATAAAATGCAATTTTGAGATATTTTCAGTATTTTGATGCATTTCTGAGCATTTTTAAATGTTTCGCAGTTCAGATTTGACCCAAAAATGATGAGTATTTACACACTCATCAATCCCCACACTAAACTATTGCTAGTCCCTAGCAATCTTTTAAGAAAAACTTAATGGATTTGAATCTCTTTACCAAAAGCCATTACTTCTGGAGTAGCCAAATGTTTCAGTTCAAGTAAGAACTATGGTACACTGATAACCATGTGATTTTGAGCAAACCACCAGCTTCCAACGGATTTGATTTGTCTTTACCAGAAGCCGTTTGCTTCTGGACTAGCCAACTCTTAGATAAAATATCTTTGGTGAGCTGATTACCAATTATGGTTTTTCCACTGCCTTTACCACAAGCCATAAACTTGCGGGCTAGCCAAGTATTCACTAATTAAAGATATGGTGAGCTGAATACCATACAATTTTGGGCAAATTGCAAGCCGTCAACGGATTTGAGATATCTTTACCAAGAGCCGTTTGCTCCTGGATTAGCCAATCTTTTTGTTTATTAGACATGGCGGATTGATAACCGTAAGCTGAGTAAGTGCAAAACACTTACTCCAAAAAAAAAATTTGGCCAAAAATGGGGGAATTGGGCGGTATAATTACATGATAAAATTCGTGAGAATTCCCCCCCCCCCCCCACACTAGAAATGAATATTGCCCTCAATATTCAAATTACCGGCGGTTATGCCGAAACAAAGAACGTAAAAGGGAAATACTACGGCCATTATTTTGAAAGATTTTTTTTTTTTTTTTTTTTTTTTTTTTTTGAAAACTTATATACAACAGCGGGGGGGAACTCCCCCACACTAGAGTAGTAGAAAGTAGAAAGAAGTCAGAAATATGGGTGAAAACCCATATGGCATGCTACTGTTTTTAATTCCCGAGTCGCTAGCTTGACTCGATCCCCGCATTCATTGGTTCATGGGGAAAGTTTGTAGATCCGGGACAACCACAGGAGGAATGTCCTCTCCAAAATAATGCTTCAACCGATGACCATTCACTTTAAAGTATGGACCATCGGGTTGAGATAACTCAATGGTTCCATATGGAAATACTTTAGTGATGGTAAATGGTCCAGACCAGCGGGATTTTAGTTTTCCCGAGAAAATCTTCAATCTTGAGTTGAAAAGAAGGACTCGATCACCGACGTTGAAAACGCGGTTTTTGATTTTTGAGTCATGAATCTTCTTTGTCTTTTCTTTGTAGATCAAAGAGTTCTCGTATGCTTGATCACGGAGTTCATTTAATTCATTCATTTGAACTTTCCGGTGATCACCAGCTGTCTGAATATCGAAGTTGGCATGTTTCAAGGCCCAGTATGCCTTGTGCTCAAGCTCAACCGGCAGATGACATGCCTTCCCGTACACTAGCTTGTATGGAGTGCACCCGATGGGTGTTTTATAAGCTGTACGGAAGGCCCAGAGTGCGTCATCTAGCTTATCCGACCAAGAGGCACGGTTTTCACCTACTGTCCTCTCAAGAATTCTTTTAATCCCCCGGTTGGAAACTTCCACTTGCCCACTTGTTTGGGGGTGGTACGCAGTAGAGAGACGGTGAGTTACACCATACTTTTGCATGACTTTATCAAACTGGTCATTGCAGAAATGCGTACCACGATCACTGATTATGGCTCGTGGAGTTCCAAACCTAGCAAAAAGAGATTTTAAGAATTTCACAACAACTCGGGCATCGTTGGTGGGTAAAGCTGTAGGACCGATAAAACTAGTGATTCATGTGGTTCGGGGGGTCGGGGAAGCTCAAAGAATGAATAAGACATGGTATTATTTAGATTAAAGTAAAGGGAAGATGTGTGTGTTTCTAGAGAGAAGAAGAAGAAATCACACACACTTCTTTACAAAATATGAACTTCCTACCCTCCTAGTTGGGACTAGGAGGGGTATTTATACTTCAACAAGTCTAACTTAGCACTATTGACTAAACTAGTCCTTGTGAATGAGTAAAAGAATAAACTAATGCAATTCCCGTAATGACTTCACTTTAGCGAGGCTAACAATCTCTCCCCAAGTGATGTCATACGGGAGTTGCTTACAATGTTCCCTACAAGCAAAATCAAATACAAAACATAAACGCAGCAGCTCCAAGAGTGTCTTCATAGTCTTCAAACTTCATGAATCTTCTCAGCTGCCATCTCTTTACTTGCAGAAGAACAATATGAGCAAATCTAATTAGGGATTAAATCTGACCTTTTTGCTCTCCCCTAATTAGTGCTCTCCCCCAAACTGACAACCTTTCTGATGAATTTCCTGAATTCGAAGAAGTCTTTTGATAATTAAATTAGAACCGTCTTTAGTCTTCTACCACGCAGCGGAAAATGTAGAAAAGACTGTCGACTCGACCTTCTTCAAGATTGTCCATTCGGGGGAATAAGATATCAACATCTTCATCTCACCAAATGCATTCCAGTTATCTTTCATATATCAAATCAGCCCATAATGTACACATTTCTCTCCCTTGATGGTTACGATTTATCGGAATCAGCATACAATTGTGTACATGACGCATTAACTGGAAGCATTCTATCATAAATCATATCAGCCCGTGAGAAGATGTCGATGAACAATACCATTTTAAATTGTCTAACTCATCTCAACCCCCTGTATCAAAATTCAACGGCTGTCTGTAGTAACCACATGTGAAGATAACCCAATATGACGAACTTGAGAGTGAAGTAAAATCTCCCAGACTGGTTACTTAAGCTTGTACTATCCTTGTGAAAAAGAACGGTGTACCCAATGTACAAAACCTCTTAACGTATCCTCAACTGCGTGAGACACCAAAAGTGATAGCTACTTTGTGGGTTAAGAGAGAAAGAATCACAAAAGTAACTAGATAGCAAGTCTTCATCACACTCAACATATTTGCCCAGACAAGTCATCTTCGCGTAAGGGAAGAAAGAAAGAAGACGAAATAAGTAAACTCGCCCGTCAAACGGCACTTCACACCCAAATAAATAATAAAGAGTCATCTCCGTGGTCACATTAAAATTCATCGAAAACTTTAGCCGTGGAATAGTAACCTCGTGAAAATTCGTGAACCAAAATACCACTCGAGTATTAATATTAAAAAATTTGTATCCAACATATTTTATAAAAACATGTACGGATAAAATTTTCTTTTACTATCAACTGATCACCCATTAGTATTATGCAGCCCAGACATGATCTACGCCATCAGCCCAATATCATAATCTACTCAATTTGACACAACGCATAGCCTAATCCAACTGATAACTTAAGCAGCCCAACATTTCATTTAACCCGATCCAGTTAAATAACCTACCCGGTATTCACTGATATCACGTATAAGTTATTACCAGATTTTTCTCATATAAATTTAACCCTAAGAATAACACATCTCATAAAAATACGCCTCCACCTCAAACTTTTCTCTCTCATATCTGCTTAATCTTCCTTCCCAAACCAAATCAAAACTCATCACATCTCGATCCATCATCATCTTATTATGCATCAACATGTTCGAAACACATAACAAACAACAAATTGAACACAACCATACTCGATCTACACGTTTTGCTCCCAGACGAATCAAGAAATAAGTTAGAAGGCTTCAAGATCCCTGAGGGGTCTAAGGTAGGTGCAATTGTTTGTATTGATTCTTTAAACGAACCAAAGAATAAGAGGGTAACGTGATTGTTATATCTCTATTCTATATGTTTCGAATATCAATTGAAGTCAAACTTCAACAATTAGATCAATGATGATATTGTTTCGTGTGTTTAGACCCTTAATGGTCTTGATATTACAATAGCCAAACACGAAAGAATCTGAGATTAATTGATTTTTTGTTTTTTTTCATTTTAGTCCGAGTCGTGGTTTGAGGTATGTGGAGAGTGACTGTTATTGATGGGTATGATAGTGTTGGATTAGATTGTGGTTTGGATTTGGTTTTGGCTTGTCTGTGATATTCTTCATCGTATAACACCTTTTGTATGATTTTTATTTTTGGTTCGTTTTGACTTGTGATGTTACAAACTGAAGTCACAAAGAGTATATGGATGGTATTTGGTATTTTTATACAGTGGTCATGGTCTTGTTAAGGTTAACGCATATCTTTTCAATGTTTAACACCTTACGCGTAATTTACAAGTTATGCGTAACCCTGAAACCTTATGCGTAAACTCTTTTTCTTAAGCGTAGCCTTACGCGTAAAGTCATGCTTATGCGTAGGCCATAGGCGTAAGCCAAGGCTAAGCGTAAACGCATACGCGTAACTTTTTTCTACGCGTAACTTCACAGCTACTCGTAACTCCACTGTAGATTCTTCTTACGCGTAAGTTTAGGGTTTTGACCCTTTGACCATTTTTTCCGGCGAGTTTTTCCGACCAATATAGCCGACCATCTTCATAAAAACCCAGAAAAGCATCTAAAACTGCTTCTTTTTGTCTGTTTGACCATGAGAAGATGAACGGTTGACCACATATTTCACGAGTATTGGTACAAAAACAATCACAAAATAAAGTTATCAAGAAACTGAATCTTGGACCAGAAACAGAAGCTGAAAAACTGTATATAAAAAGTGTTTGACTTTTTTTCTTTTTTTTTTTTTTTGACCAAACTGATACAAACTGTATAAACTGTTAACCACAAAATGAGGAAAAAAATTTTCCGAGACATAAAAATTGGTGATAAAACAGTTTAAACAAATATTCAAACCACACAAATCTATTAAAACAACAACCTGGCTCGTTATACCAATTGTTATACTTCAGTACGAAACCCGGACTTCAAAATAATTGCTTCTGAACACATCAGTTCAGGACCCGCGCTTCAAAGAAAGGAAAGTGCTTATCAAAATCAAAGGTTTTAAATATTTTTTCAAGCGCTATTCCTAAAATCATAATGGCTTGCTATCATTTCAGATAGCAACCCGCTCTTAAAAGGAAGGAAAGTGCTACGCAAAATCGATTTTCATAAATATCGAGCACTTATCCTAAAACAAATGAAGATTATTCTTCTCGAATATCTTCAAAAGATTTTCAAAATCTCCATCATCTTGAGTACCATTGATTCGCAACTTTTTAAAAAGATTTTTCAAAATCTCTCACATTTGGTACCAAGATAACTCCCTCTAAACCCTTAAATGATTCCAAATTTTCTGTATGAAAAATATGCTTTCATTAAGGGGGAGTATAAAACAAAAATGTTCCAAATTCATGCTTAAATCAAATCCGTTTGTCTCCCTAAAAGATTCTAAAATGTTGTTTAATCCGTTGATATCAAAAATATCACGAATATGCTATTTTTGAGGGGGAGAAAACATGATTTAAATGTGATCAAAAGGTTTAATGATCGTTGTTTGAATCTCAAAAGAGCTCGACTCAGTCGTAACCAATGAATTGACGAGAAATTAAAGTCAGGAAATGTACCATTTCGAGAAACTTTCTATGGACTTGACCAGGACGGGTAATAATTTCAAGCTAGTTCTCTAGTGATGTAAACGTGTCTCGAATCGGTCTTGTTCATTTAAAGTCGATCAATTCAAAAAGTGCGAACTCTACCCTATATGTGCAGATTTCTGTCAAAACTTATAAGCACATGTGAAGGGGGAGTGTTTCTGAAAATATAAAACTCTCGGAGTGTCTCAATCATGTTTTCTATCATAAACACTCTGAGAGATTTTCAAGAAAAATGGTTTTATGGCAACAATAGGACAGTCATGGAGTTATAAGGTGACTAAGGATAGGAAATTCGTCCTATGATCCACCAGAGCCGGAGGGATCTACCCAAGGACATCACAAATAGTGAGTATTAGAAGTCCTTAGGAATGATTGAAAAAAGGAGTAATGTGAGAAAGGAGAAAGAAGGGGTTGAAGAATTAAAAAGAAATGTAATGAAAAAGGGTGAAAAGAAATAGCCCTCCATATTCAACCTTAGGGCAGAAACCGGGTTCAATACATATGCTACTGGTTGTCACTAGATGACACTGGTATTGAAGACCAAGACGCCATGGACCCAGTGATGCACTGCACTAAACCTTCTAGCCACTCAATTCCTCTCAAAAGGGATTTGTTTCATTCTCACAGGGAACCCTACATAATCTATCGGCTTTCTCTTAGAGATTGCTGATATTGAAGAAGGAGGCCCTCTCCCTAGTCTCCGCTCAGGAAAACCAAAATGCACTATTGAGTCTAGAGCCACGAGATTCATAAAAAGATCTCATAGGAACACTTGACATGACATCGCTTGTTGTTCATCAATAAGGACACAAGTGATATATTATAGAGTCCTACGCAGATCTTAGCAATATGCCAGAACATTTATGAGAGGTTTTACAACTGTAATCCTCAGTGATTGAATGGAAATTCCTGCCAGGGTCAACATCAAACAGCCCTGACAGCAGGTCACTTCGGTAATTCTCCGTGGATTACGCTTAGTGTGTCTCAAACGGTCTACAGTCGTGAGGTGATGCTTCGGTGTACCTCAGCGACTCATCTGAACTGTAGGTGTACTTCGGTATATCGCGTTGTCTCACTTGTGGGACTCCAGTTCAGGAACGGCCTCTGTGAGAATTAGAGACGTGTTTTCACACTATGCTGTTAACACCCTCAAAATTCAAACTTGTAAGTGCCGGAATCCGCTTATTACTAACCTGTTTTTATGTTTTCTTCTTATGGAAGCTCCGGAGCGGATGGATCGTGCAGATTCGCCACATGCTCATACCAACAACACATGAAAAGTTCTCATCAAAATCAAAGGCAACAAAGTTAAAGATGATTCTTCGTCAATGTCAAAAAATCCTCAGAGTATAAAGACTAGAGAACTACGTCATTGGTAAATCAAAGTCAAATAGAAGTGTGAGCATGGTGGAGAAAGACGTGGAGACACCTAACCAACGAAGTTGACAACGGCAAACAACCACATTAACTGATCACAAAGCATGAAGGAACAAAAATCAAGACTATTCTATATCTACTCACAAAGTTCAAGCTCAAAAAGATTAAAGACCTATTCAAGTGGAGCATCTTTTGAATGACCACCCCTTAGGGGGAGATTGTTAGCCTTGATTATTTTTATTAGAAGTGATGGTCATTCACGATTAGGAACTTTGTAATGTGTGTTAGATATCGTGATAGAATAGTCAACGGGCTCGTGGATTGGGCTAAGCTAATTGGGCATAAGTTATGTTAAGCTAGCCTTGTCTAGTTCGTGAAACCCAAGCCCAATCCAAGTCCATCTCAAGGCCCATGGCCAAGCCTTAGGGCATCATCTCTCTTACCTATATATACCCCTCAAGTATGTCATTTGAGGGGTGTGCTTGAGTGTGTGTGTGTGTGTGTTTTCCTTTGAAGCAATATAACATCTTTATTGTTTTCATCTTTCTTCTCTCTACCTCTCTAAACATATACACGAATTATACATCAAGTCACCACGTTCTATTCTTAATCTTTCTTTGTTTCTTATACGCATAACAGTTTGTTATACGTGTTTGTGTTGGGTTTGCTTGGTAAAGTGATAAGGTATATGTGATAAAGGGGTATAACAAAAGCCTTAGCTTCAACCCATTTTGACAAATAGTCAACGGCCACGAGTATGTATTTATTACCGCGAGACGAAGGAAATGGCCCCATAAAGTCAATGCCCTAGATGTCAAAAATCTCACACACTTGAATGGCGTTTTGCGGCATTTCATTTCTTTGTGAGATATTCCCGTGACGTTGACAAGCGTCACAGGTTTTGACAAATTCATGGGCATCCTTGTAAATCGTGGGCCAATAGAATCCGGAATCAAACACCTTCTTGGCGGTGTAGTTGGGACTATGATGTCCCCCAGTAGGTCCAGAATGGCAAGCCTTGAGAATGTCAATAGCTTCCTGACCATACACACATCGCCTGATGACTTGATCCGCGCAAATTTTGAATAAGTAGGGGTCGTCCCAGAAGTAATGTTTTACATCTTTAAAGAATTTGTTTTTCTGTTGGGACGACATCCCTTTCACCACAAAGTTACCCACATGGTAATTTGCAAAGTCAGCAAACCATGGGGTAGAAGAGTCTCCACGAAAAGAAACCACATTGAGTGTTTCGAGAGGAAATGTTTCGTTTATTTCCTTTTTCTCGAACACATTCTGGTGAGGGTTTTCTAGACGGGACAGATGATCAGCAGCCAGGTTCTCAGCTCCTTTTTTATCACGTATAATGATATCAAATTCTTGTAGGAGGAGAACCCAACGGAGCAATCTCGGCTTTGCATCTTGTTTTGCAAAGAGATATTTGAGAGCCGAGTGATCCGTATACACCACGCATTTGGTCAATATAAGGTATGGCCGAAACTTCTCAAACGCATACACCACAGCTAATAATTCTTTTTCTGTAGTGGTGTAATGGGTTTGAGCTTCAGTCATAGTCTTACTTGCGTAGTGGATAGGCTGAAAATGCTTGGTTTTACGCTGCCCCAAGACTGCGCCGATAGCAAAATCACTTGCATCGCACATGAGTTCAAAGGGTAAATCCCAGTCGGGGGCAACTAGAATGGGTACTTCCGTAAGCTTTTTCTTTAATGTTTCAAAAGCTTCGATGCACTCAGGTGAGAAGATAAAAGGAGCATCTTTTTCAAGAAGATGGGTCATAGGCCGAGCGATTTTAGAAAAATCTTGTATGAATCTACGATAAAACCCGGCATGACCTAGAAAACTCCTAATACCTTTGACGGTAGTAGGATGAGGCAATTTAGCAATAACATCAACTTTTGCTCTATCTACCTCAATCCCATTTTTGGAAATCTTATGGCCAAGGACTATGCCTTCTTTGACCATAAAGTGGCTCTTCTCCCAATTTAGACAAAGATTGGTGTCTTCACACCGTTTTAGCATTTTATCTAAATGGGAGAGACATGTATGAAATGAGTCCCCAATGACCGAGAAGTCATCCATAAACACCTCCATTGTTTCCTTGATCATGTCGTGGAAAATTGCCATCATACATCGTTGGAACGTGCCAGGAGCGTTACATAGGCCAAAAGGCATACGTCTGTAGGCAAAAGTTCCGTATGGGCAGGTGAATGTGGTCTTTTCTTGATCCAGCGGATCAATGGGGATCTGAAAATAACCCGAGAAACCATCAAGGAAACAATAGTATTCGTTCCCTGCTAATCTCTCAAGCATCTGATCCATGAAGGGTAGAGGAAAATGGTCTTTACGGGTGGCTTCGTTTAACTTGCGATAGTCAATACACACGCGCCATCCCGTAACCAATCGAGTTGGAATTAACTCGTTTTCTTCATTTGTGACAACAGTTATGCCACCCTTTTTAGGAACACAGTGAATGGGACTGACCCAAGGACTATCAGAGATCGGGTAAATTAAACCGGCATCAAGAAGTTTGAGAACCTCTTGTTTGATAACCTCATGAATCTTAGGATTCACCCTTCTCTGATGTTGGACTGTTGGTTTGAAGTCATCCTCCATCAAGATTTTGTGAGTACAAAACTCAGGGTTGATACCCTTAATGTCGGAGAGTTTCCAAGCAATTGCTTGCTTGTGTGACTTCAAGACCTTTATGAGAGCAGTCTTCTCCTCCTCAGTTAAGTCTTTAGCAATTATGACTGGTAATTTATCATCACCCTCCAAGAATGCATATTCGAGATGAGGAGGTAGGTCCTTAAGTTCAACCTCGGGAAATTCTTCAGTAGATATTTGTACTGATTTGATTTCCTCAATAGTGATCTCTTTCGGAGGGAGTGAATGTAATGGATCTTCATTTAACAATTGCTCAAGATAAAGGATATCCCCCTCCGAATCATAAACACCATCAATTCCAGGCGGAATTGATTCATCACTAGCAAGAAACTCATCGATCTCTTCCAGAAATAAGTCACCTCCCTCAAACGGAGTGAGAGAGGGGGAAGAGTCGGCAATGATTGGTTGAGAAGATGTGGTGGAATCCCCACTCACAGAATTATGAAGATAACCAAGAAACTCTTGAGAGTACTCCTCTGAAGCAATATCAATTAAATCGATTCGATTAACCGATTCAGCATCATAATTTGAGGAGTACCTCGAAGTTTGATCAAGGTTAAAGGTAACAGCTTCATTACCCACACGTAACGTGATTTCTTGCTCAAATACATCAATAAGAGCACGGCCCGTTCTCAGGAATCCTCATCCAACAATGAGAGGAACCCGATGATCGGCATCGAAATCAACAACCACAAAGTCAGCTGGAAAATGGAACTTTCCTACTTTCACGAATACATCCTCGGCGATGCCAAGAGGACGCGATATAGAACGATCTGCAAGCTCGAGAGTCATGCAGGTAGGAATAAGTTCTGGAAGAGAAAGTTTCTTCCATACTGAATAAGGCATCAGATTGATGCTTGCACCAAGATCGGCAAGGGCAAAGCATTCAATCATCCCTGGAAAAACACAAGGAAGAAGAAATTTTCCAGGATCTCCAAGCTTCTCGGGAAGCTTCTTTAACAGAACTGCTGAGCAGTTCTCGTTCAAAGGAGTTTTAGCCATTTCAAACAGCTTTTCCTTGTTGCTCAACATGTGTTTGAGAGTTGATGCAAACTTGGGCATCAGCATGATGGCATCCGCAAAGCTTATGTCAAAATGAAGTTCTTGGAAAATTTGAAAAAAAATTTCCATTTGATGACTGGCTTTTTCGCGGAGTTTTTGCTCATTTAAACGTGAGGGGTAAGGAATAGAAGTTTTGGATTTGGGGTTGTCAACTGGAGGTTCAAAAACAACTCCAGGTTTGGTTTTGGGTTTCGGGACAACCTGAGGATGGACATTGCTGGTACCTCCGTTATTAGTAGGAAGTTCCTTGTCCTTTGTCGCCTCAGGTTCACTTTCCACTACCTTCGGGAGAGAAGAAGAAGAGGTAGTAGGAATAGCGGGTCCATCATACGAAGCACCACTTCTGGTTGTGATCGCCTTTGCATCGCCCCTCGGATTAGCGATCGTGTTGCTAGGTAAAGTACCTGAGCCCGAGGGTCGATCATTTAAAGACTTCTTAATGTCAGAAATCTGGCTAACCAACAACCTGTTCATTTCCTCTTAGGATTTCATGAATTGTTTCAACAACTCATCAGATGATGGTCCAGTTGGAACAATGACTTGAGTTTGCACAGGAAAATTCTGGCCTCTATTGTTTGGATTAGGGCCTTGATTTTGAAAATTTCCTTGATTATTGCCATGAAAATACCCTGGGTTGAAATTTCCCTGACCTTGGTTTCTATTAAATTTTCCTTGGTGTTGGAAGTTTTGACTTTGATTTTGAAAACCGTTGTTTGGACTAAAATTACCTTGGTTTTGAAAACCTTGGTTTGTTCTGTTCTGATTTTGATTACGGTTTTGGTTTTGGTTGAAACCGGGAGGTCCAGGGTAGTGGTTAGGACGGTGGTTCGGGTCTATCAGAGCACGATATTGGTTGCCTCCTGGATTAGAAATCCCACCCACAGTGTTTGCTTCAAAAGGGTTACCATCGGTGGCCATACAGTTGTAGTAGGCATGGGGGCCACCACAAGTAACACAGACTTCCACTTTCTTGACTTCAGTAGGAGGTGAAGTTTGTGGAAAAGAAACTTTCTTTTGGTTGGAGAGAACCAAAGCTTGAATTGCTTCCGTGAGTTTGTCAATCTTAGCATCGGTGCTAGATTGACTCACGGGCGATGAAGTAGAAGGACCAACACTGACTTGGGAAACAACCAGCTTGCTTCGTGCAGTGCGGACTTTAGACTTGTTTTCAATGATCGCTAAAGCTTCTTTGACAGTTTTGCTCAAGAAATTTCCTCCAGCGGAGGAATTGAGAGAATCTTGATCAGATTGACTCACTCCATTATAGAAAGTATCGAGTTGCATCAACTCGGAGAAACCGTGGTGAGGACATTTGCGGAGCAACTCCTTAAAACGATCCCACGATTCACTGAAGGATTCATCAAACTTTTGTGTGAACTTGATGATTTCATTTTTAAGACTCGTGGTTTTGGAAGGTGGATAGAATTCGTTCACAAATTTCTTCACCAGGTCTTCCCATGTTTCGATTGACTGAGGGGGTTGTTTTTCAAGCCAAATACGGGCTTGTCCCTCAAGAGAAATTGGGAACAGAAGAAGCTTGACAGCATCTGTAGGGACATTCTTGTATTTGATGGTAGATGCAATCTTGTTAAACCATCGAATATGAGCATGAGGATCATCCCGCTCAAAACCATAGAATTGACTTGAGGTTACAAGATTCAGTAACCCGGTTTTGAGTTCAAAATTTTTAGCCACAATGGCTGGGATAACAATAGCATCTCCATACCCGTCGATGGGTGCCTGGAGAAGCTCACACATAGGACGTTCTTCCGCCATGATAACGGAAGTAGTGTGAGCAGTCCGGATCTCAGATCCGACTGATGGGGCAGAAAGTCTACGGACACGCCTTCTTGGAATCTTGACAAGCTCACGAAATGGGCTTACAGATCTAGAAGAGCGAGTGCGCATACACTAGAGTTAACTCTAAGAGATCTCAGAGTTAAGGAAAGGAATGGGAATTATGAAGATGAATTATGAAAATGGGGTAAGAAGAATCTTTTTGGGTTTTCTGGTTTTGAAAAGTATATATAACAACAAATCCAATTAAAACAATATCGAGGCAAAACAACAGTGAACTTAAACCAATAATCACAAGATGAATGGCTTCTTTGAAAAAGGTACACCACTCACAAGGACACAAAGGCAAGTTTTAATCTTTGGTTAGGGAACTTATTATGGTCGTACCCCCAGTTAGGTAGTACACTGCCTTGGTTTGCGGTGGTAATTTTTTTTTATGTTGTTATTATTAAACAAAGAAAACGACAAATCTTTTTGTATTTTTATCTTTGATATATATATAGGAACAAAAAGAAAATATTTTTGTGTTTTATACGTTTTTGGATGTTTTTGGGTTTTTTTGGATTTTTTATAAGAAAATATATATATAGATATAGATGGATGGTATGAACAAAGAGTGAATATTCAAATCACTAATCTGCTAAACGGAAGATAATTAGCACAGCTCCCCGGCAGCTACGCCAAAAATTTGATCGATGCTGAACCGTCAAGTTTTATCACACAAGCTAGCCACTTGTGAATGGCTAACCGTAATAAACTTCAAACAGCTCAGACACCAATGCAATGAAGATCAAGAGGAGTGTAGTGTTTCCCCAGGTCGTTATATCCCAACGAGCTGTGCGATGAATAATCAAACGAATAGTGATCGAGAGAATTTGAACGGGAAAGGGGGGTATAATTGATTATAACTAAAGAAAAAGTATATAAACTACAAGGGCTTAAATGCAAATTAAGGAAAAATTAAAATGATAAATTATATTAAATAAACGCTATCACTATTTGCAAAATGATGTTTTTGATTTTTCTTTTATAAAATTTAAATTAAAAACTACGTGACGTACAAAAGAAAATGTGAAACTGAAGCAATATTAATCCTAAAAATATAAAAATGACATTTTTACAAACCTAATGATAAGAGAAAATTTTTAGAAAAAGAAAATTATTTTTAAAACTATTTATCTAATTATTATTAATTAAAAACTATTTTTACTTATTTAATAATACCCTAAAATACAACAAAATATGAAATAAAGCTAGAAAAATGAAATTATGACTTAGAAAAATCTAAAATAACTAAAGAGAATTTTCAAAACTAATTTTATATTTTTCTGATTATTTCTCTATTTTCTATGAATTAAAAACTATTTAAAACTAATTAAATTGCTAAAAATTACAAATTAAACTAAGAAAAATCTGGAAAAATATTTTTTTGACTTTTTATATTTATCTTAACCTAGGAAAAATGAAAACTTATTTTTTTTGAAGTTTTTCTGATTTAATTGTATTAAAAGCTAATTAAAAAGGCTTAAAAACTGTTTTAAATGAAGAAAAATAGCAAACTGAACTAGAAAAATCTGAAAAATTCAGGAAAAGTCTAAATTAATATTCTAATTCTATGAAAAATATAAAAACAGTAGCTTATGTGTAGGAATATGGAACTGCAGTGCAAAGTGCTTATAAATAAGCACTTGAATTAAGCCAAAGGTGCCAAATGAGCACCAACTGATTACAGAAGCTAAAATATGCTAAAAGTACTCAAAAGCAACTAAATACAACTAGCCTAAACCTCTGAAATGCAAATTAAACAGATTTGATGTTTTGAGCTTAAGTGCCAAAATCAGGTTTTATGCCTACTTTTAAGCTAATGCAACTGCTTATTGAGAAAGCTTATGTGAAAAGCAAAAATGAAGAACTCAAGGCCACCAGCTTAACTATCTATAACCCAAGTCTCAGACCTAGCTAAACTCTAATGAGCTTGTGACAAGCCCTGCAAATCACCTGTGCACACTCAGTATACAATGAGTCAGTGCACAGGGGATTTTAGACCCAATTGACAAGCCATTTTGGAGCTTGTAAAAAATTACAAAAATTCAACAAAAAGCAGATTAAGAAACTAGACCAACTGAAGTTTTTAAACCCCAAGTTTTACTTGAATTGGCCCAAAATTGAATCAATGAAAAATCATCCCAGTTGGGTGAAAACTGAGATTTTCAACTTTTGACTTTTTGAGCAGTTTTGAAAAGTTGACTATTTTGAGATTTGATTCCAAGTTATGAACTGATATAGATGATTTATGGTGAAATGAAACTAATGCAAGCTATATCTATGATATCTAAGCACAAATCAAGCTTTTGATTTCACAAATTTCAATCAGACATGAATTTAAGACAGATTCAAAGTGAATTTGACTTTTAGACTTCTAGGGTGCAAAGGTAGGAGCTTAATGACTCTAATATACCTATTGGAAATAACTACAACAGAAATCAACCTAAACCAACTCCTCTAACTCAGATGATGCAGTAGATCCAAACACAGATTTCACAACTGTTTTGCTACTACTTCTACCTAAATGATTATCTAGCTTCTACTAGCACTGAAACTGAATCATCACAGCTTAATAACAGTTTAATAAACAGATAAAAGCTATTTCTACCACAGATTCAAACAAAATCATTTTATGCAAACTTGACTTAGAAAGAGAAATAAGATAAAAAGCTCACAAGTTTCCAGCTTATTATTGCAACTTAAACCAGAACCCAATGCCACTATTCTAAGCCAATTCCAACCCAAATTAACTCTGCATCACCCAATTTCCATTCCCATATCTGCTTGAACCAATTTTCAACAAAGTTTGACTTTTGTTGACCGGATACCAAAATTATTTGAACTTGAGTGATAAGCTTACCAAAAGCTATAAATAGATTAAATATGCTTATTTGAACTGGAAAATAAGCTTCTAAAAGCTTGAATATAAGAACTTGAAACTGACTTGTATAACAGTGGATACAAAAAACATGAAACTTAAATGAAGCCTTGAATTAATACTTGAAATGAGATTATATTGATAAAAAAAACTTGAGTTTTAGTACATAGAAACAAAAGATAACAGTTTAAGACTTAATCTAAAACATTGATATTAAAACGACATAAAGGAAATTTTAAAAACTAAGAACTCCTTTAACTCTCTTTCTTCTTCCTCTTTTTATATGCAAAATATCTTCCCCCTTGTTTTTGAGCACTTCCCACCATTTATCTGAGCCATTAGATTAGATGAGGCAATAATGGCCGTTTGATCACATTTTGGCGCCAAAATGGTTTTAGCAGTTGGGGTTGAGTGCAAGGGGGAGGGGAGCATTAAATGCTTCTTGGATGTTGTTAAGGTGGAGGGAACAAGGAAAGGTGAAGGTTGAGCTGGAAGGATGGGGGTTGAGTGTTTGCAGGCTGAGTTGGTGAAGAAGAAGAAAAAGGGAGGGAAAAAGGTGGGTCGTTTGACCATGTTGACTGAGGAGTATTATTGGGAGGGGGTCAAAAGTCCAAAGGGTTCAAGTGGCAGGGGGCTCAAATGGTTTATATGGCAGGGGGTTCAAAGGTTAAAGGGTCATGGCTTGGTTTAATATCATAAGGACCATATTTGCAATTCACCAAAAGAACAAGGACCAAATCTGCCAATTTTCCAAAGTTGTTTCAAGGGTCACTTTTGACAAGTTTCAATAGTACAAGGACCATTTTTGACATTTTCAAACTTCCAAGGACTATTTTTGCCAATTTTGAAACTTGAAGGACCAAACTTGTAATTTCTCAAAACTTTTGATATTTTTCACCAAAGGACTAATTTTGACAACTTATGATTTTAAAAGGACCTTTGGTGACTTTTCTTTTGAAATAAGTGCTCAGGGACTATTTCTGACAACTTTTGAAACTTGGGGGACTGAAACTGCTAATTATGCAAACTTAGCTCATTTTTCATCTGATTTTAAACATTTTGCATCTGAAACATATAAAATGCAATTTTGAGATATTTTCAGTATTTTGATGCATTTCTGAGCATTTTTAAATGTTTTGCAGTTCAGATTTGACCCAAAAATGATGAGTATTTACACACTCATCAATACCACCTATTCCTTCTGATGTTGGTCCTAATGTTCCTTCTTATGCTAATAAACCTAGTTCTACTGAGAAGGCTACACATGTTTCCACTGATACACCTCAGTCTGTGTCTGCTGATCCTAAGGAAGGTGCTAAATCACCAGATGTTACCCCAGTGATCCCTACTCCAGATGCTCCGAGCTCTAATATTTCTTCTCCTTCCTCCACACCTGGTGGAAGACGCAAGAGTATAGCCAAGAAGACGAGTTCTAGGGTCCTTGATCTGAATGTTCCTGACAGTTCATTCATCACAGTTGCTGATCCTAGTGATTCTGATGAAGAACCAGTTGTGTGGTCTCTTTTAGATAGATGGGAACTTACAGAATATATGGGTGGCAGGGTGAATACAATCTATAAGAGAGATAGGTCATTCAAGCATTTTATCTTTCTGAGTCAGATACTTCACCTCGTGGATAGACAGGATCTTATAAAGCTGTATGGATTGGTCACTAACTATTTTGACACTCATCCTGCATCTGGTGCTGGTCTTCTCTTGCTGGGTGATTTGCATGTCTTGTTTGACTCCACATATCAGGATGGAAAAGGGTTCTCAGTTTGGGATAATCAGGGTGATTGGATTGTATGGGACTGGAAGTTTTATCCACTGGCTAAAGTGCATGTGTTACACACTGTAAGTGGTCTTTATGTGTATATGTTCTCGGATTTGTAGTATCCTTTGTTTGTGCAGGTTATGAATCAAATGTTAAAGCATCAACTGGTGCTTTCCACTGAACCTGTTGGCAATGATATGATACATGCAGAGCAGTTGGTCAAACTTATCAAGGATAGAATTCGTGCTGCCAATGATGTTGCCACATCTTGAGACTAGTATTCTTGTTGTACATTCTTTCTTCTCATAATGTGTTTAAAAAAATATAAAAAAAATAAATAAATAACATGTTTTGTATATACTAACTTTTATTTGTGGATCTTGTTGTATAGTTGTGTACCATATATGGCAATCAACTCACCATGTCTTTGAAAAGAAAGAGTTGACTCATCATGGGGGTACGACTTTGGTGAGCATTCCTCAAATCCGTTGATAGTTATTGATTTACTAAAAAATCAGAGGGTCATCAATGTACCCTGGTCTCACACACCAAACATTGGCTACTCCATGAGCAAATGGCTCTGGTAAAGAGATATCAAATCCGTTGGATGGTTGACAATTTGCCAATAAATTTTATGGTGCTCAACTCACCATGTCCTCATAGATGAAGAGTTGGCTAGCCCACAAGTGCATGGCTTGTGGTAAAGGCAGTGGAATACCATGACTAGTCCTGAGTTCACGGTTCAGGTAAAGACAAGTCAAATCCGTTGATGGCTGTGATGGTTTGCCAAAAACCATTAGGGTTTTCCAACACACCATTGATTCACGTTCTAAGTGTTGGACTGGTTATTGGTTCACCAGGGTGATGTCATGATTCCACCAAAGCACCAGCTAGCCCAAGAGTGAGTAGCTACTTGGTAAAGGCTTATCAAATCTACTCTGGTTACTGTTGCTGCTGGATTCTGATGCTGCTGCATAGGGGCTGTTGATGGATCTTTGTACGTCAATGCTGATACTGGTGGCTCTAGGAGTTGCTGCTGTTTCATTCTATTGCTTCAGTTGCTGTGGACTTCAATCCTCTTACACTTTCTAGATCTATCTGGAAACTTGAAGTTAATGTAGTCAAATTCAAGTTTAGGGGAGGATTGTTAGGAATTATTGTAACAGTGTGTTCCTGCTGATAAAGGTTCTTGCTGATAGTATTAGTATTTCTGCTGATAGTGCAATTACTGTTGGTTAGTATTGTTTCTACGGATATGTAGTTTTCGTGTTATTAGTAATTAGTTAGGAAATGCATGAGTTAATTTAGGAAGAGATAATGCATATCTTGTACGTGTTTTGCAAGCTGCAGAATTAGGGTTTCTAATAGTATAAAAGAAACTTGCGGCTAGGTGATTTGTCGTTTTCGTACACAAGATATTTTCCAAAGAAATACAAAGGTATGTATTTCCTGGGTCGTTTTCCCAACGAGGGATGAATGGTGTAAACAACTCACGTCGCGTGATTCGGGATTCGAATGGATTAAAAAGGGATTTAGTGATTTCTAAACTACAAGGGAAGCAATAATAAAGGAAAGCAATAAAAACTACAGAATTTATGATGAAAACAAGTAAATACGACTAAGTATGCAATTTTAAAACTAAAAACGCGAAAAACGTAATTAATAAAACGCGAATAAAAAGCAAACTACTCTAGTTTAACCCATGAAAATGAAATACTATTTTTCTACAGCTAAAAATGATATTTAAAACTTATTTGGAATTTAAATCTATTTTTTGGGGTTTTTCTTGATTTATTTTGAATTAAAAACTAATTTTAAATATTTAAAATAGAACTAAAATGCTAAAAATAAGAAAAACATGCAAGAAAATTTCAAAACTATTTTTCAAAAATCAAAATTAACTAAAAAGAATTTTCAGAACTGGAATCACATTTTTTTGACTTTTTCTCTATTTATTATGAATTTAAAACTATTTAAAACTAATTAAAATTCTAGAAAATACTAATTAAGCTAAGAAAATTCTGGAAAAATACTTTTTATCACTTTTTGATTTTTCTAAAACTAGGAAAATTGAAATTACATTTTTCTGAACATTTTCTGAATTATTTGGATAAAATGCTAATTAAAAATGCTAGAAAATGACATAAAATGCAGAAAAATAGCAAATGAACAGTGAAAAATATGAAAACTTCCAGAATATTGTAAAATAAAATAGAGAACCAGGGAAAATTAACAGAAATGATTTTGGAGCACAAGAACTATGATTTGGGCACACTACTAGAATGAATAAGCACTTAAAATGAGCAATAAGCTAACCACAAGCTACAAAAAGCTACCTAAACTTAAAGCTAACCTAAACTAACTAAAACTAGCCTACTGCAACTGGAATGGATCATAAAAGCACAAGCTAGAAGGTAAAAGGCACAAGATCATATTCAAACAACTATATGCCAAACGGCCCTAAACTACCCACTTTGAGCACTAATTAAGCTAGCTTAGAAAAATCGCAAAAATAAACTAAAAATACCCTGTTAACCACAACCACCCAAATAGCTAATAACCAGAATCTCAGCAAAAAATAACTAGAAATGAAGATTTTAAAAATATAAAAGTAGAAGCAGTTTGCAAGTTACAAGAGATTTTTTACTTTTCTTAGAAACTTCGAATTTTGACTTTTATGAAATTTAACTACTTCTAAATCACTGTAAATGATATAATAAGCTAACCTAAGACATGATTAAGCTAACTAGACTAACTCTAAACCTATACAATGGCTTATGCAAGTTTTTACTAAGCTTATGTGTAGTTGAGATTGGAAGAATCAAATTTTGACTATTCAGTGTATGACAATGCAGAATAACAGTCTAATACACCTAAAAATGACTAATAGAGACTATTGCAGCTAAAATTAAACAATAAAATGCTGATAACGCTACACGCGTCGTTCGGGGTCAAGGAAACTTCCTTTTCTTCGAGCAAGTTTTATAACACCCTAGGCAGTGAACCTAATCGTTGTAGTGTAGTAATTAGGGTAAGCCACGGGTATTGATATCGTTCTCTAGGGGAATAGGAATGCTAGTAAGGAGTTACTACGCTAAGGTTAAGATTGAGGAAGATTATTTTTTATCTTTTTATGTTTTATGAAATGGAAAGGTACGAATCTCGGGTATTGGATTTGGGGGGTTGGTATTTCTACCGATTACTCTACTATTATCTAATTATCTAAACTAAGGTTGTGGGAGTCTATGTCTAATTAATGTGTGCTCGTATGATAGTTTAAAGATGTGTTTACTTAGGTTGTACTACTCCTTAATTATCTCCTATTGATGGTTGAGTTGTCACGTCCTTATTCCTAGTTGCGTTGTGTGTCTAAAGTTGTAGGGTATGCGTTTCTCCCTAACTCTTTGAACTTACCAAAGGGTCTCATCTACAAACCCACTAGGGATGATAAACTCCTACTCTAAGGCGCTCTTTGGATGGTTTAGCCTACAACTACTCAGGTAATTATATTCTAAGGTTCACAAAGATGAATCAAGCATTAAGTACACAACGAATGACCTATCGCATTACTAGATCATTAATCAACTAAGATAAGAAACAACCAATCAATATTCAATAATTAAGTTTCATACTTTCTAAGCAAACACACAAATAAATTAGCCGGACATGGAGAACATGCAAGCATACACACAAATAATCAAAGACATAATTGAATTAATGAAGTAAAGACTTATCTTGATGTAAGATAGGGTTTAAAACCCTAAAATACTGTACAAGACACCTTAGGTTCGGTTTTAGGTTTTTACTCCAAAAGAATCTCCACAAAAGACTGAAAAATTCGGATTCTATATATAATATTACATATGCGACGGCGTCACCTTATGTTTAGTGACGCCGTCGTGTCGCCGCCATTAGGGTTTCGTCTTGGCCACGTTAACCTTGCGACGGCGTCACCTTATGTCCGTGACGCCGTCCTCTTCAGCTTCTGACGTCGTCTGGATTGCATCTAGGCCGTCTGAGTAGCGACGGCCTACTCTTTCACAACTAGACGTCGTCGCTTGAAAATACGAGTTTTGGGTTCTGGACCGTCACAATAATTTTGGGACGGCGTCGCCAATAGCACCTGATGCCGTCGCCTTCTAATTTCAGCCACTGTGAGTGTCTCGATTTTGACTTTGGCCATTTTCTTCATATATTCGCGCCTTTTCGTCCAAATAAGTGCCATTCCAGCATTTTGCCTTCAAGAGACCTAAAAAGTGAAAAGGAACGATATTAAGCAATAACAGATACAAAAGTGATCAAATAAGGACTTAAACGACCCCTCAAAATGGTACCTTTTAAAACCTTATCAAATATCCCTACACTTGTTATTTGCTTGTCCTCAAGCAAATGTGCTTTTAGCCAATTAATTTATAAGTTAGGGGTCATGAAGCATTAATTCAAAACGGTCCACAACACATATAAGCCCCGCAAAAGTCATAACAAGCACGGAAATTACATACTAGCACCTCACATGGGGTGTTTGGATACTCACATCTCTCTCGGGTGTATATATGAAATACAACAAAATAGGAAATGGAAGATAAACACTTATTAACCGGTCCTAGTACATAGATTACCATAGGCTTGAGAATAGATCAAACCTCCATCGCTTTGGCGTAAGCACCTAGGAAAGACTATCAAAGAGGTCTTTTAAAGGGTTGTAATGTTAGGCTTACGGTAGGGAAATAAGGGTTTGGTGGGATAGGCTATTTAGTGGTGGCAAGTCAAAAATCTCTATGTTAAATGCATGAAGAATGGCGTTGCTAAGCCAAGACTCGACACTCTAAACTCTAGATAACTGAAATAAATAAACATAAATTTAAAGGATAGATGTAGGATGGTAGCCCGTATGTTTTTTTTTTTTTTCTCTTTTTTTTTTCGATTTTTTTTTTTTTTTTTTCATACACTTTTACTCTACCATCCTCTACGGTAACATCAAAATAATAGGGATTTATAGGCACATCCCTACACTTGAGTTTTTATTACTCTAACACTAATTTGACCCGATTTGAAAAGATCAAAACACTTGGGGTACATTATTACGCAAACAAAGGGAATTTGAATTTTTAACGTTCCCTTCCCGTCATTTCATAAACTTTAACTTTTCCCATGAATCCCAATCGTCCCAAAATTGTATACAAAGGATATGACTCGACTTAGCAACTTATGCAAGCAACTAGATAATTGAACTAAGGGTTTAGGGTGATAACAAACATTTGCACTAAAAGTGAGTGCATAAGGGGTAGGCTAAGGCGATTTGGGTGTATATTTGGGGGTGGGGTGTAAACAATGCTCTTCATTGATATTCCGGAAAAACCGAAACATCACGAGAACCACGAAAAGGATAGGCTCTGAGGGGTTAACTAGGGGTATCGTGTACTAAAGATGAGTACAACGCAAAGGGTGTGGGGGAATTACTCAACCGATATGGAAGAAGTAATTATATTACAGGTATCAAACAAGGGTTATCCTAATGCCTCTTATCATTTAGTTATTCCTAACTACACAAGTGTAGCCTCACTTGCGATCTCGGAATGCATCACAAAACAAGTTCTAGAATCTAATATACTACCGGTTCACACTCTAAGCATTGAAGATGAATGCTTTAATTCCTACTAATCTAAGGGCGATCCTCACATTTTGGTGGAATTTGGGTGGTAAAGGGTTTTTGTGCTAGTCATGCAACTTCCTATCCATGAGACGCTTTTGTTAAGACTAATGGCCCACTCTTATATGTCATGAAAATTTTAAATTTGGTGCCAAAATTACCCTAACCGACATTTCCTCATGGTTTATTACACAATCACAATTGGACAAAGCAAATAGTCAAGGATAAGCATAGTTTCAAAGTTCCCGTTTTATTTTCCCTCCCTACACTTAAACTGAACATTGTCCCCAATGTTCCCCGAAAGTATCAAAGTTATGATAAAAGAAAGTAATTAAAAACGAAAGAAACTAATACTCCCCTGATTAGCTCGGTAGGATCCGTGTAAAGTGGTGGTTAAACTCTTTTCCAAGAAGAATTATTGCGTGAAAAGCTCCTTCCAATCTTATGTAACTTCTTCTTGACAAACTAAACCTGCACACTTGAAGAAAACAAACGAAACCTTCGCGTAAAATCGGCGGTAATAATATATATAAGACTCGATTTAAACTAGGATATAATGCTTGTGGAATGGATGTTTACAGAATTTCTAAGAAAATTAAGACCTGGAAAATTCCAAAAATTTATAAGTAGCTCAGAAAACGAGAAAAAAGTAATCTGATGTTTTTACTCCTTCCTGACGCCGTCAGGTTGCAATCCTGACGCCGTCAGGTTATCCTGACAAAAACTGTTCTGCGATTTTCTGGAAAAAAATTCTGGAAAATTTACATCTTTAGAATCTGGAAAAACTTCTGCAAAAACATCCATTATGACTCGATACAAGCATTTGACTCGAACAAACAAACATAAATATATTTTAGTTAATTGTTATTCTCATGTTTACGTTTCTTTTGAAAACGTGTGTAATCCTCCCTACACTTATCCCTTATGTAAAATACCTTTATATGCAATTAAGACGAGGTTAAAAACAAAATAAAGCATTTTTACAAATTTAAACATGAGGATAAACAATTAATAAAAGATATATGACACTAACAAGCAAACAATTAAGCATGGGTTGCCTCCCACGAAGCGCTTTTCTTTATTTAAGAGTCTTGTAGCTAGACTCATAGTCGTGCTCCTACGTTTTCTCATTACCGCCCTCTTCACGGTTTCTAATGGGGGATTCCATGTTGTAGAAGTGCCCTAAAATGCTCTTCTCTAAGAGTTCATCCTCTCCCCAATCGGTCCTATATTCCGGTCCTAGGCTCAAGCAATCCTTATAGAATCCGAAAATCTTAGCCATAACATAATCAACACCTTTTTCCCTATCCTCATCATTCCTATAATAGACCGACAGTTTAAGTTCCTTTTCATCATTAGAGAGTGATGAAAACTTCTCAATCTTAAACGGCATTTGGTAAGCTATGTCATCGGTCTCATTCTTGAATCGCACTACTCCTAACGAGGGGTCATAGGTCATCCCGGTGCTTTCTATGAAAGGTTTTCCTAGAATAACATGGGACAAGCTAGGGTCTATGGCCGTGCTAATATCCTCCACAATTATGAAGTCCGTAGGAAACGCGAAACTACCTACATAAACGGGCAATCCCTTAATTCTACCAAGAAAATTGCAACTAACATTAGGATCATTGGGGTCTTGCCTAGTTGGAATAGGCTTCTTCAATATCCAATTGTAGTAGGTGCTAGTCATTATGTTGATTGGGGACTTGCGATCAATGTAGGCTTTTGCCACAAAAAGGTGTCCTATGACACATGGTATGTTAAGATTCCAAGGGTTCCCAAACTTGATTCGAGGACTTTTCCTAACATACATGTGACGGAGGTCACGCACTAAGTGAGGGTGTCGAGATAGTTCTTCTTCCGTAGGAAATTTGTTGAAATAGTCAATGTCTACTTCATCTACTTCCTCGTGTATTTCATCATCCACAAGTGTATAGTCCTCTTCGTCATTTGTTTCATTAGGTTCAACTAAGGCGATGGTATTGACGAATTGGACATGCTTTAGCTTGCTTGGATCCTTAATCTCTATACCTAAAGGCTCGGGAGTTGAGATAGCACTAACCTTCTTATCACAATTAGCTATAGCTTTCAAAAGGTTGTCTATTTTCCTATCCATCTCGGCTTGTTGATGGTTAAAGCGGTCCGAGAGCTTAGCCATTTGGGTTTCTTGGGATGCAACTAGGTTTTGCAACATGATGAGTGTGTAAATACTCATCATTTTTGGTCAAATCTGAACTGCAAAACATTTAAAAACACTCAGAAATGCATCAAAATACTGAAAATATCTCAAAATTGTGTTTTATATGTTTCAGATGCAAAATTATTGAAAACAAATGAAAAAACGAACAAAGTTTGCATAATTGGCAGTTTCAGTCCCCCAACTTTCAAAAAAATGGCAAAACAAGTCCCCGAGATTTTCAAAAATGGAATATATTATTTATGGCCCTTGGTTAATAAAGTTTGTCATTTATGGTCCTTATAATAATTTTTGGAAAAATTACAGCTTTGGTCCCTGGAGTTTCGAATATTGCACATTTGGTCCCTTAACTACACCATTGGATCTAATTTAAATCCTAAATCCATTTAACTACCCAAACCCAAAAATAAAATACCCAATCCCCTACCTATACCAACCCAAGCCCAATCTTTTACCCAAATCCAACCCTCGGTCAAACCTATCTTACCCGGTCAAAGAGTTACCCTAAAACCCACCTCCCACCTTTCTCTGTCTTCACCTATTCCCCGCCCAAACAACAACCCAACACAAACAAATAAAAAAAAAAAAACCTGTCACCCATACCTTTCCCTGACAAATCCTTTCACCCATCCCCTCACGTGGAGTCACTACACCTTGGGAATCTCTTGTCTCCCCGTTGGACTGACAGATAGCACGCAAGCGTGCCTTTGGCTTGCTTTTGTCTCAGAGGAATCACGAGAAGTCAGAGAAGAGAGAGAAGAAAGAGACTTGAAGACGCCAAGAGCTAGAGCATAAATAGCTGATAGCAATTGAAGGGGAGTAGTTAGTTTTTTGTAGTTAGTCTCTTTTCTTTTTTTTAATGTAGTTCTCAGTTTAGTCTAGAAAGTGAAGTTCTAGTCCCATTTTACTATTTTGTCATTTGAATTTAAATGTAATCTTAATTTCCGTTGATGCAATATATAATTCAGTTTTCAAAATCCATGAAGCCTTACTTGTTTTTTCATTTTTCTGCCTATTTGATTATTTGTGTTTCGAAGTTAGAAGAGTTTGCTAAAGTTTGTTTAAGCTCAATTGAGCTTGTGTGAATGATAATCTAATAGGTCTTCAAGCTTTCACAGGTTCAGGTATTTTCAAATTTGGTTTTCTACCCAAAAGAGTGTTTGGAATAGAATTGGCTGTGGGTCAAAAACACCATTTTGACCCACTTTGGGACTCGTACTAGGCTAGTTAGAAGCTATTATTGGTCAGCTCACTTTTTTTTTTCTTTCTTGCAAAACTAGTTTTTAAGGAAAAGATTCATTTTTTTTGTTGTTGTTTACTGTCAAAACTGTCCTCACAGCAGCTCTCATGGAGCTTTTCCACAAGCCTATTGCAAGCTTGTGAAAGCTCCTTAGGAGCTAGATACAGGGGCAATTGATAGGTGGCTTGGTGGACACCAAGTCCCAATAAGCTCAGGAGCTATTTCCCTTTCTAGCTTATTCAAGATAAGCTCCAAAGAGCACCCTATGGCCTGTTTGGAAACTGCATCAACAGCAGCTGCTTGGACCTTTGTGAGTGCTTATTAGTTTTTATTTTGCTTTCTGTTATTGCTCATGCTAGTACCCTTTAGCTCTCTTAGGTAGTTTAGGATAGTAGCCATTTAGTTCAGCTTATTTAATCCCTTGGCAGTCCACTAGAACCAAACTAGTCCTTACGCTGATTTTACAAGCTGTTCACAGCTTTAAGATTTTGTAAGTGTAGTTCCTGTTTAAATAGCTTATCTCCAGTTCGTATAGGGTAGGTTTAGGATTAGGTAGCTTATTGTAGCTTTTGATTGGTCAAATTCACAAATCGGCCTAAAGGTCAAAATAGTGAAACAAGAGGACTTTGGCAAAACTGTCGTGACTTTTCATAAGCTCATTATTGGTCTGAATCAATCGAAAATTTGGACATTTAAACTTCAACTGGTGAAAAATTTAAGATTAGTTTTTGTTAAATAGCTTAGCTTGTTTCCAAAAGAGAAAAATTAAAAATAAAAAAGAAGAAAAAGTGCACCTGACCAGGTTCAAACCTAGGGTCAGTGCAACACCAACGCCCCACACTCTCATCCAATAACCATCTGCTCATTCCAGTTCTTTGTAGTGCTTATTTGCTTCAAAACTGTTAAGGGGTGTTGGGTTATTGTTTTTGCAACGTGATTTTCGCCAAACTTTGTGGAATTTTCACGGATTTATTATAAGTCCATTTGAGCTCAAATTTGGGATACAAGATCTTTGGTTGGTGATCTACATCATGGCCATTTTAGTTTATTTTTAGGAATTTTTCTAGCTAGCTTAATTAGTGCTTAAAGTAGGGCCTTAGAGGCCGTTTGGCATATAGTTATTAAAATCTGGTCGCGAGTTTTTTTTCTGTAGCTTGTGCTTTTTACTTCCCAATCAGTTGCATTAGCTCGTTTTAGGTTAGATTTAGGCTTTAGTAGCTTATGGTAGCTTATAGTTAGCTTTTAGCTTATTTCAAGTGCTTATTCAAACTGCTTATTTGCCCAATTCAGCTTATTAGTAGGCTTATCTAACTTTTTATATTTTTCCCATGATGAGAATAATATTTTAGATTTTCCTGTAAAGTTTCATAATTTTTACTGTTCATTTGTTATTTTTCTTAATTTTAATTAGTTTAAATTAGTTTTTAATTAATAATAATTATTTAAAAAGTCTAAAAAATATATTTTCAGTTTTAAAATAACTTTTATAATATTTTAGATTTTTCTAAGTCATAATTTTATTTTTCTAGCTTTATTTCCTAATTTCTTGTATTTTAGGCTATTATTAAATAGTTAAAAATAGTTTTTAATTAATAATAATTAGATAATTAGTGATAAAAATAATTTTCTTTTTCTAAATATTTTCTTTTATCATTAGGTTTGTAAAAATGTCATTTTCATATTTTTAGGGTTAATATTGTGTAAGTTTCACGTTTTTATTTGTACGTCGCGTAGTTTTTAATTTCAGTTTTATTAAAACAAAAAGAACAAAAACATCATTTTAATAATAGTGATAGCATTTATTTAATATTTTTTTATCTTTTTAACTTTCTTTAATTTGCATTTAAGCCCTTGTAGTTTATGTCCTTTTTCTGTAGTTATAATAATTCACAATCTCCTTTTCCGTTCAAATCTCCCGATCACTATACGTTTGATAATCCATTGCATAGCTCGCTGGGACATAACGACCCGGGGAAACACTATACTCCTCAGATCTTCATTGATTTCGTGCTTAAGCTGTTTTAAGTCTGTTACGACTTGACGGTTTTGCGCAGATCAAATTTTTGGCGCCGCTGCCGGGGAGCTGTGCTGATAATCTTACGTTTAGCAGATTAGTGATTTGGATACTCACTCTTTGTCTATACCATCTGTATGTGTCTATATTTTCTTTATCAAAAAAACCCAAAAATATTTTCATTCTTTGTTTCTATAGCCTATTTTTCAAAAATCCAAAAATATTCATCTTTACCCTCTAATCTGTTTAATTCTCCATTCCTTATCCTCTATAACCGTTTAATTCTTCATCTCTTATCCCTCTTATCCGTTTAATTCTTTATGTCATGGTTTTCGACATATTCCTGGTGTGGAGGTCCATTTAACGGTGGAAATTGTCGGCGATGTACCAATGTGAGTTTCGGAGACAAATTTGTCGGTGATCCCGATCCCATTTCAAATAATGAAACACCCGATTTTTCCTACCTACCTCCACAGCCCCAATACGAATCCTACTCATACGAGTTTTGTGAGAATGATTCTCGTTACGGTTTTGATTGTCCACCACAGGTCCCGCTTGTCTATGAGCCGGAACCATGTTACAATCAGAACTTTGGTGAAAGTTATTTTCCCAATTATCTCTGTTGTGAGAATTGTGGGGGTCCTCATGCGACTTTTGAATGTCAGCCGGTGAATCAAAATTTTCAAAATTCCAATTCTCCCGGTTTTGACAATTTCCAACCCCACAGTATTCCATCAGTCATCAGACTTCCGAGCCTTCACATCATTTCAATGATTACGAGGAGTGTAATCTTCCTCAAAGTTCTGAAGAAATACGCATTCGAAAGAAACTGCAAATGAAAAGAATGGTGTGTAAGCTTCAGCAGATGAATATAAGAATCAGATATGATGACGATGATGATGAGGATAGTATTCAGATGAAGGAATATTATGAGAACGACGAGGAGAGTGTTATTCAATTGAACGATCTTATTTCTCAACTCCCTCAGTCTATTGCTATCACACCTATCTTACCTATTATTGCTTCCAAAGACTCTCTCATAATGGAGGATGATCATCTCAGCACTATTTCGGAAACGGAATCGTCTAGTGTTGAGGATCTTGTCCCAATCCCAAGTGAGTCTGAGGATATATCCGATAGTGATTGTGATTTGCCTTTTTGTGATTCTCTCGACATTTCTGAGGTTACTTCCGGGATTTTCTCAAATCCTCTTTTTGAATTTAATAATGACTACACTTTTGGGAAAGTAAATCCTCTTTTCGATGAAATGTCTGAGGCCGATACAGAGACCATCACGGAAGTGGTGGAAATTGCTAGCTCTCAGAGCACACCACTTGTCCCACCTCTGTATTCTAACTTATCTCTTCCATCATGTGATGACAATTCTATCCTCACTGATGAGATTCATGATCCAAAAATCATGAATTCCCCTTCTGATAATGAGGATTTAGTCATGATCATCATCATGATTTTCCTTATTTTCTTCACATATGGTGTGACTTCTTGTTCCCTTTTCTCCTTCGGGAATGAGGACACTATTTTTGATCCCGGCATTTTCATTTATCATTTTTGAGCCGGTTCTCTCTATATCTCATCGGTGTGGAACTTTCACGTGCTTCAAATGTTTGTCCAAACATCTTGAATGAAAGTCCGATGGAGATTGTTTCTTCCACTTTGCTTCCCCATGAACAAATGAATTCGGGGTCGAGTCAAGCTAGCGAATCGGTAATCAAAAACAGTAGCTGAACATGGGTTTTCACCCGTGTGTCCCACCCTAGTGTGGGGGAGTTGCCCCACATGTTATATATATATATAAGTTTCATATAAAAAAAAAAAAAAAAATCCTTTCAAATAATGGCCGTAGTATTTCCCTTTTACGTTCTTTGTTTCGGCATAACCGCCGGTACTTTGAATATTGAGGGCAATATTCATTTCTAAGTGTGGGGGGGAATTCTCACGAATTTTATCATGTAATTATACCGCCTAATTCCCCCGTTTTTGGCCAAAAATTTTTTTTTTTGGAGTAAGTGTTCTACACTTACTCAGCTTGGTTATCAGTCCGCCATGTCTGTAAGACAAAAGGATTGGCTAATCCAGGAGCAAACGGCTCTTGGTAAAGATATATCAAATCCGTTTACGGCTTGCAATTTGCCCAAAATTGTATGGTATTCAACTCACCATATCCTAAAAAGTGAAGAGTTAGCTAGCCCGCAAGGTTATGGCTTGTGGTAAAGGCAGTGGAAAAACCATAATTGGTATTCAGCTCACCAAAGATAATTCTGATAATTTATCTAAGAGTTGGCTAGTCCAGAAGGGTACGGCTTCTGGTAAAGACAAATCAAATCCGTTGGAAGCTGGTGATTTGCTCAAAATCATATGGTTATCAGTGTACCATAGTTCTTACTTGAACTGAAACATTTGGCTACTCCAGAAGTAATGGCTTTTGGTAAATAGGTTCAAATCCGTTAAGTTTTTCTCAAAAGATTGCTAGGGACTAGCAATAGTTTAGTGTGGGGGATTGATGAGTGTGTAAATACTCATCATTTTTGGTCAAATCTGAACTGCAAAACATTTAAAAACACTCAGAAATGCATCAAAATACTGAAAATATCTCAAAATTGTGTTTTATATGTTTCAGATGCAAAATTATTGAAAACAAATGAAAAAACGAACAAAGTTTGCATAATTGGCAGTTTCAGTCCCCCAACTTTCAAAAAAATGGCAAAACAAGTCCCCGAGATTTTCAAAAATGGAATATATTAATTATGGCCCTTGGTTAATAAAGTTTGTCATTTATGGTCCTTATAATAATTTTTGGAAAAATTACAGCTTTGGTCCCTGGAGTTTCGAATATTGCACATTTGGTCCCTTAACTACACCATTGGATCTAATTTAAATCCTAAATCCATTTAACTACCCAAACCCAAAAATAAAATACCCAATCCCCTACCTATACCAACCCAAGCCCAATCTTTTACCCAAATCCAACCCTCGGTCAAACCTATCTTACCCGGTCAAAGAGTTACCCTAAAACCCACCTCCCACCTTTCTCTGTCTTCACCTATTCCCCGCCCAAACAACAACCCAACACAAACAAATAAAAAAAAAACCTGTCACCCATACCTTTCCCTGACAAATCCTTTCACCCATCCCCTCACGTGGAGTCACTACACCTTGGGAATCTCTTGTCTCCCCGTTGGACTGACAGATAGCACGCAAGCGTGCCTTTGGCTTGCTTTTGTCTCAGAGGAATCACGAGAAGTCAGAGAAGAGAGAGAAGAAAGAGACTTGAAGACGCCAAGAGCTAGAGCATAAATAGCTGATAGCAATTGAAGGGGAGTAGTTAGTTTTTTGTAGTTAGTCTCTTTTCTTTTTTTTAATGTAGTTCTCAGTTTAGTCTAGAAAGTGAAGTTCTAGTCCCATTTTACTATTTTGTCATTTGAATTTAAATGTAATCTTAATTTCCGTTGATGCAATATATAATTCAGTTTTCAAAATCCATGAAGCCTTACTTGTTTTTTCATTTTTCTGCCTATTTGATTATTTGTGTTTCGAAGTTAGAAGAGTTTGCTAAAGTTTGTTTAAGCTCAATTGAGCTTGTGTGAATGATAATCTAATAGGTCTTCAAGCTTTCACAGGTTCAGGTATTTTCAAATTTGGTTTTCTACCCAAAAGAGTGTTTGGAATAGAATTGGCTGTGGGTCAAAAACACCATTTTGACCCACTTTGGGACTCGTACTAGGCTAGTTAGAAGCTATTATTGGTCAGCTCACTTTTTTTTTTCTTTCTTGCAAAACTAGTTTTTAAGGAAAAGATTCATTTTTTTTGTTGTTGTTTACTGTCAAAACTGTCCTCACAGCAGCTCTCATGGAGCTTTTCCACAAGCCTATTGCAAGCTTGTGAAAGCTCCTTAGGAGCTAGATACAGGGGCAATTGATAGGTGGCTTGGTGGACACCAAGTCCCAATAAGCTCAGGAGCTATTTCCCTTTCTAGCTTATTCAAGATAAGCTCCAAAGAGCACCCTATGGCCTGTTTGGAAACTGCATCAACAGCAGCTGCTTGGACCTTTGTGAGTGCTTATTAGTTTTTATTTTGCTTTCTGTTATTGCTCATGCTAGTACCCTTTAGCTCTCTTAGGTAGTTTAGGATAGTAGCCATTTAGTTCAGCTTATTTAATCCCTTGGCAGTCCACTAGAACCAAACTAGTCCTTACGCTGATTTTACAAGCTGTTCACAGCTTTAAGATTTTGTAAGTGTAGTTCCTGTTTAAATAGCTTATCTCCAGTTCGTATAGGGTAGGTTTAGGATTAGGTAGCTTATTGTAGCTTTTGATTGGTCAAATTCACAAATCGGCCTAAAGGTCAAAATAGTGAAACAAGAGGACTTTGGCAAAACTGTCGTGACTTTTCATAAGCTCATTATTGGTCTGAATCAATCGAAAATTTGGACATTTAAACTTCAACTGGTGAAAAATTTAAGATTAGTTTTTGTTAAATAGCTTAGCTTGTTTCCAAAAGAGAAAAATTAAAAATAAAAAAGAAGAAAAAGTGCACCTGACCAGGTTCGAACCTAGGGTCAGTGCAACACCAACGCCCCACACTCTCATCCAATAACCATCTGCTCATTCCAGTTCTTTGTAGTGCTTATTTGCTTCAAAACTGTTAAGGGGTGTTGGGTTATTGTTTTTGCAACGTGATTTTCGCCAAACTTTGTGGAATTTTCACGGATTTATTATAAGTCCATTTGAGCTCAAATTTGGGATACAAGATCTTTGGTTGGTGATCTACATCATGGCCATTTTAGTTTATTTTTAGGAATTTTTCTAGCTAGCTTAATTAGTGCTTAAAGTAGGGCCTTAGAGGCCGTTTGGCATATAGTTATTAAAATCTGGTCGCGAGTTTTTTTTGCTGTAGCTTGTGCTTTTTACTTCCCAATCAGTTGCATTAGCTCGTTTTAGGTTAGATTTAGGCTTTAGTAGCTTATGGTAGCTTATAGTTAGCTTTTAGCTTATTTCAAGTGCTTATTCAAACTGCTTATTTGCCCAATTCAGCTTATTAGTAGGCTTATCTAACTTTTTATATTTTTCCCATGATGAGAATAATATTTTAGATTTTCCTGTAAAGTTTCATAATTTTTACTGTTCATTTGTTATTTTTCTTAATTTTAATTAGTTTAAATTAGTTTTTAATTAATAATAATTATTTAAAAAGTCTAAAAAATATATTTTCAGTTTTAAAATAACTTTTATAATATTTTAGATTTTTCTAAGTCATAATTTTATTTTTCTAGCTTTATTTCCTAATTTCTTGTATTTTAGGCTATTATTAAATAGTTAAAAATAGTTTTTAATTAATAATAATTAGATAATTAGTGATAAAAATAATTTTCTTTTTCTAAATATTTTCTTTTATCATTAGGTTTGTAAAAATGTCATTTTCATATTTTTAGGGTTAATATTGTGTAAGTTTCACGTTTTTATTTGTACGTCGCGTAGTTTTTAATTTTAGTTTTATTAAAACAAAAAGAACAAAAACATCATTTTAATAATAGTGATAGCATTTATTTAATATTTTTTTATCTTTTTAACTTTCTTTAATTTGCATTTAAGCCCTTGTAGTTTATGTCCTTTTTCTGTAGTTATAATAATTCACAATCTCCTTTTCCGTTCAAATCTCCCGATCACTATACGTTTGATAATCCATTGCATAGCTCGCTGGGACATAACGACCCGGGGAAACACTATACTCCTCAGATCTTCATTGATTTCGTGCTTAAGCTGTTTTAAGTCTGTTACGACTTGACGGTTTTGCGCAGATCACAACATCCCTTCGACGTTTTGTTGGTTAGGACCGTTAGGTGGGGGCCATGAGAAATCATTGGAGGTGAATTCTTTGGTTTGTCCCCAGTAGAAGTCGGGCTTGCCTTTCCATGCCTCTCGGGTTTCATTGAAATTCCTAGGTCCGGGTATTGTAGGGAATCTTCCTCCCGTTCCATTAATACGTGAGGATGCGTAGTCAACGGAAGCATGTTCTGGGGAGCGAGTGCTATTGCGCGTGTTATGAGGATCACAACACGGCTCACACGAGGAAGAAGCTTTGTTCACATGGTGTGAAGAGTTAGGAGTTTCGTATGAGCTCATGAGGAATCTAACTTGATCTTCAAGTTCGATCATCCTACGGTCGGAAGGAGGCAAGAAGATTGCCATAACGGTTTTGGGCAGCTCACGGGGGTCATCCCAACTTTCGTTGTCATAGAGGGCGAGGTCCTCTATTATTTCCCATGATTCTTCTGCGGTGAGATCACTAAGTTTTCCACCGGCTGCTTGGTCAATGGATCGCTTAGTGGGGAAGTTGACATGATCATAAAAGATTTGGACTTGGAGCCAAAGATCAATGCCGTGATGAGGGACTTTATGAAGTAAGTCCTTGAATCGGGTCCATGCTTCGTAGAGAGATTCACCTTGACGTTGTTGGAACATCAAGATGTCATTCCTAAGCTTAGTGGTTCTCCCCGGTGGGAAAAATTGAGCAAGGAAGCGAGAGGTAAGATCATCCCAACTTGAGATGGAGCCGGCGGGAAGTCGCTCAAGCCAATTACTAGCTTGGTCCCGTAGAGAGAATTGGAAGAGACGCAGGCGCGTGGTCTCCCGAGTAGTAGCATCAAGGTCGATGGAATCGACAATTTTGAGGAAATCCCTCAGATGCTGATTTGGATCTTCAGAACGAAGTCCATGGAATGCATATCCGTTTTGCACCAACCGGATGGTGTCGGATCGCAGGGCCGTAGTTTGGGCTTGGTCGGGAAGCTCAATGGTGTTCCTATAGCCTAGGTGGCTTGGTCTTGAGTATTCACCAAGAGTACGGGCTCTTGGCGGGTCATTTGGTGGTGGGTTGATGAATGGTAGTGGGTTATCACCTTCCATGATGAAAAGTGATGGGGTTACGAACAAAGGTTATGAAGAAGGGGGATAGACTAAGAGAAAGCTAAAAATGAGAAAAAAGTTTACTTGATAGGAATCAAGCAAAGAAACCTAAACGAGGTGGACTACTAACTAGCTATTCTATTCCCCGGCAACGGCGCCAAAAACTTGATAACGCTACACGCGTCGTTCGGGGTCAAGGAAACTTCCTTTTCTTCGAGCAAGTTTTATAACACCCTAGGCAGTGAACCTAATCGTTGTAGTGTAGTAATTAGGGTAAGCCACGGGTATTGATATCGTTCTCTAGGGGAATAGGAATGCTAGTAAGGAGTTACTACGCTAAGGTTAAGATTGAGGAAGATTATTTTTTATCTTTTTATGATTTATGAAATGGAAAGGTACGAATCTCGGGTATTGGATTTGGGGGGTTGGTATTTCTACCGATTACTCTACTATTATCTAATTATCTAAACTAAGGTTGTGGGAGTCTATGTCTAATTAATGTGTGCTCGTATGATAGTTTAAAGATGTGTTTACTTAGGTTGTACTACTCCTTAATTATCTCCTATTGGTGGTTGAGTTGTCACGTCCTTATTCCTAGTTGCATTGTGTGTCTAAAGTTGTAGGGTATGCGTTTCTCCCTAACTCTTTGAACTTACCAAAGGGTCTCGTCTACAAACCCACTAGGGATGATAAACTCCTACTCTAAGGCGCTCTTTGGATGGTTTAGCCTACAACTACTCAGGTAATTATATTCTAAGGTTCACAAAGATGAATCAAGCATTAAGTACACAACGAATGACCTATCGCATTACTAGATCATTAATCAACTAAGATAAGAAACAACCAATCAATATTCAATAATTAAGTTTCATACTTTCTAAGCAAACACACAAATAAATTAGCCGGACATGGAGAACATGCAAGCATACACACAAATAATCAAAGACATAATTGAATTAATGAAGTAAAGACTTATCTTGATGTAAGATAGGGTTTAAAACCCTAAAATACTGTACAAGACACCTTAGGTTCGGTTTTAGGTTTTTACTCCAAAAGACTCTCCACAAAAGACTGAAAAATTCGGATTCTATATATAATATTACATATGCGACGGCGTCACCTTATGTTTAGTGACGCCGTCGTGTCGCCGCCATTAGGGTTTCGTCTTGGCCACGTTAACCTTGCGACGGCGTCACCTTATGTCCGTGACGCCGTCCTCTTCAGCTTCTGACGTCGTCTGGATTGCATCTAGGCCGTCTGAGTAGCGACGGCCTACTCTTTCACAACTAGACGTCGTCGCTTGAAAATACGAGTTTTGGGTTCTGGACCGTCACAATAATTTTGGGACGGCGTCGCCAATAGCACCTGACGCCGTCGCCTTCTAATTTCAGCAACTGTGAGTGTCTCGATTTTGACTTTGGCCATTTTCTTCATATATTCGCGCCTTTTCGTCCAAATAAGTGTCATTCCAGCATTTTGCCTTCAAGAGACCTAAAAAGTGAAAAGGAACGATATTAAGCAATAACGGATACAAAAGTGATCAAATAAGGACTTAAACGACCCCTCAAAATGGTACCTTTTAAAACCTTATCAAATGCCTACTACCTTAACTAACTGATCTAATCCAAACACCACTTTATTCAACTAATATGCAATTAAATCAGCTAAACTACTCTATCAAGCCAAGCTATCACCTAATCTAAATCCAAATGACCAAATTAAACCTAAATGCAATGCTCTTAACAACAGATAACCTCAGAATTGAACACAAGCATATTATGCAGACTATGACAGATATAAAACAGTAATTATGCAAAACTAATATTTAAGCTAGAACAAATCAAACAACAATCAAATAAGCTACTAAGATATGAATCTAAGCTAGATAGAACACAGATAAACTACAATTAACCTATCTACTCTACTAAACTGAGATTTGGATAAAAACTTACAAATGGTCCAAGAAAATGCTATAAGCTACTGAGAAAACGCAACACTATCCTATTCCCCTTTACTTATCCAAAACAAGCTCTAATTCACCCCACTGTTACTCCAGAACTGAATTTCACCCCATATCAGCTTCCAATTCCCATTGTTGACTTTTGTTGACTGAATTTGAAAACTTTGAACTTAAAACAAACCAATCATGAATAAACTCAATTAAGCTTTAACAATCTTAACTGAGCTTATATAAACAATAATAAAAGTTGATGAAACAGTAACTAAGAATAAGAATGAATTTTAAGTAAAATTTAGACAAAGTAAATTTGGAACTGAAATTGTATTCATAAAAGTGTGATTACAACTGAATTTTTAAACATAAAAAGCAGTAAAATTACGGAAATTAAATGGCCTAAGCTTTCTAAAAACATGAAAAACTAGACAATCTTCTTCTTGTGATGGAAAGGACTTTTATAGGCTGAGCCAGGAGTTTGGGGTGATCTTCAGAAGCTTCAGGAACTCTAATCAGAGCCATTGATCTCTCTATCTCATCATTCCTTTAATCCACATCCGTCAGATCAATATGGTGATGTGCTCGAGCCAATAGAGTCTCTCCATTCTGCCAACGTGTCATTCTTATAGCACATGGATTGCCAAATCATCAGAAGCCTTCTAGAAGTACATTAAGTGGGGTAACTTAGGTGGGAGTGAATATGGTAAATGGGTTTGAGAGTGAAGAGCAGTAACAATGGGATTTTTCACTGTTTGGCGCGTTTGGGGAAAAAGGGGAGTTTGTTTATTTTTGTTTGACTTTCTTGGGTGAGTTTTGTTTGACCGGATTTAATAAAAAGGGTGGACCGGGTTTGGTTGAAAGTTTGGGCTTGGGCTTGTGGTATTAATGGGATAATGTTGGGCTTTTGGACATTGAACTCAATATTTCATCCGAATTATAGTTTAGGGACCAATTAAGTAAAGTGTAAAATCACAAGGACTAATGTTGTAATTTTCGTAAGGTTAAGGGTGAAAATGGTAAATTGGAAAAGTAAAGGGTGATGATGTGAAAACTTCCAAAAATTATCCAAAGCTCCGTAATTAGACTTTTAAGCATCCAAATCCAATAAAACTGCATCCCGACATCGGCTTTTGCACTCTTCTCTCTCTCGTGTTCGGTTTTCTTCGGTTTTGGCTTCCTTTTGTCTGTTTTAATCATATCCGTACCTGCACATGCATAAACTCAAGAAACACGCAAATATTAGCAATAAACGGCTCTTTCTTGGTTATTTTGGGTCTATATTTGTAAACAAATGATATGTGTTTTAGCACATATCAAAATACCCCAGTCTAGACGATTGTCGTGTCCCCACGCAATGCAATCAACTCACGCTTCTAAAACTAAGGATTTCACTCTCTTTCTACTAAACCTATGAAGAAGTAGCAAAGGTTCCTCAAAAGAGATTAAAAACCCTTAATTCTAAAAACGCCCCGTTTACCTTTTAATTCACATATAGATATTACGTGTAAGCACATTATTCATTATGAGTGACGGTTTGTTGAACTTTCATGTCGATCAATAACTCCAACATTTTTCAAACGACACGTTAGGATCACGGAGTAGGAAACACAACCCAGCGTGAAGTGACCATACGGATAGAATACATCGTCCATGATTTTTCACAAATCCCCAAACTAAGCATAAAATCGAAATCATTGTTAAATACGACTTTAGATGCTAACACTACCCATGGAAGTTACTTGTGTAATTACCTTTTGCTCCCATTTTCCTATTTTCCTCTAGATTTTTTTATTTTTGTGAGAAATGAATTTCTTCTAATTTCTCGTTTTGATATTTTTTATTCCGATAAAGATATGAAGCTAAGTCACTAATTAGTTATCCATCTTCCCTCAAAAACCGTTGCACACAAGAATGAGGTCCACATCAAGGTCCTAATTTAACACGATTTAGGGAGATATCTCCTGGATTCAAAGTTTGGCTTAACACTTATTTCAGCACATTTGCATTTTTGCAATTTAGGCCCTTGGTCTTTTCAACCACTAACTCAACGGGATTACCGTTTTATCAGAAGTCTTATTATGACTTTGGATTTTCCTCAACCTTTTTAGAAGTCCATGACAACGGGGGTACCGTCGGACATAGAAAACTTTTATGGCTTTGGATTTTTCAACTTTAATACATTTGGGCTTTATTTCATGTTAATTTTTGTGTCAAACTTCGAATCCTACGGCTTTTATAACAATAGAAACAATAGCAGCTAACTATCAGGAATCAGTTGTCTATTACACCCCAACACTGACAGTACCTTGATGTGTATCCAACTCTCATGGGCAAGGATTCTCTAAAGAAGAATAAAGAACTAACTATCGTCGAAAACTCAACATCTCTAATTATTTATTCACAGATATGGGGTGAAACAATCTTGTGGGAACAAAAAGCCATAAGTACCTTCGATGGGCTCTAAAGAGAACCAACTACTCCACGCTTAGCATCTAAACTCATAAGTAACTCTATCATTCCTCCATCTCCGCAAATTTAAAATCCCAAATAATGAGATCCGCGGATGCTTAGCCGATAATTTTTTGATTATCTATGGTTAAGGGAACAAGTTAGGGCTCAACACGCCCGGTCAAGTCAGAATTCTATTCCTACTCTCACCAGCGGAAAGTCAACAAGGTGTCAAAACATATATTAACTTAGCAAATGCTTCGTCAATTAATCTCAAGTCTCGCATTTTTAAAGTCACTTATTAGAAACTAGCAAATTCTTGTTTAAGCTTCGCATATTTAAAATCAATTAGGGAGACTTGCAAATTCTTGACCTTGTAAGCTAGAATCGCATTTTATAGCCTCTTGTCTAAGCAATTAGCAAAGGCTTTTTCAAGGAAACGCATATTTAAAGTAACTTCTAAGAAACTCGCAAAGACTTTTCAATCATAAAACTAGCAAAAGCTTACAAAAAATTTAAATTTTCTCATTTTTTTGCACAATTTTTTTCATTTTCTAAGGAAAAACGGGGTTGCGAGAGTAAACGACAAAAATAAGCAAGTGCGGTCAAATCAAATCGAAAATTACCCACCCCAGACTAAAACGAAACATTTTCCTCAATGTTTAAAGGCAAAAGTAATAACGAAAATCAAAAAGCCGTTTATTAAGTATGCTAGAAGATAAACGTTAGCCGATAAGATTAGGATATCGGATTTTCATCAGCATCGATCATGAAACTCGAGTGGAGAAAAGACAAACTTCGAGCATGAGAGTCTTCATATCGGGAAAATCCTAGACAAAACAGCACAAACAACCAAACACGAGAAATCGAAGAGGCTAACCCCTTCACGTCACTTATTAGAAAATAGAAAGAAGATAGAGATAAGCATGGGGTGCCTCCCCGGCAGCGGCGCCATTTTTGATTTGTCGTTTTCGTACACAAGATATTTTCCAAAGAAATACAAAGGTATGTATTTCCCAGGTCGTTTTCCCAACGAGGGATGAATGGAGTAAACAACTCACGTCGCGTGATTCGGGATTCGAATGGATTAAAAAGGGATTTAGTGATTTCTAAACTACAAGGGAAGCAATAATAAAGGAAAGCAATAAAAACTACAGAATCTATGATGAAAACAAGTAAATACGACTAAGTATGCAATTTTAAAACTAAAAACGCGAAAAACGTAATTAATAAAACGCGAATAAAAAGCAAACTACTCTAGTTTAACCCATGAAAATGAAATACTATTTTTCTACAGCTAAAAATGATATTTAAAACTTATTTGGAATTTAAATCTATTTTTTGGGGTTTTTCTTGATTTATTTTGAATTAAAAACTAATTTTAAATATTTAAAATAGAGCTAAAATGCTAAAAATAAGAAAAACATGCAAGAAAATTTCAAAACTATTTTTCAAAAATCAAAATTAACTAAAAAGAATTTTCAGAACTGGAATCACATTTTTTTGACTTTTTCTCTATTTATTATGAATTTAAAACTATTTAAAACTAATTAAAATTCTAGAAAATACTAATTAAGCTAAGAAAATTCTGGAAAAATACTTTTTATCACTTTTTTGATTTTTCTAAAACTAGGAAAATTGAAATTGCATTTTTCTGAACATTTTCTGAATTATTTGAATAAAATGCTAATTAAAAATGCTAGAAAATGACATAAAATGCAGAAAAATAGCAAATGAACAGTGAAAAATATGAAAACTTCCAGAATATTATAAAATAAAATAGAGAACCAGGGAAAATTAACAGAAATGATTTTGGAGCACAAGAACTATGATTTGGGCACACTACTAGAATGAATAAGCACTTAAAATGAGCAATAAGCTAACCACAAGCTACAAAAAGCTACCTAAACTTAAAGCTAATCTAAACTAACTAAAACTAGCCTACTGCAACTGGAATGGATCATAAAAGCACAAGCTAGAAGGTAAAAGGCACAAGATCAGATTCAAACAACTATATGCCAAACGGCCCTAAACTACCCACTTTGAGCACTAATTAAGCTAGCTTAGAAAAATCGCAAAAATAAACTAAAAATACCCTGTTAACCACAACCACCCAAATAGCTAATAACCAGAATCTCAGCTAAAAATAACTAGAAATGAAGATTTTAAAAATATAAAAGTAGAAGCAGTTTGCAAGTTACAAGAGATTTTTGACTTTTCTTAGAAACTTCGAATTTTGACTTTTATGAAATTTAACTACTTCTAAATCACTGTAAATGATATAATAAGCTAACCTAAGACATGATTAAGCTAACTAGACTAACTCTAAACCTATATAATGGCTTATGCAAGTTTTTACTAAGCTTATGTGTAGTTGAGATTGGAAGAATCAAATTTTGACTATTCAGTGTATGACAATGCAGAATAACAGTCTAATACACCTAAAAATGACTAATAGAGACTACTGCAGCTAAAATTAAACAATAAAATGCCTACTACCTTAACTAACTGATCTAATCCAAACACCACTTTATTCAACTGATATGCAATTAAATCAGCTAAACTACTCTATCAAGCCAAGCTATCACCTAATCTAAATCCAAATGACCAAATTAAACCTAAATGCAATGCTCTTAACAACAGATAACCTCATAATTGAACACAAGCATATTATGCAGACTATGACAGATATAAAACAGTAATTATGCAAAACTAATATTTAAGCTAGAACAAATCAAACAACAATCAAATAAGCTACTAAGATATGAATCTAAGCTAGATAGAACACAGATAAACTACAATTAACCTATCTACTCTACTAAACTGAGATTTGAATAAAAACTTACAAATGGTCCAAGCAAATGCTATAAGCTACTGAGAAAACGCAACACTATCCTATTCCCCTTTACTTATCCAAAACAAGCTCTAATTCATGATAAGGTTTTAAAAGGTACCTTTTTAAGGGGTCATTTAAGCCCTTATTCGATCACTTTTGTATCCGTTATTGCTTAATATCGTTCCTTTTCACTTTTTAGGTCTCTTGAAGGCAAAATGCTGGAATGATGCTTATTTGGACGAAAAGGCGCGAATATACGAAGAAAATGGCCAAAGTCAGAATCGAGACACTCAAAGCTGCTGAAACATAAGGCGACGGCGTCACTGCATATCTGCGACGCCGTCGGGAAGGAATTTTGCGACGGGTCAGAAGCGAAATTGCATGTTTTCAAGGGACGACGTCAGGTTCTAAAGGAGTAGGCCGTCGTTACTCAGACGGCCTAGATGCAGCCAAGACGGCGTCAGAGCTGAAGGGGACGGCGTCACAGTCATAAGGTGACGCCGTCGCAAGGTTTACGTGGCCAAGACGAAACCCTAATGACGGCGACACGACGGCGTCACGAAACATAAGGTGACGCCGTCGCAGATGTAATCTTATATATAGAATCCGAATTTTTCAGTTTTTGTGTGTAGTCTTTTGGAGTAAAAACCTAAAACCGAACCAAGGCTTTCTTGTGCAGTATTTTAGGGTTCTAAACCCTATTATACATCAAGATAAGTATTTACTTCATTAATTTAATTATGTCTTTGATTATTTGTGTGTATGCTTGCATGTTCTCCATGTCCGGCTAATTTATTTGTGTGTTTGCTTAGGGAATATGAAACTTAATTATTGAATATTGATTGGTTGATACTTATCTTAGTTGACTAATGATCTAGAGTGCGCTAGATTATTCGTTGTGTACTTAATGCTTGACATTTCTTTGTGAACTTTAGAATATAATTATCTAGGTAATTGTAGGATAAAGTATTCAAGGACAACCGTAGAGTAGGCGTCTATAAATCACTAGAGGATTTGTAAACAAGACCCTTTGGTAATTTCAAAGAGTTAGGGAAATAAGCACGCCCTATAGCCTTAGAATCACAACGCAACTAGGAATAAGGACGTGACAAATCAACCATCAATAGGAGATAATTAAGGAGTAGTAAAACCTAAGTAAACACATCTTTAAACTATCATACGAGTACACATCAATTAGACATAGACTATCACAACCTTAGCTTAGATAATTAGATAATAGTAGAGTAATCGGTAGCAATACCAACCCCCCAAATCCAATACCCGAGATTCGTACCTTTTCATTTTCTAAAAAAACATAAAAAGATAAAAAATAATCTTCCTCAACCTCAACCTTAGCGTAGTAACTTCTCACTAGCATTCCTATTCCCCTAGAGAACGATATCAATACCCGTGGCTTACCCTAATTACTACACTACAACGATTAGGTTCACTGCCTAGGGTGTTATAAAACTTGCTCGAAGAAAAGGAAGTTTCCTTGACCCCGAACGACGCGTGTAGCGTTATCAAGTTTTTGGCGCCGCTGCCGGGGAATAGAATAGCTAGTTAGTAGTCCACCTCGTTTAGGTTTCTTTGCTTGATTCCTATCAAGTAAATTTTTCTCATTTTTTAGCCTTCTCTTAGTCTATCCCCCTTCTTAGTAACCTTTGTTCGTAACCCCATCACTTTTCACCATGGAAGGTGACAACCAACCACCACTCATCAACCCACCACCAAACGACCCGCCAAGAGCCCGTACTCTTGGTGAGTACTCGAGACCAAACCACCTAGGTTATAGGAATACCATTGAGCTTCCCGACCAAGCCCAAACTACGGCCCTGCGATCCGACACCATCCGGTTGGTGCAAAACGGATGTGCATTCCATGGACTTCGTTCCGAAGATCCAAATCAGCATCTGAGGGATTTCCTCAAAATTGTCGATTCCATCGACCTTGATGCTACTACTCGGGAGACCACGCGCTTGCGTCTCTTCCAATTTTCTCTACGGGACCAAGCTAGTAATTGGCTTGAGCGACTTCCCGCCGGCTCCATCTCAAGTTGGGATGATCTTACTTCTCGCTTCCTTGCTCAATTTTTCCCACCGGGGAGAACCACTAAGCTTAGGAATGACATCTTGATGTTCCAACAACGTCAAGGTGAATCTCTCTACGAAGCATGGACCCGATTCAAGGACTTACTTCATAAAGTCCCTCATCACGGCATTGATCTTTGGCTCCAAGTCCAAATCTTTTATGATCATGTCAACTTTCCCACTAAGCGATCCATTGACCAAGCGGCCGGTGGAAAACTTAGTGATCTCACCGCGGAAGAATCATGGGAAATAATAGAGGACCTTGCCCTCTATGACAACGAAAGTTGGGATGACCCCCGTGAACTTCCCAAAACCGTCAAGGCAATCTCCTTGCCTCCTCCCGACCGTAGGATGATTGAACTTGAAGATCAAGTCAAATTCCTCATGAGTTCCTACGAGAATCCTAAGTCCTCGCGCCATATAAACAAAGTTTCCTCTTCGTGCGAGCCGTTTTGTGATCCTCATAACACGCGCACTAGCACCCTATCCCCCGAACATGCTTCCGTTGAATACGCATCCTCGCGTAATAATGGAACGGGAGGAAGATTCCCTACAACGCCCGGACCTAGGAATTTCAATGAAACCCGGGAGGCATGGAAAAACAAGCCCGACTTTTACTGGGGACAAACCAAAGAATTCACCTCCAATGATTTCTCGTGGCCCCCACCTAACGGTCCTAACCAACAGAGTATTGAAGGGATGTTGCAAAACATAGTTGCGTCCCAAGAAACCCAAATGACTAAGCTCTCGGACCACTTTAACCATCAACAAGCCGAGATGGATAGGAAAATAGACAACCTGTTGAAAGCCATAAATGGTGATAGGAAGGTTAGTGCTATCTCGACTCCCGAGCCTCCAGGTGTAGAAATTAAGGATCCAAGCAAGCTTATTAAGCACGTTCAATTCGTCAATGCCATCGCCTTAGTGGAACCAGATGAAACCGATGACGAAGAAGACCAAACATTTGTTGATGATGAAACACCCGAGGAAGAAGATGAAGTAGACAATGACTATTTCAACAAATTTCCTACGGAAGAGGAATTATCCCGCCACCCTCACTTAGTGCGTGACCTCCGTCACATGTATGTTAGGAAAAGCCCTAGAATAAAGTTTGGGAACCCTTGGAATCTTAACATACCATGTTGCATAGGACACCTTTTTGTGGCAAAGGCTTACATTGATCGTAAATCCCCAATTAACATAATGACTAGCACCTATTTCAATTGGATAATAAAGAAGCCTATCCCAACTAGGCAAGACCTCGATAATCCTAGTGATAAGTGTAATTTTCTTGGTAGAATTAAGGGATTGCCCGTCTATGTAGGTAGTTTCACATTCCCTACGGACTTCATAATTGTGGAAGATATTAGCACGGCCATAGACCCTAGCTTGTCCCACGTTATTCTAGGAAAACCTTTCGTAGAAAGCACCGGGATGACCTATGACCCATCGTTAGGAGTAGTGCGATTCAAGGATGAGACCGACGACGTAGCCTACCAAATGCCGTTTAAGATTGAGAAGTTTTCATCACTCTCCAATGATGAAAAGGAACTTAAACTGTCGGTCTATTACAGGAATGATGAGGATAGGGAAAAGGGAGTAGATTATGTTATGGCTAAGCTTTTCGGGTTCTATAAAGATTGTTTGAATTTAGGACCGAAATATAGGACCGAGTGGGGAGAGGGTGAACTCTTAGAAAGGAGTATCATGGGACACTTCTACAACATGGAACCCCCCGATAGAGACCGTCAAGAGGGCGGTGATGCAAAAACGTAGGAGTAGGACTACGAGTCTAGCTACAAGACTCTTAAATAAAGAAAAGCGCTTCGTGGGAGGCAACCCATGCTTAATTGTTTGCTTGTTAGTGTCATATATCTTTTATTAATTGTTTGTCCTCATGTTTAAATTTGTAAAAATGCTTTATTTTGTTTTTAACCTCGTCTTAATTACATATAAAGGTATTTTACATAAAGGATAAGTGTAGGGAGGATTACACACATTTTCATAAGAAACGTGAACATGAGAATAACAATTAATTAAAAGATATATATGTTTGTTTGTTCGAGTCAAATGCTTGTATCGAGTCATAATGGATGTTTTTGCAGAAGTTTTTCCAGATTCTAAAGATGTAAATTTTCCAGAATTTTTTCCAGAAAATCGCAGACCAGTTTTTGTCAGGATAACCTGACGGCGTCAGGATTGCAACCTGACGGCGTCAGGAAGGAATAAAAACATCAGCTTACTTTTTCTCGTTTTCTGAGCTACTTGTAAAATTTTGGAATTTTCCAGATCTTAACTTTCAAAACAAATTCTGTAAACATCCATTCCACAAGCATTATATCCTAGTTTAAATCGAGTCTTATGTATATTATTACCGCCGATTTTACGCGAAGGTTTCGTTTGTTTTCTTCTAGTGTGCAGGTTTAGTTTGTCAAGAAGAAGTTACACAAGTTTGGAAGGAGCCTTTCACGCAAAAACTCTTCTTGGAAAAGATTTAACCACCACTTTTTACGGATCCTACCGAGCTAATCAGGGGAGTATTAGTTTCTTTCGTTTTTAATTACCTTCTATTATCATAACTTTGATACTTTCGGGGAACATTGGGGACAATGTTCAGTTTAAGTGTAGGGAGGGAAAATAAACGGGAACTTTGAAACTATGCTTATCCTTGACTGTTTGCTTTGTCCAAGTGTATTTGTGTAATAAACCATGAGAAAATGTAGGTTAGGGTAATTTTAGCCAAATTTAAAATTTTTTCATGACGTATAAGAGTGGGCCATTAGTCTTAACAAAAGCGTCTCATGGATAGGAAGTTGCATGACTAGCACAAAAACCCTTACCACCTAAATTCCACCCAAAATGTGAGGATCGCCCTTAGATTAGTAGGAATTAAAGCATTCATCTTTAATGCTTAGAGTGTGAACCGGTAGTATATTAGATTCTAGAACTTGTTTTGTGATGCATTCCGAGATCGCTAGTGAGACTACACTTGTGTAGTTAGGATTAACTAAATGATAAGAGGCATTAGGATAAACCCTTGTTTGATACCTGTAATATAATTACTTCTTCCATATCGGTTGAGTAATTCCCCCACACCCTTTGCGTTGTACTCATCTTTAGTACACGATACCCCTAGTTAACCCCTCAGAGCCTATCCTTTTCGCGGTTCTCGTGATATTTCGGTTTTTCCGGAATATCAATGAAGAGCATTGTTTACACCCCACCCCCAAATATACACCCAAATCGCCTTAGCCTACCTTTATTGCACTCACTTTTAGTGCAAATTTATGTTATCACCCAAAACCCTTAGTTCAATTATCTGGTTGCTTGCATGAGTTGCTAAGTCGAGTCATATCCTTTGTATACAGTTTTGGGATGATTGGGATTCATGGGAAAAGTTAAAGTTTATGAAATATAGGGAAGAGAACGTTAAACTCAAATTCCCTTTGTTTGCATAATAATGTACTCCAAGTGTTTTGATCTTTTCAATTCGGGTCAAATTAGTGTTAGAATAATAAAAACTCAAGTGTAGGGATGTGTCTATAAATCCCTATCATTTTGATGTACCGTAGAGGATGGTAGAGTAAAAGTGTATGAAAAAAAAAAAAAAAAAAAAAAAAAAAAAAAAAAAAAATCGAAAAAAAAATAGAAAAAGAAAAAAAAAAAGAGTGACAAAAAAAAAAAAAAAAAAAAAAAAAAACCATACGGGCTACCATCCTACATCTATCTTTTAAATTATGTTTGTTTATTTTCGTTGCCTAGAGTTTTAGAGTGTCGAGTCTTGGCTTAGCAACGCCATTCTTCGTATACTTGCAACATAGAGATTTTTGACTATCCACCACTATATAGCCTATCCCACCAAACCCTTATTTCCCTACCGTAAGCCTAACGTTACAACCCTTTAAAGACCTCTTTGATAGTCTTTCCTAGGTGCTTACGCCAAAGCGACGGAGGTTTGATCTATTCTCAAGCCTATGGTAATCTATGTACTAGGACCGGTTAATGAGTGTTTATCTTCCATTTCCGATTTGTTATATCTCATATATACACCCGAGAGAGATGTGAGTATCCAAACACCCCATGTGAGGTGCTAGTATGTAATTTCCGTGCTTGTTATGACTTTTGCGGGGCTTATATGTGTTGTGGACCGTTTTGAATGGATGCTTCATGACCCCTAACTTATAAATTAATTGGCTAAAAGCACATTTGCTTGAGGACAAGCAAATACCAAGTGTAGGGATATTTGATAAGGTTTTAAAAGGTACCTTTTTAAGGGGTCATTTAAGCCCTTATTCGATCACTTTTGTATCCGTTATTGCTTAATATCGTTCCTTTTCACTTTTTAGGTCTCTTGAAGGCAAAATGCTGGAATGATGCTTATTTGGACGAAAAGGCGCGAATATACGAAGAAAATGGCCAAAGTCAGAATCAAGACACTCAAAGCTGCTGAAACATAAGGCGACGGCGTCACTGCATATCTGCGACGCCGTCGGGAAGGAATTTTGCGACGGGTCAGAAGCGAAATTGCATGTTTTCAAGGGACGACGTCAGGTTCTAAAGGAGTAGGCCGTCGTTACTCAGACGGCCTAGATGCAGCCAAGACGGCGTCAGAGCTGAAGGGGACGGCGTCACAGTCATAAGGTGACGCCGTCGCAAGGTTTACGTGGCCAAGACGAAACCCTAATGACGGCGACACGACGGCGTCACGAAACATAAGGTGACGCCGTCGCAGATGTAATCTTATATATAGAATCCGAATTTTTCAGTTTTTGTGTGTAGTCTTTTGGAGTAAAAACCTAAAACCGAACCAAGGCTTTCTTGTGCAGTATTTTAGGGTTCTAAACCCTATTATACATCAAGATAAGTATTTACTTCATTAATTTAATTATGTCTTTGATTATTTGTGTGTATGCTTGCATGTTCTCCATGTCCGGCTAATTTATTTGTGTGTTTGCTTAGGGAATATGAAACTTAATTATTGAATATTGATTGGTTGATACTTATCTTAGTTGACTAATGATCTAGAGTGCGCTAGATTATTCGTTGTGTACTTAATGCTTGACATTTCTTTGTGAACTTTAGAATATAATTATCTAGGTAATTGTAGGATAAAGTATTCAAGGACAACCGTAGAGTAGGCGTCTATAAATCACTAGAGGATTTGTAAACAAGACCCTTTGGTAATTTCAAAGAGTTAGGGAAATAAGCACGCCCTATAGCCTTAGAATCACAACGCAACTAGGAATAAGGACGTGACAAATCAACCATCAATAGGAGATAATTAAGGAGTAGTAAAACCTAAGTAAACACATCTTTAAACTATCATACGAGTACACATCAATTAGACATAGACTATCACAACCTTAGCTTAGATAATTAGATAATAGTAGAGTAATCGGTAGCAATACCAACCCCCCAAATCCAATACCCGAGATTCGTACCTTTTCATTTTCTAAAAAAACATAAAAAGATAAAAAATAATCTTCCTCAACCTCAACCTTAGCGTAGTAACTTCTCACTAGCATTCCTATTCCCCTAGAGAACGATATCAATACCCGTGGCTTACCCTAATTACTACACTACAACGATTAGGTTCACTGCCTAGGGTGTTATAAAACTTGCTCGAAGAAAAGGAAGTTTCCTTGACCCCGAACGACGCGTGTAGCGTTATCAATTCACCCCACTGTTACTCCAGAACTGAATTTCACCCCATATCAGCTTCCAATTCCCATTGTTGACTTTTGTTGACTGAATTTGAAAACTTTGAACTTAAAACAAACCAATCATGAATAAACTCAATTAAGCTTTAACAATCTTAACTGAGCTTATATAAACAATAATAAAAGTTGATGAAACAGTAACTAAGAATAAGAATGAATTTTAAGTAAAATTTAGACAAAGTAAATTTGGAACTGAAATTGTATTCATAAAAGTGTGATTACAACTGAATTTTTAAACATAAAAAGCAGTAAAGTTACGGAAATTAAATGGCCTAAGCTTTCTAAAAACATGAAAAACTGGACAATCTTCTTCTTGTGATGGAAAGGGCATTTATAGGCTGAGCCAGGAGTTTGGGGTGATCTTCAGAAGCTTCAGGAACTCTAATCAGAGCCATTGATCTCTCTATCTCATCATTCCTTTAATCCACATCCGTCAGATCAATATGGTGATGTGTTTGAGCCAATAGAGTCTCTCCATTCTGCCAACGTGTCATTCTTATAGCACATGGATTGCCAAATCATCAGAAGCCTTCTAGAAGTACATTAAGTGGGGTAACTTAGGTGGGAGTGAATAGGGTAAATGGGTTTGAGAGTGAAGAGCAGTAACAATGGGATTTTTCACTGTTTGGCGCGTTTGGGGAAAAAGGGGAGTTTGTTTATTTTTGTTTGACTTTCTTGGGTGAGTTTTGTTTGACCGGATTTAATAAAAAGGGTGGACCGGGTTTGGTTGAAAGTTTGGGCTTGGGCTTGTGGTATTAATGGGATAATGTTGGGCTTTTGGACATTGAACTCAATATTTCATCCGAATTATAGTTTAGGGACCAATTAAGTAAAGTGTAAAATCACAAGGACTAATGTTGTAATTTTCGTAAGGTTAAGGGTGAAAATGGTAAATTGGAAAAGTAAAGGGTGATGATGTGAAAACTTCCAAAAATTATCCAAAGCTCCGTAATTAGACTTTTAAGCATCCAAATCCAATAAAACTGCATCCCGACATCGGCTTTTGCACTCTTCTCTCTCTCGTGTTCGGTTTTCTTCGGTTTTGGCTTCCTTTTGTCTGTTTTAATCATATACGTACCTGCACATGCATAAACTCAAGAAACACACAAATATTAGCAATAAACGGCTCTTTCTTGGTTATTTTGGGTCTATATTTGTAAACAAATGATATGTGTTTTAGCACATATCACTAGGGTTGATGTACGCTTTTCAATAACATTAGTGAATTGATATAGATCCATAGAGGATCAAGTAATTTGTGTTTATTGTCTTCTTAATTTTTGTGTTTATATTCCGCGTAAGCATAAGTTTAATAGAGGTTCTCCATAGTTTGCTTGTGATTACACAGGTTCACTATACATTCATTAAGGCTCTAAAGATCTATCTGGGACTGATCCAAAAAGTTCGTCAAGCAAAGGAAGGAAAAAGATGGAGATGGAGAAAGCGCGTTCGATTACACATTTGATGATGCGGGAAATAGGGTAACAAATATTGAAGCATTGTTTGAACAATTCGTCAAGCAACGGAAGGGAAAAGATGGTGCAGGTTCTAGCAGAGCGGGAAGTAGCAGGAAAAAAATTGAATGGCCGATGTTTGTTATGGTCTATGTCGTGTGTATCGTTTGAGTTGTTTCGTTTGCTTGCCGAGTTGTTTCGTTTGATCTGTTTCGTTTTGTTGTCAAGTTGTTTCTTTATTCTTATGTAATTTAGTATTGGAAAAGGGGTGTTTGGAAACCATAATCTTGTTAACTTAGAACATGGTCAACTTGAAAGGTACATAGTAATAAGTGAAACATACGTATTATTCCAACAATAACAACAACAAACAACAACACTACTACATACGAAGATTTTCCATGTCACCTAACAGCTCACGGAGTATTGCATCCGACTGACATGCGTGGTCGTGGTCGTCAGGAATCCTTGCCATTTCAAGTCTTGCCTCCAGCATCCTTACTCTTGTCTCTAGCACCTGTTTTTGTGATTCCAACATGTTTATCCTAAGATCTTTGGCATTAGAGCTTGAGTACTCTGTTGGTGCAGATCCAGAACCTTGAGATGTTGAACCAGAAGAGATTATTCTTAAGTACTCATCAAATTCACTCTTCCACATAAAATATCCGCACCCATTATCTTCTTTCCTGGGCTGTTACATAATAAGAAATATATAAGAGATTACAACCCAATTATTTTTATATTTACATAAATAAGAAATGTATGATTGTTCACCTTCGACAGAGGAAATGCATAATATTGCCGTCCAGATGAATTTTCTCTATGTGATGTTCTTAATCTTATATTTCCTGCTCCACAAGAACACATAAAAGAATTAAATGGCTCAATCTCAGGTTTTGAAATTTTTGTGAAGATAAGAGGTTGTGAGGTTGAGTGGTTTTGAGGATAAGATCTGGTAACTTTTGGTGGGATAAGATCTCAATTTTTCTTTATGTGATATATAGAGCAGATCTGGTAGCTTTTGGTGGGAAGTTTTAGTGCCAGTATTTTTGGTGGGAAGTTTTGGCGCCAGTATTTTTGGAGGGAAGTTTTGGCGCCATTATTTTGGTTGGATGTTTTGATGAGATAAAGAGTTATAGACTAACCAGTTGGGAGTTGAGACCAGTTTTGATGATATCACCTCGACTTGTTAGTTTAACATTTCATGTATAACGATATCACCTCGACTTGTTAGTTTAACATATCATATATAACGATGTCATTTAGAATCATTCGTCTAACATCTCATGTATAACGATATCATCTCGACTCATTCGCTTAACGTTTCATGTATCACGATACTATCTTGATTCATCTTGTATATGAGTAGCTTAGAAATATTGGCTCGTATAGTTCCGAGTGTAAACTGCCAGAACATGGTAGGCAGGGGCAGGAGGTTACCTGGTGGTGGCTCAACCTCTCACAGGTTAACACGTGGGCCTGCTGGTCAAGATTACATTACTAGGCAGCATATGACAGAGGTGTTGAGCCGAGCGGAGAAGGAAACTAAGGAGGCGCAAGAACGGGCTCGCGTGGCTGAGCAAGAGGCTCGCGTGGCTAGGGAACAGGCTACCGCGACTTATTCTACAGTTAGGGCATTCAGATCATACCTTGAGCAGTTTTTCAGTCACTACAACCAACAAGGTAACCCATTTCCTGTTCCCTTTCCCCGGGCACCCTTTCCTGGCCCTTTTCCCACTCCTGGCCCTGTTGGTTTCCAACCTCCCATTCCCGGCCCTGTTGCTTTCCAACCACCCATTCCCGGCCCTGTTGGTTTCCAACCTCCCATTTTCGACCCCAATAATACCTTTGTCGGTTGTTATCGTCCCACCTTTCCCAACTCTACTACGTGCCCGGGTTCTAGTTCCAACTATGCAATGCCACCACCAGACCTTAACTAATACAACTCACAAAATAATCCTCATTTGCGACAAGTTGATCATATTGATAATAATGATTTAGATAATAATGATGATAATAGTGAGGATAATAATGAGGCGGGCGACGAGTACTATGAGCAGTAGGCGGGAAGCTTGTGAGTTTTAGACTTGTTAATTTTATGGAATAGTATTGAATTTGTCGAATGATATCGTGGATTTATTTTAACTTTATAACTGTAACACATGTTAGCTTTATAAGCTTGTGACTTGTTAGTTTGAGACATGTTAATTAGGAAATTTGCGACTTGTATAGTTTAAGAGTAGTTTAATTTGTATCGTATTTGTCGAATGGTATCGTGGAATTGTGAAATGTTATTCGATCCATTTAGTAATTTGGTATTGTATCATATTGTCGAATTGGTATTGTGGATTGTGATTGATTATAGGTTGTATTTGTTTTGGTAGATTTTTTCCGGAAAAAAAATCCGGAAAAAATCTGGAAAACTGCAGTTATGCTGCTTTTTTTTTGCCCTCCCAGAATTATTAGGGACGACAATGTCGTCCCTAAAATACACAACAACATGTCGTCCCATTTTGTAATCAAGCCACGTGGATCGTCCCAAACTGTATCTTAGCTTACGTGGAAAATACTTTGGGACGCTATATCGTGCCAAACTAAATGCATGTGTCGTCCCAAAGTATTTAAAAATACAATTTCTTATTTTTTTTTTTAAAAAGAGTAACAGAGTTAAATATAAAAAAAATAAAAATAAAAAAAAATAAAAAATAAAAAAAACTTGGGACGATGTTATCCTCCCTTTTTGTAAATAGTGTGTCGTGCCAATCTATTTTTTCTCGTTTAATTTCTTGTGGGGCCCACAAACCTGTCGTCCCAAACCTTTAAAGGTTTGTCGTGCCAAAATATTTTGGGTCAACGGAAATGGAACGACCATTAAGGCACGACATGTCGTGCCATTTTGTCTTTGGGTCGACAGCGTTTGGAATTTTGGCACGAGATTGTCGTGCCAAAAATAGTGATTTTTTTGTAGTGATATTATAATATAGACTAGGTATGCGGATCAAATATTTACAGCAAAGAGCTAGTATTGAGAACACAACGCTTCATGCAGATTACTCTATACAAGATCCCTCAGTATAGGCCATGAGTTCCTATACAACTGGTTGTTTACGCCTACCTATATTGCCACAGATGCTCATTGCAGACAATGACATAGCTACTTTGGTGTTAAAGGGGTCAGTTAACCCCACTAGATATGGTAACACTAAGATTTGTTAACCAGTATTATGTCATCGGGCTCAAGCCCAGGCCCGAGTCTAGAAGACTCAATAGTGTAATATTTATATGTCGATGTAATTGCAGTAGAATCAATCAATCAAATTAATCATTATCATTACCATTCTACATGGTATCAGACGTTACGATCCTAAGAATACCTAACCCTAAACCTAAACTCTTCAAGCCACCGCCTTCGGCCGCCGGCTACACGCTGGAGGTTTAGAGGGCCCCCCTTTAAACCTTAACATCTGTCACTTTTATTCTCTACAATACAAAGCAGAAAATAAGAAACATACTAAATGATGAATGGTATATTGGTTGGCTAGCATGGATGGCTGAACAAGATCGTTTGCAGTGTTTTTCTTCTCTTTTTTTCTTTTTTTTCCTTATGTCACGTTTGGATGAATGTTTTTACCTTTAATTTGGTTTTTGATTAAGTTGTTTTGGTGTCTTTGTTACAAATAATCATCAATAATATTTTCTTTCCGAATCATTCTTTAAAAAAATGGTGGATTTTTATGTTTTTCTAGGGAAAAATACGTCTCGTTTGTTCGGAAGGTTCTTTGGGTGTTGAAGTTTTAGAACCAACTTTCGTTTTCTCCTCTTTTCTTTTGATGTTAGTTCATGTGTTTTAGTTTTAATTTTCTTTGTTTTAGTTGTAGGGGATATTTTGGGTTATCTCGTTTGGTCATGATACTTTGGTTTATCCTTTTTGGTAAGGGATACTTTGGTTTATCTCATTTGGTACGGATACTTCGGTTTATCCGGTTTGTTGCCTGCTGCTAAAGATGTGCTTCCGCTTGCTGTCGAATATCTTCATCAACAATTATTTATTTGCTTTAATTTATAGTTTATTAGTTTCTCATCTCTAGTCCGAGGTTTCGCGATTTTGCTGGTCGGACTGCGAGGGAGTGTTAGCCTGTATTATGTCATCGGGCTCAAGCCCAGGCCCAAGTCTAGAAGACTCCATAGTGTAATATTTATATGTCGATGTAATTACAGTAGAATCAAATCAATCATTATCATTACCATTCTACAAGATTATGTATCAATAACTGGTGATAATCTTAGTCAAATGATTCAATGGCCCCACTAATTTATGGTAATGACATTATCAGGTACATTTAAAACATGAAATATTATGTAATTTTAGTGTGTTTTTTAGCATGTTTTTCAGTTTTAAACCTCTAGTTCTTTTATAGAAAATTGCTATGAACCTGCTTATAAAGTTTTCTTACTAACCCCCTAGTTGCAGACTTATCTTGCCAAAGACACATAGTAGGTAAGAAAGCCTTGAAGCTTCAACTTTATCAGGAACTAAGACTTTATCAGAAACCTTGAACTCTCGTTATAGCCTTTTTTGGTGGCGTGGATATAAGACATACAGTGAACAAAAACCTTGATCCTAATCAGGTATGAATACACCTCCAACCAAGAAACTCCATGGTTTGAAACTAAGAAAGGATCAGAGCCTATTTCTCTAATACCGTGTTTCAAACTGTAACTGCGAAGATTCTATTCAGCATTAAATCACAAATTAATTTAAACTCGTAAAGTCTAGAAATATATTGTTAACAAATCAAAATACAATATGCACCAAGAATCAATTTGTATTTCTTGAATGCGTTTTAGTACACACAAATCTCTACAAACATAATGGTATCTTCAACTACGTAATGAGAAACACTCTGAGAAATTAGAGAGACCCTGAACCAAGTACAAAGACGAGCGAATGTTTCTTTTTGTGTTTTTGTTCGTGATACGGATCTTGATTAAAAAGGATAACTCGTATCATTCTTCAAGTTTAGTACAACAAGTCTTCATTCTTCAAGTTTAGCATAGCTAGTATTCATTCTTGAAGATTGTCATAATAATACTTTAACGCATAGTCAAGCCTTGTGCATTAAAATCGGTTAATGTCTAGTTTTTGAATTTTTGAATTTTGAGGCCACATGCCGGCATCAAACATTTTTGTTCCCGTTTCACAGTTAGCTTAAAACAATAAAGACTACTAATTTTGAATCATGACTGAAGTGATGGAAGTAAAGATAAGTTTTAATAAGATAAACACACTGAGTAATTTTCAACGTTTATATTCTTTATTAAAACGAATCAAAAAGAATACATTACCCAAGTACTTGCGAAATAGTACTTGGGATTGAAATGACAATTATGGTATGACTCCTCACTAAGCTTAGGCTAAGTCTAAGCACAACTACACAGGAACCACAGAGCTATCTCAAGGACATAGTTGTATTTGGAGGAGTGAAAGATGGCTTGTGTGTGTGTTTTACAATTAATGCACAAGCTTAAATCTTTCACTCCAAATCTTATCCTATTTATACAAGTATGGTTTTTAACTCTATCCTAGAGGACAAACTGACAGGTTATAGAAGACAAAATACTGATGTATTTTGTCTCTGTTTACAATGGCTATTTAGAGTAAGTGACAAGGCTGCTTTCTTCTTGTCAGTGATGACACTGAGCCTGATAGTTAGCGATTCAAGGAAAGTTTGACTTTGGTTGATAAGGACTTCGTCTTATCTGTTCAAACTTATCCCGCCTTGTCCCGCTCATTCTTTAGTTTTCTCAGCCTTCAGTCTTTATCTTCAGTATTGTCTTGAGTGGTAGTAGTTGGTGAGGAGTTTTGGGATTCAGTAAGTTATTGTCATCACTCACTGAATTCACCATCTTCTTCTTGACTCAGTCTTCACCCCTTAAGTTCCGCCTTACTGAGTGATGAGACTTCTTCTTTGTCTCTTACTGAGTATCCCGAAGACAGCTCACTGAGTGGCTATGCGTTCAGTGACTTGTTAGTGTTTAAGGATCTAAACACTTAGGGTATTTTCTATTCAAATCCTAGAATTAAGGGGTTTTGGTATTCACTGAACCCAACAGTCTCCCCCTATTTGGATATACAAATAGCCTAAGTGTTTGATCATTGTAAGTGAGCAAATGGCTTCTTCTTACACAGAATGTACTAATGGACATAATAAGGAACACTGAATATTTTAACAAAACATACATCGTTTATTCATCAGGTTACAAGGATCCTATCACTAGCACAAAAGACAAAATGATAAAGCATTTAATGATGTCATTCAAGGTGGATTCACAGTGCTTCTAGCTTTGGTTTCTTTGCGAGGAGGGTTGCTTTGTCAGGATGCTCTCTTATCTTGGCATTCAGGTTAGCGCAAAACCTGATGTTCTCAGGAGATTTGATTTGAGAGGCCACTGGTAAGTAACTTGCCATTTTGTAGCTACGCCAGCCCGATCAATTTCACTCCATCTCTGGAATGGTGGGTTCCCATAGACATCAATGAAGAAAAATCCTCTTTCAGGCTTTTTAATGACTAAGCAATTCACAAATTTAACCCCTTTAGGCAGCTCCCTGTTACAGTCAAAGCCAGGCACCTTGGCTTCAGGCTCAGATTCAACCCTTTTTCTTTTACCTTGGGATGATTGAGGTTGAGATCCTTTAGCTTCAGTGAGAGTTGACTGTATCCCAAGCTGAGCTGGTGCATCTCTTAGTCTTTCATAACGCTTGCTGAGGGATTTCATCAACTCTTTGACCACCACATTTTGTTTCTTTTCGATGATGAGGCCAAGTTCATCAAGCTCAGTGATCCCAAAGTCAGTGAACTTCAAGGGATCATGAACCTCAAAATACCTTTTATCATCCCTCCTGTAGACATTCATTTCCAGTGGTTTGGATATGGGGATATATTTACATCAGTGATTTTCTCAGGTGCCCTTCTGCTTGTCATAGTCCAATTGTAGTGATCAATCCTTTCTTGCCTGATTGCAGCATTCCTCTTGTTCTTTTCATCCGTTTTCCATTTGAAGGTAGCCAACTCAACATCCTGTGCTGCTTTGAACTTTTGGCCTGCTCCTTTTTCAAGACTATTAGGATTAATCCCTATCTTTTCAACTTCTTCAGAGACTGCTTTGACCAGGGCTTCTCTGCTTTTCTTTTCCTCTTCAGCCTGTTTCTTTCATTTGTCTTCCTTATCAAGGTAGGCACTTAGCTATTCAGGAGTAAGCATGTACTTAATGCCACCAATTTGATAGGGAATCTTGACAGGCTCTGTTGTGGTCATGATAGCCTTTCCTTTGTCCTGAGCAGATGAAGAGGATGATACCAGTGGGGGTGTAGTAGTGACTACTGGTGTTGTTGTTGTTTTCACTGAGGTTGTTGTTGTGATTTGTGTTCCTGATGGTGGGATTGATGAGATTGGTTTTGCTGATACAGGTTGAGTTGGCTCCCCCTTAGTGTGAGAGGCAGTTTCTTCAGCAGCACTCTCCCCCTCAACTGTTGCCGCAATGTCAGTGAGGGCAAGAGTTCGGTGTGACACTGAGGGAGAAAGAGCAGCTTGACCTTTGAAGGCTAGATAGATCTCCGAGACCATGGACTTGATGTCATATGTATCTTGTTGAAGACTTGTGACCTCTTCAGCAAGATTGGCCTGAGATAATTCCAGTGCTGTCATTCTAGGCCCAAGATTCCAGGCCATAGAAGAAGATGATTTAGCCAGATCAGCAACCTTTGTATCTAGTGAACTCAGGGTGGATTGAAGAGACCGTACTGAGGAGCTAAGACCCTGAACATTTGCAGTGTTGAGCATGGTGATCAGTTCAGTGAGACTGGAGGAATCTTTCATGTAGACCTCACTAGCCTCGAGCACTTTCGAGTTGAGTGATGGGTCTTCTTTGACATATTACTTGATTTCATCCAACTTGCTGTGAGTATCCTGAAAGTATTTGAGAAACTTCTTCAGGTTGTCATCCAGCCTGTGTAAGTGATCATACATGAAATCCATGTGCTCATCAGCGTTCGCACAAGTAGCAACCACTTCAGCTTTCATATCGGCATAACTGGCAGCAACTTCAACATGCTAATCCCAGAGAGTATCAGTAACACCAGTGTATAGCCTCCTTGTAGCCCTTTTTATCCACATAACAAGCTGCCTTTCAGTGAGGGGAAGAGTGTTGTCATATTGCTTTCATTCATCAGAGGTTGAAGATTCTGAGGAAGCAAAGGGGTCAGCATCAGCTTGAAAGGGTGACTCCTCAGGCTCTTTTGGATCAGGCTGACATTCATGTTATTCTTGTTGAACATCAGCGTCCATTTCTTCTCCAGCAGAAAGGATTTCGTCCTCACTGTCAGCAGCGAGTTCCTCATCAGAAAATAATATGTCATTTACCTCAGCAACTGAGAAGACCAGTGGGGGTGATGGGTTCTGTATCAGCGGGTGGTTTTTGTCCCTCTGAGTCTTTGTCCCCTAGTAACCCCTCAGATACTGATGGGTTTTTCCCAGTGTCTTCTCCAGAGTCAGAATTGGTTCTAAGTTCCATATCGGCGGGTTGTTCTATTCCCTCCGAGTCTTTGTCCCTTGATGCTCCTTCAAGCACTGGTGGGTGTTTCCCAGTGCCATCCTTAGAAGTAGTGGCATTGATATCCCTATCAGTGGGTTGTTAGTTTCCCTCTGAGTCTTTTGGATTAGTAGTTGTGCCCTCAGACAAAAGCTTTGATTTGCGAATGTCCTCATCAGGCTGTGTGGAAGGCGCTCCCCTACCAGCGGGTTATTTGTTTCCCTCTGGATCTTGGGGAGTAGTCGTTGGGACCAAGGGCACTGACTGTGATGTATCAGTTTCCTTCGTTGTCACCAGGGTAGATGTTGCTTGGTCTCCCTTGGGTGTCCTGGCAGTCTGGGTCTTTTTGGGCCTTTTAGGCTGTGCTCCAGAAGCCTCAGGGCCCTGAGAATTGGGTTTGGTTTTAGTCCCAGTCTGAGACTTCCCCTTTCTCTTTTTGGGAGCAGGGTCTGGAGACACTGAGTCCCTCTGGTTGTTTACAGCAACCATATGGGCCGTCAATTCAATTTTAGTGACAAGGGATGGGTCCTTTTGAAAATTTGAATGGCTCAAGATGGCAGGTAAAGCGCCATATTTGTATTCCAGAGGATAATTGCAACCCAGTAACACTTGTAAAGCACATGAGACAAACCTAGGGTAAGAAACATATTTTTCCCTAGTTTTGCTCAGTAGCTTGGTTATGAGATCACTGTAAATGATCTCCCCAATGTCGAAATCAGTCCCAGTCATCAAGCTGTATGCCATCATCAACTGAATAGAATTAACCTGTTCAGTAGATGAATGGTTCCCGCCGAGAACCTGAATCACAAAAGTGAATAGGATCTTCCAAGACACGGGAAAAGAGTTCTTGGTGACTGGGGTTCTGTCCAAAAATTTTGGATCCAAAACAATTTTACCCAACTCAACCTTAACAGTGGCTGGTTTTGGGTGAGCAACATATTTTCCTAGATTATAGTCAAGCCCTGTAGATGTACAAAAGGTTTTATAGTAAAGGGTGACTGATTGTTCCCCATTTAAAATTGAGAATTTGAAGAGAAACTCCCTGAGTGGTCTGAGGTCTGTCTCATCAGTTGTGGGTGTCGGGTCATAGGCCACTGCAGTTGCCCAAAACTCCCTGAGGAGGTTTTTGTACAGTATCGAAGGGGACTTAACAAAGGCCTTTTTCAGTGGGCAGTTTAGCAAAAATTTCATGATTCCCTTATAGGCTGGGACATCATGTGGGTATTCAAGATTGCCTATAATATTGTTTGTTTTAAACTCAACATTTTCAAGACTACCTACCCACTGAGGTGCAAACTGAAGGCTTTGTGTTCTTTCCATTTCCATTGAAAGATTTTAGGTTTTTTTTATAACGTTTTGACAAGAACAATCAAAGAAGTAAGATTCTTTTAAAGTTTGTGATAAAGCTTTTGTAAGTTTTTTGCACAGAAGATTTTTCTTAAAAACTGGTTTTAGATCGAAGAACACACAATTGTTTCTGGGTTGAGAAAATATTTTGACAGAGTTTTGTTGCAGAAAACAAATTGTGTGTGTTTTTTTGTGTTTTGAGAGGGGTATTTATAGAGTGGTGAGAGGGTAGATTTTGCACATGTGAGGATTTGTAAAGTTTTTATTGAAAACATTTTATTTACCTCATTTAATGCGACCACTCCACTTCCCGCGGTTTTCTCACGGTTTTCAAGAGAACAGTTGCAGTGCACAGTAAAAGTGCATCTTGCATGGTTAAAATATCCTAAGGATATTTGTTGTGAGAGGAGGCATTAAATGCCAAGTGGGATGAGGTAAGGTTGTGAGGGACCCATGACATGGATGACAGAAGGATATAGAGACATATATTCCTATATTAAATTGGTATTATTACCAACCTAGGACATTAAGTAACTGAAATACTTAGGGCATTTAGTTACTCATTCAATGCTCAATATCCAATGTCAGGGACCCTGAATGAGTCTTACTCATTCAGTGAGATGATTATTTGGGCTTAGTTCAGGGATCAGGGACCATTTCAGAGAAAAATTGCTGAGGTTAGGATTGATTATCAGGTTGCTGATTTTCAATGTCAAGCATTCCTAGTTCAGCTTTCAGTCTCCTGAAGGTGGGTTCATCCAAAGGTTTGGTGAAGATATCAGCAAGCTGATATTCAGTAGGGATAAAATGGAGTTCTATGTCTCCTTTCATAATGTGGTCCCTGATAAAATGATATCAGATATCAATGTGTTTGGTTCTTTGGTGAAGGACAGGGTTGTTGGAGATTGCTATAGCACTGGTGTTATCACAAAAGATGGGTACCATCTTGTAATGGATGTCATAGTCACTGAGTTGACTTTTCATCCACAGCACATTAGCACAGCACCCTGCGGCTGCTACATATTCAGCTTCAGCTGAAGACATAGCCATTTATTGTTGCTTTTTAGCACTCCAACAAACCAGCTTTCCTCCACAAAATTGACAAGACCCTGAGGTACTTTTTCTGTCCATGTTGCAGCCTGCATAATCAGAGTCAAAATATCCTTTGAGGTCAAACCCTGAACATTTTGGATAGCTGAGGATTCTTTTGGCTGTATTAAGATGGGATTCTTTAGGATTGGACTGATATCTTACTATTAGACATACTGAGAATTGTATGGCAGGTCTGGAAGAAGTTAAATACATCACTGATCCTACAATCCCCCTGAAATGAGTTTGATTGACTGATTTGCCAGTGAGATCAGGTCCAAGGTTATTTGGAGGGACCATTGGTGTCTTCACTGAAGCACAGTCAGAGATCTCATATTTCTTTAAGAGATTTCTGGTATATTTCTCTTGAATGATGGTGATTCCTTTATCAGTTTGTCTGATTTGTATTCCAAGGAAGTATGTGAGTTCACCCATCATGCTCATTTCAAATTTCTTTGTCATCAGTTTTTTGAACTATTTGCAATGCGTATATTTTGTTGAGCCAAAGATGATGTCATCAACATATACTTGGACTAGTATCACATCTTGTTTTGTCCTATAGATAAACAGTGTGTTGTCTATCTTTCCTTTGACAAACTTATTTTGAATCAGGAAGGCTGAGAGAGTTTCATACCATGCTCTGGGAGCTTGTTTTAGTCCATATAGGGCTTTGTCAAGCTTGCAGACATATTCAGGGTACTCACTACTCTCAAAGCCAGGAGGTTGTTGAACATACACATCTTCCTTAAGTTCACCATTCAGGAATGCACTTTTTAAATCCATTTGGTAAACTTTGAAGTTCATGTAGGTTGCAAATGCAAGGAAGATCCTGATGGCTTCCATTCTTGAAACAGTAGCAAATGTCTCATCATAGTCAATGCCTCCTTGTTGACTGTAACCTTTAACTATAAGTTTGGCTTTGTTTTTAATGACAGTGCCATTTTCATCAGTTTTGTTTCTGAAATTCCACTTCATTCCTATGATAATGACATCCTGAGGACATTTGATCAAGGTCATGACCTTGTTTTTCTCAAATTGTTGAAGTTCATCTTGTATAGCCTGAACCCAGCTTGGATGTTTTAGAGCTTCAGTGACACTTTTGGGTTCTAATTCTGATAGAAAATCAGCATATAGACATTCATTGGCTGAAGCTGCTGTTAACTTAGCAGTCATGCTTCTTGTGAGCATGCCTTCAGTGGGTTCACCAATGATGTTCACAAGCTCAATGTCTTGAGATCTTGTACACTTACTTTGTGGTCTAGGATCTGAGCTTGATGAGGTCACTGGAAACTCAGGAATGGGTTCAGGTGCAGGAGCCACAGAATCATTTAGATCATCTGTTGAGATGCTTTGTTCAGGTTGGGGTTCATGAATCACAGGTTCCTAAACATTTGGTTTAGTATTACCTATCCCAAAAGGGACTGATGGAGAATCAATGAATTCACTGATTGTAGGTTGAAGAAGGTTGTGAGGCAAGACATAGTATAAGATATCAGCATCAGCTTGATATGAGGAATTGATTTCAGTGTTGAACTCATCAGGAGGGTATCTTGATGAGTCATCAGTTCCTATTTCCTCCACTGAGGTATTGGTAAACCTGATGCTTTCTGAACTTTCATCAAAGGTGACATGAAAGGTTTCCTCAACTTGTTGTCTTCTGGTGTTAAACACCCTGAAGGCTTTGGATATTAGTGAGTAGCCTAAGAAATATCCTTCATCAGCTTTTGCATCAAATTTGCCTAAGTGATCCTTGTGATTGTGAATGAACACAAGATACCCAAACACATGAAAGTAGTTGATGTCAGGAAGTCTTCCTTTGAAGATCTCATATGGGGTCTTATTATGCCTCTTGACAATGATTGACCTGTTTTGAGTGTAACAGGCTGTTTTGACATCTTCAGTCCAGAAGTGCTTTAAAAGTGCTGAGCCATTTAACATGGTTCTAGCAGCCTCAATGAGAATTCTGTTTTTCCTTTAAGCAACCCTATTTTGTTCAGGGGTATATGGAGATGAAAATTTTTGGGAAATTCCCTTTTCATCACAGAAACTCTCAAGCTCTTGATTTCTGAACTCAGTACCATTGTCAGTTCTGATTTGTTTAACTGTAATGCCATTCTGGTTTTCAATCTTCCTGATGAATGACATTATGGTATCAGCTACCTGACTCTTGTTGGAAAGAAAGTATACCCAAGTGTATCTTGAGAACTCATCAACAATGACAAGTGTATACTTCTCATGCTGGATTGATCTTGGACTGACATGTCCAAAGAGATCCATATGCAGGAGGTGAAGGCAGATTTTGATGGAGAAATTTTGTTTTGTTTTGAATGATGCTCTGTGATGTTTGCCTTTTTCACAGGCTGAGCATGGTTTGTCTTTTACAAAAACCAGTGATGGTAAACCAAGGACTTTGTTTTGTTTTGCCCAGTTGTTTATATTTTTGAAGTTTAAGTGAGAGAGTCTCTTGTGCCACAGCCAGTTGATAGTTTCAGTGGTTTTGCAAAGAGACATGTCCCATTCTGAGAGAGAGCTGACATGTCAAGAACATATACATCATCTCTCCTGGGAGCTATTAAAACAACTTCTTTGCTGGCATTGAAAATTGTACCTTGTTTATCATTGAACTGCACTATGTATTTTGCATCACATAACTGACTGACACTGATAAGATTGTACTTTAGACCATTGACATAAGATATTCTAGAGAAAACTATTCCATTACAGTTTACTGAACCATAACCTTCAGTGGGACATGATGAGTTATCACCAAATACTACCTTGGGGCCTGGTTCCTTTACATACTTGTGCAGATACTCCATAACACCAGTCATGCTTCTTGAACATCCACTATCTAGATGCCAAATAGGCTCCCTGACGTGTCTCTGCACAAATAGTAAACTGAATTAATTTCTCTTGCTGACCCACTTACTAGTGGGCTTGGGTCTCATGGTTTGTTTGAACTTAGAAATTGATTCATGATCAGTGGTTGAGTGAAGTGTGCTACCACAGGTTTTGCATTTGCTTACTGAGGAAGACTTAGTGATGCGGGGTTGTTTTGAACTTCTCCTTGCCTAGATGACTCTATCATGCTGAGATGTCTCATGAGCTGGATTTCTACATATATCACAGCAAGAGTTCATGAGACAGTCATCAGGAAGATGATCATTATAGCCACAATCTGGGCAAGGAGGAAAAGGTTTAGCTTTATGTCTTTGACCCTGCTTAGAGGATGAAGCATACTGATGACCAGTGTTGGTATGAGTTGCTTCACTGAATGAACTTACATACTGTAAGTGGTCAGAAGTTATGTAATCTTCCTTTTTGCAGATCATGCAAAAAATGATTTTGTAGCAATTATCAGTGGTATGGCTGGTGTAATGGCACAGATCACACTTCTGCTTGGGCTTGATGATTGAATTTGACCTAGATGAGCTAGAGGAGGTTGACTTAGGTTCCTTGATTGTTGAATCAGGAGCTTTCTCTATAGAGTTCATCTTATCAGTCAATTTCCTCACAAGTTCAGTCAATTGTTGGATTTGGTCTTCTTCAGCAGGAACTGAAAATGTGGAAGTCTCAGTGGGGACTTAATCTTCTTGGGTTGGTTTTGTTGGTCTTTTCAAAATGGTTCTACCACGACCTGACCTTTCTTTAGGAGAGTGAGGGTTGAATTGTAACGGAGTAAGCTCAGAGGTTTCAAATGTAGAAGTGGTGCTTCAGATTCAGCTTCAGACTCAGTGATGTGTTCAGTACTACTGGGTACATCAGGGAGTCCAAGCATGCTCTTGAGAGCTTGACTCTCAGGCTCAAGAATCCTTCCATAATCAAAGTTTGGAAGCTTACTCTCAGGGTTTACCCTTTCAACCCAATCACTAGACTTAGGCATTAACTCCTTTTTGGAAAGGATGCCAGCAGACACAAATGGTTTTGGACTTTGGTCTTTACTGAGAGAATTAGTGAGGTGATCTTCACCTAAGATTCTCTTTTTTCTACTGGGGGCTTGAACAATGTCAAAGACTCTAGGGTTCTTAGCAGTACAGCTTTCAATGATATCTTTTTCCTTTTTAAGTTCTTCCTGAAGAGCTTGATTTCTTTTAACTAATTCAAAGTTTTGAACTTGTAGTGTGACAGCCTCAATCTTGGCTTGTTTCAAAATAAGCAGTTCATCTCTACACTTGTTTAATTCAAAACTTAACTTGTTGTATTTTGAAAAAAGATTTAATCGTTGCTCTTCTACGAACTTAAGGTCAACATTAATATAGTTCATGAAAGACTGCCAATCAGAATCATCATCCATAGAAAGTAAAATATTTACCTTCCTCATAGTGATGTTCACCCATTCACCATTCCTAGCATGATTCTTCCCAACAGCTAACTTGTCCTCTTCTGAAAGAGCCATCAGTGCACTGACTTGCACCATTTCATCGTCTGAGGAGACTGGCTCTTCATCCGAGTCGAAGACTTCAGCTACCAGGCCCTTGTTTTTACCCTGCACAGATTTAACATTGTTTGTTGTTTCTGAGGGAGTGGCCTCAAGAAGTGCTAGTTTAGCCTTGGCTTTCCTATATTTGGCTTCAAAATCAACAGCTTTGTTTTGGTCAGACTTTTTTTGGAAATTTTGATGAGACTGATATACTTTTGGTTGAAATTTTCTAAAACCTAAGGACTGATTTGACCCTGAGGGTTTGTAAGAGGGCTTAGAGATGGTTTTTGAAAAACAGTCTTTAGCAAAATGACACTTTTTGTGACACTTAAAACACTCAGTGTCCTCATTAGCTTTAGCATTTGAAAAAATTTTGTTCCTTCTTATAAACCTTCTGGAGTTAGCAAGGAGTACCTTTTCCTAGAACTCAGTGCTCAAGTCATTCAGGTACTCCTCGCTTGTTCTCTCATCAGGCTTATCATCTGAATTTTCCTGAAAATCCTGAACCACACTGTTTGAATAAAAGGAAGTAGAAATTGGTGTTGAAGTGGTGGTCAGGGACTTCTTGACTTCCTGAGACTTTTTCAAGTCAGAGTATCGTCTGCTGATGAGGTTTTCCTCATAGAAAAATTTCCCATATAATTCAGGAAGTTCGAGATTCTGGATATGATTAGCATTCCTAAGTCCCTAAGAAAAATTCAACCACTTCTCAGGGAGACTATTGACAAAACCAACATTGATTTCATGTTTGGAAAATTTTACACCATCATTTGACAATTCATTTAATAAAGTTTTATACCTGGTCTAAGTTTGAGAGAGAGTTTATGAGTCTTTAGCCCTGAAGGTATTATACTCAAGTTTCAGGTCCATAATCTTGTTTTCCTTGGTATCTGAGGGACCTTCATAGCTGTGGACCAGGTCATTCCAGGTTTGTTTAGATGTACTACAGCCAATGACAGACTCCATAACATCATCAGGAAGACAAGATATGATGATGCTTTTGAGCCTTTGGTCCTGGTTGACCACTCTTCTCTCGTCCTGAGTCCACTGAGCTTCAGGTTTAGGTAAACCTTAAGCAGTCTTTGGGATAAATGGACCTTCATTAATGCACTTAATGTAGTAAGGTTCCATCCCAGTCAAATAGCGAAGCATTCGCTTTTTCCATTTGTTAAATTTGCCAACTTCTAGTCGAGGGGCAACAGCAGCATAGGCTTCACCATTTTTATCGACAAGTTGGGGTACATCACTTTCATCCATTAGGATCCTGATTTAAAAAACGTTTATGAGCGGCTTAAAAAAGGTTTTTATAATCAGCCTTGCTCTGATACCACTTGTTGTTCCCGTTTCACAGTTAGCTTAAAACAATAAAGACTACTAATTGTGAATCATGACTGAAGTAATGCAAGTAAAGATAAGTTTTAATAAGATAAACACACTAGTAATTTTCAACGTTTATATTCTTTATTAAAACGAATCAAAAAGAATACATTACCCAAGTACTTGCGGAATAGTACTTGGGATTGAAATGACAAATATGGTATGACTCTTCACTAATCTTAGGCTAAGTCTAAGCACAACTACACAAGAACCATTGAGCTATCTCAGGGACATAGTTGTATTTGGAGGAGTGAAAGATGGCTTGTGTGTTTGTTTTACAATTAATGCACAAGCTTAAATCTTTCACTCCAACTCTTATGTTATTTATATAAGTATGGTTTTTAACTCTATCCTAGAGGACAAACTGACAGGTTACAGAAGACAAAATACTGATGTATTTTGTCTCTGTTTACAATGGCTATTTAGAGTAAGTGACAAGGCTGCTTTCTTCTTGTCAGTGATGACACTGAGCCTGATAGTTAGCGATTCAAGGAAAGTTTGACTTTGGTTGATAAGGACTTCGTCTTATCTGTTCAAACTTATCCTGCCTTGTCCCGCTCATTCTTCAGTCTTCTCAGCCTTCAGTCTTTATCTTCAGTATTGTCTTCAGTGGTAGTAGTTGGTGAGGAGTTTCGGGATTCAGTGAGTTATTGTCATCACTCACTGAATTCACCATCTTCTTCTTGACTCAGTCTTCACCCCTTAAGTTCCGCCTTACTGAGTGGAGAGACTTCTTCTTTGTCTCTTACTGAGTATCCCGAAGACAGTTCACTGAGTGGCTATGTTCTCAGTGACTTGTTAGTGTTTAAGGATCTAAACACTTAGGGTATTTTCTATTCAAATCCTAAAATTAAGGGGTTTGGGTATTCACTGAACCCAACAAACACACGGCAAAAATAGAAGCAAAAACCAACACCCCTAACTTCTGTAACCAAAGGCATGATATAACCGATTTTGATTGTCTTAGGTAAGTATGCGTGACGAAATGTCATTTTTTTCTATAATTACCAAGCAAAATTGGTTAATTAGATTTTGTACAATAGCATAGACACACGCACACTTCTGATATGCGAGTTTGATATAGCCCATGTTGCTTGTATAAATAAGATCCCAAGAGTGAAGATAATCAAAAGCAAACAATATACCAATGAATGGTTACAGGATATCACTTGGAATCGTGTTATTACTTTCCAAAGTAAACTTTCGATCCTAATGCCTGGGTATCACGAATATCTACTTGGGATAAGACCGAATGTATGTTATTGAATTAGGCACAAATCAATAACCATGCGCATCCAAGTGTTCAAGTTTTCTATCTGTGCTTCATGTATATATGATCATCTCTATTTATAGTCTAGATAACTCAACCTAGTCAATGGAATTATAAGTGATTAACGGCCCATTAATCCCACATAATCAGCCTCCATAATAATATGTATATGTGATTACATAACCAATTACACGTGGTCATTAATGCAGTTGTAACTGCTACTTTAATAGGTCAAAGCAGTTACAAGTCAGTCATGATTCAGTCCCAGCTTGTTGTTACACTCACTGATGAGCGAGTCCCTGAGAGAGTTGCTCCCTGAGTATGCTCACTGAGAGGTTCACTCCCAAATGACATGAAATATTTGATGAGATAACTCCCTGATGAGATCTATCAGCCTGAGTTGAACTCATCAGCCTGATGAATATCATTTAGTCCAGAGTGTCACTCTCTGAAAGAGTAAACTCACTCAGCTTCATCAAAGACTGAATAACACTTAACCACTATCTGAATCAGGGTGATCAGGGACCTGATGGGTGTACACTTTGTACCTCCAAGCCCATTACCAAGTATGATCTGATCCCTCAAGTGCACTAAATTTTCCAAAAATCCTCCCCAAATTTAGTTCACTTCCTTTGAATGAAAATTAAACATTAAACAAAACATGTGCATAAATGAAAATATCTTGAGGATTGAATTTCCATCTTAGTATATTACACATTCAAATATTCGAGAATCAAGGTGTTTTAAGAATTGAACCCTTCAACTCATTTGAATACCTGAAGATAAACAAGTTTTCAAACACTTAAGCACTCCTGACACTATACAAGCCATGTGTCCATATCCAATTCATAAATGTTGTAAGAGCCAAAATTCCAAAGCTCCCTAAGGCAAAACTTCAACATTCACATAGGTGGTTCCTCTTTATTCATGCTCATGCCAAGAATTTTTTCGAAGAAATTAACCATTAAGAAGTATATACTTCATCCTCCTTACCAGAAGGTTCTGAGCACAACCTTGGGATGATTGTAAAACATGTTCTCCAGTCTCCTGAACATTTCAGCTTTTCACATTGAACTCGGCTCCCAAGTTTCCTCGGGAGGGAGTTTGGTGTCTTAGCGTTCAGTGACTAAGTTGTACTTAAGCCCATCCCTTTAGTAGACTTTATAACCAAGTCTCTAGCCAGACCCTTCATCAAGTGATCAACTAAGTTCTGTTGAGATCTTAAAAATTCTATGGATACCACCCCATTCATGATAAGGTCATGAATCATGATATGCCTGACACCTAAGTGTCTAGACTTACCATTGTACACCTGGCTATAATCTTTTTCCAATGTAGTTGCACTATCACAACAGATAGAAATAGGTTCTATAGGTTTAGGCCACAATGGAATCTCAAGAAGCAAGTTTTTCAACCATTCAGCCTCTTTACCAGCACATGCTAAAGCCACAAATTTAGATTCTATTGTTGAACTGGTAATGCAAGTTTGCTTCTTAGATGCCCAAGAAATTGCACCTCCACCAAGTAGGGAAATACCCAGCCACTGTTAGACGAATTGTCTTTAGTGTTACTAATCCAACTTGCATTAGTATATGAGAGACTATAATCTATAGTTCTCTTCAGATACTTCGGTACCATTTGAACTTCTTGACAGTGATGAGCACTAGGATTACTTGTGTACCTGCTCAGTTTGCCCACTGCAAAAGCAATATCAGATCTAGTTCAATTTATGGCATACATCAGGCAGCCAATTACCCTAGAATACTCAAGTTGAGATATAACTTTGCCAGTATTGGGCATCAGCTTCTCATTTGTATACATAGGAGTACTCACAGGAAAACAATCAAAGTAATTGAATTTCCTCAACACCTTCTTAATATAATGAGACTAAGAGATAGAAATTCTTTTACTTTCATGTTTAATCCTTATACCAAGGATAACATCAGCCTCCCCCATATCTTTCATGGAGAACCTTGATGAAAAATTCCTTTGTCAGGTCAACCTGATTTTGGTCAGTGCCAAATATCAGCATGTCATCAACATATAGACAAATTATGACTCCTTTACCAGATTCATCAAATTTTCTATACACACATTTTTCAGCTTGGTTAAGAACATAACCACTAGAAAAAACCCCTTCATCAAATTTTTGATGCCATTGCTTGGGTGTCTGTTTCGGTCCATACAGAGACTTAATCAGTTTACACACTTTATTTTCATTGTCAGGCATGATGAAGCCCTGAGGTTGGTTCATATAAACCTCCTCATCTAATTCACCATTCAAGAAAGCTTTTTTCACATCCATCTGATGAATATTCATATTGTGAATTGATGCCAAAGCAATCAGCAATTGTATGGTACTGATACAAGCCACATGGGCATAAGTATCAAAGTAATCTATCTCTGACTTTTGTTTAAAGCCCTGAATGATTAGTCTATCCTTGAATTTTTCAATAGTCCCATCTACCTTCATTTTCCTTTTGAAAATAAACTTGCAACCCAGAGGTTTGCAACCAGGTAGATTAGGCAACACCAAAGTGTTGTTGCCCATTGTGGAAAACTAGAAGGGGGGGTTGAATAGTTTTACCGATTAAAAACTTCGTTTTAAATTATTTAGATTGACTTATGTTAATCTATTTAAATGTGTATGTTTGATGTTGGCAGATAGATATGGAAATGTGTAATGCAAAGGTAAAGAGTAAGAAACACAAAACCACGACACGAGTGTTTATAGTGGTTCGGCTACAATGACACCTTCCTTTCCCTACTCCACTCCCCGAGTCACCTACTCGAGAGTTCGTAATCACTGCACGACACCAACTCCTTGTGGCGGAGAAGCCTTCACAACGTCGCCTACTCTTTTTCTGGTACTAGGCTAGACACCGGGTTCTTCCACTAGGTAGAACCACACCTAACACAACGTCGCCTACCCTTTATTCGGTACAAGGCTAAATACCGAGTTCTATTACAAAGGAAGAACTACTACCTAACACTACATAACACCTATCCCAAAAGGAGACCCACTCCTTATTACAGCATCATCAAGGATATCGAAGTCCTTGGATACAACCTATCTCTATTTGTACATCGATAGACCTTATCGATTGTACACCCTTGGCATCCTTCACTAATGCCTCTTGACTTGACTTCTAGGCACCCTTCACTAATGCCTTTAACACGGACGTTCGGCACCTTTCACTAATGCCTTCGTCTTGACTCTTTTGGCATCCTTCACTAATGCCTTTGACACGGACGTTAAGCACCTTTCACTAATGCTTTCGTCTTGACTCTTTCGGCATCCTTCACTAATGCCTTTGACACAACACTTCTACGGAGGAAGAAAGAACTATCAACAAGAGAACCTCAGTAATCTTGATGATGACGAAGCATGGCAACTCATGGACTTGAGCTTGCTCGACTTCAAGAGGTGGTGATCTCGCCTTTAAGAGGAACCTAGATAATTACACAAAAACAAAACACAAACTACATAGAGAGATCCTTAGGATCTGAGGTTAGAGGGTTTACAATACTATGAGAAAGTAGGTGTAGGAGTGGCAACCCAAAATGAAAAAATGGCTCACTATTTATAGAGGGAAATAGCCTATTGTTCCACGGATCCCACGGATCCCTTACTTGAGGGATCCGTCCAGTGTAAATTGGGGGAACCGTGGGACGCTCCTCTTTTCCCATGGGTTTTTGGGTCATGGGTCATGGGTCCTAGACTTTGTACCACGGGTATCCAAGTAGATACAATGTATCTAGTATGTGCAATGTATCTAGTCCCTGGGTCATGGGTTAAATCCATGGGTCATGGATAATACTCATTCATGACTTATGCATGATGTCATGCAATGGGTTATGGGTTATGCTCCATGGGTATGGGTCATGGACTTTGGGTCAATGTTTTGAAACCCGGGTCGACCAGGCCGGGTTAATCGGTTGGACCGGTTTCGGGCAAAAAAACGGGTCAAAAAAACCCGGGTTTTTAAAACCGGGTTAACCGGTTAGACCCGCCGGGTTTTGAGTGACCCGGGTCAACCCGGTTCTCGAAACCCGGCCGGATTTGATTTTTTTCAAAATATTTTTATAAAAACCGGGTTGACCCGGATTGACCCGGCGGTTGAACCGGTTGACCCGGCGGTCGAACCGGTTGACCCGGTTATTTTTATTTTTTATTTTTTAATGGAAAACCGGGTTGACCCGGCGGTCGAACCGGTTGACCCGGTGACCGGTGACTCGACCGGGTCGATTATAAAACCGGTTTTCAAAACATTGCTTTGGGTTATACCCAACTACATTCAATGTATATGGTCAATGGGTCAAATACTTAAACTTCTACCCATGATAATACATACTAATTATGTATATATCTACCCAATATGTAAACACTAGTTGTTGTACATATGTATTACTAAATCATAAAATCACTATTACTTGTTTAATGTTTTATGTGAAAACGTAAGTGTGTTAGTAAACTATTGGCTCAAATCATTTACGTATTTTATTTGTTTCGTTAAAATGATTTTACGTTTGTTATTGACAAAACATTAGAAGATCGTAAAATATAAATAAACGTTTTTACGGCTTATTTGTATTAACAATCTCCCTCTTTTTGTTGATGACAAAACATAAAATAATTTTAAGGAAAAACTAAAATTCGTAAAAGTTTGAATTGGAGTTTTTACTCTCTTCTCCCCCTTTTTGTCGAAACAAAAAGAGCGTCGAAAAGAAACTAACACCTTGTTTTAATAAAAACATGTAAAAAGAAGGAAAAAATAAAAATATAGAGAGCAAGTGACGGGAAATTTTCTCGTCTTAGCTCCCCCTTGACGAGTCCATCCCTTTATGAGGCCGTCAAGTAAGAAGAAATACTGAACTAGTGCATTGCAACTATGTTTGCAAATGGTTTCGTCTTTGTGACGAATATGATCCCCCTTGATGATTGCAACTTTGCAAAAGGACGTCATGTAACGTAATCTTAATGTGAAATATATTGCAAATGATTTTGCAATGTATCTCTTTGACACGAAACTCCCTCTAGCTTAGGGTGTCAAAGTCTTCATGTGTATATTGAAAATCTACAAAACAAAGGTTAGAAAGCAGGTATATAAAGCATAGTTTCCTGCAAATAAGACTCAAGTTAGTAGAAGACAAGTCTTCTGTTGCACGGATCCCACGGTTCCCTCCTTCGAGGGATCCGTTTAGGCAAAACAGAACGATCCGTTTGTTTGAGAGTTTGAGACAACAATGGTGATGTGAACAAATGATGTCAACATCAAAATGAGATATGTAATATTGCACCAAGCATATACTCAAAACAACATGGCATATAACATGTAACTTCATTCAATAAAACTACGAGAAATGATTTACAAATCTCTAAAACTAAGAGAATGATTTAAACACGAAATGTGATTCCTAAACGATCTAAGTTACGCTTAAGACTAGGACACCACTTGATTCCTTTAAGCTCACGGTTGTTTAGGTTTGTTGACCTCATCAAAACGTTCGAGGAGGTGATAAAACATGATGTTAGGAATTGGAAATTCCATAAGGAAGTGCCGGTCACCTCAATTATAGTCTAGCATATGTTAGCTCGTAGACATATCATTATTTACGTTACTTAGTAGTTAGTTAGTTAGTTATTAGCGTAGATTAGCTTAGTGAAACACCGTGGAGGACGGACGGGTCTTTACCTACTGTATGCCTGATCCATAGCCCGACAGGAGGGCGTTTAGCTTTTAACTATAAATACCCCTTCCATTGTTGGAAGGGATGGAACTTCTAATCTAACCTTTCACATTTTTGTTTATCTCTCTAGAATTCTCTCTCATCTCTTTCACTCTCTAACAATGGCATACTTGTACAATCATCTCCCTAGACCACTGGAACCATCAAACAACATATTATGAATGATCCTACAAATGGTAGCAGGGCCTAGGTTATGTTGTTTTGATGATTCGTATGGTTTTTATACTGTTTTTGGGTTGTTTTTCTTCATGCAGTTTGTGTGTTTTTAGTGTGTTTGGATGCGGTTTGATGTTGGTTGAGTCATACGGTTTGTTAAATGATTTGTGTATAAGTTTGATATGATTTTGATGTTGGTTTATGCTGATTTGCAGTCAAACAGTTTTCTTGATGATTATGCACAGTGGAATATGGTTCAAATGGTTTAATTGTTTTGAAATTGTTACAAATATTAAGCTGTTTTGAATATGGTATTTACTGGTTTTAAGATGTTTGAGCATGTTTATGTAAAGTTCTGATTCTGCAGCTTGTACAAGACATTCTTCGGTGCAACTTGTCTTGATTCAGTGTACTGGAAGTGATTTGGTCAAGTTTAATGCGATTTGTCATCCATGCGTTTTGACGTTGGTGCCTTGATGCGGTTTGTCAATAATTTTGCCCAGATTCTATGAACCCTATGCGGTTTGTCTATTTCATTACTGCGGTTTGTCCAAAATAAAATCATGTGCGGTTTGACTAGAAAAGTCAACTGCGATTTGGTATGAATGCGGGTTGACTTCTGAATTGCGTTTTGACGCGTTTCAGCTATGTGGTTTGTGTATTTACAAGTCCGCGTTTTGTTACCTAAAATGGTCAAAGGTCAACTGCGTTTTGTCTCAAAGTCAAAAGCGATTTGATAACTATCAGGGTATGCGAGTTGTTTGAAAGAGTTTAGATGCGGTTTTAATACTGATATGTTTGGAAAGAAAGAAGATGGCATCAGATTCAAACACATGCTAATTACATCATCATTAAATTATAGAGGAAGTATCAAACAACTTATATCATCAAACATATTATGCTCAACATCAATGCCAACATCACAAAACTAACATCATATACCACAACCATTACACGACCAAACATCCTTTACCACGACCCCATCTCAGTTTCATACTCATTCAAAAATAATGACTATCACGATCTCAAATTAATTCATCATCAATCATTGACTATAACAAGGACTCAAATCATGAATCAAAAACATAAATGATTGAATAAATCCGATCTCAGTTTCGTAGTTGTATGTGGTTGTTCAAACACATAAATATTAAATGATCTATACACAAACTTTCGAATACATCATTGATCCAGTTTGAAGTTCATTTGTTTTGATATATCCTATTCGGTTATATGAAATAACAAATGGATAACGTTTTATGAGTTCTCAGAATCTGATCGTCTCATGTTTTTTTAAAGTGACATCAGGCCTCTAGGACCTCACACATGAGATGTGCAAATTTCTTCATTGAACTACGTCAGTGATACTATACGAAGTTAAGAAATGATTATAACAAATATGTTTAATCATTTTCTTGGTTCGTTTATGATTCAAACAAGATGAAGCGAATTAAAACCTACCCGTAATGTTTCAATGATCTTGAAGCCATGTCCTACCCTCAAGCCATCCCTGTGGCTAAGCCAAATCAGAAAATTACCATCCCTGTGGCTAACTCATGATATGACTCGGCTTCTTCCAGATTCATACGAGCTAAAATAAATTATGTGGATAGAGCAACTTCGGGGTTGTATCGAGGCTAAAATCTAGAGTTAGTTACTATGTTTTTAATGTTAATGATAAGCTTGATTGTGGTTTTGACTGATGATTCAGTGATTTGATCGGTCCTCTGAGTGTGAAATATTTGGTGAATGTGTGAAGCGTACTGAATGTTTAGGGGGTGGAGGTTGAGAAATATTAGGGATTAGGGTTGTGTTAATGTAAGCTTTTATAACCCGATGATAAGGGAAAACTGAATTTGGACCGGGTATGCATTATTTCTTGATGGGCCGAGTTGTTATTCTTTTAGATCGGGCAGTAAATATCATGGGCTGCAACTGATTGAGCCTTGGATGACTCATTCGTGGGCCTTGTTGGGTTACACACTTTTGAATCCTTAGTCTGCTATATCACAAATAATTTCGTGGGATGATCAATCATATACTTGTTACTTTTAATGACGGGACTCACTTTGTAAACAAAATGTTATCTCAAACTTATATTGGATGCACTTTGTTTAAATCATTTTGATATCTTGAGTGGCAAGTCAGAGATTAAACCCGGATATATGCTTGAACTGATATGTGCACTTTGATTTCGAACCGGGTGTTATTCTTGATGAATTGGGCCGATGAAGTATATGATGAATTGGATGATGGACATGATGAGATTTACGATAATGAGATTTGATTTTGAGATTTGTTTAAGAGTTGTGTAGATTAGATTTGTTTGGTTATGAGATTTGTGAGAATGAGACTTGATGACATGATTTGGAGATTCGTCATGTTATGAAAGTTGGCAATTTGGTGTATACATTTTCACTGAGATTATTATGTCACGGCTTGAAGTGCTTATTGGAAAATGTTAACTACAGGGTTGTTTGGACGGTATTTCTTATTTGGATTTGAAGTGAGGCTTTCCGGGTGCTTTTGCTTGTTTCGTATTCTTTCTTTCTACCCTTCCGCGAAGATGACTTGTTTGGGCATTTATAGAGTGTGATTAAGACTTGGCTATTTAGTTACGTTTGTGATTCTTTCTCGCTTAACCCACAACGTAACTATCACTTCGGTGTCTCACGCAGTTGAGGATATGTCAAGAGGTTTTGTACATTGGGTACACCGTTTCTTCTTCACAAGGATTAGTGCAAGCTTAAGTAAAAAATCTGGGGAATTTTACGTCATGCTCAAGTTTGGCATATCGGGTCTATTTCTCCATGTGGTCATTGCTATAGCCGTCAGAATACGTGAATGGTGTTTTACCAAAGTGTTTAATGGTTGTGATGTAATCATCAATTCTCATGGGTTACTCGATGCTACAGCATGTCTATGATACTTCACAATCTAAGCAAAATCTTTAAAAAAATCCTCAATTCATGATTTTTCAAGATGTTTGCATTTGACAAGAACTTCTCGTGCAAATGGTCATATATGCTAATAATGCTTCCGAAAGTTCGAAACCATCATGGGGGAGAAACGTGTACTTTGATGTTTTATGGTCAACCTCAGGGGGAAGTAGTGTATACTACTCCACTTAGTATGGTTTGTGAAGTTGTCTACATATGAGTAAAGAATTGTTGATGATATTGTTGATGATGGTGAAGAATCGTTAATGAGCCGCTGTATGTTCCCCTAAAACAAATATTCACCGAAACCAAAGTTGTCTTAAAACATTCATGCTGACATCGATTACGGTTTAGTCTTGATTTTGTAAAATCCCGTGAAAGAATCTATTTCTCGGTTTAAATCATAGACTTGTAAAAACCCGTATCGATGAAACCATCCTGATGAAAGAAGTGTACATTTCCGGATCTATCTCTCGGTTTATTCTTGATTTTATAAAATCCCGCGAAAGAAACTATTTTCTCGATTTAAATCATAGAATTGTAAAATCCCGTGATGATGGAACCTTCCTAGAGAAAGGAAAGTGTAAATCTGGATCTTATCTGATGCTGGTGCTACGGTTTCTACTTCGAAGAAGGGATAAAGGGTGTACTTCATGAATTGGGTGATTACTTGGATTTTCTTCATGGCAGTTTGGTTATTTCATGGTTTTACGGGGTTATGTGCTTTTAACCAAGGTCGGGATGAAACCATTATCATAGATCACTTAAAACATCAAAGGAGGCTAGATTTGAGCTTTAAACCACAAGATGTGACAACGGCGTTAATTCAGTATTATCTATTTGAGGTTGAAATGAAATGACACGGGCAAGTGTACTTAGTATCTGAAGGTATCAGGGATGGTTGGATGAAGATTCTTCAAGATCCTTGTTCGAGCTTTTAATATTTTCAAATACGAAGACTTGGAAATCTAGTTATTTTTGGGTAACTTTTCCTTTTCTTTTACCACTTGGGGGAATTGGGCTCTTACCACCATAAAATAACTATCACTTTAAGGAGTTACGTTGTAGTGCTCAGTGTCACATTTAATTGTGGATTTTCAAGAGGTGATGTACGTCTTATACTTGATGGTTGGTTGGATGAAGAGTATAGAGTACTTAGAGATTCAATGGAGGATAAACTCTCCGCACCGCTCTTTGTTACATGTGTGCAAGGTTAAGACACGAGTTCGGGTTATTTTACTTCAGGGTCAAATTCATCATATTGGGTTTTCTCCATCAGCTGTCACGACAAAGAGCCTACTGAATGATAATGGGGTTGATTATAAGTTTGCCAAGAGTAGATGAAAAGAGAGAGATTATGACGTTTGAACACAACAGTTCAAGCCTCGTTCTCTAAAGAAAAGAAAAGTGTAAGTTTCAGTGCGCTTTATCTTCTGAAGAAGAGAAATCTTCTAATGACGTTTGAACACAACAGTTCAAGCCTCGTTCCGAAAGAAAAGAAATGAGTACGCTTCAGTGCGCATTATCTTCGGAAGAAGAGAAATCTTCTCACTAATGACCATTCTCGTCAACATGCTTCATACTTTTTCCATGCGCGTTCAGTTATCAAGTGAATTGGACTACTATTGATTGTTCTCTTATTCCACTTTCTCAATTATAATGACGATGGCGATATCATATGCTACTTTTGAGGGGGAGAAGTGTGAATAGACTACATTTGTTGAATATATTCACTAGTTTAATCAAGAATGGCAACTCCGTATGCAATTCTTGAGGGGGAGAAGAAGTGTGAAACTGCTAAACTGCTGCATGTTGAGTTATATCTGAGAATATATGGTCATACGGCTCCTAACTCATGTAAGAACCGAGCTTCTTCTTATCGGATCATCGTTACATGGAGTTTCTTCTGAGATCCGCTGGTTGACATCTTCTCACAGGCTAATGTGATTAATGACAAAGTGCTTCCAGTTTTGGGGCAAATTTCCTTGATGAACATCTTTCTGTTCTTGTTTGATTGGGAGGGATTTGAGTTAAGGGGATTTGCTATATATAAGTTAACGGGAATGCATTTGGTGAGAAGAAGATGTTAACCTTCTATTCCCTAAATGGAAAGGTCGAGTCTACAGTCTGTTCTACATTTTATGCTGCATGTTAGAAGACTAAAGACGAGTTGCATTTGATTATCCAAAGACTTCTTCTTATTCAAGGCATTCATCTAAAAGATTGTCAATTTAGGGGAGAGCACTAATTGGGGGAGAGTGAAATGTCAGATTCAATCCCTAATTAGACTTGCTCATATTCTTTCTTCAGCAAGTTGATTCTCACAAGATTACAAAGTGTTCTTCTTAAAAAATTTCTTGTATACGGGCTTACAAAGAGTTGTTGATTCTGAAGTATCAAAACCAACAAGGGGGAAGGAGACAAGCATCTAAAAGCGAGTAAACTTGATGAACTTAATACTTCTAAGTGATTGAAGAAATCCCGAGAAGACTAATGTCATTACCGCAGAGAAACTCAAGGTTTGACTCATGGTGTTTAATGTTCTTATTCCAACTATGTGGGGGAAGAGATGGAACATTTAGTTTAAGTACACAAGTGTGTAATGATTTTGATCTCCATCATCGCAATCCTCAAGGGAAAGAGAGAGATTGTGTACATTGGGGATGCTCAACTGTCTCACTTGAGAGCTTAATCAGTGATTCAGAGATATAATCACTTATTTCGGAGTTGACATCCGTAGAGATAATCAGTGATTCAGCATGCTTCTTCAATGTTATCGGTTATTCTTTCTTTTGAAATTTGGGTACTTTGGGTTCTTGAGCTTCTTACACGTTCTTCAGGGGAGAGAAAATTATACTTTAGGTTTATTCTTTGCATATCAGACTTAATCTGCTACTTCGATGTTATAAGTTTCTCTGTCTTTGGGTATATGTGTATTCGGGTTCTTGAGCTTTTTCCAAAAGGCTGACTGCATCAATTCATCTACTTGGGGGAAGTGGTCTCTTGACACCTTTTGGTATGGATCGCTTCAAACGTCAGTAGAAAAGAAATATGAGAAGATTGTTTTATGTGTGGGATGATACGTTGCTGTTCTAGTGGATGATATAACCTCAAACGAAGAATCACAAAGAACATTCTTAAAAGGAGCAGCAAGATCGATGATAATGGTGTGATTCTTTGTGCACCTGGCTAAGGCAAGCTTGAAATAGAGCTTCGAATCTGCTCAACAAAAGGATTTTCGGTTTGGGGGAAGCTGCCAAAGTCTCGTATTCTTAAAGGCTCAATTCCTTCTTTTCAAGAGCCTTGGAAGCTTTGGTGGTGAAAGTTTAAGAGATGATTACTTCTATCTTCTGCAACGGGGTTGTTTGATATCCTTATCTCGGTACTCGTATCATCATCCTTCTTAAACTATATCATCTACTCTATCTCTGTAAATATTTATCAAAAAAGAAAATAGAAAAATATAAAACCAACAAAAACCCAGAAAAATCAGAAAAATTTGAAAAATACCAAAAATATTGTATTTCTAAGACATGTCTTCTGGTATCGATAACATCTACGGTCTTAGAAATGTCATTCAATAATGGCACGGGACCATAGATGAAGTTCAAGCAGGAGGTGTAAATATTCTTTTTCAAAACATGTCTAAAACTATGGATTGCAGTTACCTCAGACTATAGCCAGTGCTTAAACTACGGTTTGCTATTATTTCTGATAGCAACCCGCTCTTCAAGAAAGGAAAGTGTTGCGCTAAACCAATTTTCAAATATTTCGTGCACTTATCCTAAAACAAAATGAGGAAAGTATGTCGAAGGACTGCAGTTCCTACTCAAATATTTTTCCTTCTAAAACTCTTCAGAAAAATATTTGTTTGAACAAAATGGTGGTAAATGAGTTGCTTAAAAATCAATCAGAATCAAGTTTTCATAAAATTTCAAAAACCCAATCAATGACTTCAGCGCTTTTAAAACTTTTCAAGAGAAAGAGTCATTGATTGAGGGTGAGAATGTTTTCAAATTTATATCATCTATCGGGCTTATCTAATTATCCTATATGCTTAATTATAAAAGATGTTAACCTACGTTGAAGGACTAGGTGCCTAGGATATGAATGTTAGGATTAGATGATTAGAGTTTGATAAACATATAATTCCCATGCCTTTGTATGAACTGATTGAGATGTTGGATTGACTTGTATTAGTCGATTGTTGTTTGGGTGCTGTCGACCACCATATATATGTTTGTATGTCTACTAACATATGCAGATATCATGGTTTATAAGAATGTTCCCGATCCGGATCCCATAAATGAAGATGATTGGATGCCGAAAGGAAAGGGTAACTATTTCTTGAGTCGACAAAAGAAGAAACGGAGCTTAATTTGATCTCTCCATGGATAGTTGGCACGATAGATGCAACTTCAGATATCTCACTGCATCAGCAGATGGTTTTCTTTCATCCTCTCAGCAACAACAAAAGCAGCTTGTGATTCTCTCCACCTAACGTATCTTTGTGCAGGACAAGTAGTGAATAATACCATTTTTCAACAAATTTGATAAAATTGTTTTGAAAATGGGAAAAATATTGTTTTGAAAATAAATTGAACTCAAACTTTGGAAATCAACCGGACTTCATTTTTAAACATAAGTCACTTAATCAACGACTACAGTCATTGATTGAGGAGGAGAGTGATTTCAAACTTAAGTATTTTCAAACGATATTTCTTCATAAAAGTTCGTTTGTACGTAATAAAGTGGTGATCTAAAGATTTAATGTTATGTCATGGTATGATTTTCTTCAAAACTCTAAGATCTTTCAAAATGAAATTTTTTCTGTTCTTGTTTGATTGTGAAATTGTTTTATTTTACTTAAAGATCTTTGAAAAACGATCATACCTGACACTAACAATCTTTAATGTTGAAAAATTGATCCTTATCAATAATTTTTTAAAATTAAATCGAGCCACGTCTTTCCCCTAAAATTTTCTAAATGATTTAAATCATTTGGGATCACAAATCTCAAATGGTTTGATATTTTTGATCGAGGGAGAGATCGTGATTTAAATCTCAAATCAGTTTTAAAGGGTGACTCTTTCAAAAGCACTCCTTCCTTCATGTGCCAAACGATTTCAAATACATGATGCACATGATTGAGGAGGAGCATTTAACCAAAAACCAGAAGAGAATTTAAACCAGGCATATTTTCTCCCAAGTTTTCTAAAACTATTTAAATCACTTGGGATCCAAAATCTCAAAGGGTTTGATACTTTTGATCAGGGGAGAAAATGTGATTTAAATATGAAATCTGATATAAGATGATCGTTTTGATTCAAAGTGCAAGTTCTCTCTAATATGTGCTAAACTCTTTCGTATATCGATGCACATATTGAGGGTAAGTGAATGGCTTCTATTGGCAATCATGGAAGTACTTCAAAAACCTCCTTCCTCTATGTGTTAAATGATTTCACAACCAACGCACATTTTGAGGGGGAGAATTTAACAAGAAAATCAAATGGCTTTTTCCACGGAAATTGTGATCAAGAATATATTTCAAAGAACTCTTGCCTCCATGTGCTAAAAAATTTCAAAATCATATGCACATGTTGAGGGGGAGCATTTCTAAAATGATCAAAACAATTAAGGTACAAAATGCTTTGATTTTATATCACAAGTACCTTGATTGATTTTCCAAATGATTTTCAATTGGTTTCATGAAGGAAAGAACAATACCAAAAGACAAACCAATCTACTTTATGCATGGTGATATAAGGATGGTTAGGTTAGGTATTCGTTCCCACGATCCCGCCAGAGCCGGAGGGATCTACCCAGGGACAATCCACTAGATAGTGTAGAAGTCCTAAGGTATGATGAAAAAAAATGAGAAAATTAATAATACGGGAAGAGTGCGGACTGAGACAGAGCTAGTACTGGAATAAACCCAACAAGGTTCTAGTTATGAAGTCTCGGTAAGCACAGAAGAGGTTGAAGAATGAAAAAGAATTGAATGTTAAAAGGGTAAAAAGAAATAGCCCTCCATTAATTCAACCTTAGGGCAGAAACCGGGTTCAATTCACATGCTACTGGTTGTTACTAAGGTAACACCGGTATTGAAGTCAAGACGTCATGGACCCAGTGACGCACTGCACCAAACTTTCCAAGCCACTCAAGTTCCTCTTAAAGGGACTTGTTTCATTCTCACGGGGAACCTACATAATCTATCGACTTTCTCTTAGAGATTGTTGATATTGAATAAGGAGACCCTATCCCTAGTCTCCGGCATAGGAAATGTTGGGATTCTTGATTTGATGAGACAAAGTAAATAGAAGAATGAAACAAAGGGAATTAAAGTGACAAAGATGAAACTTACAAAAAGATGGAAGGACTTGCTTGCAAAAAAATATTTATTATTTAGTCCTTCGTAGAGATTTGTAAACCATAATCCTCTAGTATATAAAGAGGACATGGGGTGTAGGTTTTATATACAAGTCTTCCATAATGTAATCAAAGGTGTGTGTGTGTGTAACCTAGGGCATGTAGTTTATTGTAAACGCCTAGGTTAGTTGTTTACCTCCAAGATCTGAGGTGTCTTAGATCCCTGTTATAGTTTAAATAACACGTATTAATATATTGGAGGTGATTGTGAAGACAAACCTTGTGTCAATAACTATGATTTTATTAATTCCGATGCATGTACATTTATAATCATTGTTATTGTTAAACCCTAAGGCTCAAAACGATCTCAAGGAGTCTAACAAACTCCACAATTGGTATCAGAGCTTGGGGAGCTCGTTACCTAGGGATTCACAAGGTTTTATTGTTTGAAAGAATGGCGAAAAGAAGACAAAATTCAAATCTAGAATTTTTCGTATAAGTTTCTGCAGCACTGTGATGGATCTAGACACACTCCTTGTGTCAATGATATTTTTTATGATATTATTCAGCAAGCGGAATTTACTTAGTAATACTTAGAAGATGGATTATATGATGTATTGTATGTAAACACAGATTAAACACAAAACTTAAGCTCCAATATTATTGATAAATAATACGAGTGATCTTAGCTTATCACTAGGGTTACACCTTGAAGCCTTTGTGAGTAATACGTAGGTAAATTGACAAGTACCTAAGACAATAACCTAGGACCTCCTTTTATACAACAAAGAGTCCTTTACAAGATAAGTTTAAAGCTAACATACTAGAATATACACAAGATCTATTATATACTTATCTAGACGCGTTAAACTAAACATAAACTGATAGCAGTGGTAATAATGTTCTAGCAGTGGGAATACGTTTCCACTGCTAGTGTTAATCCAAGCAGTGTAAACCACAACTATCCGTGGTAACAGATTATTCCCAACAATCCTCCCCTAAACTTATGATTTCTCTGCAAATCAATAAGTTTCTTCAATATGCATTATCTTCAAGGATTTGGGGAATTTAACCAAACACTTCACTTCTTTCTTAACTTCTGAATAGCTCTTGAACATTGATCTTGAAGCCTTTGTAACAATTCTCTGACTTTCTCATTGTCTTCATGAACTTTTATTGTTGTACATAACATCACAGTGAGAGTTACAGCTCTGATTGGATATTCTTTCTCAGCAAGCATAAATGCATCTACTCCATTTGCTGTAGAAACATGATGAACTTCACATGAGTCATAGTAAAACCATTTAGTACCAGAACATGGACATGAGAACTTCCAAAAATCATCATCAACATTAGGTTCATAAAGCCTTCTAAGATTCACCCATAACTGCATCTCCTTAGTATCTTTGAGATCTTGAGCATTAAACCTTTCTTGAACTAACCTCCATAATGTATTAAGATCATCTCTGTCAAAAGCTTTAATAAGATCTTCAAATGTCATGAATGATGAAGTCTCACCTCCCAGCCTTGTGATCTTCCATGATGGAGCAAAATTTCTAGCAGTGAAAACTTCCCAATCAATAATAGGATGTCGAACTTGCAGTGGTTCTGGATAAAAATCTCTTTCTTCAATCACAATCATTCCAGTCAATTGATCTTCAGTGAATTTCTCAGTAGGAATTTCCTTCTCAGTAGACATTGTTTGATCTTCATCAACCTTAGTCTTCTTAACAGTTTGAGAATCACTTACTTTGGCCTTTCTCTTCAATCTAGGAAATCTTCTTGCTTCTTCTTCAGAGCCCATTGCAATAAAATCTTTATCTTGCTTTTGAGTTCTGTAGTAAGCCTTTTCAACTTGATCATCAGACATTCCTTTGAATTGATGCATCTTCCAACCACCAACATGACAACAATAAGTTTTCATATATGAAAGAATTTGTCTTTTGGTAGGTTGTCTTGATTTCTTTTGACCCTTTTTTACTGTACTAATCACATCTTCAAGTGCTTGATTGTTCTTCATTAGAATGAAATCCTTCAACTGAGCAGTTCTTTGTTCCTCAGTTAAGGATGCATCAGCTACCAGGTCAATTGCCTTTTTCTTGATTTCTGCATTATTAGCAATCAAGAATTCAATATCTTCTTCAGTAGGAACATAACTAAACTCTGGAGTCTTCTCTCTAAGAACTGTAGGTTGAACATTAAGCAGTGGATCTTCTTCCATTCTATTCAATCTTTTAGCTTCCATAAAGCTTGCAACTTCCAATTCTTCAAGCTTTTTCTTTTCAGCCATTTGTTCTTCAGAGATCTTTACAGCAATTTCTCTATCAAGAACAATTTGTGCTTGTCTTTTCTTTGAAATCTTTCTTCTAGTTTGCTTTACATTTTCCATAACTGCTTTACCTTTGTCTTTCTTCAGTTTATCAAATTCGTCACTTGCTCTGCAGTGGAAATAAAATCAGTGGTAAAATCAGTTGCAGTTTGAAAAATGTCTTGATCTTCAAGTTGCTCTCCATGAGTTTCAGCTTCCTTTGCTCCTTTACTTGTAACTCCTTCATCTTCAAAATCAATTGTCCTCCCCTCAGTGTCAGCACCTGTTTTCCTCCCCTGTTTGGGAGAATTTCCCAAATCATGATCAGCTGAATCACCATCAGTAGGTGAGGATGAAGATGAAATCACCAGCTTTGCAGACCTCTTGTGCTTTTTCAACCCGTGTATCTCTTCCTTTAAAGCCTGAATCTCTTCCTTTAAATGTTTAACATCTTTGGCATGCTGCTTCTTGACATGTGCCAAATCCTTCTGAAGAGATTCAACCTGCTTGGCTAATTTTGTACACCTAACCATCAATTCCAATTGGTTCCCACTGCCCTCATCACTTCCAACTGTGTTACCTGTTGGGAGAGGTGAATCATGGGGCAAAGGTTCAGATTCCTCCCTAGTTGGACTAGGTTGAAGTCTAGAACCACCACTGCTTGTTCCTAGACCATAAGGTTCAGAAACTTGTTGTGTTGTCATGAGAGGAGTTGACCGTTTAGGCCTTCTCTCATAGGTTCTTGAAACAGGTGGGGTATAATCAATGTTTGGAACATTAATTATAGGTGTGTTTTGTTCAGTTGTAATTTTAGCAAGCATTTGGGGTAGGAGAGGTGTAAAAATCATATTGCCATCTTTGTTCAAATTTTGAAAAACTTTAGGCTTGAGGCAACTGATTTGATAAACATTTGTGTGGGGTTGCAGTTGAAACTCATTTAGCACTGCTTGCACAAACCTTGGATACATTAAAATTTTGGTTTTACTATGTACATTGCCTTTCATACTTGTAAAAATATAATTTGACCAGTTGAAAATCTTATCAGTGACTAGACAAACCAAAGGGTAAGCCATGGTTAAACTAAATTGCTCATAAGATGTTTTCTTTGGACTGATACAATGTAACAGAGTATGAATCAAAAATCTCCATTAGGGACAAAAACCACTCTTTTTGAAAGTAGCCTTTTTGTCAGTGGTATCATACCCCATGAATGATAAAGTATCATGAATTTCGGGCATAGGTAATGTGATGAGACCATTGAGATCACCCAATTGGAGTACTCTCCTCAAGGATGCCTCAGTAACATCAATAGTTACCCCATCCACAGTGGCTCGTAGAGCATCCACTGTTTCATGTGTATCTCCAATCTCAAGTGTTATGGACTTAGCAGAAGTCCAAAACTGTTTGATTTTAGAGATATAAATTGTGGGTTTTAAAAGCAAAGCATACCTTATATGTGTGGTATGAAGAAAGTCCACAACTTGATGATAAACAGGGCCACTCTTCTCGTTAGACTTTTGTAGGTAGGCCACTAGGTTGTGCTCATCTGCAAAGTTTAAAGATGCCATAGAAACTTTTGAGGAAAAATAATATTATGTCAGTAAGAATTGAAAGAATAACTAGCCAATTGAGAGAGAAAGATATATTGGGTTAGGGTTTAGTAGTATTGCGCAAGTAAAATTATCTTTAGAAAATATTTATCATAACATGGAAAGAAGATAATTTCCTTAATATATTAACCCTATATATATGATAATCAGTGGTTACTTTCAACAGCTAGTAAAAAATTAGTTACTGACACAATCAGTTGTAACGGCTAGAACAACAGTGGTAAAATAACACTGTCAGTGGAAACTGTGAACTAGCAGTGGTAATTTTTCACAAAATTTCAAAGAGCAGTGGTAAATAAAATCATGTGATAACAAGACTGCTCTTATCATAGTTTTTAGCAAACTACCAGCTATCAACGGATTTGATATGTCTTTACCATGAGCCGTTTGCTATGGACTAGCCAACTCTTAATCATAAAGAATATGATGAGTTGATAACCATATAGTTTTTTGTAAACTATCAACCATAAACGGATGTGTCAAGTCTTTACCAGTAGCCGTTTGCTCTGGACTAGTTGATTCTTATGTGTGTAAGACATGGTGAATCAATAACCATTTGTTGTGTATCTCAGATATACACCTTTTACATTCAACTCCCATCAAGCAAGTATATACAAACTCATACAACAATTTCAGTACCCTACAGCCTCCCCTCAACACCAGAGAACATTTTGACAAAAAGGTTATGGATTAAGCATTCCAATACTTGTTACCAAGTACTGAAATCTCCCCACATCAAGGCCTTTTGTTAATAAATCAGCATAATTGTCATCAGTATGAATTTTGACAACCTGAATTAGTCCCTTTTCATAGCAATCTCGAATGAAGGGGTGTCTAATTTCAATATGTTTGGTCTTTGTGTGTTGAACAGGATTCTTAATGATGCAAATGGTACTGCTATTGTCAATATGAATGATGGTATTCATGAAATTGTACCCATAGTCCAAAAGTTGATTCTGAAGCCATAGAACTTGAGCACAGCAACTAGCAGCAGCCACATACTGAGGCTTTGCCTCAGTTGAAGAATTTGCCACCATTGTTTGCTTCTTGCACTGCCATGACACTAATTTGTTGCCAAGAAATTGGCATCCACCTGTTGTAGATTTTCTATCCAAGCTAGCTCCAGCATAGTCACTATCAGAATAAGTAACCAGATCTAGAGGAGAATCTCTGGAGTACCACAATCCCAGAGTAGGAAATGCTTTAAGATATCTGAAAATCTTCTTCACAGCAGTCAAGTGAGAGAACTTGGGAGTAACTTGAAACCTTGCACAGGAACACACTGCAAACATAATATCTGGTCTAGATGATGTAAGATACATCAAAGAACCAATCATAGACCTGTACATGTGCACATCAACAGCTTCACCACTATTTTCCTTCAGAACTAGATGTGTAGTCTTGTCTGCAGGGGTGCTGGATGACTTTGCATCAGTGAACTTAAACTTCCTAAGTATCTCAGCCACATATTTATCTTGATTAATGAAAATACCATCTGGCCTCTGTAGTACTTGAAGTCCCAAAAAGAATGTGAGTTCACCCATAGAACTCATCTAAAATTCTTCTTTCATCAGTTTCTCAAATTCTTTGCACATCTCTGTCTTGGTAGATCCAAAAATGATATCATCAACATACACTTGAACAAGCAAGATATCATTCTTGTCTTTCTTGATGAACAAAGTTTGATCCACTCTGCCTCTATGAAACCCATTAGTGAGAAGATAAGTGGTTAAGGTTTCATACCATTTCCTTGGTGCCTGATGCAAGCCATACAAAGCTTTAACTACCATGTATATTTTGTTAGGATATTCAGGGTCTTCAAAGCCTGGAGGTTGTGAGACATAAACCTCCTCATCAATCTGCCCATATAGAAAGGCACTCTTTACATCCATTTGATAAACTTTAAAACCCATAAAGGATGCATAAGCTAAGAATAGCCTAATTGCTTCAATTCGTGCAACTGGGGCAAACACTTCTTCATAGTCAATACCCTCCTCTTGAGTGTATCCTTGAGCTACAAGCCTAGCCTTGTTCTCGATAACAATTCCTCTTTCATCCTTCTTGTTTCTGAACACCCACTTAGTACCTATTACCTTCTTGCCAGAAGGCAAATCACAAAGCACCCAAACCTTTTGAAGCTTAAATTGGAGCAATTCTTCTTGCATTGCTTCCACCCAACTTTCATCTTCAAGTGCCTTGTAAACATTCTTTGGCTCCATTTGTGACAGAAAACACATGAAGAGACATTCATTCTTGCCTTCATGAGTCTTAGATTCATATATTTTACTAATGAATCCATGGACATCAGGCAGCTTAGTTTGTCTTCCAGTCTTCACAGGTGAATAGACATCCCCAATCACATTTTCAAGAGGATGTGATTTATGAATAGAAGTGTAGGGAGTCTGAGGAACTGCAATCTCACTTGGCATATTTGAGATTTCAACATCATTGGCATGAGCTTCCTCAGTAACTGGAGTTATGATTTCCACATCTGGTGTTGCAGTGGAAACATTTTGTCTAACAGTGGAATCTGAATTTTCACTGCTTTCATAATTTTCAGCATTCAAATTACTACCTCCTTCCTTTCCCAAATCACTAGAAGGATGAGCATCTCCAGTCTTTGATATATCATCATTATCTTCATAGTCCTAAAGAGGTAAACTGAATTCATCTTGATCATCTGCATGATCTTTGCTTGGTTCATCATCATCAAGAAACTCTTCTAAACCTGCAAAATCAAAAGAAGATCTTCCTGTGGAAATAGGTACATAATTCATAGTTTTGGTTAGAGTATCAAGATCAAACAGCCTTTCTGGACCAGTTCCTTTGAGATTGACTTTGTTTTCCAGGAATTCTACATGCAGATTCTCTTCAATCTTTTGGGTTCTTAAGTTGAATACTCTGAAAGCTTTACTACTCATGGAATACCCAACAAAATACCCTTCATCAGCCTTTTCATCAAACTTTCCCAGATAATCAATGGTATTGAGAATAGATACATGACACCCAAATGGTCTCATGAAGTCAAGGATAGGTGGTCTACCCCTAAACAATTCATAAGGTGTCTTGTTCTTTGTCTTTACCACTAAAACCCTGTTTTGCACATAACATGCAGTGTTAACTGCTTCAGCCCAAAAAGTGATTGGCAATTTAGAATCGGCCAACATAGTTCTAGCAGCTTCTATCAGTTTTCTGTTCCTCCTCTCAGCAACACCATTTTGTTGAGGAGTTCTAGCCACACTAAATTCTCTTTTAATACCCTTATCTCTGCAAAACTCATCCATAACTCTATTCTTGAATTCTGTTCCATTGTCACACCTAATGATTTTAACTTTCATATCATATTGGTTTTCTACTTTAGTGATAAAGATCTTGAGGATGCCAGTTGTTTCATCCTTGGTTCCAAGGAAGAAAACCCATGTAAACCTGCTAAAATCATCAGTCACCACTAGACAATATTTCTTAAGATTCAAGCTGCTCACTGATGTAGGACCAAATAAGTCCATATGTTACATTTGTAGTGGATGAGCAATAGATTTAACCAATTTAGACCTGCAAGAAGCTCTGTGTTGTTTGCCTTTAAGACAAGCCACACAGGTTTGATCATTTTCAAATCTTTTCTGAGGTAAACCTCTCACCAAACCATCTTTGACAATCTTGTTGATGGTTTTGAAGTTAACATGACCAAGTCTTCTATGCCATAACATGGATTCATCCACTGTGGCCTTTGCAAGCAAGCAAGTATAATCATCTTTAGCTACAATGTTGTTCATATCAAAGCTATAGAGATTGCCTTTTCTAGGAATTTTAAGAAGGATCTGACTGTCATCAGGCATCTTAAAATCCTTAGAGAGGACAAAGCACATATCTTTGGTAAAAAGAACATTGTTCATCTTGTCACACACTTGTGACACACTAAAAAGATTGTACTTTAGCTCTTTTACATATTACACAGGTTCAAAGTCCAAGTTACCAGTTTTAATAACTCCTTTACCAGCAACTTTTCCATTTACTCCACCTCCAAAGCTGACATACTGTCCATCATAATGCTCAAAATCTGAAAGATATGACTTGTTGCCAGTCATGTGCCTTGAACACCCACTATCTGTATATCCTTGATCTGATCTTTTTGTCCTTGGATGTTCCTGCACATAAGAGTAAAGAGTTAGTTTCTTTTGGGGACCCAAGCCATGATTGACTTGGATCTGCCTCGTGTATCAATATAGTTAAATCTATCAAAGGTAATTGATACACCATTGGGATTGGTTGTAGAGATATTTCCTTTAGGTTTCCATTCCCAACGTGCTGAGGCCTTCACAGCATTGCCCATGTCCCCCTTTTTCTTGTTCAAAACCCTTGCAGTGGTAACTTTTGAATGAGCAGTGGTAATTGCTGGTTTCTTTTTAGGCACCCACTATTGGTTATAATTAACCTTTTTAGCTTGAAAGGTTCCTTTCCCTGTTTGTGCAGATTTTGCAAAAGTTGTTTTGGAGTTTGCACTTTTAACAGGTGACTTAGGGTGAGCAGTGTTAACAGTTTTTGCAGTGGCAAAAGTTTTGAGGCCACTTCTAAGTTGAACTGCTCTTGGGACCATTTTGCAATGTGAATTAGGGTGTACATTATTTTGAAACTTGTTAGTCTCCACCCTTTTACTCCCATGGACTTCCCTTCTCCCAACATGATAGTCACAATAAGCATGTAAATGATCAAAACTACCACAGATATAGCATGCCTTATTGTACATTACAAAATCACTACCTAGTTGTTGAGATTTGACATGATTCCAACTCCTTTGGTTACCCCTAGGAGCTGAAGGCTTGTTCCTATATATCTCAGCATACCTTACAGTTGGTCTAGGTTTATTAACTGGTTTCCTAGCTTCCTCTGTAACAGTATTAACAACTTTTGGGATAGAAGCCTCTACATTCTTTTTAACATTCTCATCAACAACAGATGAGTCACTAGCACTCTCAAAAACATCATTATCAAGCTTAATCTCTTCCTCACTTTTCACCACTGTTTCCTTTAAAGGACCATATTCTCTTTCAAGATCCTTAAAATCCTCTATGCATGTATGAGCTAAGTCTATACCTGGAGGTGAATGAACACCCCTTAGTGGTGGAGGCACAGTATTATAACCCATACCAGACTTAGCTTTATTATATATTTGAGCATTCTAAATTTTATCAATTGACTCAGACTGATGATAACATGTGTCTAAAGTTAAATTGACATTTTCAATTTTCTTTTGAAGTTTTTCAAGCTCCTTTTGGTATGCTTCATTCACAGCAGTTGTATGTTCTACCTCTCTTCTAAGAAGAATCATATCATCATTATATTTTGACTCATTTGCCTGATAGTGCTCTATTTGCTTTTCTAACACTGCCATAGCTCTTCTAAGATTAGACACAGTATAATTAGCAGTATATAACTCTTGTCTTTCATTAGAATATAGATCATTAAGCCTATCAACTTCTTTAGCAGCCCTACATGTTTTAGAACAAATATCAAAGTTTTGTACCTTAGAATCAGAAAAAGCCATGAGAGCAAATTCAGTAGCAACAAGAGCATCATCAGAATGTTCTTCTTCTTGTTCATCAGCCATGAAACTCCAATCATAGCTCACACCATCAATAGCCAGCATTGCCTTTGGTTCTTCCACAGTTGGTCCCTTCTTTTGCTTGTACCAAGTAGACTTGTTGTCCTTTGTCTTTGGTCTTCTGCATTCTCTAGCAAAATTTCCAAACTTGTGGCAGTTAAAGCACTCCACTTTCTTCTTATCAAAGCCTGTAGTTTCATCACCATTGATGTGAATAGGCTTGCCAGTCTTCTTGTAGAATTTCCTAGCCCTCATGCTAAGAAGAGCTATTTGCCATTTTATATCCATCTCTTCCAAGTCATCTTCATCAATTTGCTTTATGTCTTCATGAGTTAAGACAGAGCCATCAACTTGTGTGGATATGAAAGCATAAAAGGTAGGATCTCAAATACTAGCAACCTTCTTCTTCGAACCTGCAGTGGTAACATTTACATTACCAGTGGAAACTTTAGAACCAGCAATGGCAACTTCATCATCACTGTCATCTTCAGAATCATCACTGTCAACAGAGGTTGACAACAATGCCAATCTACTAGAGCTTGTGTCAAGTTTCCCTGCCTTCTTTAACCTTTGCTCAATAAGTTTTAAGTTGTTGTAAAGGTCATTGAGCTTCATTGTTTCTATATCTGATTTGTTTTCCCAGACAGTAACATTGGTTTGAAACTCTGAAGGCAAACTTCTTAGGGACTTCAAATTGAGGTCTTCCTTTTCTACCTCAATGCCAAGCACAATCAGTTGAGTAACAATCTTCTGAAGTTTGGTGAAGATGCTATCAAGAGATTCATTGCTTGTAGCAGAGAAATTTTCATAGCTTTGCTTCAATAATGTCTTTTGTGTCTTCTTTGTAGCATCATTACCACCAAACACTGAGCAGATCTCTTCAAACAGTTCCTTTGCAGTTGTGTACTTGCTAAATGCAATGATCTGATCTCTAGGAAGAGTCATCAGCAACAAACTTCTAGCTTTAAGATCATTCTTCTTGCAAGCCTTTTCAATACTAGATTCAGGCACAGAAACTTTTACAACATCTGTGTCACCAACCTTCACAGTACTAGTCACAGGCTTGAAAGAATCACCAGTTTGAATGATCTCCCATAGAGCATAGTCCTGAATGAGAAAGTATTGCTCTATCAGTATCCGCCACATCTCAAACTCATTAAGTTTGAGCTTAGGTAGCCTTGGTGTAGAAGCGTTGGACTGGTTGTTTTCCATCTCCATTGAATTGAGTGAGTAGGTTAAGCTAATTCCTTGGATCTTCTAAAACAAAATATCAAAACCTTCGCTCTGATACCACTTGATGGATCTTGACACACTCCTTGTGTCAATGATATTTTGTATGATATTATTAAGCAAGCGGAATTTACTTAGTAATTCTTAGAAGATGGATTATATGATATATTGTATGTAAACACAGATTAAACACAAAACTTAAGCTCCAATATTATTGATAAATAATACGAGTGATCTTAGCTTATCACTAGGGTTACACCTTGAAGCCTTTGTGAGTAATACGTAGGTAAATTGACAAGTACCTAAGACAATAACCTAGGACCTCCTTTTATACAACAAGGATTCCTTTACAAGATAAGTATAAAGCTAACATAATAGAATATACACAATATCTATTCTATACTTATCTAGACGCGTTTAACTAAACATAAACTGATAGCAGTGGTAATAATGTTCTAGCAGTGGGAATACGTTTCCACTGCTAGTGTTAATCCAAGCAGTGTAAACCACAACTATCCGTGGTAACAGATTATTCCCAACACACTGTTTTGAAACGATCATAACTTTTTCGTTAACCGTTGGATCATGACGAAATTTTTGGTGGACATTCTCTATATATCTATCTAACGTTTCACTGGAGGGATCGTCGATCTTAGCTCTCAATCAAAAGTTATTAGCTGTCAAAGTTGGCTGCAGAAGGGTTTTTCATAAATTCATTTTTTTTTTTTTTGGTTTCTTCATTGTTCTTGTTGTGACTAGTTGCTGATATTGATGATTTCTGATTAAAGAATTCATTATTGATGATAAATAATTAACTAGTGACCATAAACAATGATTTGTACCACTTAAGGAATCTGGTTCACGTGGAAATTGGTTAAAGGGCTTATGGATCAACATTAGTGGGGTGGTGGACATCCGTGTATTAATGTTCATGCTGCTGCGTTTTGATGGTTAATGCTTGTTAAGGTTATATGCTACTCATTATATCCACTGCTACAAGGCTTGTAACCACTGCTATGTTTCTCGAGTATCCACTTCTATGTTATTCTCATTCCACTACTAGCGTTACTAACCACTGCTAGTAGTTCACTTTAATCTGCTGCTACTCATATTCAAATCTGCTGCTCGTACATTATTGATGCTACTTTCAGCTCATGCTCAAACTTACTGCTGCTACGCTTTTCACTTGTACTACTCGTTGTTCGTGGTTTATACTGCTACTTGAAAACTCCTATTGATGCTATGTTTGGTCAATTATTGGTTGAAGTTTGATACAAGAGTTTTTCTTAAATATGGTATTTTTATAATACTCATGTTTAAGATTATGGCTACAATGAGTAAGGAGCATGTTGAATAATGCATTAATTGAATAGTGAAGACACTCCAATATTGTACATGGTGTGATATGAGGTTACCAGTAGGGTGTGATAAATATGAATGATTTGAGACAGTTTAGCAATAGTTTAGTGACAGAATAAGTGTCACTAACAAATTTGGGAGGAAGGAGCAAAAAATATAGTGACAGATTTGTGACAATTTAGTGACAGAAAAAGTGTTGTTAATTGCTATGGGAGGAAGGAGAATGCAAAGTTAGTTACAGATTGGTGACAGTCTTACAACAGAAAAAGTGTTGCTAACAGGTTTGGTTTGCATTGTCTGATAGATTTATTTTTCCACTGATAGTATTGGTCGATATCGGATAGTACATATTTTTGGTTCTCGTATGGTTTGGAAGATGTTAGACGACACACACAAGATTGGTTATTTGGTTTACATACACAATATCTCAGGGGAAGCATATTATGATGTGTTTAATCATTTGAAATTCATGCCTACATCCCTATTTGTTGATAACAAAAAGGGGAACAGATGAGAAGAGATAGCATGAATTAAGGGGAAGACAAAGGAAGACAAGATTTGCTTCATTCAGGGAGATGTTTACATCTCAACTTCTGCTACTTCGTCTAGGGAAGTTCGTACACGACTTTGTTTATTTTGTCATCATCAAATAGGGGAAGATTGTTGGGATTCTTGATTTGATGAGACAAAGTAAATAGAAGAATGAAACAAAGGGACTTAAAGTGACAAAGATGAAACTTACAAAAAGATGGAAGGACTTGCTTGCAAAAGAAGATTTATTATTTAGTCCTTCGTAGAGATTTGTAAACCCTAATCCTCTAGTATATAAAGAGGACATGGGGTGTAGGTTTTATATACAAGTCTTCCATAATTTAGTCAAAGGTGTGTGTGTGTGTAACCTAGGGCGTGTAGTTTATTGTAAACGCCTAGGTTAGTTGTTTACCTCCAAGATATGAGGTGTCTTAGATCCCTGTTATAGTTTAAATAACACGTATTAATATATTAGAGGTGATTGTAAAGAAAAACCTTGTGTCAATAACTGTGATTTGATTAATTATGCTGCATGTACATTTATAATCATTGTTATTGTTAAACCCTAAGGCTCAAAACAATCTCAAGGATTCTAACAAACTCCACAGGAAACCAAAATGCACAATTGAGTCTAGAGCCAAGAGATCATCCACAATATCTCATTAGGACACAAAAATAATGAAGACTTGCTGTTTCACATAATGTGGAAAGTAAATATATATTTATTTAGAGTCCTACGCATTATCCTTGTGGTATTGCCAGAACATCCGAGTGATATGTAAAAATATTCACAATGAAGATGGAAATCCTTCTAGAGCCAACATCAAACAAGCTCTTGGTGGGTGACATGTGAGATCTTTTCAAAAGATCAAGCTTGTGACAACTGGATTGAAACAATGGGGCGATTAATTCTTGAATCAACCATGGTCCAGGAAATGAATTGACGAATACTTTTGGAAAAACCATTCGATGTACAAATCTCTTCTTTTCTCTAGCACATCGAATGTGTATTCATTTTCAAACACAAAAAGTATCTCTGATTGAAAAAATACTTTTGGAAAAACCGTTCGATGTGCAAATCTCTTCTTTTCTAGCACATCGAATGTGTATTCATTTTCAAATACAAAAAGTATTTCTGATTGAAAATTGATCTTTCTCATAAAACCTTCGTCGTATTGCAAAACACTTTCTTCTAAGCAATACGCGATTGTTTTCAAATCAATTTTTCCTCAATCAGTGAATCTCAATTCGCTGGTTCACTCACTCCGTGTTGTCTACTTTAGGACGCTCCGGTTTGAGAACGGTTAGATCAAGCTGCGAAACCCTGTCAAGGATATTCTTCGAAATTCTACCTGATCACAGGCAGTATTTATACTGATCAACAGGGAACCGTGGCTCTTGCAACTATATTCAACGAAAGTGAACAAAGACACTTTCGTGTGTTTTAGTGCTAACTGTTTTTTGAAGGAACATTGGACGGTTGCAGCTGATCGATATTGAGAAGTCAATTCACAGCCGCATGCTCACAGCATTCATACTTAATTGAAGAAAATCATGACATTCAAAGATATACCAAGATGCTTCCGCTACTCTGATGAAAAGATGTCATGATCCATAAAGTGTGAGCATGTCGGTCCAAAAGTCATAACTTCACATGATGGCAACACAACAAAGGGTGATCCAGAGATTAACTGTGGCTTATGATCTCAAATAAAGCTCAAAGATCATCAAGACGTGGATCAGTTCAAAGACCTCCACTGAAAGTACAAAACTATGTGGACTTTGAAGAAACGCTACGAAAGCACAAAGATTGCGGTAATTGAAGAATTGAAGTCTACGAACTCTGAACATAAGTCAAAATAGAATTCTAGGTTTCAAAATGTAAATCATGGGGTGACCTCCCTTAGGGGGAGATTGTTAGGAATTGGAAATTCCATAAGGAAGTGTCGGCCACCCCAATTATAGTCTAGCATATGTTAGCTCGTAGACATATCGTTATTTACGTTACTTAGTAGTTAGTTAGTTAGTTATTAGCGTAGATTAGCTTAGTGCAACACCGTGGAGGATGGACGGGTCTTTACCCACTGTATGCCTAATCCACATCCCGACAAGAGGGCGTTTAGCTTGTAACTATAAATACCCCTTCCATCCTTGGATGGGGTGGAACTTCTAATCTAACCTTTCACATTTTTGTTTATCTCTCTAGAATTCCCTCCCATCTCTTTCACTCTCTAACAATGGCATACTTGTATAATCATCTCCCTAGACTACCCGAATCATCAAACAACGTATTATGAATGATCCTACACATGAAATGTTTCTCTTCACGTAGTTCATGTATCAAGCCTTAAACTTGTTGACAATGATAACAATTCTTGTCACGGCTTTGAAAAGGTGGTGGTAAAGATGGAGCGGCTTGATATGGAAGATCAAGTGAAGAGGGTTGAGGATCCTCAAAAGAAGGAGGGATTGGTGGAGGCACATTCAATGGTGGCTCAACAAAGGATGATGGTGGAGGTAGAGAGGTGTCAACTTCCATGTGGTCGGGTGGTTGACTTTGATGATTCCTCATAATCCAAAATTGACCATTTGAGGGAAATGGAGAAAAGGATACCGGTGCAAGTGTTGATTCAACATCTTGGTTTTGTTGCACAATCTTCTCTATTGAAGAGTGTGTCGGTAATGTTGGAGGATGAGATGGCCTAGGAGGTAAGTCCTCTAAGTTCTAGGGATGTGGAGATGATTGTGAGGTGGTAAATGATATGGCTCTAGGCACCAAAAATGATGGTTGGGTGAAAATGGGTGTGTTTGGTTTAGTAGGAATTATGGTGTTTGGTTATGATATTTTTGTGGGAACAATCCTTTTGGGGATTGATTTGATTGGTTGAGTTGGTGGAGGAGAAATCCTAGCAATTGTGGATTTAACGGGAGATGATTCGGTTGAGGAAATTTCGTGTACAACACGAGAAAGTTTCTTGGGTGGTCCTTTGGTGGATGAGTTAGCACTAGGAGCTTTCCTCATGATGAAATGACTAAGAAAAAGGTTTCTAAAATTTGAGAATTAAGTTGTGGTTAATGACTAAGAAGTTCTAACAAGATGACTTATAAAGGGAAGGATTTAGGAAGTGGATTAAAGACTTAAGCCACTAAGGTCCTGAGAAATGTGATGATTTGCATGCACAAGGGTCAACTACAGATTTTCACTGATCTATGTGTTTAATTAAGATAAGATGGAGTGTTCAAGTTAGCAAGGAGAACTTGAAATGATTGTTTTAGATGGGATTTGCTGAATCTGTCAGCCGGTTCCCTCCAATGAGGGATCCGTCTAGGCTAATCCTAGGGATCCGGCTATCAGCAATCAAGAATGGAGGAAAATGATGTTGGTAGAGGCTAATACCTATACATCTTGAGTGTCTCAGTCTTCTTAAGTGTTTTAAATGAGGTGTAACTTAAATGATCAAGGGTAATGAGTGGTGGTAGCTAATGATTGCCCTTTTTTTCAAGGAGAATGGGACTTTATGACCACCAATGGATGATCAAGGATGACACTAGGAATTTTAGTAGTGTCAAGTGATGTTAAATGATCCTAAAAATCAGATGGCAACTTGGAATAAAATTTGAAAATTCTTTAAAAATTATGAGAATTGAAAAACTAGTTTTTGACCCATTTTGAGGTAGAGATGACTAAAATCAATTTGTTAAAATTGAGGGATTTACAAAACTAGATGTGTTGACATGTGATAGATGATGTGTGAGTATAAGAGTGAAAGGATGATGAGTTTTGGTGATATGATAAATTAAAAGGCACTTTGAGTGTGATCCTAAAATGAGCTATGAGTGAGTATGAAGCTTACTAAGCTTGAAAAAGACTCAAGTGGTCCTAAGGCCTTATGTTTAGCTAGTATGAGGTGATCTAGTGAGCTGTTTTGATGTGTGGGATTCTGCATTGTACATCTGTCACCACGGATCCCACGGTTCCCTAAAAGGAGGGATCCGTCTAGTATATCTTTAGGGATCCGGCAACTGCAGATCAGAAGCATCACAGAAAAGAATGCAGATTTTGCACTATACTATGTATACCAATTTCTATTGGTCTCTACCCTAAAATAACAACAAAACAAGTAAAACATCTAATAAACCATATCATAAATAAGAGCAGTAATGATAATATCCAAACAACCAAACTAAAGAATTAGACAAACATAAGCATTCATTGTAAAATGATAAACAAGATGTCTAAAAGCAACCATAATCCTAATGTCTCTTTCGTCAATCTTTTCTCTTCCTCTTTCCTGACTTCACGACGTAGTTAGTTAGGCATTGGATCATACCCTTCAATTGTTTGAATTCTTCGGTCTCGTTTGGAAGTTGTTCAAAGTAGGTTATGGGGTCCAAGTCAACGTTGGCAGCGGGGTTGACATTTACTTCCTCTTTGTTCAAGGAGTCTGGGAGAGCCTTAGGTTTTATTCCATTGACCATGAACCGTTTAGAGGGTTGTTTGGTAAGTGGTACCATGACGTGATCGGAAAGGAAATGATCATCATTGATTGGAGATGGTTGCATTGCACTAACATACTCACGGAGTCGTGTTAGGAGCATACCATAAGGAAGTACCATGTTGGCAACTTTGAATACCCCAGCCATTCTCTTCAGCATGTAATAGGCAAAATTAAATGGCCTTTGGTGAATGAGGCAATATATCATTTGGACAAGACATGCATTTGGATGGGCTTTGTTTCCGACCAAACTAATGACATTTTCCCTAAGAATTTCGTCCCACTTTCTATAGATGGGATGCATTTCAAAAAGTTCCATTTGAAAGGGATCACGGTGAATAAGCTCTTTGTTGCGGTTGAAGCGAGATTGGTTGGCTCTAATTTGGAAAATGGTGTCTCAAACAATTGCGAGGTCATCAAGAGGAGTACGATAGATTTGTTTGGAATCCAGTGCAAAGGATTGAGTGGTCTTGTTGGGTAGCTTTAGGCATGGTTGGTCCTAGAAAAACAAATATTCCAATTAGGTAAAATTTGTTGAGATGGGTTTATGGTTTTGATTTGTATTAACAATGTTGTAAGCACAATGTAATCTTAGTTATGTGAAAACCTTTTCTAGTGATCAATTTTGCAAAACCTAATTTCATCAATAGATTAAGAAAATCTGAAAACCATAAACCCTAGGGTGAGGATGATGAAGATTAGAACATATGAGTGTAATTACTTACAATGATGTTCTAGAGGAAGATGCTTGATGATATGAACCCCTATGGAGATGAAAGCAGCAATTGGGTCGTTTTTGTGTTTTGTAAGGAGAGGGAAAAGAGCATAATTGGTTTTGAAAAGCGTATGGTTGCTTTCTATTGCACGGTTCCCCCAGATCCCTCGGATCCCTTGAAATTGGGATCCAGCTAGCACAACTTGAGGGATCCGGCTACTGTGGACAGAAAGAGGGTGTTTTGTGTTATTTTTGTAATAAGTTATACACTAGCTTATGGAATAAAAATAGTTTTGAGGTTCCTAAATGAATAGATGTTTGGTCAACGAGATTTGATAGGTTAGTTATCAAAGATCTATTTGTGACGGCGGCGTTAGTTTGACGATCTTTTTAGAAAATCAAAGAGGAATACTATTCCCGATGATGAGTAAGTCGGGAGAGTGGCGAAAATATACTTTTTAGAGATTAGCAATTATTAACCAAAAAAATAATATCAACAAATTCAAGTAGACGTAAACTAGCTAAGGATGAGTGAACATACCTCTACGCTCTTGATATGGTTTATGGAGACCATAAAACCGAAATACTTCATGAGCTTTTAAAGTAATCCGTTGTACTTAGAATAAGTAGATTGTGATTACTTTTAGGTTCTTCCTTGAGAGTTGACTTCATTATTCTTTGAATAGAAATGAAGACTTTGGAGAGATCCTAGCATAAAGATTTCTTGAAAAGAAAATTTTAGAATAATCTATCATTGTCCAACATAAAAGAATCAATTTGTTTTAAAATATTTCCTTCTTTGTAGTTTTCAAACATACACGGATCGAATCAAGTTTTTAAAGTACAACATACTCTAAGAAACTTGGTAACGAAGCTCTGATGCCAATTGTGGAAAACTAGAAGGGGGGGTTGAATAGTTTTACCGATTAAAAAGTTCGTTTTGAATTATTTAGATCGACTTATGTTAATCTATTTAAATGTGTATGTTGGATGTTGATAGATAGATATGGAAATGTGTAATGCAAAGGTAAAGAGTAAGAAACACAAAACCACGACACTAGTGTTTATAGTGGTTCGGCTACAAGGACACCTTCCTTGCCCTACTCCACTCCCCGATTCACCTACTCGAGAGTTCGTAATCACTACACGACACCAACTCCTTGTGGCGGAGAAGCCTTCACAATGTCGCCTACTCTTTTTCCGGTACTAGGCTAGACATCGGGTTCTTCCACTAGGTAGAATCACACCTAACACAACGTCGCCTACCCTTTATCCGGTACAAGGCTAAATATCGAGTTCCATTACAAAGGAGGAACTACTACCCAACACTACACAACGCCTATCCCAAAAGGAGACCCACTCCTTATTACAACATCATCAAGGATATCGAAGTCCTTGGATACAACCTATCTCTATTTGTACATCGATAGACCTTATCGATTATACACCCTTGGCACCCTTCACTAATGCCTTTAACACGGACGTTCAGCACCTTTCACTAATGCCTTCGTCTTGACTCTTTTGGCATCCTTCACTAATGCCTTTGACACGGACGTTAAGCACCTTTCACTAATGCTTTCGTCTTGACTCTTTCGGCATCCTTCACTAATGCCTTTGACACAACACTTCTACGAAGGAAGAAAGAACTATCAACAAGAGAACCTCAGTAGTCTTGATGATGACGAAGCATGGCAACTCATGGACTTGAGCTTGCTCGACTTCAAGAGGTGGTGATCTCGCCTTTAAGAGAAACCTAGAGAATCACACAAAAACAAAACACAAACTATATAGAGAGATCCTTAGGACCTGAGGTTAGATGGTTTACAATACTAGGAGAAAGTATGTGTAGGAGTGGCAACCCAAAATGAAGAAATGGCTCACTATTTATAGAGGAAAATAGCCTAGTGTTCCACGGATCCCACGGATCCCTTACTTGAGGGATTCGTCCAGTGTAAACTGGGGGAAACCGTGGGACACTCCTCTTTGCCCATGGGTTTTTGGGTCATGAGTCATGGGTCATGGGTCATGGGTTATGGGTCATGGGTCCTAGACTTTGGACCATGGGTATCCAAGTAGATACAATGTATCTAGTATGTGCAATGCATCTAGTCCATGGGTCATGGGTTAAATCCATGGGTCATGGATAATACTCATTCATGACTTATGCATGATGTCATGCAATGGGTTATGGGTTATGCTCCATGGGTATGGGTCATGGACTTTGGGTTATACCCAACTACATTCAATGTATTTGGTCAATGGGTCAAATACTTAAACTTCTACCCATTATAATACATATTAATTATGTATATATCTAGCCATATGTAAACACTAGTTGTTGTACATATGTATTACTAAATTATAAAATCATTATTACTTGTTTAGTGTTTTATGTGAAAACGTAAGTGTATTAGTAAACTATTGGCTCAAACCATTTACGTATTTTATTTGTTTCATTAAAATGATTTTACGTTTGTTATCGACAAAACATTAGAAGATCGTAAAATATAAATAAATGTTTTTATGGCTTATTTGTATTAACACCCATGATATAATCCATCTCATCACTAATTTCTTCTTTCTAGAAAGCAACATCCTAAGACATCATTGCTTCATCATATGTCTAAGGGTCATCCTCAACAACAAAGAAATAAGATTATTGGTCAGAGACCTCATTCCTTGTTCCTTCAATTAAATATAATTGAAACTCGGGTTCAAATGACTTTGGAGTCCTGACCCTTTTGCTCTTTCTAAGCGCAGGTTCAGGTTGCTAAACCACAACCTCATCAAGGACCTCTGATGGCACTTCATCAGGGATCTCTGATACACCAATGTCATAAGTTCCATTTGGAATCCTTTGACTTGTTCTAGGGACTGATGAGAATCTATTCTCATCAAAGATTACATCCCTTGATTCAATTATTGAGTTAATTGAAACAGATTCATTAGGTTCAATAACATAGAACCTAAAAGCCTTGGAATGCTCAGCATATCCAACAAAGATGCATTCAATGCCTCTTTCACCCAAAGTTTTCAGCTTTGGATCAAAGAGTCTGACAACAGCCCTACAAACCCAGACCCTGAGATAGTTTAGGTTGGGTTTCCTTTTAGTCCAGAGTTCATAAGGGGTAACCTTGTTCCTTTTATTGGGAACCCTATTTAGTAAATAGAAAGCTGTTAACATAGCTTCACCCCAGAACTCTTGATTCAGTTCAGAATAGGACAACATGGAATTAACCATCTTATTCATTACCCTGTTTTCCTTTCAGAGATACCATTTTGTTGAGGAGTATAGGGAGCAGTCGTTTCATGGATAATACCAACAGACTGAAAATACATAGTATCCATGTACTCACCTCCCCTATCAGTCCTTAATCTTATGATCAAGGAACCAAGTTGCAATTCAACTTCAGTTTTAAATACATTGAATTTATCTATTGCTTCATCCTTAGTGTGTAACAAGTAGACATAACAAAACCTAGAAGCATCATCAATAATGTCAGAAAGTACTTTTTATTCCTAAAGGAGGGAGTGACATGCAAATTACACATGTCACTGTGTATCAGCTCCAAGAGCTCAATTTCACGTTTAACACCTTGAAAAGGTTTCTTAGTTATTTTGGTCAACATTCAAGTCTTACACTTTTCAGTGTTCATGTCAAATGCTTGGTTTAACCCATCCTTAGACATATCTTGCATCCTTTTATAGTGTACATGGCCAAGTCTAGCATGCCAAAGGGTAGAGTCAGTCAGGTCGGAGGTGGTCATAAAGGCCGAATTAACACAATTATTAACAATGTTCAATCTCAACATTTGATTACACAAATATCCAAAACCAATAAACACAACATTCTTAGACAAGTTTTTCCTTATATAAGGAACATGAATAACATTAAACAAAGTTACAATCTTTCCTGAACTAAATTTAAGATCTACATAACCAGGTCCATGCACAAGAGATGTTGGCTCATTTCCCATGTGAAGAATAAAACCATCATTCAGTGGCTCGTAAGTCTTGAACCAGATTCTATCTTTGCACACATGAACAGTTGCTCCAAAGTCAACCCATCACGCAACATCATCATCCTACACATAGTTAGATTCAGATAAATATGTAACATAATAAATCTGAAAAGATTCATTGAAGATATTCTGACCTTTTAGAGGAATTGAACCATTCCCTGATCCACTAGTGCCTGATCCATTGGTTTTACCACCAAACTTAACACCTTTTGATAACATCAAATAGTACTGAATATTAAGTGTGAAGATTGTTGAAGACTCTTAGACTAGGTCTAATATTATATCTAGGAACACATAATAATGAAAGCGGAATATTCAAACATAGAATCAACATTATTATGAACAAGGTTTTTCATTATCATAAACTAACTAATTAACTAAAATAAAGATCAAAGACTTGATCTAACACTAACTAACTAAACCCTAGGCGTTTTCCCTACGCCTAGGTTCCCACACACACACACCTTTGGTTTACATCTTGTACGTACAATGAAACTAATGACCCTATGTCTCTTTATATACTAGAGACATCTAGGGTTTACAAGAGGAATCATAATACAATTAGGAAACTAAATATTCTTTTAAGCATATCTTCTAGAATCTTCCAAATCCTCCATCTTTTTGTAGTTTCCCTTCTTGTCACTTTTAGTCCATCATGTTTCATTCTTCTTGTTTTGTATTATCAAATCTATAATAGACCCAACAATCTTCCCCTATTTGATGATGACAAAACAAACAAAGTTCTTGTACGAACTTCCCTAGACTAAGTAGAGAAATTGAGATAAATAAATCTCACCATGAATGAAGCATATCTTCCCCTTGACTTGAACATGTCACTCAAACATCTCTTCCCCTTTTTGTTATTATCCAAATAGGGAACGTATGCAAATAATGATCTTGACCACCACGAACCAATATCATACTTCCAATCTAAGACTTCCAATGCTTCAAATCGCCCACCATTACGCACCATAGGAAAAATGGATCCAAAACAGTAGAAAACTTCAACTAGCAGTAGTAATAATGATCAACAATAGTAAAAATCAAACACTTCCCCTTGAGTGATGCATGTATATCAATGATTCTTCAAAATCAGTAGGCTTTATGTAATGATTACTTGTGAAGAAAACCGAGTATAACGAATTTGATGAAGAAGTAGAATTTTCCAAACTTGTGTCTTAAATCTTGTACTATCCACGGAACTCCATACTTATACGTATCACCAAATATAAGTAGACCGCAATCCCTTGACAAAATCCTCAACTAGTATGAGACACTGAGCACTACAATGTAACTCCTTTAAGTGATAGCCAATGTGTGCATAGAGCATCATAAGAAAAATCACACATTGCTAGATTTATCAAGCTATATGATAAGAACACAAACCTGTGAAACTCAACTACAACATTAAATAAATGATATTCAACCTTCTTCGTAATCAATTAATCCATAAGAATCAAATACAAGCCTTTTTGAATCCTTTTAAGAACAAATCACCAAACTCCTTGTGTGTGTGAACAATAACCTCTGTGTGTGTCGTCCAAAAATCATAACAATAATTATGCTCGACTTCCCCTTAATTCCAAATCTACTCGTAATAAACCATTATACTGTCAATCCAAATAAATTTCGCCATGCAAAAACCTTGAACAGTACTTGAAGAAGAATCAGTACTATGAGCCGTACTTTTATCAAACAACAGTACTTTAAAAATATAAGCAGTACTTTGAATATTCGAGCAGTACTTTCATTGCGTCCAAGCAGTTGTGAGGACCATAAGCAACACAGTACTTTTAAACACGAGCAGTACTTTCGTCACTTTAATCTGCAGTACTTTCGAGTTGAAGCAGTACTTTAAAAAATCAAACAATACTTTCGAAAATATGAGCAGCAGTACTTTGCATAACTCAGCAGTACTTTGAGCAATTTCTGTCCACTGTCCAATCACATGCTTCTGAATCACGATCAATAAATATCATCAACCATTAAGAATCATGAACCAATCAATCACTTTTGACCAATTAAACAATCTTCTTTGTGTGAGCAATACGTGTACCAATCAGTATAAATATATTCCCAAGCCCACGTGATTATCTAATCCAAGAACCAAGTAACAGTATGACCAATATCAAATATGTCAACCACATCCAAACGCATGGGACATGACCCACATAGTATCATCTGACCAACAGCAGCACTTTGTGAATATTAAATATTCCAATAACCAACCATGCACAAAGATTATGTTGAACCATGTGATATACGACAAACCTCAATGTATCACGTGACTTGACCAATGAATGATGAGTAAGAACCAAAAATAATATCCCACGTAATCACTAATCTGCTTCGTAAATTCTTACCTCAAAAGATTCGATCCTTATTTGACCCATAAGTGAAAACAATTACCTTAATACAGATGAAGCCCACGTGACTTCAATCATCAAAACGAGCCAATAGAATTACCATATATCCCATCATGCCCAGGTGAGAAAAAGGAGAACAATTCACTTGATTAGTAGTAGCCAATCAAAACGCAAAACCATGTGATCTTCAAATATAATATGCATCATTCACGTCTTAGCGAGCAGTACCTTCAGCAGCCATATTCGACAGTTAATATCTTTTGCATAAAAGCTCAGATCGAATATCCTTTTGGTGGAAAGTTAGATAGCTATATAGAGAACGTCCACCTAAAATTTCGTCCCGATCCAACGGTTAACGAAAAAGTTATCGCCGTTTCAAAACAGTGCTGTATAAAAATACGAAAATCTTGAGATTCGAATTTTTCTTATTGTTCATCATTCTTCGACGCATAAAACCTTGTAGATCCTAGATATCACGAGCCCCAAGCTCTGATACCACATGTGAAGATCGTTGAAGACTCTTAGACTAGGTCTAATATTATATCTAGGAACACATAATAATGAAAGCGGAATATTCAAACATAGAATCAACATTCTTATGAACAAGGTTTTTCATTATAATAAACTAACTAATTAACTATAATAAAGATCAAAGACTTGATCTAACACTAACTAACTAAACCCTAGGCGTTTTCCCTACGCCTAGGTTCCCACACACACACACCTTTGGTTTACATCTTGTACGTACAATGAAACTAATGACCCTATGTCTCTTTATATACTAGAGACATCTAGGGTTTACAAGAGGAATCATAATACAATTAGGAAACTAAATATTCTTTTAAGCATATCTTCTAGAATCTTCCAAATCCTCCATCTTTTTGTAGTTTCCCTTCTTGTCACTTTTAGTCCATCATGTTTCATTCTTCTTGTTTTGTATTATCAAATCTATAATAGACCCAACATTAAGTGTCAATTTCCCCCAATAATGCTCGTATTTTATATCATTTATATGGATTTGCGCTTGTTTCTTCTATATTTCACTTTTAGGTAAAATACGAGCATTGGAGCTAATGAGACGCGGATTTAGAAAGTTTATTGAAGATATATGATGGTATGCCTATTTTGAAGTAATTACGGCGTAACTCTTCTCTCACATTACGCCGTAACAGAAGCGTGGCTCAGAAAACCAACTAAACGGAAGATTACGGCGTAACTCCATCCCAAGATTACGCCGTAACTAATTAGGTTAAATGAGGTTCCGCGCCGCTTCAAGCTACGCCGTAACTCTTTCCATGATTACGGGGTAATCAAGATTTATTGAAGATACGGCGTAACTCATTTCATGTGTTACGCCGTAACCAGCTTTTCCATAGCAAATTACGAACATATTGATGTTACGGCGTAACTCTCAACTTAAGTTACGCCGTAACTAGATCTGGCCTATAAATACCAGCACTAAATATGCATTTTAGATCATCTCTTCTCCTCCCTTTCAAAGGGGGTGATTAGGGCAAATCATCCCATTTCACACACAACATCAGTGAACGTGAGTAGAAGTCGAAGGCATATCTAGAGGAGCATACGGAGCTATCTCCAAGGGAGAAATCACTCCCCTACGATAAGCATTAGCATTTTATCTTTTCTTTACTTTTAATTCATGTATTTCGTAATGTTAAACATTGAATCGATTGTTTTAGTTAATATGAGCGGCTAAGCACCTCTGGTGCTAGTCTAGTTATGATTCCTTAATTGTTTTGTTTATGTTTACATTGCTTCTGTATAATTATTTCTAAGTGTATGCATGCATAGTTTGTTGGTAGCTACCCTTGTTTCGGTAGTTTTGAATAGCGGTAGTGGCTAGTTACTTAGGAGATATGACCAACTGACCCTAAGTAGGTAGACTGGGTGGGAAGGTTAAGATATGACCAACTGACGACCCTTTCTGCTTGTACAATTTGACCAACTGATCACCTACCGTTTGGATGAACTTAAGAAGTCGGGGATGAGTGTTTAAGGTGCTAGCGCCCGGGAACTCATTATAATGAATCTTGCACGTAGCGGTACTTAATGACTTGGCTTAGGGGACTAAGAACAACTGGACTTATGACGGGTCACCTGACTTCTCCAGTGGAACCCTTTGTTGATAGGTTAGGACGAACTGACCAAATGTTGTGCTAGCGACTTTCACCCCACCTGAAGTAATTGGAAGTAATTAGACGTAAACATAACTTGATAGGATGAGTAACTAGGTTAGCACCCCTCTCCTCTATTGATCACAACCCTCACCTTTATTTTCTTTCATATTTTATTTTCTTGTCTTAGTAGTAATTAATCATTCCCACCTTAAAATCAATTAAAATCTGTGACACCTAGACTTAGTTTAAATCCGAACACATAGATCTTGGGACAACCTCGGTTTTACCAAGTACTACACTACACACGACCGGGTACACTTCCTGTTAGTGCATTAGGGTAGACCATAGGTATAACGAGAACTTATAAATATTTAAACCTGGTCAGTAAAACCTGCATCAAGTTTTTGGCGCCGCTGCCGGGGAGTTATATTAGGATTTTCGTTAAGTCTTTCATTTTTGTTTTGTTTTAAATTTTCTCAATTTCTCATGATCTCTTTTCAAGTTTCAGGTACCATGGAAGTAATAAACATTGATAACCTCACTCTTGAGGAATATCTTACAATGACTAAGGATGAACAAGAGTCGGGGCTTGCTGGGCCGGTAATTAGAGTTGATGTCCAGTTTGAAATCAGCTGCCAGTTCATGAGGGAACTAAGACAAAAGTTTTTAGCGATAACTGATGATGATGATGCTGACTTACATGTATGAAGGGTTTTAGAAATCGTCGATCTTTTCCATGTTCCAAGGATCACTCATGATGCTCTTATGCTCAGGATATTTCCAATTACACTCACTGGAGCACCCAGAAGATGGTTCGACAGAATTCTTGCAGGGTCGATCAATACATGGCATCTTATGAAAAAAACATTTATTCGAAAATATTGTCCTCCTTCAGTGATTGCCAAGAAGATGGAAGAAATAAGGAGTTTCAGACAGACGATGGATGAAACGCTTGATGAAGCTTGGGAAGGATATAATGACCTTCTATACAACTGCCCAATGCATGATCTCAACGACTATTAGTAAGTCCTTATTTTCTACAACGGATTATCCACCCCTTCCCGCCAAATGCTCGACTCTTAAGGGAAGATTCCTTTGATGCCACCAACACAAGCCCTTAGATCAATTCAAATGATGGCTGACCATTCAAAAAATTGGTACGATGGAGCTACCTCTTAGGCCACAAATAGCAATAGCTTGGATGACATTGGTGACATCACCAAGCAACTTGATAGACTTGGATGTGATATGAAGATGGTTAAGGAGAACATTCATTTTATTCAGGTTAGTGAAGGGATGCATAATGATAAGAAGGCGGCTGAGCAGGTTGAGTATGTAAAATCCTTGGAGGCAATATTCAACAAATACTATGAAGAATCCAAAAGGATGCATGACTCGAATGACGAATGGATTAGGGAATTCAAGGAGGGCACGGACTTGAATTTAAAAAAGCTCGATGCTAAGAGGAAAAGCTTGGAGGCTAAGCTTGATGAATTAAACCAAAAGGTCTTGGAAAGTAAAAAGAATGCGGTTGGAACTATCAAAGCAATGGTGGGAAAGATGAAAGAAGTCAACAAGGAGCCGGTTTCTCGTGATTTACCTTATGTCAAACCATATGTACCACCTATCTCATTTCCAGGACGTTTGAAGGTTATAAGGAAGGATGAAACAAGCATAGATCAATTGAAGATGATGGAAGCAATGAGCTTGCTGGACGAAGAAATCCCAAAGGCTAATATGGAATCGACTACAACACAAAACGGTATGACTTCTAGCTCTTCTTTTATTACTAACAATCTTGTTTGCTTTCCTATACAGGGTGCTGAAAATTTGGATGAAATCATGCAACCCTTGACCTCACATGTCTGATCATCCGATGATGGTTATGTAGCACCGGCTACTGGACCAATTTTAGTTGATCTTGCAAAGGAATTGGAGGGCAAGATCTTGGACACTTCAGTAATTAACGAGGAAACATATGAGCCGATTAATCAACCACATCACGAGGTGGACAAAGCATCTATGCCATCAACTAAAACGGGTAAGGTAAGGAGGGAAATGACATCTCATGTAAGGTATGATCATAATTCATCATTTTCCCATCCCATAGCAAATTCACACCCTCATGGTGTTTATTGCTATTTTCACCCACATTTGATTTCAAGTGAGGGGATGAACACCCTTTTACTTAGTAAATAAGGGTGGAGTCAATCTCGTGACTCGAACAAAAACAAGCGCTTCGTGGGAGGCACCCCATGCCTATCTTTTCCATTTGATATTAGTATAGTTGGGTTTTGTGTTTTTAACCATTTTTGCAGGAATTGGAGAAGATTGCAGCAGCTAAAACGGGGACCTGATCTGTCCACAGTTACGGCATAACTCATTCTTATGGTTACGGCGTAACATACTTTTTGCAGCAGTCCTTCTCGGAGCATTAACCAATTACGACGTAATCCCATGCAACGGTTACGCCGTAGCTACACTCCTGTAGCGTCTGCTAGGTTTTGCTTAATTATGGTGTAACTCTTTATAAGAGTTACGACGTAACTATCCTCTGTAACACTTCTTTCTTTTTAAAACACAATAACCTTGTATTAGTTTTCAAATGAACTTTGTGGGTATGTTCCCTGTAAGCCCTCACGAGACTTCACTCGTCCACTTGGGACACCAAGTGGTTTAAAAGGCTTGTTGCATACGCTAAATGCAACTGTGATTCCTACGAAAGTGAGTTAGTTTTCTTTTTCATTTTTTCTTTTTCTTTTTTTAGAATTATGCTTGTCGGTAGTGTGATTTCAGGGATTGAAGTTTGTTCGTGGATGCTTATGTGAAGGCACGACTCTTTTCGTGGGCATTCTTTCTTTTTGGAGCAAATTTCAAGGAAGTTCTCGCTCTAATTCTACTTTTCTCTTCACCTTTATTTAACGCTTAGTACAAAAGGGGCTTTGTACATTTCAAGTGGGGGGACGGGAGTAGAATTGTCTCTTGAACTTTATTTTGCCCTCGTTTTTCTAGTTTATTTTGAAAAATTATGCCATTTTTAAAATTTTGACATGTTTTTCTTAACCTAACTGGATTAGACCTTAGCCGAGCACATTATAACCCTTGATATTATATGGTGAGATTAGCCTTATTCGTTTCCATTTTTACCCCAAATCCACCAAATTATGAGTGTGCCGGTAGCTTGTAAACTTTATAACTTGGCATTTACATCATTTCGAGACCATAGACGAGGTATGTTGAGTTAGCTTGATGTTCTTTGGACTTTTCAGTTTAAGAAGGCAGTATTATAGGATTATCACCCAAATAGCTTATCATTGTGTGTCTATCGATTAGTCACCTCGACTTCTCGACCCCCATGTTAAACCCTTTGTTGCACTCACCTTTAGTGCAAGATACCCCTAGATACACCCTTCTGAGCCATTCCTTTCATTTTGTTCACCCAACATATTGTTTCGTTACACCATTACACCTTAGCTGACCCTGTAGTCTTTATTTGTAATTGGGAAGTCATTATTTGCCTAAGTTTAAGGTTCAAGTGGAAAGGTTCGGGAATCACGTTTTTGTCGACGACATATCCTTAATGATCATTGAAGACCCCCAAATTCTCATATTGTTCATCTTAAGTGGGGGAATGTTATGTTTACTTATTATGTTTTGTTGAAACAAAAATGATGTAATTCGGGAAAAAAAAAGTTATTTATTTGATTGTAAAGTGCAAAGTTATAAGCACTATGTTATGAGCTGACTATAGATTTAGTATCGAGGAGGCACATCATGACGTCCTCTAATGGCACATCTACCTGATATTATCATGATCCGGTTTCTTAACTTCGAAACTTGAACTTTGGGCGAATGGTAAGTGGTGATGACTTGGTTATAGATTTAGACTATCTGTTTGATTTTATTTTACACCAATTTTATCCCATGTCTTATCCTACCCTTTAGTCATGAAGCGTGTCTAGGTGATGCAGCGAGAACTCTTTGGTGTCTTGGCCATGGATTTCCACTTCGCCGTGACAAGTTAGTAATGACAAATCACCCTTAACCTTTGTCGTGCCTACCCATATTGCCTTCAAGAATTGTTTTGTCCTTAACTCTAGTGGTGTAGATTTGTGTAACCACCAAGCTTATGATAGAATACATTCTATGACTGTATGATGAGTGATCACCCCGAAATTGACACTTAGAATAGTTGAGAGATTTGAGTGTTTTGTTCCTATTTTGTGAGGTGTTCGGCTTTGTTTTATTCTAGCATAAGGGATTTGTAAACTTATATTTTCCAGGTAATGGGAGATATCTTATTAGGATTCTAACTAATAAGGTCTAATTGAGGGCAGGTAGAGTTCAAGTGGGGGGATATTTGATAACATCAAATAGTCCTGAATATTAAGTGTCAATTTCCCCCGATAATGCTCGTATTTTATATCATTTATATGGATTTACGCTTGTTTTCTTCTATATTATTTGTCCTGAATATTAAGTGTCAATTTCCCCCAATAATGCTAGTATTTTATATCATTTATATGGATTTACGCTTGTTTTCCTCTATATTTCACTTTGATACGCGTACAACGCGTGTTCGGGGTCAAAGGAAACTTCCTTTTCTTCGAGCAAGTTTTTCAACCACCTAGGCAGTGAACCTAATCGTTGTAGTGTAGTATTAGGGTAAGCCTCGGGATTGATATCGTTCTCTAGGGGAATAGGAATGCTAGTGAGAAGTTACTACGCTAAGGTTGGGGTTGAGGAAGATTATTTTTTTATCTTTTGTATATTTTTTTGAAAATTGAAATTACGAATCTCGGGGTATTGGATTTGGGGGGTTGGTATTTCTACCGATTACTCTACTATTCTAATTCTCTAATTAACTAAGCTAAGGGGTAGTCTATGTCTAATTGATGTGTGCTCGTATGATGATTAAAGATGTGTTTACCAAGATACTATTACTCCCTAGTTATCTCCTATTGATGGTTGAATTGTCACGTCCTTATTCTTAACGCGTTGTGTCTTCTAAGGTCGTAGGGTATGCTTTCTTCCCTAACTCTTTGAGGATACCCTAAGGTTATTGCCTACAAAATCTCTAGGATTCATAAATTAACTCTAAGGTTATCTTTGGATTTTTAGCCTACAATAACTCTAGGCGATTATAAACTGATGTTTACAAAGATTACTCAAGCATTAAAAATACAACGAATGACCTATCGCAATCCTAGGTCAATTACAATTAAGATAAGAGACAACCAATCAATATTCAATACCTAGGTTTCATAGATCTAAGCAAACACACAAGTAAATTAGCCGGACATGGAAAACATGCAAGCATACACACATACAATTGAATACATAATTGAATCAATGAAGTAAATTATTTATCTTGTTGTAAAATAGGGTATGAGAACCCTAAGATACTGCCCAAGACAGCCAAAAATCATTATTAGGTTTTACTCCACAAAACTACCTCTCCAAAAGTCTGAAAATTCGAATTCTATATATAGAGTTACAACTTGCAACGGCGTCACTCTTTAAATATGACGCCGTCGGATCACCGCCATTAAGGTTTCCTCTTGACCACGTCAACCTTGTGACAGCGTCACCTTATGGTTGTGATGTCATCGGCTTCATCTTCTGATGCCGTCGGGATCTGAATCTAGGTCGTCTGAGTTGTGACGCCCTACTCCTTAAAACCTGACGCCGTCGGGTACAAAATAGCAATTTCGCTACTGAGCCGTCACAAATTTGGAGCACGTTGCGACGACGTCGCCCTCTAACTGTGACACCGTCACCTTCAATTCCAGCAGCTTGAGTGTCTTGATCTTGACTTGGCCATTTTCTTCATATATTCACGCCTTTTTGTCTGAATAAGTGTCATTCCAGCAATTTGCCTTCAAGAGACCTAAAAAGTGAAAAGGAACGAAATTAAGCAGTAACGGATATAAAAGTGGTCGATTAAGGGCTTAAATGACCCCTCAAAAGTGTACATTTTAAATCCTTATCAAATATCCCTACACTTGGTATTTGCTTGTCCTCAAGCAAATGTGTTTTTGGCCAATTAATTTATAAGTTAGGGGTCATGAAGCATTAGTTTAGAACAATTCACAACAAGTATAAGCCCCGCAAAAGTCATAACAAGCACGAAAATTACATACTAGCACCTCACAAGTGGTGTTTGGATACTCTCATCTCTCATGTGTATATGAAATATATCAAATTGGAAATGGAAGATAAACACTCATTAACCGGTCCTAGTACATAGATTACCATAGGCTTGAGACTAGATCAAACCTCCATCGCTTTGGCGTAAGCACCTAGGAAAAACTATCTAAGAGGTCTTTTAAAGGGTTGTAATGTTAGGCTTACGGTAGTGAAACAAAGGGTTTGGTTGGATAGGCGATTTAGTGGTGGCAAGTCAAAAATCATTATGTTACAAGCATGAGAAGAATGGCGTTGCTAAGCCAAGACTCGACACTCTAAACTCTAGATAACTTGAAACAAACAAACATAAATTTAAAGATAGATGTAGGATGGTAGCCCGTATGTTTTTTTTTTTTTTAACACTTTTTTTGATTTTTTTTTCATACACTTTTACTCTACCATCCTCTTCGATAACATCAAAATAATAGGGATTTATAGGCACATCCCTACACTTGAGTTTTTATTACTCTAACACTAATTTGACCCGAATTGAAAAGATCAAAACACTTGGAGTACATTATTACGTAAATAAAGGGAATTTGAATTTAACGTTCCTTCCCGTCACTTCATAAAGTTTAACTTTTCCAATGAGTCCCAATCGTCCCAAAACTGTGTACAAAGGATATGACTCAACTTAGCAACTTATGCAAGTAACTAGATAATTGAACTAAGGGTTTAGTATGATAACAATAATGCACTAAAAGTGAGTGCATACAAGGTAGGCTAAGGCAATTTGGGTGTACATTTGGGGGTGGATAGTAAACAATGCTCTTCATTGATATTCCGGAAAACCGAAAAATCACGAGAACCGCGAAAAGGATAGGCTCTGAGGGTTTAACTAGGGGTATCGTGTACTAAGAATAAGTACAACGCAAGGGTGTGGGGGAATTACTCAACCAATGTGGAAGAAGTAATTATAATAGGGTATCAAACAAGGGTTATCCTAATGCCTATTATCATTTAGTTATTCCTAACTACACAAGTGTAGTCTCACTAGCGACCTCGGAATGCATCACAAAACAAGTTCTAGAATCTATTATACTACCGGTACACTCTCGAAGCATTAAAAATGAATGCTTTAATTCCTACAAATATAAGGGCGATCCTCACATATTGGGGTGGAATTTGAGTGGTAAAGGGTTTTGTGCTAGTCATATAACTTCCTATCCATGAGACGCTTTATTAAGACTAATGGCCCACTCCTACATGTCATGAAAAATTTTAAATTTGGTGCCAAAATTACCCTAACCGATATTTCTCATGGTTTATTACACAATTGAAATTAGACAAGGCAAATAGTCAAGGATAAGCATAGTTTCAAAGTTTCCGTTTTATTTTCCCTCCCTACACTTAAACTGAACATTGTCCCCAATGTTCCCCGAAAGTATCAAAGTTATGATAATGGAAGGTAATTAAAAACGAAAGAAACTAATACTCCCCTGATTAGCTCGGTAGGATCCGTGTGAAGTAGTGGTTAAATCCTTCTTCAAGAAGAATGTATGCGTGAAAAGCTCCATCCAATCTTATGTATCTTCTTCTTGATAAATAAAACCTGCACACTTTAAGAAAACAAACGAAACCTTCACGTAAAATTGGCGGTAACACTATATATGACTCTACTAAACTAGGATATGATGCTTGTGGAATGGATGTTTACAGATTTTCTGGAAAATTAAGACCTGAGAAATTCCAAAAAATTATAAGTAGCACAGAAAACGATAAAAAGTTATAAGCTGTTTCTGCTCCTCCTGACGCCGTCATGTTATCCTGACAGAAACTGGTCTGCGATTTTCTGGAAAATTTATATCTTTAGAATCTAGAAAAAATTTCTGCAAAATATCCATTATGACTCGATACAAGCATTTGACTCTAACAAACACACATGTATATCTTTTTAATAATCGTAATTCTCATGTTCACGTTCTTTTTGAAAATGTGTGTAATCCTCCCTACACTTATCCCTTTTTTAAAATACCTTTATATGTAATTAAGACGAGGTTAAAGACAAAATAAAGCATTTTCACAAATTCAAACATGAGAATAAACAATCAATAAAAGATATACAATACACAAACAAGCAAACAATTAAGCATGGTTTGCCTCCCACGAAGCGCTTTTCTTTATTTATGAGTCTTGTAGCTAGACTCGAAGTCGTGCCCCTACATGGTCTCGTTTTTCATTCTCAATGAAAATTCTATCATCGACTCTATACCTAGGCCCTAGGGTCAAGCAATCCTTATAATAAAGTCTCCTTTTCTCCCACATGAAGTTCAAACCTTTTTCAACATCATCTTCACTTTTTTCCTCAAAAGCTCTAATGTTGTCTCGTTCGAAAAGGGATAAAGGGCCATATCCATTCGTCTTCCAAGGCATCCTATAAGTGATCTCATCGTTCCCTTCCTTAAACCTAACCATTCCTTCAAACTTGTTATGGCTCATTTTAGACTTTTCAACAAACGGTTTTCCTAGCACTACGTGGGATAAGCTATAGTCAATGACACATCCGATGTCTTCCAGGACCACAAAATCAACTAAGTAGGTGAAATTTCCTATAAAGACGTGTACATCTTTGACTCTTCCTAAAAAGTTGCGAACCCCACCCGGATACTTAGGGTCTCTCCTAATCTTAAGTCGCTCATTCATAATGTCATTATAAACAGCGGATGACATTACATTAATGGGAGATTCTGTATCTATGTAAGCATGCTCGATATTCCTATATCCAATCATACAAGGGATTTTGAGAGGATTTCCTCTCCTAATCTTTGGGCATATCCTAATGATGGGTGATCAGGGATTTTCGATTATGTACTGATGGTAAGCAACCTCTTCCTTAGTGAGGTAAAGATTGAAGTAAGCTTTATCCTCCTCATTCACATTTTTATCCACTAAGCCATTATCCGAATTACTGCTGATCATAGAGCCAACAACAGAGGCGCTAACCATTTTCTCAACAGCATCCCTAATTATACTGTCAAATACCTTTTGCAAATCTTGAAGGTCGTTGTTTCTACTCACATAACGGCTTCGGCGGTTGTGTTGGTCATTGGGTTCGGGTTTGAGTGAAAGTAATTTATTTGGTGGTCGGTTGATGAGTGGGGGTTGATTATCACCTTCCATGATGAAAAGTGATAGGTTTACTAACAAAGGTCACGAAGAAGGGGGATAGACTACGAGGAAGCTAAAAATGAGAAAATATCTTACTTGATAGGAATCAAGCAAGGGAACCTAAACGAGGTGGAAATCTAACTAGCTATTCTATTCCCCGGAAGTGGCGCCAAAAACTTGATACGCGTACAACGCGCGTTCGGGGTCAAAGGAAACTTCCTTTTCTTTAAGCAAGTTTTTCAACCACCTAGGCAGTGAACCTAATCGTTGTAGTGTAGTATTAGGGTAAGCCTCGGGATTGATATCACTTTCTAGGAGAATAGGAATGCTAGTGAGAAGTTACTACGCTAAGGTTGGGGTTGAGGAAGATTATTTTTTTATCTTTTTTATATTTTTTTGAAAATTGAAATTACGAATCTCGGGGTATTGGATTTGGGGGGTTGGTATTTCTACCGATTACTCTACTATTCTAATTCTCTAATTAACTAAGCTAAGGGGTAGTCTATGTCTAATTGATGTGTGCTCGTATGATGATTAAAGATGTGTTTACCTAGATACTATTACTCCCTAGTTATCTCCTATTGATAGTTGAATTGTCACGTCCTTATTCTTAACGCGTTGTGTCTTCTAAGGTCGTAGGGTATGCTTTCTTCCCTAACTCTTTGAGGATACCTTAAGGTTATTGCCTAAAAAATCTCTAGGATTCATAAACTAACTCTAAGGTTATCTTTGGATTTTTAGCCTACAATAACTCTAGGCAATTATAAACTAATGTTCACAAAGATTACTCAAGCATTAAAAACACAACGAATGACCTATCACAATCCTAGGTCAATTACAATTAAGATAAGAGACAACCAATCAATATTCAATACCTAGGTTTCATAGATCTAAGCAAACACACAAGTAAATTAGCCGGACATGGAAAACATGCAAGCATACACACATACAATTGAATACATAATTGAATCAATGAAGTAAATTACTTATCTTGTTGTAAAATAGGGTATGAGAACCCTAAGATACTGCCCAAGACATCCAAAAATCATTATTAGGTTTTACCCCACAAAACTACCTCTCCAAAAGTCTAAAAATTTGAATTCTATATATAGAGTTACAACTTGCGACGGCGTCACTCTTTAAATGTGACGCCCTCGGATCGCCGCCATTAGGGTTTCATCTTGACCACGTCAACCTTGTGACGGCGTCACCTTATGGTTGTTGACGTCGTTGGGATATGAATCTAGGTCGTCTGAGTTGTGACGCCCTACTCTTTAAAACCTGACGATGTCTGGTACAAAATAGCAATTTCACTACTGAGCCGTCACAAATTTAGAGCACGATGCGACGGCGTCGCCCTCTAACTGTGACGCCGTCACCTTGAATTCCAGCAGCTTGAGTGTCTTGATCTTGACTTGGCCATTTTCTTCATATATTCACGCCTTTTCGTCCGAATAAGTGTCATTCCAGCAATTTGCCTTCAAGAGACCTAAAAAGTGAAAAGGAACGAAATTAAGCAGTAACGGATATAAAAGTGGTCGATTAAGGGCTTAAATGACCTCTCAAAAGTGTACCTTTTAAATCATTATCACACTTTCAGGTAAAATACGAGCATTGGAGCTAATGAAACGCGGATTTGGAGAGTTTATTGAAAATATATGATGATATGCCTATTTTGAAGTAATTACGGCGTAACTCTTCTCTCACATTACGCCGTAACATCAGAAAACCAACTAAACAGAAGATTACGGCGTAACTCCATCCTAAGATTACACCATAACTAATTAGGTTAAATGAGATTCCGCGCCGCTGCAAGATACGCCGTAACTCTTTCCATGATTACTGGGTAATCATGATTTATTGAAGATACTGCGTACCTCATTCCATGTGTTACGCCGTAACCAGCTTTTCCAGAGCAAATTAAGAAGATATTGATGTTACGGCGTGTAACATATTGGATTTCACATACACATCAAACCAAACACAAAGTAGGCGTATAAAGAGTTCTAGAGAGAGAAAGTTAAAGGTTTAGGGAACTTTAGTGAGAGAAAGAAAAGTCTTATTATGAGCTCCAACTCTCTACCTTGGGAGGTAGAGAGTATTTATAGTCATTACATAAATCGCCACCTATCGGGCTATGGATCAGGCATACAGTGGGTAAAGACCCGCCCGTCCTCCACGGTGTTAGTTAAACTAAATACTACTTAACTTATAATAATCTACGACTACGAGCTTTCTAATGATTACATATTCTTGAGGTGACCGACTCTTTAATAACAGGATTTACTAAATCCTAACAATCTCCCCCTAAGGGAGGTCACCTCAAACATATACTAAAATTACTAGAATACAAACAGATATTACATTAAAAATTTGTTCTTGCATTCTTGATGTAGTACTTTGCTCCGAAGTTCGTAGTCATCGATTCTTCTCATTACATGTTTGGTTAATCCAAGTGAAGGTCCTTTTACTGATCCACGTGATAATAATTTTGAGCCAGCTTTTGAGATCATCAGCAAATATCAATCTCTGACTCATCCATTGTGGTCTTGGTATTATGTGATGTTGTGACATATGGACCGACATGCTCACATTCTGGATCATGAAATATTCTCATCAGAGTAGCGGAAGCTTTTGTTGATTCATGATATTGGCAGCAGCGTAGCAGAAGCATGGAGTGAAAATATCATAGTCATTGATGCACTAATCATGATTTCTTTTGAGATGAATGTGTTAAGTGAGCAAGCGGCTATGGATTGACCGCTTCATTCTGATCAGCTGCAAACGTAGGGCGTACCTGCATACAACAGTTAGCAATAAATCGCACGAAAGTGTCTTTGATCACTTTCGTTGAATTGAGGTACACGGCCCACGGTTCCCCGTTGATCAGTACAAGTACTGCCTGTGATCAGGTATAATTCCAAAGAATTTCCTTGACAGGGTTTCGCAGCTGCTCTAGCTGTTCTCAAACCGGAATGTCTCAAAGAAGACAACACGGAGTGAGTAAACCAGCGAATATAGATTTACTGATTGATGAAAAGATATTTGAAAAACAATCGTGTATTGCTCAATAGAAATTGTTTTTGCAATACAACGAAGGTTTTAATGAAAATCAATTATCAATCATAAAACACCTTTTGATTTGAAATATTCGTACACGGTCGATGTGCTAAAGAAAAAAGTTTTTAAGCACAATGACCGGTTTTTCAAAGGTATCCGTCAATCCATAACCTGAACCAGGATTGATTCAAAAGATTGAATCGCTCCATTGTTTCTGTTCAGTTGTCACATGGTTGATCTATTGAATAGATCTCACATGCCACCTACCAGGAGCTTGTTTGATGTTGGCTCCAGAAGGCTTTCCATCTTCATTGTGAATATTTTTACATATCACTCGGATGTTCTGGCAATACCACAAGGATAATGCGTAGGACTCAAGATATAATCTCTCTTTCCACATTGTGTGAAACAGAGAGTCTTCATTGAATGTGTCCTAATGAGATTTATGATGATCTCGTGGCTCTAGACTCAATTTGTGAATATTTGGATCCTGTATCGGAGACTAGGGAGAGGGTCTCCTTCTTCAATATCAACAATCTCTAAGAGAAAGTCGATAGATAATGTCGGTTCCCCGTGAGAATGAAACAAGTCCTTTTAAGAGGAACTTGAGTGGTTTGGGAAGTTGAAGTGCAGTGCGTCACTGGGTCCATGACGTCTTGTCTTCAATACCGATGTTACCTTGGT
>BPTQ01000005.1:105147245-105193761 GCA_019973895.1 Chrysanthemum seticuspe | reverse complement strand
GCAGCTGCTCTAGCTGTTCTCAAACCGAAATGTCTCAAAGAAGACAACACGGAGTGAGTGAACCAGCGAATAGAGATTCACTGATTGATGAAAAGATATTTGAAAAACAATCGTGTATTGCTCAATGGAAATTGTTTTTGCAATACACGAAGGTTTTAATGAAAATCAATTATTAATCATAAAACACCTTTTGATTTGAAATATTCGTACACGGTCGATGTGCTAAAGAAAAGAGTTTTTAAGCACAATGACCGGTTTTTCAAAGGTATCCGTCAATCCATAACCTGAACCAGGCAGAGAAGTCGAATAATGTCGGTTCCCCGTGAGAATGAAACAAGTCCTTTTAAGAGGAACTTGAGTGGTTTGGGAAGTTGAAGTGCAGTGCGTCACTGGGTCCATGACGTCTTGTCTTCAATACCGATGTTACCTTGGTAACCACCAGTAGCAAATGAATTGAACCCGGTTTCTACCCTAAGGTTGAATAATTGGAGGGCTATTTGTTTTCACCCTTTTCTCATTAAATTCCTTTTCATTCTTCAACCCCTTCAGTGCTTACCGAGACTTCATAGCTAGAACTTTGCTGTGTTTATTCCAGTACTAGCTCAGTCTCAGTCCGCACTCTTCCCATATCTCATTTTTCTCCTTTTTTCAATATACCTAAGGACTTCTACACTATCTAGTGGATTGTCCCTGGGTAGATCCCTCCGGTTCTGGCGGATTATGGGAACAAATACCTAACCTTATCATCCTTATATCACTGTACATAAAGTAAATTTGGTCGGTCTATTTGGTATTGTTTATCTGCCATTGAAACCAATTGAAAACCATTTGAAAATCAATCCAGATACTTGTGATATATTATCAAAGCATTTTGTACCTGAATTGTTTTGATATTTTTAGAACAAGAGCTCCCCCTTAACATGTGCATCAAGTGCTTGGAATCGTTTTGCACACGGAGGCAAGAGAAAGAATTAACTTCTTTAATTACCATTTTTTAAAAGATATCAACATCACTTCCCTGATCAAAACAGGTAGATAAAGCATATAAGGGAAGGATGAGGTTTTCATAAGCTTGCTCCCCCTCAATATGTGCATTGAGGTTTGAAAGAGTTTTGCACATACAAGAGGGAACCTGCACATTGAAATAAATTGATCACGTTTCAGATCTTTGTGGTTTAAGATAGATGCTCCCCCTCAACATGTGCATGGAAAATTTGAAATCGTTTGGCACATGTGGGAAGGAGAGCTTGTACATCCTTATAAGACCATTTACCGAATTATCAGATTAAATCCAATTTAAATCACAAATTCTCCCCCGATCACAATTATCAAATCATTTGATATTTGTGATCTCTGTAGATTTAAATTGATTTTGAAATGTTTCAAGGAGAATTGTAACTTGATTATGAAAGCGTTTTATCTGATAAGGATCGATTTTTAAGACTTTAAACTCCATTGAATAAACATGCATGGTTATCTTTTGAAAACAATTGTATGACAAATAACTTTTTGATTTAATTGAAATCATTCTCCCCCTCAATCAATGACATAAGTTGTTGATTGAGAGATAGATATTTTGACAAATTTTTTAAGTCCAGATGATTATCAAAAATAGAGTTCGTATTATTTTTCAAAACAACTAGTTTTCATTAGATAGTAAGGATTAGTTTAAAGAATCAGAGCAAGAAATTTGAAAACCACGAAAAAGTATGGCTCTGTTCTGTCTTTGAAAAGCGGGTTACTGCCTGAAATGACAATAAACCATGTGTATGAGAGAGCAAGTTGAAAAAGTATGGCTCTGTTCTGTCTTTGAAAAGCGGGTTACTGCCTGAAATGACAATAAACCATGTGTATGACAAAAACGGTGTGGTGGAACTTTACTTTGTGAGGACTGAATACCAGTTAGCAGACATCTTCACCAAAGCTCTTCCTAGAGAACGTTTTGAGTTTATTCTTCCACGACTGGGTCTTAAAAGCCTTCAACCAGAAACACTCAAACGTCTTCAAGAGGAAGAAGAGGAGTAAAAGGTTTCCTTCATCTATCCCCTGTAAATATTTTTTTCGAAAGTAAAGTTCCACCACACCGTTTTCAACTTGCTCCCTGATGAAATGATGTCGAATGTCGATGTGCTTTGCTCTTGAGTGTTGTACGTTGTTGCATGAGAGAGCAATAGCACTTTTATTATCACAGTACAGAGGGATTTTATTGAATTCAAAGCCATAGTCAGATAGTTGGGATCTCATCCATAGGATTTGAGCACAACAAGATGACATGGCTATGTATTCCGCCTCTGTAGAGGAAATAGAAGTACTCATTTGCTTCTTTGAATACTAGCTCACAAGCTTATCACCCAAAAACTGAGCACCTCCAGACGTACTTCGACTAGTATCTTGACATCCTGCATGATCAGCATCTGCATAGGCTGTTAGTGACATACCGGTGTCCTTCGGGTACCAAAGTCCCATATTGATGGTTCCTTGGAGATACCGAAAGACCCGTTTAACCGCTTCAAGGTGCTTTTTAGTAGGCTTAGCCTGGTATCTAGCACACATGCAAACAGCGAACAAGATGTCTGGTCTACTAGTTGTGAGGTACATCAGGGATCCAATCATACTACGATATTTCGTTTGGTCTACCATGATCCTTGAGTGGTCCTCATCTATTTTAGTACGTTCAATCATGGGAGTGTCAACAGGGTCACTAGAATCGAATCCAAATTTCTTTAAAATCTCATTTGCATATTTAGATTGATTTATAAAAATGCCTCCTGGACTTTGTGAAATTTGTAATGCAAAGAAAAATGACATTTGTCCCATCATTGACATTTGAAATTTAGAACCCATTTCATTTGAAAAACGGTCACACTCATTGGGGTCAGTCGAGGCAAAGATGATATCATCAACATAAATTTGAACGTGAATTAAATGTTTGCCTGACTTTCTGGTGAACAATGTAGGATCAACTGCTCCTTTGCTGAAACCGATAGATAGAAGAAACTTTGATAGCATATCATACCATGCCCTTGGAGCTTGCTTTAAACCGTACAGAGCCTTCTTCAAACGATAGACGTGAGTAGGATGCTCTGGATTCACAAAGCCTTCGGGTTGGCTGACGTAGACGACTTCTTTAAGATCTCCGTTCAGAAATGCCGTCTTTACATCCATCTGATAGACTACCATGTTCTTACTGGCAGCATTAGCCAAACAGATTCTGATTGCCTCGATACGAGCAACAGGAGCAAATGATTCTTCAAAGTCAATACCCTCCTCTTGATGGTATCCTTTAGCAACCAATCGAGCCTTGTTCTTTAGGACATCACCATGCTCATCAAGTTTCACTTTGAAGATCCGTTTTAGAGCAATGATCATAGCACAATCTGGAGCAGGTACTAATTCCCATACATCAAGTCGATCAAACTCATGAATTTCTTCTCGCATGGCATTGAACCAGCTGTCTTCATTCATGGCAGTTTTAACATCTTTTGGTTCGATCTTAGAGAGTACGGAGTTGAAGAAGCACCATAAGGCATCGGTTGCAAGTTGTTTCCGTGTTGATACTGGACGAGAGGGATTTCCAATGTTTTTGTCTAATGGATGATTGTGAGTCCATTTTCTAAGGTGTTCATGTGGCAGTTGTTGAGGGACTGAGGTAGCCGAGTCGATGTCTCCTGAAGAAGATGGTTCTAATGATGATTCAGGGGCAAATATGTTTTCAAATAGAGCATCTTCAGGAGTAGCAAAGGGATTAACTTCATCATTGATGCCAGAAACAGTTCCATAATGTACATTCGAAGATTGATGATTTGTTGATGAGACTGAGTTATCAGCATCAGGCGCTTCTTAACTTAATGATATTGAGACTGAAGGATTGACTTCATTCTCAGGGATATGAGCAGCCTCTGTTGTGGGAATTGACAGTTCATTAGCACTTGGCTCATAGAGTTCATCAAACATAGGATCAAACAATTTCTTTAAATCATCTTCAGATGGAGGTACATATGGAGTTGCTGGAGAAGAATTTGGTACAAGGGATGAACCAATGGGACTGTTTTGAAGTGCGGGTCCTGAACTGGATTGTCCAGGAGCCATTTGACCGGTCAGCTCATCAAACGTAACGTGAATTGTTTCCATGATATCTCGGGTTCTCTTATTGTAGATTCGGTAACCTTTTCTGTTTGGTGCATAGCCTACAAATACTCCAATGTCTGCTTTGGCTCTCAGTTTTCCTAAATCTTGACCATCATTAGTTGGATAACATAAAGCACCAAACACACGAAGGTATGATAGATCAGGTTTTCGATTGTAGACAAGTTCGTATGGAGTCTTTCCATGAGATGTGTGAATTAGAGATCTATTTTGAGTGTAACAAGCAGTGGAAATAGCTTCAGTCCATAGAAACATTGGAACCTTTGAGTAGATCAGCATTGTCCTTGCAGCTTCTACAAGAGTTCGGTTTCGTCTTTCAACTACACCGTTCTGTTGAGGAGTTCGAGGAACACTTCTTTGAGGACTGATTCCAACATTTTCATAAAATTCATTGAGTACTTTATTAACAAACTCAGTTCCATTGTCAGTTCGGACGATTCGAACTGTTTTGTTGAGTCTGATCTGAAGTTGTTTAATGAGTTTAATGATGACATCTGGAGTTTCGTACTTTGTCCTCAAAAACTTAACCCAAGTGAATCGGGAGTAGTCATCAACCACTACTAACACATATCTCTTCCCATTAATAGTTTGCACTCTCATTGGACCGCACAGATCCATATGAAGGGTATGAAGAACTTCCATTACAGAGTTTGTGGGTTTTGGTTTGTGGGCATATTTCGTGCTTTTTCCCAATTGACAAGCTGAGCAAAGATGATCTTTTTCATATTTTAATCTGGGTAAGCCTCTGACTAGATCCATTCTGGAAAGGTTTTTTATGGTACCAAAGTTCAAGTGATTGAGACGACGATGCCATAACCAAGACTTTGTTTTAGAAGCCTTTGACAGCAAGCAGATTGGAGAGGACTTCATCATGTCATCGATAGAGATGGTGTATAGGTTTGAACCTCGGGTACCTCTTAACAATTCTACACCATCAAGTTCTCTAACGAAACAAGTATGTTTTCTAAAAGCTACTTCTAGATCGGAATCACAGAATTGACCAACAGAGCACAAATTATGACCAAGACCTTCCACATAATATACCCTGGAAATTACACTTTTACCAACCACATAATCTCCATAACCCATAATAGCTCCAAAATGGTCGTTCCCGAATCTAACTATCCCGATGAATTTACTCACGAAGTTCATGAGCCACGACCGGTCGCCAGTCATATGCTTGGAACAGCCTGAGTCCAGGTACCACAGAACGATTTGAACGATCTGCAGTTGAACACAGACAAGAATGGATAACTGGATAATTGGGATCCCCATGCAAGAATGGGTTCCATTTGGTTAGTGACAGTGATTGGAACACCCACATCAGAAATAGAAACATTCATATCAGAAATTGAGGCAATGGAATCATTATGAATAGATGCAGTACTAGTGTCCGTATTTGCCCTATTCAAAGTATGTTCACTTCTTAAGGGAATAGTTCTACCAGTAGGCATCCATTTTCTAGTGGGCATTGACTCATTAACCTTATAGCCAAAAGGTATCCATTGATAACATATCTTACTAAATGTTCTTCCTGTGGGTTTCCACTGTTTTGTAACTCTCTTTCGCCTCTGCCTTTTAGCCTTTTTATCATGAATTTTTGCATTAGCAATATTAACTGGGAGTATGACAGCATTAGACAAAACATTCACACCACATTCAGGATTAGAAACAGAATTCAAGCAGACATCATTACAAGGTTTGCAAATAGTATCAGAATTCGAATTAATTACAGTACGCCTATGGCTAATACTAGAATCAACACGATTCGTTTTATTCGACTCAAGCTTAAAGTTCCTGGGTTGGTCTTCTACTCTCTTCCAATGCACATTCTTAGCTTGCGAGGTCCTATCATTCCTTGTGTTGTCTTGAGACTTTGACCTGCTCGCTTTAATATCACTGATTACTCCTGTAGAGGGAATGGGAACATTAGTTGGTTTTGCTACTCTTTGCATCTCCTTTTTATATGTGCTGGGATCTGAATTACATGCAGGCACACTAAGGTTTACTTTCTTAACACTAGAAGTGTTGGGATTCGTACTCCTAGAAGGCATACTAGAGTTCGATTTCTTAGCTTTAACAGATCTGGAATCTGAACTACTTGAAGGTATACTACAGTTCTCATTCAAAACATCGGGCATCGAATGGATATCATACTTGGCACTAGGAATAGAACACGGAATCAAAGGATTAACTCGCTCACCTAAAGACTTAGGGCATATTGTGATTACGCATTCTAGAATTTCTTGAGATCGTTTGGCATATAAGCATGCATGCCCAATTGCATTGTCAAGTGGTTTTTCTAACTTATCCTCTTCAACAATCTCACGGAGACATTCTAGACAATCCTTAAGGTATGAGAAATATGTTTGAATAGCAAGTTTGTTATTCCTGGGATGAGGAGGAACATATTTCACAGACAAAGCCTATTTATTACAAACATTTACCTTTGATCCACCATTCTCCCCATTGGTCATTGCCATTTTCCCTTTTACCTGGCTCTTCAGATTCTCAATTTCCTTTTGCAATGAAGCTATTTGTTCGGTATTTTTGTTATGAGTGACCTTTATTGATTCAAATAACTCATTGAAATGACGTTTAATCTTTTCATTTTCTTCAAGAAAGCTTTCGTTTTCCTTTTGTAATGCATTTACTAAGTTTTGAAGATGAAACGTTTGAGAATTCTGAGAATCTAAAGGAGAGGCATTTGGGAACCAGTAACATTGTTCTTTTGACCCTTAAATTGAGATATTTGGGCTTTCAACTTTCTGATCGTGTTACAATGAGCTTGAATCTGTTCATCCCGTTTGTTAATTTGAAAAACTGCATCAAACTCTGGAGCATCTGAGGATGTCTTGATATTTGAAGTTTTGACATTTTCTTTAAGATGTTGATATTTTAGTTGTAAGTTGAAATGCTCAACCTCTAGTTTAGAAAAATTTTTAACCAAATTGTCGTGATCATCCAGTTCAATTTTCTCATTTAGTTTAGAATTAGTCTTTTCAAGCTCAATGACACGATCATGGGAGACTTTCAGAGCAACAGATAATTCATGAAATTGATAAGCATTAATGGAACAATTTGTAGCAGTGAAAAACACATCTTGAGCAACACATTCAGTAATAAGAGTCTCATTCAATTTGTGCAAGTTCTTCCTCTCAATCTCATTATATTTTAGTGCTCGCTCATAGTCACTAACCTCAACTATCATTGCATCAAATTCATTTTCCATTTCTTTAATGTCTAAATTCATTCCCTTTTTAAGACTTTCAAAATGATCTTTTAGTTGTTTAAAGAAAGGCATGACTTCAGTTAAATAACATTCTTTTGTTTGCTCAAAACCCCTTTCCCTTCAGTTATACCAGTGGGTGTGATCCTTTTCTTACAAGTTTTCTCAAAATCAACAAATAGTTGAAAAATAACATATTGACTGATTAAGGTCTTGCTTTTAGTGGCAATAGTCCTAGGAACTAAATGCATTGGTGTATTGGGAGGATACACAGTTGCTGAAGGCATTTTCCTAAAAGGGGGGTTAGTTACAACAAGATTCTCTGCTTTTTGCTTATCTAAATCCTTTTTCCAAAACACTTGTTCGCGTGTTAACAATGTCTGAGGCTTAAACATGTTCAAGGAAATCCAATTCTCCTTCTTGTAATCATGGGGTGTGATATTTATTTTCTTCTCTTTGCATTTAGGATCATCTAGTTTCTTGTTCATCTTTTCCCTAGTGACTTCATCTGATTTCTTATCTTCCTTAGTGCACTCAACGCAACTAGGTTTCTGTCTAGGCTTAAGGATTTCATTGCCATCATAAAGAACCTTATGAGCATTTCTAGCCTTCTTTATGACCTCTGGATTTGGTTCTTCAACAAGGGGAATGCTATGCTTATCGCTTAAGACTCTATGCTTAGTGATTAAGTGAGCAGTCTGAATGGTATTTCCTTGTATGTACAACTTATTTTCAAGCTTGTTTTTCAAGGTTTTTAGATTAGAAAAATCATTCAAAAGTTTTGATTCCTTAGCACTGAATTCTTGCTTAAGCATTTTAACATTTTCTTGAAGTTCTTGTTTTTGCTTAGCAGTTTTAGAAAGCTTTTCTTGTAAGGAGTTTAACTCTTGTTTTTAATACTTCTTCTCTAAACCTACTTTTTCTAATAGTTGTACGCATTTGGTCATCCATTTCCTGCTCACGGGTGGTCAACTCAAATTTTGCACGTTGTTCATAAATAGCAACACGTTCTTTATAGGCATTCAGTTCAGAGATGACAGAATCATCAGGGGCACGTGCAGTGTATTCATCAAAAGCATAGTCACCATTGACTACATAAGATACATCACTTGGTACAATCACACTTTCACTTTGTTTCACATATTGATCATATGGGACAACATTGATATTACCCATATTTTCAATATCTGACTTAATAATTACAGTTGATTGTACTTCGTTATGTATCTTTTGCTCATCAACTTCATCGTATAATTTTAATACCTCATAAATGATTTTGTCTTTGGATGGACCAGCCTGTGGTGATGAAGAGACTTTAGGAGAGACCATTGTAGAAATGCTAGCCATGAAAATGGTTTGTGCAGTGGGTTCTTCATCAACATCAGAGTCGTATGCATCACAATCAGCTACTTGAAAGGCATTCTGATGATTATGGCCTATCTCCTGAATTGGTTGCTCATCCACATCTGCATCATATGTCTTAGCATTTCCCTCAGCCAAGAACAATAACTCCTCTTCATCCAAAGCTGCACCATTATCCTGAGCTTGCACAAGCAACATCTTATCCTTGAAGTACTCGGCATTCTGAGGGAGTTTTGGCGATGTGCAGTTCCTTGCAATGTGTCCCTCACCTCCACAATTGTAACATTTGATTGGCTTTGTTTAACTCTGGTTTCCATTCCTTCCCCTATTCTGATTTGCAGCATAACCTCTACCAGCTCCACCTCTTGCTTGTTCGTACTGTCTTTCTTGAACTGGCTGCACCATAACCTTCCCATCTCTGACAGTGGCTTGATTGTGTGGATTGGATGCAGTTCTGAGATTGTTGTTGGTGTGTGGAAGAGAGTTCAAGTTTTGACTAATCAGGAGAGCCAGTTGATTAATGAAGTTTCCCACCTGTGCATCAGCATCAGCTTGTTTGAACATAGGATCAGGAATGAGTTTGTGATTACCATTACCCATGGGTATGACTTGTGAGGCTTTGGTTGTGATTCCGATGTTTGAGTAGAAGGCAGTTGAATCATTTGATGAGCTTGTCTCTCCCTGGTTGGTTTTGAACTGATTAAGAATCCTTTTTTCAAACATAGCATGTATCTCATTCTGAAGGAGGAAGGCATAGAGTTGCTCATAGTTTGTATTCTTCAATCCTTTGGTTAGCTTTACAGAGGTGACAAACTTGTGCCATTCGGGATTCATGTTGTTCACAAACTTTGAGTTCAACTGAATGTTTGGCATAGTCATTCTGATGTTCCTCATATCATTAACAAGCTTGTGGAATCTCACATAGTACTCATAGACACTCTCATCTGGTTTCATCTTGAAGTGTTCAAATTCATCATAGAGTTGTGATTCTATGTCTTCCATAGTTAATTCAGAACCTGAGAGAAGCATCTTGACATTATCCCACACTGCCTTGGCTTTGGTGTTGTAATTGATCAGCTTGTAGATATCTTTTGGAAGACCTTGAAGTACGATGTTAGAAGCCCTGATATCAGCATCGAATCTCTTTTTCTCCGTATCATCGAGCTCATCATATGTCTTTGGTCTGTCAATTCCATAGATCATTGTTCCATCTTCAGCTGTATCAATTAAGTCTCTAGTAGTCTCAACCCGATACGGTCCTTCATCAATGGATTTGAGAATGTAGACTCCATTTTCCTTTCCAAGACAGTACAATCTGATTCGTTGAGCCCAAGAGTCGTAGTCAGTTCTGTCAAGCATGGGTGGACGAGTATCTGAACCAGCTGCTTGGACATCCTCGGCAACAGTAGAGATGATTGTAGGAACGTTGGTAGACATGATGACAGATTAAACGGGATTTTATAACTCTCTGATTAAACCGGGAAATAGATTCTTTCACGGGATTTTACTAAATCAAGAGAAAACCTGAACCAAGTCGCTAAGCACCAAGTTGCTAGTAAAATTTTGACAGCAAGTCGTTAAGCACCAAATCGCTAAATTGACAAGTCGCTAAGGAGCAACTCGCTAAGAACCAAATCGCAAGCAAAATTTTGACAGCAAGTCGCTAAGCACCAAGTCGCTAAGTTGTCAAGTCGCTAAAGAGCAACTCACTAAGCACCAAATCGCTATCACCAAGTCGCTAACAAACTTAAGTACAAGTCGCTAACTTTCACCAAGTCGCTACCCGTAGTGGAGACTCCACTAAGTGTACTGTTTGTCGGCTTGTCTCAATAGACAAGTCGCTAGCTCAACTCGCTAAGGCCTTCAACTACAACTCTCTACCAAAATACAAAGCAAGTCGCTACCAAGAAAACTTGTCTGTGGCTTAAGTTGCTAGCAATAAAAACACATAAACATCACTTTTCAATCCAAAAACAACCCAAGCACGATGATTCAAGCTTAACAAATCAAAACCCAAGCACATACAATGATTCTAAACACAAAACTACACTCAAGTTTCAAACTTTAACACTAGAAATGATCCAAATGATGCAAAAACCACTAAACTTTTTCAAACTCTAAAGCCACCTAAAAGTCACTAGAAATCCAAATATATGTAAGAGATGATCAAACCATGGCTCTTGATACCATTTGTAACATATTGGATTTCACATACACATCAAACCAAACACAAAGTAGGCGTATAAAGAGTTCTAGAGAGAGAAAGTTAGAGGTTTAGGGAACTTTAGTGAGAGAAAGAAAAGTCTTATTATGAGCTCCAACTCTCTACCTTGGGAGGTAGAGAGTATTTATAGTCATTACATAAATCGCCACCTATCGGGCTATGGATCAGGCATACAGTGGGTAAAGACCCGTCCGTCCTCCACGGTGTTACTTAAACTAAATACTACTTAACTTATAATAATCTACGACTACGAGCTTTCTAATGATTACATATTCTTGAGGTGACCGACTCTTTAATAACAGGATTTACTAAATCCTAACACGGCGTAACTCTCAACTTAAGTTACGTCATAACTAGATCTGGCCTATAAATACCAGCCCTAAATATGCATTTTAGATCATCTCTTCTCCTCCCTTTCAAAGGGGACGATTCGGGAAAATCATCCCATTTCACACACAACATCAGTGAACGTGAGTAGAAGTCGAAGGCAGATCTAGAGGAGCATACGGAGCTATCTCCAAGGGAGAAATCACTCCCTTACGATAAGCATTAGCATTTTATCTTTTCTTTACTTTCAATTCATGTATTTCGTAATGTTAAACATTGAATCGATTGTTTTAGTTAATATGAGCGGCTAAGCACCTCTGGTGCTAGCCTAGTTATGATTCCTTAATTGTTTTGTTTATGTTTACATTGCTTCTGTATAATTATTTCTAAGTGTATGCATGCATAGTTTGTTGGTAGCTACCCTTGTTTCGGTAGTTTTGAATGGCGGTAATGGCTAGTTACTTAGGAGATATGACCAACTGACCCTAAGTAGGTAGAATGAGTGGGAAGGGTAAGATATGACCAACTGACGACCCTTTCTGCTTGTGCGATTTGACCAACTGATCACCTACCGTTTGGATGAACTTAAGAAGTCGGGGATGAGTGTTTAAGATGCTAGCGCCCGGGCACTCATTATTATGAATCTTGCATGCAGCGGTACTTAATGACTTGGCTTAGGGGACTAAGAACAACTGGACTTATGACGGGTCACCTGACTTCTCCAGTGGAACCCTTTGCTAATAGGTTAGGACGAACTGACCAAATGCTGTCCTAGCGACTTTCACCCCACCTGAAGTAATTGGAAGTAATTAGACGTAAACATAACTTGATAGGATGAGTAACTAGGTTAGCACCCCTCTCCTCTATTGATCACAACCCTCACCTTTATTTGCTTTCATATTTTATTTTCTTGTCTTAGTAGTAATTAATCACTTTTAGGTAAAATACGAGCATTGGAGCTAATGAGACGCGGATTTAGAAAGTTTATTGAATATATATGATGGTATGCCTATTTTGAAGTAATTACGGCGTAACTCTTCTCTCACATTACGCCATAACAGAAGCGTGGCTCAGAAAACCAACTAAACGGAAGATTACGGCGTAACTCCATCCCGAGATTACGCCGTAACTAATTAGGTTAAATGAGGTTCCGCGCCGCTTCAAGCTACGCCGTAACTCTTTCCATGATTATGGGGTAATCATGATCTATTGAAGATACGGCGTAACTCATTTCATGTGTTACGCCGTAACCAACTTTTCCATAGCAAATTACGAAGATATTGATGTTACGGCGTAACTCTCAACTTAAGTTACGCCGTAACTAGATCTGGCCTATAAATACCAGCACTAAATATGCATTTTAGATCATCTCTTCTCCTCCCTTTCAAAGTGGGCGATTAGGGCAAATCATCCCATTTCACACACAACATCAGTGAACATGAGTAGAAGTCGAAGGCAAATCTAGAGGAGCATACGGAGCTATCTCCAAGGGAGAAATCACTCCCCTACGATAAGCATTAGCATTTTATCTTTTCTTTACTTTCAATTCATGTATTTCGTAATGTTAAACATTGAATCGATTGTTTTAGTTAATATGAGCGGCTAAGCATCTTTGGTGCTAGCCTAGTTATGATTCCTTAATTGTTTTGTTTATGTTTACATTGCTTTGGTACAAATTATTTCTAAATGTATGCATGCATAGTTTGTTGGTAGCTACCCTTGTTTTGGTAGTTTTGAATGGCGGTAGTGGCTAGTTACTTAGGAGATATGACCAACTGACCCTAAGTAGGTAGAATGAGTGGGAAGGGTAAGATATGACCAACTGACGACCCTTTCTGCTTGTGCAATTTGACCAACTGATCACCTGCCGTTTGGATGAACTTAAGAAGTCGGGGATGAGTGTTTAAGATGCTAGCGCCCGGGCACTCATTATTATGAATCTTGAATGTAGCGGTACTTAATGACTTGGCTTAGGGGACTAAGAACAACTGGACTTATGACGGGTCACCTGACTTCTCCAATGGAACCCTTTGCTGATAGGTTAGGACGAACTAACCAAATGATGTCCTAGCGACTTTCACCCCACCTGAAGTAATTGGAAGTAATTAGACGTAAACATAACTTGATAGGATGAGTAACTAGGTTAGCACCCCTCTCCTCTATTGATCACAACCCTCGCCTTTATTTGCTTTCATATTTTATTTTCTTGTCTTAGTAGTAATTAATCATTCCCACCTTAAAATCTATTAAAATCTGTGACACCTAGACTTAGTTTAAATCCGCACACATAGCTCTTGGGACGACCTCGGTTTTACCGAATACTACACTACACACGACCGGGTACACTGCCTGTTAGTGCATTAGGGTAGACCATAGGTATAACGAGAACTTATAAATATTAAAACCTGATCAGTAAAACCTGCATCACCTTTGCAATCCCTTTTAATGTGACCAGTTTTGCCACATTTCTAAGAAGTAGGGTTAGCCTTCTTGTTAGGGTCAGCCCTTGTGTTATCATGATGTTTACCCTTTATCCTTAGCCATGAGGTTCCAACATTTTTTCCTGAATTTTCGTAGGAGTTGTCCTCATGTCCCTTGCTGTCATTATACCTAGTGGAGTTGTTATGATCCACCATATTGAAAACAGATGCACCAGTAACATTGCTACTCTTTGGCTTGTCATTATCCTGTACCCTGAGTGATTCCTCAATGCGCAGATGACTGCCCAACTCAACAAAAGTTAACTCCTCCTTCTTATGTTTCAGAGTATGTTTGAAATCTTTCCAAGAAGGAGGAAGTTTATCAATGACACAAGAGACTGAAATAGCCTCATCCATGTGCATTTTGTGTTGTGTAAACCTTCCAAATATACCAAGAAGTTCATTGTATTATTCCATAACTGGTCTTGAATCAGTCATTTTGTAATTTGTGAAATTACTTACAAGGAACTTCTTACTTGATGCATCCTCTAAATAGGCACGGTACCGTAGGTATTTAATGGTATCGTCCCCCTGTCTAACGTTTTTTCACTATTCGCTTTAGTTTTTTTACTTTCTTTCCCACAAAACATGCAATCTTTTTGTAGTTCCTATACCCCAAATCACATGAAACCATACATCTCTTTAACCTTAGGATAAAAACACTCACCGTTTTCAAATTATCATCACCCTTGGCTATTTAAAGCCTTCAACATGCAAGTATTTACTTGCACATTCTCTTCATCTTCAACCTTGAAACACTCTCAACCATGTTTTCCACTCAAGCCTCCACAACTCACATTTCAAAGAAACCTAGGATCACAATCAAGCCACCCACCATCTTCATTGATTTAATTAAAGAAGATTATGAGGTTGAGGTCAAAACACCACATTCCATAAGCACTCCTAGTTCACCATCACCACCTAATGATCCATCAAAGACGCCATCCACTAGAGCCACTTCATCATCTTCCTCCTCAATTAGGACTAGGCCAAACTTCTCACCACTTAGTCCTCATCAACCCATGGACATCACTCTAAATCTTTCACCAATTAGTCCTTTGGACTATGTCATTCCCATACCATCATCACCTTCACTCTCACCACCACTTATGGGTCATCCAATCCAACTCCATCCGGTTGACATTCATAGTGCAAATTTCCTATGTTATCTCCATAACCGAAACCTCATCTTTACTCTACGAGACGAACTTCATTTCATGTTCTCATATATTGAGCAATTCATGACACCACCTTCCGCTCTACTCACACCACCACCCGCACCAACATGTAGCCCAACCATCTAAGCACTTGTATGCTTAGTTTTCAAAAATAAATGTCTATGAATCATTTTGAGGAAGAAGCAAATCTTAGGGCCTCTCAAGTCAGTATAGATTTTTATATGCTTATAGTAGTATTTTTTTATGATGTTGTAATCATACTTTTAGTGTGATCTTTCTTTCTAATTAATGAATGGGATTTTGATTAATTGTCGTGGTTGGTTCAATCTTATTGTGTGGTTGGTTGATTATTTTTTGGCTATTTGTTTTAGCCATATTTTTTTTACGTTACATGGTTGAGATAATTGCTACTAGTTAGATATATTGCATTTGTCGTCTAAGTTGTTTTTGTAGCAAGAAACCATTGCTCGATTCCTTGGTGCCCTCCAACCGAAGGGGATCATACATCAAAAGGGAGCCTTTGCAACGTCGACTTCGTCTCGACATTCTTTTTGCTTCGACAAAAAAGGGAGAGAAATGGATAAACTCATCTTAAAAACTTGTTAATAATAATTGTTACATAAAATGAGTTTATATTTTCTTTCTAATTCTACCTCATCCAATATCTTTTCTTTGATCATTTAGTTAGTTTGATTTTGTTTAAGTGTGATCCAATCATCTATTCAAGCGATCACCTTCATTCCTCTACTAGTGTAAGAGAAGAACACATCGTATCGAGAAGATACAAAGTGTTGTAGTATTAGTTTAGTACACTTGTAACACTTGTTTGTTATACATCAAGTTGTTTGTCATCATATTTAGTTAGATTGTATGGATCGTTTTGATCATGTAGATATCATGAAGATCTTGTGTAGCTTGTGTTGTAATGTGTAGATCGTGTGTTGATCATATGAAGATCGGGTAGATATTTAGCTTGTGTGATTTGTGTTAAGATCGGGTAGATAGTGTGTGTGAGATTGGTTCTAGCTAGATTATAACTCGACATTTAGCTCAGTGTCAAAAATTAAGATAAGCGATGTTGTATGATTTTCTCCGCCTGAAGGGAATTTGTTGACATAGTGAATTGAACTCTCGAGTTGGGTACTCGGTAAGTGAAGTAGATGAGCTTCATTACCGAACCACTATAAATCTCGGTGTCTTGGTTTGATCTTTCCAACTTTCACCTTTGATCTTGCAACTTATATTTTCTAGTTACTATTGCTTGTTTACTTTAGTATAATCCTATTACGTTCATATTGTGATTGATTGATTTCACGGAAACTCGAATCATAGTTTTTCGAAAGTAATTTATATAACGAAGTAAACACAATAAAACTATTCAAAACCCCTTCTAGTTTTCCACAAAGACCTTAACCACAATAATTTTAATAGCAACGTTCATCACACTCTCATCATATTCATTAATAACCAATGATGATGCATACGCATCTCCATACACCACAACATGTAACCTCACAGATGAAGTCAACACGCAGCCTTACACCTATACGTAAAAAAGTATACGGCAATGGTCGTATAATAGACATAAGTCACAAGTACCATCCTGAGATGCTATCATGGAAATCTGATGATGGGCTTGGCTAGTTTCTCACGCTTTCAATGAGTATGAAGAAGAATGTCTCACATGCTAATGTTTCTGAGATGAAAATGGTGACACATGCTGGAACACATGTTGATGCTCCTAGTCATATGGTTGAGGAGTATTTTGATGTTGTATTTGATGTTGATACACTTGATCTTCATGTTCTTAATGGTGAGTTTGTAACAAGCATTTTGAAACAAGTACCTACCCATAGGGAAATGGCTATTTTACCTGAGAATAAGCAGAAGTAGTTTTGATAACACACAACTACTTCTACCCATAAATAAGTAGCTCAACACAAAAATAAGCAATCCCAAACACCCCTAAGCCGTTTTGGAAAATTTAAGCAAGTAGGTTAGAATTGCTTATTCAAATTGGGTAATTTGGAATGTGATTTGATCAGAAGTAACCAAACAATCAAACAACATATTATCCAAACATGATCTCTGTCGTCTTATGTTACAATTGATTACCTTTGACAGTTAGACCACACATAAGCACTTGTAGAACACAATCAAAAGGAAAAAAACATATTGTAGGTCTATTGGACGAAGTGGAAGTATTGCTCTTTTGGGACAAACAGGTAGATGTTATATGTTAGGTACAATCATGTAAATGTAGTATGATAGTTTTTCTCATATGCCAAGTATTCGTAAAACGACACCAGGTGAACAATATCGTACCAATTATTTAGAAAACGCAATTAGGACTTGTCGGGAGCGAAGTGTGACTTTTTTTTCACACATGACATATTAAGTTTGGGCAATTTTGTTATTATTATTATTATTATTATTATTATATATATATATATATATATATATATATATATATATATATATATATTATAACGCATCACTTTTATTAGAAACAAAACTATAGGATTACAAGAAATTAGTGGGGAGCCGCGAAAATCCATAATTCCTGTAACAGTAACCGATAAGTAGTCAATGCCTACAAATCGAATCAAATTAATGGTAGTGGATTGTTGTAATGATTGGTGATGGTGAGTGGAGACGAAGAAAAATGATGGTGGAAGAACACAAGACACGAAATGACCAAAATATCCTCATGTGCAAGGCACGTGAGGAAGTTAACGGATGTTGACTGACAGCAGGTAGTTAGTTTTTGTAAGGAACTCAGCGTGTATTTTGAGTACAAATTTAAATACGAACGACGTATTTTAGTCTATTTAATATAATATTTTTGCAGAGTATTGGATGCTAAAATTATTTAATTATGAGTAAATTAACTCTTTGAATACTTATGAGTATTTTATAACTTTTGAAATTTAAAAAGATATTAGTGTAATCGTATAGTTTTGTAAGTAAAGATATATACGTAATTCCTCAAAATATAATAATAATATCATATCAACCCTGTAAAATTTCTACACTTGTAAACTACTCACTATTCTCTTTTAAAAAGAAAATAATATACTACCTCCGTCCCAAATTATAAGTCCAGTTTGACTTTCAAAGTTCAACTTTGACCTTAAATAATTTTATTTGTATTACATAATATTTGATGCAAAATATATAAATCGATTGTGGTTTAAATGTATTTTCATTTGGTGTATTTTTCATCAAGTGTTTTATAATATAAACAAAAATATTTAAGGTCAAAGTTCGAATCAAAAAGTCAAACTGGACTTAAAATTTGAGACGGAGGGAGTATTAATATTAGAAAAATGATTTGTAGGCCTAAGTAGTGGACCTAAAAAGAGACCTACAAATGTGATTGGTGCATTTTAAAAATGATTGGTGATTATGAGGAGAGAGGAATTATGTATTTTAAAAATTGAATATGTAATTGAGTTAGGTCTATTTGTAGGTCTAGTTAGTAGGCCTATTTATCATAACTCTTAATATTATACTAGATCCAGTTTGGAGAGCAAACAAAACACTTGTAAGTAGTCAGACTTGTCTTCTCACCAAAACACTCTCCTCGTTCCCATCGAAACTCCCTCACAACACCCCAACCTTAAAACTAATAAAAATCACTCCGCCCCTTAAACCCGTTAAAAAAACACACACACAATGTTCTCCGCCACTGCTCCAACAGCCACCACAACACCTTACACCAACAACAAAACGTTAAAAAACAACAACAACCCTCTTCTTAGTACTATCACAGCAACCCAATTCCGATCAGGTAACCGATGTCGGAGAGTTTCTCCTGTGATGGTGATGAAGACTGATGAGTTGACTGCTGTTGGTTTGGAAAAAGAAAAGGAAAATAAGAAGAGTTTGGCTGATGAGTTGAGGTTGGGGAGTTTAACTGAAGATGGGTTGTCTTATAAAGAGAGATTTATTGTCAGGTGTTATGAAGTTGGGATTAATAAAACTGCTACTGTTGAAACTATTGCTAATTTGTTGCAGGTTGGATTATATATTTTGTTTTTTTGTACTTTGTGTTTTTGTTTTGAAGAGTTTGTTTATTTTTTAGAATTGTTAGATAGTTTACCTTTTTTTATTCATTGATGACTTATAAAATGATTGGTAAAAGTAATGTACTTGCATTCGGGTCGTTAGAGGGGGCAAATTACAAAAATAGCGATATTTTAAAAATGTACTTCGTATAGTGTGTTTGTTATTAATCATAGCAATGTAGTTTACTACGTCGTATTTCTTTTTACGAATAATAGCAATTTCAGGTTGCTATGATTGGTAATGAAATGGAGGTGTGTGTTGTTATTGGAAAGTTTCGTATTAGTTTTACTTCAATGGGTGAATGTTAGTTAAGGGTGATATGCTGAAGATCAGAAACGATGAGAACCAAATTACAATTTGGTTGGATTGGTTTTTGGAATTCTTTTTTTTTTCATTATTTTCTTAAAAGTATTACTCGATGGATGGGTTGTAATGTGTAAGGTTAAGGGGGATATTTTGAACCTTGGTGTTGGTTTTTTTCTTTTCTTTTTTTACCATTCGGTTCTTACTATAGAAACCAAGAACCAACCCATAATCCAGAAATTCGGTTTTGGTCCAAATTGAACCATTAACTGAAAATTTTGAACCATCATGTCCAATCCACATTTTGCGATTCGGTTACTTCCAAGTAGTTGGTGAACTGGACAATGCATGTATGAATTATGAAGATCAGTAGGTAATGGTGTGTGTTAGTATCGATCATTTATTCATATGTGTGTGAATGTGTATTGCAGGAGGTTGGAGGTAATCATGCTCAGAGTGTTGGATTTTCAACAGATGGATTTGCTACTACAATTACTATGAGGAAAATGCATTTGATATGGGTGACTTCACGAATGCACATTGAAATTTACAGATACCCTGCTTGGTAAATTTTAAATTTTTTCGACCACAAACTAAGGGGGTGTTGGGAATTGTTATTTGAACTGCTTATGTTTTTTTCTGAAATAATCAGAATCACATAATCAGTTGTGACAAAATGCAATAATCAGTTTATCATTCTCAGTTTACCTCGCCTCAATCCAAACTGTCAAACTGATTATCTGTTGTATCAAAATGCAGTATTTAGATATCATAATTTATAAGCAATCGAGTACACCCCCTGAACATATGTTTGGCATAGTTTATTTCTTCTTTCCGTATAATTTTATATTCTAAATGGTGTTATGTGTGTAGGAGTGAGGTACTTGAAATTGAGACCTGGTGTCAAGGTGAAGGAAGGATTGGGACTAGACGTGATTGGATTATCAAAGACCATTCGAATGGCGAGGTCATCGGAAGAGCTACAAGGTGCGTTTTAAATTTTATTCTTTTCCTCTTCTCTATGTGTTATCTTTGTAGCGACAGATTTGAACATTTTTTGTCATGGTTGTTTCATCCAAATATTCCTGTTCCATTTAGACTTATTCAGACTGTGGGTAGTTTAGACAAGTGAGCTGCTTATGAAATATAAAGATGTTGTTTGTGTTCATGATTGATACTGGTTATGCGTGAGGCTTTGCGTAGTCAGTAGTCTGGTTCTTGTAGTTTAGCCACACAACATCTCTTTGCAGCCGATATTAATTGAGATCTTAGGACCCTGATTGTCTGTTTATCTTTGACTGCAAAGTTATGAGTATAAACTAGAAGACTAGAATTCCCATCTGACCGTTTCTGATATGAATGCAGCAAGTGGGTGATGATGAACTCGGATACTAGAAGACTCCAGAAAGTCAATGATGCAGTCAGAGATGAAGTTTTGATATATTGCCCCAAGACACTGAGGTAGTCTTTTGCTTGCTAAATATTCCATTCTTTGTGATTTTATTGCTTTTAGTGAACTTGTCATATAAAATCGCCCTCAACTAAAAAAAACATTTGCATTGAAACCTAGTAAGGCCCAAAATACAAAGATTGTACACCGAGGGATGAATTTCCAGAAGGAAAACCAAGCACCCAAACAGCAGAAATGGAATATAGCATTGCCCTCTGATGTTTTTATTGATTGAAAATATTAAAACCATAACCCAACCATACTTTAGCTCACTGTAAAATCAGGCAGCACCTTCTATACATTTTTTTACAATTTGTGGCGAAGCAAAATCAGTATTGAAATAGTCTTTAATTTAATTCATAATTGACAAAAATCACAATTTATTCTCTATAAATCATCATTATATGTACTTTGTTCGTTACAGCTTATCTCTGTAACTAATTTATTTACCTGTATTACCACAAAAACCTCTGCCATGTTTCACTGATTGTGTTGTGGCTTTCAGATTGGCATTTCCGGAAGAGAACAATAACAGCCTGAAGAAAATAGCAAAACTGGATGATCCCGCTGAATATTCCAGGCTAGGACTTGTGGTAAGACCATAGTTTTTTTTCCGAATATAAGCTCTAATTCGATTGTTATAAGTATTAGCACTGAATAAAATCTTCACATTATTGCAGCCAAGAAGAGCCGATTTGGATATGAACAAGCATGTTAACAATGTTACCTACATTGGATGGGTTCTCGAGGTTAGTTACTAATCTCAGTGTTTCATTTTTCGTTCATAAGCTTCCGTTTTACATATGATGAGTCTTGGGATTAGTAAGGTTCATTTTTCGTGTTCCGTTTATATGCAAATGTGTACATTTTTCTAGTGTCATTAATCAATTAACTAATTACTAAGAAAGATGTTGATAAATTGTCTTTTTGACAGAGTATCCCACAAGAAGTCATCGACACTCATGAGCTACAATCTATCACCTTAGACTACAGGCGTGAATGCCAACATGATGACGTAGTTGACTCTCTCACAAGTTCAGAATCACTCGTCACAAAACTTGAAGGAAGCAACGGATCTGCTTCTTCCCCGAAAGAGGAAAATGATATGAGCCAATTTTTGCACATACTAAGATCATCTGGTGATGGTCTTGAACTGAACAGGGCTCGTACAGAGTGGAGAAAAAAACCAGCAAAAAGATAAGCACACCACAAACCGCATCTTTCGGTTGGTATATCATACCCTCTTGTTCTTGCCGTGTTGTGCCAATTTGTGTACCTCCTTAGATGGACTAGATTTCCAGATTTTCATACCAAACAATTTTATTCTTTTCCGTTTTCTAATTTTGGTTATCTTCATATATCTGTTATGCATGTAGAACTCATGAATCTTTTGTCTATGGAGTAATGTTTTTGATGGAATAAATAAATGTCTGTTTTCCCATATCTGGTAAATGTGAACATTGTCATAGTTGCTAACATGAAATTTTAGCCAGAGCATAACAGCAAAAAATATAATTGTACGAGAAAACTGTTGGCAATGTCTGACCGAGCATATGGAAAGACAAAACAGATTCCAAGCATGTGGACAATTACAATTCTAGTTTAATTAGGATTCCTTATTTGTTAAGGACTATTTTGCTTTATTAGAATTGTAGTAGGATTAGAAAGCATATTCTAAACACCTATATATACCAGCCGAGCTTGTGGTTGGATATATGAAAAAAATCGATCAGTTGTTTTGAGCATATATTTTACTGATTAAAGGAAAGCTTATTCCAGGAAAAACGTGTGCATGATTGTTTCCAGTTTTATTTGTTTATTCTTGTTTCAACGCATGTGATTCAAGACCTGTGGACTTGAATTGGTATCAAGAGCCAGGTTAAAGCTTAGTCGATCACATCAGGATTTCCAAACAAGTCGACTAAAGGGTTCCAAGATTAGTCGATCATAGAAGGGTTTCCAAGCAGTCGACTAAAGGGTTCCAAGATCAGTCGAACACAAGTCGACTAAAGGGTTTCCAAGTCAGTCGAACACAAGTCGACTAAAGGGTTTCCAAGAAGTCGATAAAGTTTCAAACTTTACACTTGGTTTACTTAGGCAAGAAGTAAAACAAGCGTGCTCTAGGGCTGGAAGTCAAACCAACTACACCGGTAACTTACAAAAGGCGTTCAAGAAAGATGGTGCAAGGCGAGTCGAGTCAACCACCACCTATCGAACATTCTAAAACGGCTCTTCAATGTCCAATGTTAACAAGCACAAATTATAACATATGGGCAATAAGAGTCAAAGCGGTATTCCGAGTCCATGGAATACTCGATGCACTGGAACCAGGGGAAGGAACACAAGTTGTTGCTAAGCAAGATCACATGGCAGTGGCGTTACTCTTCCAGGCGATTCCAGAAGAACTTGTTTTTCAGGTTTCACAATTCAACACAGCCAAAGAAATCTGGGGAGCTTTGAAGACCAGGTATGTGGGTGTTGATCGGGTTCGAGACGCAAGGTTGCAAACCTTGGAGACGGAATTTGAATCTTTAAAGATGAAAGTCAACGAATCAATCGATGACTTTGCGGCTAGGTTGGGCAAAATTGTAACTGAAGTCAACAGCTTGGGAACAGTTTATGAAGACAAGAAACTTGTTAAGAAGCTGCTTGCATCCGTTCCGGATAGGTATGTTGCAATTGTTGCCTCAATAGAACAATTTGCTGACTTGAATACTATGTCTTTTCAAGAAGCAATTGGAAGGTTGAAAGCTTTTGAAGGAAGAATGAAGGGTGTTGACACCACTTTTGAAGATCAAGGCAAGTTGATGTTCGGAAGGGCTGAAAGATATGATAAGAAAGGTCGAGGAAGGAATTCCTCTGGTGGCAACGGTAAAGGTCAAAACTTTTCTTCTCAAAACAAATCTCGAGGTAGTGGTCAAGCTAATAACCGCAACCGTGGAAACCAAAACAACTCCGGGAGCAATACGGATCAAAAGAAGAACAAAAGTCGAGACCTTTCAAAGATTCAATGCTTCAGATGTGATGAATATGGTCACTTTGCTTCTAACTGCCCTGAACGACGTGAACAGAAGCAAAAGCATGGATCAAACCTTTTGAAAACGGAGGATGATGATGACCCGACACTTTTTATGATGAAAAGCGTTCAAGAAGTAGTTTTCTTGAATGAAGAAAAGATTATCCCAAACCAATTGAATACTAAGCCAAACGAGGAAGACACTTGGTATTTGGATAATGGAGCAAGTAATCACATGACGGGGATCCGAGAATACTTTTCGGAGTTGAATGAGAATATCTCCGGCAGAGTGAAGTTTGGTGATAACTCCTACATCGAGATAAAAGGGAAGGGTTCGATAATCATTGAAGGGAAAACGGGTGAGCAACGGTTAATCACTGGAGTCTATTACCTACCCGAGCTAAAAAGCAACATAATTAGTCTTGGGCAAGCTACCGAAGGCGGATGTGACATTCGTATGAAAGGTAACCTTCTTACTATGCGTGACTCAGATGGCAAGCTTCTGATGAAGGTTCCTAGAACAAGTAATAGACTTTACAAGATTAAGCTCCAAGTTGGAAGTCCGGTGTGTCTCAAAGCAAAGATGGAAGATGATGCTTGGTTATGGCATGCTAGGATGGGTCACATTAATTTCGAGACGATGGAATTAATGGCAAGGAAGGGCATGGTTGAAAAGTTGCCAATAATTCATCAAGAGAACAAGTTGTGTGAATCTTGCTTGGTAGGAAAACAAACCAAGAAGGCGTTTCCTAAAGCTGCAAAATTTAAGGCAACACATCCTCTTCAACTTATACATGCCGACCTATGTGGACCAATTTCTCCACCATCCATAGCGGGCAACAGGTACATATTTGTTCTTATTGATGACTTCTCACGCTTTATGTGGACTTTTACCTTGAAGGAAAAAGGAGAAGCATTTGAATACTTCAAAAAGTTCAAAGCTTTAGTTGAGAAGAAGTCGGGAAAGAAGATTATAACCCTAAGGACCGATAGAGGAGGTGTGACCGATGAAGTTGAGGCTGAAGATCAAGAGGCTGAAGATCATCATGATGTTGATGAAAATCAACCGGTCAAAACCGAACAAGAAGACCAATTTGAGGCGGGTAATGACCCTAATCCTGTGACAGAAACTCAACCAATTATGAGGCGTTCTTCGAGGGTTTCAACTAGGCCAACAAGATTTAATGACTTTATCATGGGGTCTAGTTCTAGAACCTCAGTTGTTAATGAAGATCAAAATCTGCTTTTGATTGAAGATGATGAACCAAGAACGTACCAAGAAGCAAAAGTTTCAAGCAAGTGGAAGTTTGCTATGAAGCAAGAGATTGAGTCTATCAAGAAGAATGATTCATGGGAATTAGTTGAAGCTCCGGTTAATATTAATCCCATTGGGCTAAAGTGGGTGTACAAAATTAAGAGAAATCCGGATGGTTCAATTAATAAGTTTAAAGCTCGTTTAGTAGTAAAGGGTTATGCTCAAAAGGAAGGAATTGACTATGACGAGGTATTTGCGCCCGTAGCACGGATTGAAACGATACGTTTATTGATCTCATTGGCTGCAAAAGAAGAATGGGAGCTACATCATCTGGATGTAAAGTCAGCTTTTTTACATGGAGAACTAAAAGAGCAAGTGTTTGTTACACAACCGGAGGGGTTCGTGAAGAAAGGAGAAGAAAGGAAGATCTACAAGTTGAAAAAGGCGATGTATGGACTTAAGCAAGCCCCAAGGGCGTGGAATACAAAACTTGATAGAGAACTCAAGCAAATGTCTTTCAAAAGATGCCAACACGAACAAGCGGTGTATGTGAAGAAGACAAACAAGTCAATCTTGATTATTGCAGTCTATGTAGATGATCTCTTAGTAACCGGTTCGAAGCTTAGCGAAATTGGTGAATTTAAGAGACAAATGCAAGAAAGGTTCGATATGAGTGATTTGGGAAAATTGAGCTATTATCTTGGCATTGAAGTAAAGCAAGAGGATTCGAGTATCTCAATAAGTCAAGAAAGCTATGCAAAGAAGATCTTGAAAGATGCTGGGATGCATGAAGAGAATCCTACTCAATGTCCATTAGAACCTCGAATGAAGTTAAGCTTGGATAAGGAAGGAAAACCAGTTGATGCAACTTTGTATAGACGACGAGTTGGCTGTCTAAGGTATTTACTACACACACGACCTGATTTATCTTATTCGGTTGGTTTGGTTAGTCGTTACATGCAAGAACCAAAAGAATCACATATGGCGGCTGTGAAACAAATACTAAGGTATATCCAAGGTAGTTTGAATTTTGGAGTGCGATATAACCAAGAGAAAACCAAGGAGCTAGTGGGGTTTAGTGATAGTAGTTTTGCTATGGACCAAGATGATGGTCGAAGCACAACTGGGCACGTATTTTATCTAGGTAAATCACCTATCACTTGGTGCTCACAAAAGCAAAACACGGTGGCTCTATCGTCTTGTGAAGCCGAGTTCATGGCTGCAACCTCAGCCGCGTGTCAAGGGATATGGTTACGTGGATTGTTGAGTGAAATAACCGGAATGGAAGAAAGAGTGGTGGTCTTATTTGTTGACAACAAATCGGCTATTGCACTTATGAAAAATCCAGTCTTTCACGGGAGAAGCAAGCATATAAACACACGTTATCATTTTATCCGAGAGTGTGTTGAAAGAGACCAAGTACAAGTTGAGTTTGTAAGAGGTGAGATGCAGCGTGCTGATATTCTGACGAAAGCTCTCGCAAGGATTAAGTTCAAGGAGATGCAAGAGTTACTCGGAGTTGAAGACCTACCTATCTCGAGTCAGAAATTAGGGGGGTGAATGTTGGCAATGTCTGACCGAACATATGGAAAGACAAAACAGATTCCAAGCATGTGGACAATTACAATTCTAGTTTAATTAGGATTCCTTATTTGTTAAGGACTATTTTACTTTATTAGAATTGTAGTAGGATTAGAAAGCATATTCTAAACACCTATATATACCAGCCGAGCTTGTGGTTGGATATATGAAAAAAATCGATCAGTTGTTTTGAGCATATATTTTACTGATTACAGGAAAGCTTATTCCAGGAAAAACGTGTGCATGATTGTTTCCAGTTTTATTTGTTTATTCTTGTTTCAACGCGTGTGATTCAAGACCTGTGGACTTGAAAAACTTCCGGTACATCAGAGGTTGTATTAATAGTTTAAAAAAATATGTTTATAAATGTCGAACGAATAAGCAACCTGATTGGGAGAAAACCGCAATAGATCCTAAACCGACCAAATTCTTTTTGTAACAAAACACAAATGCATATATATTTTTCAACTTGTCGAAAATGACATTATTTTATAGGTGTTTATAAGTTCCACAATCTGATCATGGATGTGGATTTTTCTTCGACTCGTCTTTCGCATCCACCTCGGATTTACCCTTAGTCCCACCAGGACCACCTCGATATCCACCAGGGCCACCTGGGCCGCCTTGATATCCACCAGGAAAGCCACCAGCACCGCCTCCATACCCACCAACACCGCCTCCATATCCACCACGACCGCCTCCGTACCAACCTTGATACCTGCCCCATCTACCAGGGAATCCTCCACCAAGTCCACCAACCCCACCGAGTCCACCAACCCCACCGAGTCCCCCTAGTCCCCCTAGTCCCCCAAGTCCGCCAAGTCCACCAAGTCCACCGAATCCAGGGAATCCAAACCCAAGTGGAGGGAATCCAAGGATTAGTGGTAAGAGATGAGCGAGTTTCTCATCATTTTCCCCGGTCGACACATCTGACTTCTCCTCGTTGATAAAGATTGATTGCGTTTCTTTGCCCTCGATTATTGTTGCAATACTCAAGAGAGCAATAAGAAAGGTAGTAAGCAATAGCAATTGTTGATGAATTCTCCCCATTGATTAAGATTGATTGCTTTGCATGAAAAAATTGGAGCTGATGCATTCTGAATTTATACTGTAATTTGAAGCAGCAAGTGGTTTAATTCATCTTCTTTTTACCTATCATAGACATCAATTAACTAACATATCTGCACCAAAACTTTACTTTGTTTAGACTCATTAATGATAACTGGACTAAGTTTTTACAACACGAAACAACTTAACTACTTCAGATAACCGCATTGGGAAAACCTCATGAACACGACACAGAAACATACCATTTATATATCCTTTATGAGGTTCACAGTTGTTAAGAATTTATACGCGTACAGCTAGCAATAAAAGAAAATGATTTGTTTAGATCGTGTAGAAAGGACGTTTTGCACGAAAATTTTTGGACTAGTTAGGGTCAAAAGCTTTTTTCAGACTACCTATTGATTTTGTTGGGGTCTAGAGAAATTTGATGAAAGTGTCATTGCTCATTAGATTGACAGTAAAAATATGGGTTTGAACTATTTATTTCGATTCAGTTTTGAGTGTTTAGAAATAATGATTATGATTATCCTTATATGGTTAGTTATACTCAGAATGATTATTTCGAAGAATCAAGTAAAGATTACTTGTAAACAAACTGATCATTCGGATAATGCATTCGAACTTAGATAATAGACAACTATAATAGTTCTAATAAATTGGTTTATCATTCTAATCCTAATTTTTTGTAACTCGCAATGATTAATTTAAAACGACATCTCCCAGATTCACATATGTTGGCCAATCTTATGGGTAATGTCGTATTTTCAGTAATTTCATGATCATTTCGTTTTAAGATTAACAAAGGGCTGACGAACTGTGGTGGATCCATAGTTTGATAAGTCAGAGCAGTAAGCAGTAGTGTATAATTCATTTCATTACTCAGCTTTTTCATAGACTGCGGAATTATAAGAAGTCATAATATGCGCGTTCATTCATATATGCGTTCAACACAAATCCGACCTATTGGACTTTATTAGGCACTCTTGAAATTGGTCACTTGACTAGATGGGTTCAACCGTGCAAACGTTATGCAGTCATATTCTTCATTACACATTTACACACCATCGTATACTCATTGTATTGCTCTAGATCAATGTCTTCCTCACTCACCCAACAATCATGAGTTAGCACCAACATAGGTTCATGCAGTTAAATTTAGCTCTAGCATCACCTTTGAGATACAAGACGGCTTTTGTCCACAGATATCTTTGTATTCTCATTATAGTCGTTGAAATTGATCATGTTGCAACACCTTTTAATGGTAATATCTTTGGTAGGAGTTTTACATATCAAACTTTTCTCACATATCAAGGACTCATCCTTTCAAAAAACAAATCATTGACTGAGATTAAAAAAAATTAATATTTCGCCTATTTTTTATAATTTAAATATTTCTTAAACCGTTAATCGTTAAACGAAAATAATTACACTATCGCAACGAGCATTTAATTATCTTTCTATAGACGGGCACTTTGATATACTTTCGCAAAAAAAGAAGAAGAAAAAAATCGTTTTTTCACGTTTTTCGTCTTTTTTCGTTTTTTTTTTGGAAATTGAAATTTGCATGAAAAAAATCACATGTGATAAAACACTAATTTAAATATCACATGTGATATTAGTGTTAAATCACATATGATATGTAATATCACATTTAATATTAGTGTTAAATCATATATGATTACACATATCATATGTGATTTAACACTAATATCACATGTGATATTCAAATTAGTGTTTAATCACATGTGAATTTTTCATGCAAATTTCAGTAACGTAAAAAAAAAAAACGAAAAAAAAATGTGAAAAATACGAAAAACAATTTTTTGTTGAAAATGTTTGGTATGTAAATGATCTTTACTCAATATCATGTTGGGGTATTTTTAAAGTAAAATGTACACTCTTTGAGTCATGTATATAAGTAGAGGTGGTAAAGCGAGCGGGCACGAGCAACGGGCTAAACGGGCGCTAGCCTAACGGGCACGTGCTTAAATGGACACAGGCTTAAACGAGCACGGGCCAAACGGGCTCACGTTATACGAATCGCTTTAGATAAAAGACCTAAAACGACAAAAAAAATTCCTCAAACGTAACACCTCATTTATATTTGAGTAACTAAATATATTATATCTATATGTTTTTCATTAAAAACAATTTAATGTTCGAGAAAAACATGTATCCGTTATGCCCATTTAACTTCTAAATGACAATATATGCCACTTGAAAAAAAAAAAAAAAAAAAAAAAATTGCCCAAATCTTTTAGAAAAAATTAATCATTTAACCAATTTTTTTTTATTTTGGACACAAATTACAACCTATTTATAGTATACTAAACACACGTCATTTGAAGCATTCAATACATAACTCTTTCCAGAATCTCGCTTCTTTTGGTTTCAACAAGAATATTGCATATGGGGCTAAAGTGTTTGAAATCTATATAACCGACATTTGATTCTCACCTTTAAAACTCACCGTCATTTTATCTAAGAATTTTGGTCGATACTAATGTGCATCTATTTGAATACAAAAAATAAAGTTTAGAACTAGTGATTCAAGCTTTAGGCTCTTAACAATTCAACTTCAAAAAGCATGTGCAGATGAATAGAGCTTATCAAGTTATTTGAGCCCAAGTTCAGCTTGTTTAAGTAAAGACCTGAATAGAGCATGGTTTCGAACGAACTTTTAAAGCTATAAAACCGCGCTCTTGAAACAAAGTTTGGGGTGCCAAGCTCAAGCTTGAATCATGAAGGCTTGCGGAGATGCAGTATATAGTAGATGGAACTAAAAAATGAAGCAAGGTTTTAGCAACTATTTCCAAAACTCCATGTCCAACTTAATAAGCATTACAAGAGAACAAATATTTTAACAAAGCCTAGTGCCAGTAGGTGATTTTAGAAAATAACTTTATATAGTAACCCAGCAAATTCAATATCATTACAGTTCTAATCCTAACAATCATCTCATTAGCGACTTCATCAATACAACCGAGAACAAAACTTAACCAACGAGAAGCCACACATACATGCATACCAGTTCAAGCAACACGCGAGCTTGTTTACTGCTGCTCATGCTTTAGATTCCATTGCAAGAAGAATCTTCTTTCTTGGACCCTACACAAAGGAAGTCCCTCAAAAGTTAAGAAACATGAAAAGAATATATGGTTGATGGCACAACACCCTAAACTCTAAAAGCATCATATGAATACCATTTAATGATATAATTCATGATTCATCACATTCTCAAATAACATGCACCTACTCACAAATGACATAGATTTAAAGCCAGAACCTAATACTTTCGATTCCAGTCTCTATATCGCATTTGCAAGCAGCAAACTTCACAAGTAGTACAGGTCTAACAAGAGAGATCAACGACATCAAGAAACTTGAGGGAAAGATGTGGAGGTTCAAGGAGGTAGATTTGGTGAAACGTATGTGTAGTGCGCAGTAGGCCATCCTACAACATCTAGCAAGAAATTTTTGAGAATCGGGCCTTGATTCTTTTTTATGTATTGATGCTAGATACCTATGATAGATGTGTATATTACGTCAGGTTTACCTAGTCGACATAAACTCTATCTGTACAGGGGCAATTGCAATGTGTCAATTGCAACGGGTCAAACACGTGAAATTAAAAACTTCAACTACAATACAATTGAGTCAACAGCTACCAAGAATGTCATGAAATGCATAAAAACTCCTACATAGCTTTATCATAGAATCATTTTATTGTTGCAAAACCTTCGGTTCTTGTAATCAAATCAAACACATGCACAAAACTTTTTTTAAAAAAAAAGGAAAAATGATTGTAAGCTTTTCTTTGCCTCGCCATTTTGTATTAGCTTTTGGACTAATGAGAAGGCCTTTTAAAGCTTCTACGTAACAATCTTTAGCTTTTATCGTATAAAACCCAAGTCAGAAGGTCATTTTGTATTAGCCTGTAGACTAATGAGAAGGCATTTTAAAGCTTCTAAGCAACAATCTCTAGCTTTTATATAAATAGTAATATCTCTGTAAGGCGAGACCAAAAACTAGTGATTATCCCAGTATACAAACAAGAATGACAAAACCGTATTTAGTTTCCTATTGCAACAAAAGAACAGCTGTTCAAGTAACACCAACAGATGTAACATCATACCATTCATAGAGGGCGCGAAGCTTATCCAGGGGATGTTTTTTATTTACATTCACGCCTTTTGGAAAGAGCTGCTAAATTAAGTTCTCTTTTAGGTGAAGGAAGTATGACCGCTTTACCAATAGTTGAAACCCATTTCATACCATTCCGGTCCATTAATTTTTATAGAAAATGTACTCTAAACAAACAGGCCATGAAACCAACTTACCATTGGAATTCCTATAGCTTTTAGATCGTCATCAGTAATGTGTTGAAGTGCAGTCATATCAACCTGCAACACAAATGATGCTTAAAAGCTGGTCTACGGTTCTAAAAGTCATTGTAAAATAATTATCCTAGAATTCTTACTTCCTCTGCTTGGAATTGAATGCAATACTTTTCAAGACCCAGTTCCTTTAAAAAGGAGTCCACTGTTTCAGCCTGCACAGAAGATGCGATGATGTAAAAAGAAGCAACATTATAAAACAAAGCACGATATAAAACTTAAACAGAGCTAGACAGCACAGATAGATCATCCATATTCGAGAGCTATATGAGTACGAGCTACACCCCTTAAAAAAGAAAGATTAGGGCTAAAAGTGGAGGTGCAAATTTTGACATATTTACTTATAAATGGGTGAATAGAGATTACATATTATTTCGAACTGGTCAAACAGATAAATTAAAAGTTAAGATAACAGTCAAAAGTCGCCCAAACCAAAGTGTGTATTTGATGCTTATAGTCTTTTAAATCATATTTGAAACACTAATTCTCTATCTAATAAGAACTAAATTTGAGCAAAAAACCATTCAGGTCAACCCAAACCATCATGTAACTAAAAGTACCCATTTTGACCTGGACTCATTTTGATATGTTGTGACCTCTAGCTACAAGGATAATTCAACATAAATGTAGGTTTCGAGGAAGTAACAACCTGGTAGAAGTACACCAGTACGACCTCATAAATATATTTAGTGGCAGTAATTACACTAGTACTATCTAAAGACAATCAAGATACTGAGTATCATTCCATTAAATACTGAATCTTTTTTTCAAAAACTCGTTTTGCTTATCACTGCCACAAAGGGAAAACCTTTAACAAAACTACAATGTATCAACATAAATAGAGTCGGGTATTCTCATTAGAGGTGCCTATGACTACCAATGTACATGAGTAGTATAGGGTACTATTCTATTTCTAAAGGGTCACAAAAAAATTTATATATATATATATATATATATATATATATATATATATATGGGAATATATTAGCTACAATATTTTGTAGCTAATTGGCTACAATATTGTGCTTAAAATTGTGGGTCCCTGACTCTTTTTGTGGGTCCTGAATTATTTTTTAGGGTCCCTGATTGATTTCTTGTGTATTTTTGGTGGAGGATTGTAGCTAGTTGGCTACAAAAATTGTAGCCAAGATATCCCCTATATATATATTCTATATATATACTAAAAGGCAGGACAAAAGTTTTGCACAACATAGCATTAAATGCTATCTATTTCCAAATGGCAAGAATAGTCCTTGAGGTTTAATTATCGTTGCAAATTAAGTCCTTTGTAACTTTCTACATTAATTACTATCTATAGCAATTTGACAAAAATAGTCCTTAAGGTTTAAGTGTCCCTTACAAACTAAGTCCTTAGTAGCATTAATTAGTATGTATAGCCATTTAACGAAAATAGTCCCTATGGTTTAATCGTCTTTGCAAACTAGGTCCTTCGAAGACTAACGATGTAACATAATTAAACTTTAAAGGACCGCTACGTAAAAATATAACGAGACCACAACACTTCTGCAGCAACGCGCGGGATCACCCACTCGTATAAACGTTTAAAAAAGACACTGTTTGGATACGTCAAACAGGTAGCCCAAGGTGTCATTGTTAATTAATAATTGAATTATTGCGATATAAGTGCTGATCATAAAACATGTAAAAATTGGATTCAAAGTGCTACAAATTAAGCCATTACGACCAGTACCCACAAACTACCAGATTTAATGTGTTACCCGACCCTTCCAACCCACCCATTTACGTCAAACAGGTAGCCCAAGGTGCCATTGTTAATTAATAATTGAATTATTGCGATAATAAAACATGTAAAAATTGGATTTAAAGTGCTACAAATTAAGCCATTACGACAGTACCCACAAACTACCAGATTTAATGTGTTACCCTCGACCCTTCCAACCCACCCATTTATATCTTAAATTTTTTATAGAAAGGGAACTAGAATGTGAAATACCTTTGTTCTCTTAGAAGCAGGACCAGAAACCTTTCTAGTCTCTGCTAAAGCGGCTTCAGCTAAAACACTTCTCCTAGCAGGTCTGCTGCTCTCTGATACTGGTTTTGCCTTTGCTGAAGCACTTACGGCTGACTGCGAATAACCAGATAGTTTTTCACGCAGATCTCTTACACCTCCTGACAAAGATCCATTTGCAGATTTCTTCTGGAGTTTCAAGCGCAGGTCACTGACACCAACTCTGCGATCTAAGGAAGCCATAATGCGCACCAATAATTAATGTGTATGGGGAGTTAGCATGTAAAGGTAGAAATTTGACCTATGATCATATGAATGGTCGACTCGGGTTGTGCTTTATCTCAAACAACTCAATTTAAAGATTGATAGCTAAAGCAAGAAAACACAAACAGTTTGAAAGTGATCCTTAAGTCTGTGTAAAGCATACAATGATACAACCTCCTAAATCAGTTTATTGAACAATTTAGACTTTTTTTTAAATAAAATAGTTTTGGAATTTTGGTAATCAAAGCTAGCATGTTAATTTCATTTAGACAAAACTTGTTAACCAGTGTTTATTGGTCAACACAACCCGACATGGTTCAGCTTGTACTAAAAACGACCAGTTTCATCATCTTGCCATTGCTACCATGCGGGATTATGTTAAAAGACAAAAGAGTATAATATGTAGTGTGATAATCAAAACCATACTTGATACTTGTGGATCAGGCTGTTCGTAAAGATCGTGCTCCCATTTATCATCGTCTTGCCTGTGCCTGCAATAAGAAAGTCACCGGTTCAAACGATATAAAATTATGCACCTTAATCTCCCTTATAACCTGATCGGGAAGTTAATCCACAGGGTGCCATGCCCCCAAATAGAAATGAGCAAATAGTACTCAGGCCAAAGGTGTACCCTTTCTCTAAAAGATCGCAGAAAAACAAACGTTACATACATATATAACAAGTGATGACATATGATTCAGCAGTTAGCCGTCTGTTTTAAACCCATGAAGCAACTAAGACTCTTACACTCTGTTCTAAAGTTATTTTTAGGAGGGAAAGTGATGGGAAGTGAAAGAAATAAAAAAAGTTTTGTGTTCTCTAGTTTTTTGAGGGATGGAAAGGAATGAGGAAGTAAAGAAAGTTGAGGAAAGTGTGGGGTATTATAGTGGCACAACTTTCACCCCAAAATTGGGGTGAAAGTGAAGTAAAAGAGTGCTTTTTTGTGAATTTACTAAATTGCCCTAATTTGTTTTAATATGAATCATTTAATTTATGATCATATGGAAGGACATAAATGTAATAATATCTATGTCACCTTTACCTTTCTTTCATTTTTTACAACTAGAGAACAAGACATAAATTGAAAACTTTCTTTCTCTTCCTACTCTCTTCTTTACTCTACTTTACTTTTCTTTACTTCCATCTCTTTTATTAACTTGAGAACAGAGTGTTAGTACGAACACAGGCCAATAATTACAAAAGATTCTCAGAAGTAAAGAGGCAGAATACATAACTTTGGAGCATAAATGGGAGGCAAGTTTTTTATCAAATGAAAATTCATTAAGATTTATTGAGGATTATACATTTACCAAGTACCAAGGATCACATAACCTAAGTCTTGCATTGCAAAATTCTAGTTGCAAACTTGCAACTTATGAAACTGGATGTATCAAAAGTACATAAATTATCCAGGATACTCACAACCAAAAGCTCTTTGTCCGAATTCCGGCAAGCTAACAACGATGCTCGTAAATAAGAAGCAAAAGAATATACGGACATGAGTGTTCATCAACATAAGTCGCATAGATCACACACATACGCTATTTTCTATGAGTCAATCTTAAGCTACGTCATTGGTTCCTATAGATATACTTCTACTGATGTACACAAAAGTATGCTAAAAGGGTTAGTTTGGTGCCTATTTAACTAAGCAGCGGACTGTTGAGTGGTAGCATAGAATAAGTGGTTCATTCATATACTCAACTTATATTTACTTTAAACTAGGTAAACTATCAGAATCATAATTTTAGCAAGGGCGCCTTTTAACAATAGATTATTTTGACAGAGTTCTATTTGGCTAAATTGCTAGATCCGTCATTTTGTTTTCTGGGTAACCATGGTTTCCGATCTTTTGGCAGACTAATCCACGGGGTTTGAAGACACCGCCACACATATTCAAACCAAGTAAAGCCCTCCTTGTGTGGCCACTTCAAGGTTGTTTGCACCTAGCACGAACTGAAACTGGGACCTCACACATTTTAGTGATATCAGTCACAAGCCTTTTGCCACTAGGCCACCCCTGAGTGGTTAGAAAACAAGAAAGCTCTCCTACAAGATGAGAAAGGTTTTTTTTTTTTTTTTTTTTTTTTTTGAAAAAGAAAGAGCAAAGTGTATTGACAAACACAAAGTTTAGATATGTTGATTAGTCTCCAATTAACTTTCAATACGCTAGTGTCAGTGGTTGGTTCTTAACTGAAGAGACGTCAGTATAATGCTTTGGTATCAATCCATCCTCATTCCCAGCCTCACTTAAAGTTGTTCTGTTGGTCCAAGTCACATTTCCTTGGTAAAGCGTTAAATGTTCTATAGCGAGACTGACCAGACCATTGTACATTGTGCTTCTAGTATAATATATTTACTACATGTGCATATTATGTCTAAGTAGTCCATCATAAGCATACATGTTAAGGTTTTCTATTCCACCTAGCTAACAAGGTATTATTAGAAAACACACTCACAAAAGTTACATCACTATAAAGGATACTAACTGGTCAGGAAACTTCAATTATCGAAATTAGCTGACTTGGAAAAAACTGTTTTAACATTAGTACACCATAAAGACCATATCAGCAGTACAGCTAAGAATTGCGAATAATGAAGTGAATATTAACGACTTTCAGTTTCCCCAACCCTTTTAGATAATAGATAGAACATATGCTTTTAAATAACAAAAGAAGCTTCAAGAAAAAATGGGGTGGAAACAACAATCTTAAGAATTCACTGTTCCAATTATCTGTGTACTATCTCCATTCATCAAAGAAAACAAGAGCTGTCTAAAAACAAAAACGATATACTACTAACTTGGATAGTCATCAAAGGATCACATTCCAAAACTCTCAATATAAACATACTTCCACCCTTATAGGTCACTAAAAGCTCCTTTTTTCTAGCTCGGCAGCTCTAACGATGACGAAAACTGATTCTCCGAAATTTATTAAATACGTCCTTCCTTCTAAGAGGGTGTTTTGGCTCAGAAATTTCAAGTGCTTATTAGCTTACTTAACTCTGGAGTATTTAGATGTAAAAGAGCTTATTTGCTTATTTTGCGCTGAAAGCTACCAGGGGCGTGTTTAGGCCTGCTTTTTCTGTTTTTCTAACTATTATATAGCGGGGGAATTGCATATACATCCTTTGTAAAAGTTTTTAATGCGCATGATACAATGGTTTTTATGCAATTTCGCATCTTTGAAGGGATATATCTGCAAATGCCCCTTTATAGCATGGTTTTAAAACTACTTTTCTACTTATTTTAAGGTAAAATAAGCAACTAGAGAGCTACTCGTTTCAAAGTGATTATAAATTACTCTTTCTTACTTACATAATTAACCTAAAACCATTGGGGTATTGGCCCTTTGGTACCACTCCTCCACCGTAAACGTCCATCGATCAAAACGTTCCGAGAAATTAACTGTAACTTTTCAACAAATTATATATCTTTTTCCAGTATAATAGCATTTTTCACAAAATAAGCAAGTCCAAACACATTCCCAGAAGCGCTTATTTTACAATCCAAATAACTCACTTTTCGCACGTAACGCAACAAACCAAACACCAAACTATACTCAACAAGCATAAAAACTTGATAAATCCTCATATTAACAATCAACAAAACACAAAAGAAATTAAATACAAATAAAGTACAAACACTAAACCATTAAAAAAAATTAAAAAAATGACCTTTTTCCGGTGAGTTGTCTACGACGGCCGGAAGAATCTAGGGTTCCGCCGTCAAGACGGTCTTTAATTGAACTACGAGGCGCAGTTTCAACTCGATCTGCATACATTATTGATTTAATTTATGATTGTGATAAAACCCTAAAGCCCCTTTTTTTTATTTAAATTAGGAAGACAAGTGTTTCGAGCTTCAAAATTTGGGGGAATATGGGAAAAGAAAAGAGTGAGGGGGTCGAAGAAAGAAAGAGTAACACCAATATCGGGTCGCCCGACCCGTTTTTTTATTTTTGTTTTCAAAAAGAATTGATTCGCATGACTATGGTTATTTATGTGTCATTATTCTTTGGTGATAGGAGTAAAGAGATCATTATTTTCACAAGCACTAATATTTCAATTTAGACACAAAAGTAAATAACCAAATTATTAAAATAAACTACTTTCCACCCCAATATATTAGAATGGACTATTTTTTCAAAGCTTACGAAAATGAACTTTTTTTCTCACTCAGGTAGGTTGCAGGTATGACAACTTTCAAACTTTTCATATTAGTAATTTTAGAGTAGGTAGGCTTTTCAAGGAATATTTTGACTTACTTTCCATGCATGCATTTGGTCGCGTTTTACTTATATTACAAAGAGTTGGTCGCGTTTTACTCAATGACACAAAGTGTTTGGTCGCGTTTTATACTTTGTCGCGTTTTATACTTTGTCGCGTTTAAATGTGTCGCGTTTTACTTTGTCAATACATGGAAATAAGTCGCGTTTTTAAAAAAATCTGTCGCGTTGAACATCGCGAAAGACACATGTAGGGTGAAATTTTTTTACTCAAATAAATCTAACGGATGAAATTCAAAAGTTCATTTTGATAAAAATAAATATGTGGCGTCTTATTTTGTAAATAGATAGTGGTTATGGGCCATTTAAAAAAAAAAAAAAAATCTCAAAGTAAATTACATTTGAAAGTTTTTCATTTCTTTTTATGGTAGATGAGAGTCAATCCTTTTTGCTCTTATAGTTTTTTGACTTTTTTTTACGCTATGTTCTCAAATTTAATTTTGAAAGGAAAATAAAAGAAATTGAACGACATGTACAAAATCTTGGGGATTAGTTCATGCGGAAAGGCATGTTATCCTAAAAAAAGGTAGGACCTGTTTTCAACCGTAGGATGCATACAATATATGTGATCTAGGGTCTAAATTTATAATGGCAATATTGTAATATATGAAAGTCCTCATTTGAAGCATTGCATCAAAAATGTATGCATCTTAAGGGCATACTAGTCATTTTAAATTAATTTAAATATCTATATTTTCCAAAATCATAATCTCATATAATTTGCATGAATATTTATCGGGCCTGGAAAACAATATCTTGCATATTAAAACTTGAGTCGTCTTCTTTGTGCTAAAATCAAGGAAGAATGACTAACAAAAAGAAGCTAGACTATTCAACACGTATGCATCTTAATTAGTTCTTGATAGTCAATGTTACATGTATGCATCGATGTTACGTGTATGCATCTTGATAATCGATTTTACGAGTATGCAGCTTAATTTATTTTAGTTTGTATACTGGATATGTTTTTACTTTTTTCGATTCAGTAGAAAGAAGGAGTCGACGATTGAATAACAAAGGGAAAAGTGAAGCAATTACTATGGTTTCTAAAGATTTACAAGATGCAGAGTATGAAAAGCGAAAGTCCGCTAAGGGAAAAAGTTCGAATTTTTAACTTGTATGTTTGTGATGAATTAGTTACGATGCAATATTTTGTAACAACTATATGCGATTAATCAGTTATTGCTCCATAACTAATTACAACAGGTATTATGATGCATGACTCGAACAATGGGTTCATTTCGGATGACGATTTCATGACACCTACTAAGAATGTAGGACTTAAGATAATGGATGATGCAATGCGTGAACTTGCTAAACCGAATTATGTACCAAATCAGTTTGTGACACATATTGGTGATGATGTAGACACCAAAAACACTATAACGTTTAGAGCGTCACCAAATGTGTTAAAGCTTGTGTTGGATTTGACAAACGATTATGAAAAACAGACTATTAGAGATATGAGATTTGGTAGTCTAATTACATTCAATATCAATATGATCCCAACAGCTCTAGGAAGATGGTTAGTCGATCACTTTGATGCTTATACATGTAGTTTGATGTATAAGAACACAAAACTAGAGATAAATAGAAATTCTGCACATGATATCTTGGGGGTGCCTAATGGTAAAATAAAGATAAATCTTGTTACACGAGCAAGCAATAAGGGCGAGTACACAAAAATGTGAAAAAATCAATTTGGTGGAGAGAGTAAAAGAATTTATTTATCAGATGTAGTAGAAAAGTTATTGGCAGAAACACTTGGTTGCATCACCTTTAAACTAAATTTCTTTGTTTTATTTGTAAGTGTGATGGATGAATCCATAAAAATGGGTACTGCAAACTATCAATTTATGTCATCTATCAAAAGTTTGAAAGATGTTGATAAAATGGATTGGTGTGGTTACATAGTTGAATGTTTGAAAAAAACAAAGACAAACTGGAATGGAAGAGGGAACTTCAATGGACCAATGACATTTTTAGCGGTAAATACCATCGTTTTATGTAGTTTTTATTTGAAAATAACTTTATGATGCAACACTTACGAAACTTATTTTTTCTTTTGCTTAAAGCTATTTTATGTCCATTCAACAACAATGGGAAAAGGTAAGGAAAAGAGAAACGTGCCCGCTATATGTTATTGGAATTCTGAGATGTTAAGAAAAAGGGAAAATGAAGATTTAAAAAGTGGTGGTTTTATATTGAAGCCTCGGTTAAATTCGGGAAAGAAAAAAGAAAATCTTGTTTGTGACACGCGAACAATAGGACGGATGATATATGTTGTAACATATTAGTTATCATAAACACACAAACACAATCGGTTCGAATATGGTGAGTTTTAGAGAGAGAAAGATGGAGAGAATGAGAACTTCTAGTGAGAGAAAGTGAAAGTACTATTATGAAGCTCCACCATTTGCCTTGGGAGGCAAAGGGTATTTATAGTATCTTACAAATACGCCACCTACGGGCTGTGGATCAGGCATACAGTAGGTAAAGACCCATCTGTCCTCCGCGATATTGCTTAACTAACTACTAAACATAACTAAACGACTAAGACTACGAGCTTTCTAATGCTTATACATACTTGAGGTGACCGAGTCTTTAACTAACGGATTTTCTAAATCCTAACAATTTCCCCCTAAGGGAGGTCACCTCAATTACAAATAGATATTACAATTAGAGTTCTAGCATTCTATGACATGATCATTACTTTGTAGCTCGTAATCTTTGATTCTTCAACGTCCGCATGCTTTGTACTTTAAGTGGAGGTCTTTAACTGATCCACGAGTTGGTTATTCTTTTAGCCTTTTTAGAGATCATCAACCACCGTAAATCTCTTGACTCATCATTTGTTGTGTTGCCTTCATGTGATGTTTGTGACTTTTGGACCGACATGCTCACAGTATTGGATCATGACATCTTTTCATCAGAGTTGGGGAAGCTTTGTTGGATCATGATATTTGCATCAGCATAGCGGAAGCATAGTATGATGATATCAGAGCAAAAGCAAAAGTATCGTGATGATATCTTAGCAAAAGAGTGTAGATGTACACTTTTCATGATTTCTTTGAACTTGAGTGTGATGTGTGAGCATGTGGTTATGGATTGACTTCTCAATTATGATCAGCTGCAACCATCCAATGTTCCTACAAACAGCAGTTAGCAATAAAACACACGAGAGTGTCTTTGTTCACTTTCGTTGAATACGGTTGCAAGAACCACGGTTCCCCGTTGATCAATATAAATATTGCCTGTGATCAGGTAGAATTCCTAAGAATCTCCTTGTTAGGGTTTCGCAGCTTGATCTAGTCGTTCTTAAACCGGAGTGTCCCAAAGTAGACAGCATGGAGTGAGTGAAACAGCGAATTGAGATTCACTGATTGATGAGAAATTGATTTGAAAAACAATCGCATATTGCTTAAAAGAAAGAGTTTTGCAATAGGACGAAGGTTTTATGAGAAATATCAATTTTCAATCATAAATACTTTTTTTATTTGAAAAATTAGTACACAGTCAATGTGCTAGAGAAAAGAATTGTAGCGCACATCGAGAGGTTTTTTAAAAGTATTCATCAATCCATTTCCTGGACCAAGGTTGATTCAAGAGTGAATCGCCCCATTGTTTTTATCCAGTTGTCACAAGTTTGATTCATGAAGAATCTCACATGTCACCCACCAAGAGCTTGTTTGATGTTAGATCTAGAAGGATTTCCATCTTTATTGTGAATATTTTACATATCACTCGAATGTTCTGGCAAATACCACAAGGATAATGCGTAAGACTCTCAATATATATAATATTTCTTTCCGCATTGTGTGAAATATCAAGTCTTCATAAATTGTGTGTCCTAGTGAGATTTATTGATGATCTCTTGGCTCTAGACTCAATAGTGCACTTTGGTTTCCTATTCGGAGACTAGGGAGAGGGACTCTTTTCAATATCAACAATCACTAAGAGAAAGTCAATAGTTTATGTAGGTTCCCCGTGAGAATGAAACAAGTCCTTTTAAGAGAACTTGAGTGGCTTGGGAAATTTAGTGTAGTGCGTCACTGGGTCCATGACGTCTTGTCTTCAATATCGGTGTTACCTTAGTAACCACCGGTAGCATATGTATTGAACCCAGTTTCTGCCCTAAGGTTGAATTATTGGAGGGCTATTTCTTTTCACCCTTTTCACTTTTTATTTCTTTTTCATTCTTCAACCGCTTTAGTGCTTACCGAAACTTTATTACTAGAACCTTGTTGGGTTTGTTTTAGTTCTAGCTCTATCTCAGTCGACACTCTTCCCTTATTCTCACTTTTCTCCTTTTTTCATCATACCTAAGGACTTTTATACTGATTAGTGGATTGTCCCTGGGTAGATCCCTCCAGCTCTGGCGGGATCATGGGAATTAATACCTAACCTTACCATCCTTATAACTCCAATGCATAAAGTAAAATGGTCGGTCTTTTGGTACAGTTATTTCCGCCTTGAAAACAAATGAAAAACCATTTGAAAAATCAATCAAGGTACTTGAGATATATAATCAAAGCATTTTGTACCTTAATTATTTTTGATCATTTATAAATGCTCCCCCTCAACATGTGCATTGTGTATTAGAAATCGTTTGGCACATGGAGGAAGGATCCAAATAAGTGAGAGAAAACAAAAATGTTAGATTTGAATGAAAGCTCCAATTCTTCTTCACGTTATCAATAAAGTGATTTTGTTTTCTAAAATGATCACCATCTCTCACCAGACCGAATCTGGTATGTAAATACTTAAAACAAACATTTTGGGGAAAGATGTGGCTTTCTTTTAATTGCTCCCCCTCAATATGTGCATCGATATTTGAAAGAATTTAGCACATATTATAGAGAATGATGCGCGTATAACGCGTTCGGGGTCAAAGGAACTTCCTTTTCGTCGAGCAAGTTTTTCAACACCCTAGGCAGTGAACCTAATCATTGTAGTGTAGTATTGGGTAAGCCTCGGGTATTTATATCGTTCTCGAGGGGAATAGGAATGCTAGTAAGAAGTGTACTACGCTAAGGTTGAGGTTGAGGAAGATTATTTTTTTATCTTTTTATATTTTTTTATAAAATTAAGGGAAAATTCTCGGGGTTTGGATTTAGGGGTTTGGTAGTTCTACCGATTACTCTACTATTTAATTATCTAAACTAAGGATAGTCTTATGTCTATTGATGTGTGCTCGTATGATGATTAAAAATGTGTCTACCTAGATACTATTAATCCCTAGTTATCTTTTATTGGTGGTTGAATTGTCACGTCCTTATTCTTAACGCGTTGTGTTTTCTAAGGTCGTATGGTATGCGTTTCTCCCTAACTCTTTGAGACTACCTTAAGGTTATTGCCTACGAAATCTCTAGGTTTCATAAACTAACTCTAAGGTTATCTTTGGATGTTTAGCCTACAATTCCGCTAAGTGATCTATAAGCTAAGGTTCACAAAGATTACTCAAGCATTCAAACACAACGATGGCCTAATGCACTCCTAAGCCAATTACAGTTAAGATAAGAGACAACCAATCAATAATTAATAACTAGGTTTCATAGATCTAAGCAAACACACAAGAAATTTAGCCGGACATGTTAAACACACAAGCATACACACATACAATCGAAGACATAATGAAATCAATGAAGTAAAACACTTATCTTGATGTAAAATAGGGTATGAGAACCCTAAGATACTGTCCAAATTGGACCAAAGTCGTTTTAGGTTTTTACTCCACAAGTCTACCTCTCAAAATTCTGAAACTTCGATTTCTATATATAGTTTTACAACTGCGACGGTGTCGCCTTATAGGTGGGACGCCGTCAGATCGTCGTTGTTAGGTCACAAGTTTTACAAACACAAGTTATAAGAGAAGAGATAAAGGCGGATGAACAAGTATCACACACACACACGTGTTAATATGAAGACCGGTTAGGCGTAGAGAGTATGTGAAAAGAAAACTTGAACAACCAACCCTCAAGTGAGGGTTATTACATGGTTTATATAGGCAAGGAGCTAGGGCAACACTCCCTCTCCTTCCCTATTCCTTATTGGGCTTGGGCCTAAGCTTATGGGCCTTCTACATAAGCTTGACCTTAAACAAACATAAAGGCCATAATAAAGCTACCTATTACATATGAAATATAAATACTTGAAATACTGTTTAGGAGTGATTCCAACAATCTCCCCCTCAAGTATATATGAATGTAAACGGTGAAGGCATTGATGTAATAGTAGTTGTGACGTCTTCTGACATTCTTCTTTCTTGTGAGAGGAATTGCCTTGATTCGAACAATCTCCCCAGTGTAGAGAGATAGTTATCTTTGAACAGTTATGCTTCGACGTCATCTTTAACTTTGTTCTTTGATCATTGTTCTTTGTGGTGAAAGTGATAGTATGTTGTTGTCTGCATCAGTCTGCCTCAGGTCTGCTTCGCTGCTCCAGTGTCTCCACGTCATTCTTCAACATGCTCACATGCTCTTTGACGTTGGAAATCAATACTGATGAAGTTATGTAAGTCTTTGACTTTGTAGATTCTTTGGTTTGACGAAGAATCATTCTGACGGTTGTGTTGCTGTTGAATAGAACTTCCATTAGTGATGATGTTGGCGTGAGCATGAGAAGAATCAGCACGATCATCCCGCCCCGGAGCTTCCATAAGAAGAAAACATTTCAAACGGTTAGTAATAAGCGGTTTCTGGCACTTACAAGTTTGAACTTCGAGAGTGTTAACAGCATAGTGTGAAAACACAACTCTAATTCTTACAAAGGCCGTTCCTGAACTGGAGTCCCACAAGTGAGATAACGCGATGTACCGAAGTACATCTACAGTTCAGATGAGTCGCTGAGGTACACCGAAGCATCACCTCACGACTGTAGACCGTTTGAGACACACTCCGCGTAATCCACGGGGAGTTACCGAAGTGACCTGCTGTCAGGGCTGTTTGATGTTGACCCTGGCAGGAGTTTCCATTCAATCACTGAGGATCACAGATGTGAACCTCTCATAAATGTTCTCGACAGATTGCTAAGATCTGTGAAGGACTCGATATGAACCACTGATGATCTTATTTGTTGATCATCAAGTGATTAAATGTCAAGTGTACCTAAGAGATCTTTTGATGAATCTCGTGGCTCTAGACTCAATAGTGCGATTTGGTTTTCCTGAGCGGAGACTAGGGAGAGGGTCTCCTTCTTCAATACCAGCAATCTCTAAGAGAAAGCCAATAGTTTACGTAGGGTTCCCTGTGAGAATGAAACAAGCTTCTGTTGAGAAAAACTTGAGTGGCTAAGAAGGTTTAGTGCATGCGTCACTGGGTCCATGACGACTTTTAATCTTCAATACCGGTGTCACTAAGTGACAACCAGTAGCATATGAATTGAACCCGGTGTCTGCCCTAAGTTGAATAATCTGGAGGGCTGTTTCTTTTCACCCTTTACTTTACATTTCTTTTTGATTCTTCAACTCCTTCTTTCTCCGATTCTCATTTTCTCCTTTTTACAATCATTCCTAAGGACTTCTAACACTAACTAATGGTAGTGTCCTTGGGTAGATCCCTCCGGCTCTGGCGGATCATAGGACGGTTATTACTAACCTTAGTCACCTTATAACTCCATGACTAACCTATGTTGCCATTAAAACCACTGTATGTGAAAATATCTCTCAAAGGGTTTGTTAATGAAAAACATGTTTGAACCACAGTGAGAGATGATGTTTTGCATAAATACTCCCCCTCCACATGTGCTTAATAGTTTTAATGGTTAAATGCACAGTGAGGAAAGAGCGCGCACATTTTGAATTGATCCACTAAAGATAGACAATCTCCCGCGAGACACGGTTACGTTGAATAGTTAAAGAGTTACATTGTCAGCTTTTAGGTGACAAC
>BPTQ01000005.1:105134168-105144819 GCA_019973895.1 Chrysanthemum seticuspe | reverse complement strand
AGGGTGTGTCAGAGTCTTCCTTTGAAGACTTGGTGGATTCCTGGGGTGCGGAGGGGTACAGAGGAGGAGTAGTCTGAGTAGTAGAGTGAGTAGTGTTGGTGGTAGTTGCTTCAGTTGGTCTAGTAGTAGGTTTAGTCACTTCTTTGGTGGATTTAGAACCTAAAGAGTCTGAGTATTTTTCTAACATTTTCGACTGGTTGTTCAGTCTTTCTTCCTGTATGAAATGTCTTTTTACTTAACCAAACGACTGGTTTAAGTCATGAACTTACTACTCTTTCTGTTCTACCTCTTTCTTTCCCTTAAACAAGTCTTCAAGTACTTCTCAGTAGTTTTTCTCCTTGACTTGCTTTACTAGCTTCCAATGTGATTGTTCATGGAAGTCCTATAGCAAGGATTTCAGGTTTTCCTTGACCTCTTCTGTCGTTCTACTTTAGGAACGATATCCTGAAGGTACTTGTTAGTGTAACCTTCGATCATTTCGTTCAGTTCCTCTTTTTGATGACTCTTCATGAACTTCTGAACAAATTCCCTTTCTTTCTCCATCTTGTCTTTCTCATCATTCAAGTACTGAATTTGGTCAGCAAACCAATTCATTTTTCTGTAAAGTATGTCCTTCTTTCTGACTTGTTGGTCAGCTTTTACAATCTTTTTATGAGTCTGAGAAATCCAAGATTTAGGTGGTTTCTTCACTGATTTGGATGATGATCTGGTTGACTTCGTTGATGGTGGTTGTGATGAGTGAGATGATGAGTCTGATGAGGAGGAGACATGGGGAGGCGTGGGGTCCTTAGGTGGTTCAGAAGTTTCCTTCTGAGACTGTGTGGGACTACCCAGAAGCAACTTGTCATAATCATCCTCGTCATCTCTAGACTTTTCTTTCTCAGTTTCCAGTTTCTCAAAATCATATACAGTAGTATCCTCTACAGGCTTTTGTTGTTGCACAAGAGTGGTGGCACCAGATCCCTTATCGGGTCGATTAACCGCATCAGGATCTGGAGAGGAGTGGGTAGCACCACTTGATCCTCCGGGGCCACCCATTTGATCTTTAGCAAATTCTTCGGCCTTTTGAATGTGTCTGACGTTGTGAAACTTCTTCCTGTATGATTTATCCAGTTGCTCTTCTTCATCTTCAGAGCTTTCATCTTGTGGCACAAGTGCAGGAGTCTTCCCTTTTCCTTTATTAGTTTGAGGACTTAGAGGTTTTGGTACTGAGGGATTTTCATCCTTTGCAGTTTCAGAGTATGTGATCTCTTCATCTGTGTCAGTAGCATCAGAGTCCTCGTCCCTTAGCTGTCTTTGCGGTTCAGGTGAAAGGATCGGAGTGGCTTCCTGAGAAGGAACTTTCTTCTTAGGGGTAGGTTTCCTCTTTGGAATAGGTTTCTTCTTTGGAACATTCCTCTGACTATCTGAACTTGTGACACTTCCAGCACTTCCTTTTCTGGTTCTCCTTACAGGTGTTCCAGAAGATTTTTCGTCGAGATGACCAACTTTGCCTTGTCTGACTGCTTCCAGATATCTTTTGTACATTTCGAGCTTTCTGACATCTTCAGTTAGAAGGAAATCTGGCAGCACAGCACCTTGTTTCTTTGTAGACGTTTCCTTGATTCTAATAGAGAGAATGGGTTCCGTCAACATGTCGTGATTGTCGGGGTCATTGAGCCTCTTGGGAATGTCAGGATGAAGTCCAAGTGCTCTCTGGATCAACAATTTAGTATATCTGATGTAGGGAATCTTTGAGCCAAGTTTGTTGAGAAATGACATCATGTCATCCCAAATCAGAGCTTCGATAGCGATGTGTTTCCTGTTGACCAATGCCCAGAATATTTGCAGTTCCATGAGCTTAGGGTGCTCATAGCCGCTGTCACGACCAGAAACAGACTTGGTGATGATCATGTAGAGAGTTCTCCAGGGTTGAGGAATACTCTTAAGCTCTACGTGAGAATGCTTGGTGATTACTCCTGTAGCCTCATCATAACCGATATAGGTTAAGAATTGGAGAGTGAGCTCTTCAACAGGTGTGGCATATAGTTTGGTTGGATCGACATCAGGAATTAGGAGAACAGACCTTAAGTCTGCAGGTGTAATGGTGACTTGTTTGTGATTCAGAGTCACCGTCACAGCAGTTTGTCCTTTGACCCTTTCCATAGTGTTCCAGAACTGTTGGATGTAGATCTCAGGAACAGTTGCAGAGTGAGTAAGCATGTTCTGATACGGATGAGTCCTCAGAATGTCAATAGCAATTAAACACGAAGATTCAGAGCAAGTGAGGGTGTCAAAGTCAGCACGGAGATTATTCTTTCCTATCTTCATTGGATAGCCATGAGGATAGATATCAGCAATGGAGAGAACTTCAGGTGCATCCACATTCATTTGTTCAGCCATGTCGTGATCTGAAATAACATTAGCCAAAAGAACCAACATATCGAAAGACATAATGTTAGTCAACAGAAGGTCTTATTGTCTAGTTATTGAATGTACAGTGTCAATGATTGTTACGAGTCGTTAGTCACTTGTATGTTCAATAGTTCAATGATGTCGTGAAATGTTTTGTGAGTTAGTTAACTTTAAATTTTAAAGTTTATGTTATCACTTATTGTTCACAGCATATTAGACGATTAAGTTTATTAGTGACATTATTGGATTCGTGAGGTTATGATTAGTTTATTTACAAGTTTATACACGTAACAGATTGATGAGTGTGTAAATACTCATCATTTTTAGTCAAATCTAAACTGCAAAACACTTAAAAATGCTCAGAAATGCATCAAAACACTGAAAATATTCCAAAATTGCAATTTATATGTTTCAGATGCAAAATGTTTAAAATCAGATGAAAAATGAGCAAAGTTTGCATAATTGGCAGTTTCAGTCCCCCAAGTTTCTAAAATTGTCAAAAATAGTCCCTGAGTCAAAATTTCAAAAGAAAAGTCACCAAAGGTCCTTTTAAAATCATAACTTGTCAAATTTAGTCCTTTGGTGAAAAATGTCAAAAGTTTGAGAAAATTACAAGAATGGTCCTTCAACTTTGAAAATTGTCAGAATTGGTCCCTGGAAAATGTGAAAATGGCAACTTTGGTCCTTGTAATATTAACACTTGTCAATTTTAGTCCTTGGAAGCAACTTTGAGATATTGGCAGCCTAGGTCCCTACAGTTTCAGAAATTACAAACTAAGTCCTTGTGATTATTAACCCCTTCACACCTTTTTGGACTAGTCAAAATTGCAAATGACCCCCTGCCAATTAGCTTTTTGGACCCTGCCAATTGAACTCCCCTTTTATTAATACCAGTCAAATGAATTTGACTTACCCCTTTCCCTCTCTCCCTCACGAGACACCATATCCATCATCACCAATCCTGCAACTTCACTGATACACTCCACCATCATCATTTTCACCCTCCTCCAAACACTTAACTCCAAAGGTTCATTAAATGCACCCTCTACCTACCCCTGCCCTCCCCAGCTGTTAAAACAACATTTGGCGCCAAAAATACTTTAAACGGCCAAGATTGAATTGAGCCATCCAATGGCCATTATTTATGCTGGGATTTGTCCAGAGGAGAGAGACAAACACTTTGGGTGTATAAAAAGCCAAGAGAAGCAACAAGCAAGTAGTTAGTTTTTAGTTTTTAAAACAATGTATGTCGTTTTACTTATTATCATGTCTTAACTAGTTTGTATTTGTATTTTCAATTTTATTTGTATCAAATAACAGTTTCTAAGTGTATTTCAACTTTCTTTAAGTATCAATTTTAGTTCAAGTCAATTTCCATATGATGTGTCCACTGTTGAAATTTTAAGTTTCAAACTCAATTGTTAAAGCTTTTAGCAGCTCAATCTTAATCTCAAACAAGCTCATAAAAGCTTATAATAGCTTTCTGTAAGCTTGTAATCAAGTTACAAGCAGTTTAGAATTTTGGTCAAAATAAGTCAACATGGGTGAAAAGTGATGCAGGAAGGATTTGGGTTGGTTCAGACATGAGAATAGGTTGATTTGGAAGCAATGGGTTGTTTAAAATAGGTAGTGGTTCTTTGATTCACAGTTTGCTAGCCATAGTGGCTTTGGACTTTAGTAAGTAATTTTCACAAGTTCTTGTACTTACTGTTTTTTTTTGTAGTCATAATCTGTCAAACCTGTCTTAATAGTAGTGTTTAGGTTAATTAGACTTAGATTGTTCATTAAAACAAGTTGGTGTATTGATTATAACATTTTACTTTCAAAACAGTTAGTTACAAGGGTGTTTGGCTCAATGGTTTTAACTGTCATTTAGGGTTGTGCAGTGGTTTATGTTTGTTAGTTCATGTTTCTTAAGCTCATTTGAGCTCATATCAGTCAACAACTTGGGTCTGCTAGCACCAAAAGTCAAATCCTATCTGAATCTGTCTTAACTGCCCACTGTTGTGAGTTTAGGAATTGCAACTCATTGTTTTGTGTTTAGAAATCAATAACATAGCTTGCATTAGTATTATCATATCATATTACTTCAACATCAGTCATTAAAATGGAATCAAAGTTCACTTAAGTCAAAGTTTCTCAACTGTTTCAAAAAGTCAAAAGTGTGAAAAGTCATTTTGGGCTCATTTAGGAAGAATTATTTTGAGTTCATTTCTGGGACTTACTCAGTGAGACTTGGTATTTTAGAAACTTCAACTGGTCCTCTTTCTTATCAGTATTTTTGTAAAATTTTACCAATTTTTTATAAGCTCTAAACAAGCTTCTCAACTTGGTCCTAAGTGCCCTGCTCCAAACTTTCAGTTGACACTGAGTTTTTCTCAGATTTTGTGCAAGGTGCACAGAGCTCATAAGAGCTTATCATAGTCTGATTTTTGGTGCAATTGATCTCAACCAGGTCTGCTTTAGGTTCCAATCTGTAGTTTTCAGTTTGAGCTTATTTTTAAGCTGGTGCTTGTGTTCAAAGTTGGTACTCAGAATCTGTTTAGCTTATTAGTTCAAGTCATTAAATCTGATCAAACCTGTAATTCAGAGGATATAACTAGTTGATATTAGTTGCATTTCAGTTCTTATAGCATATTTGAACTTCTGTAATCAGTTGGTGCTTGTTGTGTCACTTTAGCTTAATCAAGTGCTTATTGCAATAAGCACTTGTAAAGCAGTTTCAAATTCCTCCACATAAGTGCTTGTTTTTCCAATTTTCCTAGCTTCCTAATATAATTTTAGAGTTTTCCTGAAATTTTTAGATTTTTCTAAGTTGATTTGCTATTTTTCTCAATTTAAATTAGTTTTTAAGCATTTTTAAATAGCATTTAATATAAAAAATTAAGAAAAGCTTCAAAAAAATAATTTTTCAATTTTCTTAGGTTTAGATAAATATAAAAAGTAATAAAAGTAATTTTCCAGATTTTTCATAGTTTATTTTGTAATTTTTAGTAATTTAATTAGTTTTTAATAGTTTAAAATTCATAAAAAATAGAAAAATAATCAGAAAAATACAAAAATAGTTTTGAAATTTCTATTTTGATATTTTAGACTTTTCTAATTCATAATGTTATTTTTCAAGCCTTATTTCATATTTTCTTTCATTTTAGGTAATTATTAAATAGTTAAAAATAATTTTTAATTAATAATAATTAGATAAATAGTTGTAAAAATAATTTTCTTTTTCCAAATATTTTCTTTTATCATTAGGTTTGTAAAAATATCATTTTCATATTTTTAGGGTTAATATTGTGTAAGTTTCACTTTTTAATTTGTACGTCACGTAGATTTTAATTTCAGTTTTATAAAAACATAAAAACAAAAACATCATTTTACAAATAGTGATAGCGTTTATTTAATAGATTTTATCTTTTTAATTTCCTTTAATTTGCATTTAAGCCGTTGTAATTTGTTGGCTTTTTCCGTAGTTATAATAGTCTCAAAATCCTTTTCCCGTTCAAATCTCGCGATCACTATACGTTTGATAATCCATTGCATAGCTCGCTGGGACATAACGACCCGGGGAGACTCTATACTCCTCAGATCTTCATTGCATTCATTCCTGAGCCATTTTAAGCTTGTTACGGTCTGCCATTCACAAGTGGCAGACTTGTGTGATAAAGCTTGACTGTTTGGGAGCGCATCAAATTTTTGGCGCCGCTGCCGGGGAGCTGTGCTGATAATCTTACGTCTAGCAGATTAGTGATTTGAATACTCACTCATTGTTTATACCATCTGTATGTGTTTATATTTTTTTTTTCAAAAACCCAAAAAGATTTTCATTCTTTGTTTATACATCATGTTTTTCAAAAATATCCAAAATATTCATCTTTACCCTCTTACCCTTTTTGATTCTTTATTCCTTTACCCTCTATCTATTTGATTCTCACTTCTTCTATTCTCATGGAATCTCTCGAGGACGAATTCTGGGACGAAGTTGAAAAACTTCAGACTGTGTCACAAATGTCTAGAATTCGTGTTGTTCGTGATGATCCATTCATTCTGCGTAGGGAAATGAAACGAGAAACCGGGGTGACAAAGGACCAGGTACTTCCTTTTGATAATGGGAGTGCTAAATACGTCCAACCTACGGTTATCCAAAGCTCTAAACCCTCAATTGCTCCTAAGCCGTCTAGAATTGATTCTAAACTTTCACGATTTACGGTTAAAAGCAAACATGCAGAATTCAAACAGGTGACTCGCAAAAATGACTTACCTAATCTTTACGTTTCTCAAGAACCAGAACCAGAGACCATAACGAAAGTGGTGGAAATTGCTAGCTCTCAGAGCACACCACTTGTCCACCCTCTTGATTTTTCAAAATGTTCTTCGAGACTTGATAGTCATTCAGATCACCATGTTGGTTTTGATGATTCTTTGAATAAACTGATTCCTCTTCATAACTCTCAAATGCAATCGTTTATTCCTTGTGTCGGTTGTGGTGAGCCTCTCTTTGGTTCACCCTGTCGTTGGTGTACGTGTGTACAATGTGGTAATGATATTCATAACGGGAGTTGTTTGTTTTGTGGTTCAAGGAATTCATTTGATTATGATCCTAATCAGAACTCATTTAACGACCCCTCAAATGTTTCCAATTACCCACCACAGCCCGACTTATCATCATATAATCAACATTACTGCTGTGAATTTTGTGGAGGTCCTCACCAAGGATTTGAGTGTCAATCCGGAAACACGTTTGTCTATGAACAGTTTTCCAGTGATGCTCAGAACTTTGGTTATAACCAAAATCCATATGATTCACCAGTCCAGACTCAACAGTTTTACTGTTGTGAGTACTGTGGAGGTCCCCATTTCAGCTCTGATTGTCAAATAGGGAACCCAGTTCCTTGTAACAATCATGACTCTTACATGTTTGAAAATTTCCAACCTCCACAGCACCATACGGTTCAAACTCCACCTGAGCCGTTGTCTCAAGAAATCTCCCAAGATTTTGAAACCACAATGAAAACACTTGATGATATGATTAGTAACTTCAAGAATCAAGTGAGTGGTGAAAAGACCATGGGAGAATTGCTTGCCGAAGAACGAGAGGCTCGCAAATCTAGGGAAGAATTATTAATCCTAGAGCAAGCAGCTCTAAGGCGTTCCCAATTTCTCAAGGCAGCACTTTATGACGATGACGAGGAGAGTTTTTATCCTTTTAGGGATAATATTTCTCAACTCCCTCAGTAAGTTGATATCCCAGCAGTTGAGATGCCATCTCAAACAACTGCTATCACACCCGAAGCTCCCACTCACTCTCTGAACATGGGGGACGAGCATCTTGACACTGTTCCTGAAAAGGAATCGGACGAATTCATAAAGTCTAGTGTTGAGAACCTTGTTCCAATCCCGAGAGAGTCACAGGGAACTCCTGATCATATGTGTGATTCTCTTTTCCCTCTTGAGTGTTCAAATGATCATTTGGAAACTTTCTCTGATCTTAGCGAAGATTGTGCTTCCTTTGGAAACATCGAGTTTGTTGAGGCATCACTTCCACAATCTGATGCTGACCCTCTTCTTGAGGAGTTCTCCGGTGAACTCACTCACATCAATCCACTCTTTGATTTCGAAGCCGATCTGGGAGAGACTAAAAGTCTCATTGATAATGATCGTTCACTCACTTCTCACCCTAACAGTCCAATAGAGAATGTTGATCACCTTGTTCCCGAAACATTCAAAGCTACTTTCGCTAATCCTCTATTTGAATTCGATTCTGAATTCACTTCAATTTCTGAGAATCCACTCTTTGATACTCAGATTGAGGATAGTGATGAGCCCACAATGGAACAAGAGTTCACAATATCACCTCATGTGAATGATTCTCTTCATAAAGAGTTCTCCGGTGAACTCTCTCATGACATATCTCCTCCGGAACATGATCATTTCTATTTTGATCTCGAGGATGATGTTGGCTCGGAGGAAGGTGTACTCTATCATATGAGAGTGCTTATTAATGATACTACCCTCACCCTTCCTCCCGATATGTCTACATTTGAGGATGAAGAATGGATCTTGATTGTTATCAAGACCTTTCTTCCTTTCCTCAAATATCTTGTGATTTCCCTTCATCTTCACTCCTTCGGGAATGAAGACACTATCTTTGACCCCGGCATTTTCATTTATCATTTTTGAGCCGGTTCTATGTATATCTCATCGGTGTGGAACTTTCACGTACTTCAATGTTTATCCAAACATCTTGAATGAAAGTCCGATGGAGATTGTTTCTTCCACTTTGCTTCCCCATGAACCAATGAATTCGGGGTCGAGTCAAGCTAGCGACTCGGTAATCAAAAACAGTAGCTAAACATGGGCTTTCACCCGTGTGTCCCACTCTAGTGTGGGGGAGTTACCCCACATATTATACATATATAAGTTTTTCTAAAAAAAAAAAAAAAAAAAAAAAAAAAAAAAAAAAATTTCTAAATAATGGCCGTAGTATTTCCCTTTTACGTTCTCAGTTTCGGCATAACCGCCGGTACTTTGAATATTGAGGGCAATATTCATTTATAAGTGTGGGGGGGAATTCTCACGAATTTTATCATATAATTATACCAATTCCCCCGTTTTTGGCCAAATTTTTTTTTTGGAGTAAGTGTTTTACACTTACTCATTTGGTTATCAGTCCGCCTTGTCTAATAGACAAAAGGATTGGCTAATCCAGGAGCAAACGGCTCTTGGTAAAGATATCTCAAATCCGTTGACGGCTTGCAATTTGCCCAAAATTGTATGGTATTCAGCTCACCATATCCTAAAAAGTAAAGAGTTGGCTAGCCCGCAAGTTTATGGCTTGTGGTAAAGGCAGTGGAAAAACCATAATTGGTAATCGACTCACCAAAGATAATATTGATAATTTATCTAAGAGTTGGCTAGTCCAGAGCAAACGGCTTCTGGTAAAGACAAATCAAATCCGTTGGAAGCTGGTGGTTTGCTCAAAATCACATGGTTATCGGTGTACCATGGTTCTTACTTGAACTGAAACATTTGGCTACTCCAGAAGTAATGGCTTTTGGTAAAGAGATTCAAATCCATTAAGTTTTTCTCAAAATATTGCTAGGGACTAGCAATAGTTTAGTGTGGGGGATTGATGAGTGTGTAAATACTCATCATTTTTAGTCAAATCTAAACTGCAAAACACTTAAAAATGCTCAGAAATGCATCAAAACACTGAAAATATTCCAAAATTGCAATTTATATGTTTCAGATGCAAAATATTTAAAATCAGATGAAAAATGAGCAAAGTTTGCATAATTGGCAGTTTCAGTCCCCCAAGTTTCTAAAATTGTCAAAAATAGTCCCTGAGTCAAAATTTCAAAAGAAAAGTCACCAAAGGTCCTTTTAAAATCATAACTTGTCAAATTTAGTCCTTTGGTGAAAAATGTCAAAAGTTTGAGAAAATTACAAGAATGGTCCTTCAACTTTGAAAATTGTCAGAATTGGTCCCTGGAAAATGTGAAAATGGCAACTTTGGTCCTTGTAATATTAACACTTGTCAATTTCAGTCCTTGGAAGCAACTTTGAGATATTGGCAGCCTAGGTCCCTACAGTTTCAGAAATTACAAACTAAGTCCTTGTGATTATTAACCCCTTCACACCTTTTTGGACTAGTCAAAATTGCAAATGACCCCCTGCCAATTAGCTTTTTGGACCCTGCCAATTGAACTCCCCTTTTATTAATACCAGTCAAATGAATTTGACTTACCCCTTTCCCTCTCTCCCTCACGAGACACCATATCCATCATCACCAATCCTGCAACTTCACTGATACACTCCACCATCATCATTTTCACCCTCCTCCAAACACTTAACTCCAAAGGTTCATTAAATGCACCCTCTACCTACCCCTGCCCTCCCCAGCTGTTAAAACAACATTTGGCGCCAAAAATACTTTAAACGGCCAAGATTGAATTGAGCCATCCAATGGCCATTATTTATGCTGGGATTTGTCCAGAGGAGAGAGACAAACACTTTGGGTGTATAAAAAGCCAAGAGAAGCAACAAGCAAGTAGTTAGTTTTTAGTTTTTAAAACAATGTATGTCGTTTTACTTATTATCATGTCTTAACTAGTTTGTATTTGTATTTTCAATTTTATTTGTATCAAATAACAGTTTCTAAGTGTATTTCAACTTTCTTTAAGTATCAATTTTAGTTCAAGTCAATTTCCATATGATGTGTCTACTGTTGAAATTTTAAGTTTCAAACTCAATTGTTAAA
>BPTQ01000005.1:105081321-105118303 GCA_019973895.1 Chrysanthemum seticuspe | reverse complement strand
ATATTCTCTGTCCAGACTTAATCTTGTTGACTTTGTGCTTGTATTTTTAGTTTGATTGCGAGAGTGGAACCTTTTAGTTTTTCGATTCCGACTCAACAATTTAACAGTTTTTGTCAAGAGGCGTATGTTTTTCGTAAGTTGCTTAGCCCATCTACTGGAAGAACTGCTTTAAGAGCCGAACGTTTTGTTTGAATTTCTCAAATTTTGACAACAAATGTTTGTACCACTTAGGCATTGTTGATAACTTTTCAAATGGAATTTTGGGTTAGGTTTTCCTATACCTTTTTTAGATCGACTAATGTTTGGTTTCGAAAGTGATTTTTGTAAGTTTGGTTGAGGACTTCAAAGGTCACGTCTTATGTTTTAACTATTATGACAGTACTCACAACAACTTATAGTAGCAGTTCTCCTTAATCTACGTCTTCTGCTCTCAGCTAGTTTTAATTTTTTTTTTAACATTAGGTAAAAGATTTTTCTGAAAAATGTCTCTTTGTTCTCGCGCCAGAGGCGATTGAAAATGTTCAACTTTGATTTCAGAGCGATATTCTATCTCATGTTGTAAAATTTTGAGGTCAGCCATGAAAATGTCAAAATATCGAAGGATTTTTCGATTTTCAGGTTTTGAGTTTACTTCACTAATGGAAGGTAAAGGACAATAAGTTTGTGCAAATTCTGTTTTGGGATTCACATTAGAAGACTCAAGTGTTTTGATGATAACCCTTGGTGTGTTAGAAGAATCCGTTGGTGTGACGAAAGTGACCGCGTTTTTATAATTAAAAGGTTTGTTGTAAACAACATTTTTTAATTTTGATCGACTCTCGTCTTCTGCATCTAATTCCTCTTGACGATGATATTCAACAACACTCATGACAGTATTATCAATTTTGTATTCTGCACTGGAAACTTCAGGAGTTGGTTTGAATGTTTTTAGTGAAAGCTTTGGTTTGTAATCAGCTAGATTTTTTCCATATCCTTTTGGATTGGGTTTTAAGGTAAACTTTTCAATAGTTGTTACGGATTCACCATGTTTGTAAACAACAGTTTTAAACTCTTTAAGTTTGTTTTGCAAGCCGAGAATTTCGTCAAGAAGGTCATCTACCCGATTCGTTGAATGCTTTTTGTATGCGGAGAACTGTTTTTGACAATTTAACAACTCAGCCTTAGCTTTTTGATTTTCCAAGGTGAGAGCGTTAGTTTGATTTTTATGTTCGTGTTTCAGTTGTTCTAATTCAGACAACAAAGCATTCTTCGAGGCGGCTAGATCACGCATCTGTCTCTCTAAATATTTTTCGTTTTGATGAGATTTTGCAAAAGCGGCTTCAAAACCTTTTTCACGGTTTTCTTGAGTTTTGAAAAAGTTGAGTTGCATTTGTAAGCATTCAAAATCCTTGGTTAACAGTGCATTTTTACTTTTTAAGGACTGATTTAATGCATAACATTCCTCCATTTTGATTTTATGATCTTGAATTAACCGAGCAAAATCCGGATGAGGCAACAGATCATCTTGTTCAACATGAGTCTCAACATGATCATTCTTTAGATCCTCAAGTACGACCACGGAGTCAATTTGATTATCAAAGGAAACCATAAGGTCATCTTGATCGTCAAATGTAACTACAGGGTTAACTTGAAAATCATCAGAAAGAGATGTAGAAGACTCATTTTGAACAGTCTGATTCGTGCCGGATTCAGATATTGGCGGAGATATTAGTTCAGATATGATGATGGTTTGTTCGGGTACCTGAGACAAGCCATCAGTGTCATACACTGGGCCTGTATCACTCATATGCAGCTCATGCATATTTGCCATCAACATAACAGCTGCATTAGCCTGCAAGTCCTCCATATCATCATCTGAGTCTGCATCTGCCATAAAGCTCTGTTCTTTGTCTGTAAGAGATCCACCAGCTTCATCCTTAAGAGCCAAAAGTAAGGCTTCTTTGAAATAAGCACTGCCTCTAGTCCTTGGCTTTGGGCATGCATTAGCCAGGTGTCCCTTCTCATTGCAGTTGTAGCATCTAAGACCATTTAACCGATTCTGAGCATTTCCCTGTTCCACCACTTGAGCTCTGTTGTTATTCCTACCCACAGCATTAAACCCTTGACCACCGCCCATCTGACGACCATAATCACGATTCTGAACTTCAACACGTCCATTGTTCACAACAGCTTGAGTCCGTGTGTTAGATGAGGAACGAATACGATTGTTGGATTTGTTGGTGTAACGGCCAAAAGCATTAGCAATCATCACAAATCCTTGTTGCAATGCTTCGAACGGATCTGTTTCCTCAGTCGCTTCACTGACATATGCTTGAGCATTGTTGCTGTATGGAACCAATTGATTTTGTTGAGGTTGTGACTGTGAAGGTGTGTTTGATGCAGTTGGTTGAGTTGCTGGTTGAAAGGGATAATTCTGTTGAGCATACAAGGCAAGTTGTTGATTGTCCGGTTGTGACTGTTTAGCAATTTGAGCACGGAGAATCCTTTCCCGATCAACTTCCTTTTCATGAGGCTTCAAGTAATCGTACAACAATCCATAAGTAGAATGATGCATATTCTTCGCTTGACGGAGAAAAATGACATACTTCTCCCATTCTGGACCAAGACTACTCAGGAACTTAGTATTCACTGCAATTCTTGGCATGATGATGTTGTGTTTATCCAAATCATTGATGATATCTGAAAATCGATGATGATAGGACTCTAGTGTCTCTCCAGGTTCAATCATGAAGTGTTCATAAGCCAAGTAAATTTTGGATTCCAAATCCTCCTGATTGAGTACAGATCCTTCCATAAGAAGACGAATATGATCCCACATTTTTTGTGGAGTCTTTTGAGCATCAACACTACGAAGAATTGGGTTTGGTAATCCTAAGAGGATGTATTCCATTGCAAGTTCATCAGCTTCATAGTGTAGAAGTTCTGTAGGATTTAAATCTGCAACAGTAGCAATGTTGGTTTGTTCATCTCTTGGTGGAACAGCAGTTGGATCTCCGGGTACAATGACAGTAGGCATCTCAAATGGACCTTCCAAGATAACCTTCTTTAAGAACTTTCCATGTGGCTTCTTTAGATCACAAAACCTAAAGAACCTTATCACCCATTGATCGTAGTTTCCTGGAGTGAGCATTGGAGGTCTATCAAGTGATCCAGCTTCATGAATTGATTGTTGGCTGCTTAAAGCTTCACACATCTTTGCAAACCAAGTGGGTTCCTTCATAGTGTTCCTTGATGGATGTTGATTGAAATCAGTTGTGTAGGTTTGAACTTGAAGGCTTGGTGGTGGTTGAACCATTTGTGGTTGTGGAATTGCACCAAGTTGTGGAGTATGTTGCTGATTAAATTGTTGTTGATAAATAGCTTGTTGTTGATTCCATTGTTGATGTTGTGGAGTTAATTGTTGTTGTTGTTGATGATTATAAGTGTGAGGGAAATAGTTAGAGTATGGTGGTTGAGACATGATGATAAACTTGTGTGGTAAAAAAATGGATCTTGTAGTCGAATGAACATTTGTTGATGAAGTGTCCTTAGGCGTAGAAAAGACAAGAAACCAAGTAGTACTTATGCGTAAAAACACCAAAAGTTACGCGTAACAATAAGGAGTTACGCGTAGGATTTAGCTTACGCGTAAGTAGGATAAAAGCACTAAAGTTATGCGTAGACAAAAGTTAGGCGTAGAAAGTTAGGCGTAGGATTACCTTATGCGTAGACCGAAGTTTACGCGTAAAGTTAATCTTATGCGTAGAATTTCTACGCGTAAGCTTATGCTTATGCGTAATTTTAGGGTTTTTGCCCAAATGATCTTTTACACTTCACAGTGCAAAAGATATCCAAAGTCGACGTATTTTCAGACTTATCCAAGTAAGAAAACACGGAATAAACCAGAAAATTGAAGATCAAACCAAGGAAAAACTTACGCGTAATTTTAGGGTTTTGATACGCGTAGAATTACTCGTAACTTTGATTTTACCCAAATGTGTTTCTAAACCAGATTTTTGTTATGGAATAGCTTCAATAGTACAAAAAGAACACAAAAATGTGAATTTTGATGTACCAAAACTGCTAAACGGGTTACGTGTAGAACGACACCCACGAACAAAAACAAGCTTAAAAACGTAGATCCACGCGTAAAGTTTGAAACTTTTTGCCAAAAACAAGTATTTTAACACCTCAAAACATTGAAAGTACAAGAATCTTGGATTAAAAAGTGTAAAAAACGAGTTTTTAAGATAACCAAAGATTGCGTTATCTTTACGCGTAAGACCCAAAACCAAAACTTCAAAAACAAACGAGTACACCCAACTATTTGGCGATTGATACCACTGTTAGGTCACAAGTTTTACAAACACAAGTTATAAGAGAAGAGATAAAGGCGGATGAACAAGTATCACACACACACACACGTTAATATGAAGACCGGTTAGGCGTAGAGAGTATGTGAAAAGAAAACTTGAACAACCAACCCTCAAGTGAGGGTTATTACATGGTTTATATAGGCAAGGAGCTAGGGCAACACTCCCTCTCCTTCCCTATTCCTTATTGGGCTTGGGCCTAAGCTTATGGGCCTTCTACATAAGCTTGACCTTAAACAAACATAAAGGCCATAATAAAGCTACCTATTACATATGAAATATAAATACTTGAAATACTGTTTAGGAGTGATTCCAACAGTCGTCATTAGGGTTTCGTCTTGGCCAAGTAATAGTTGGGACGGCGTCATGTTGTGGTTGTGACGCCGTCGGGCTTCAGTAGTGACGTCGTTTGAATCTGGATCTAGGCCGTCTGAGAAGAAAAGTCTTCGTGACGCCCTTCTTTTTCAAAGCCTGACGCCGTCAGGTAGCAAAAAGTCTACTGAGTCGTCACAAATTTAGGGGGTGTTTGGGGTTGCTTATTTAAAATAGATTATGCGTTTTGAAAACAGATAATCAAATAATCAGCTGTTACAAAACGTGATTATGAAATATGGTGTTTGGATTTGATTATTCTGTATGACAACGCAATAATCAGATAATCAGTTTTTTTAAGCGTTTGGCAAATCAGATTATTGATAACTTGAAATGTAAAATGACCAAAGAGTACATAAATATATTACAAAGTTATATGAGCTAACTTACACTAAGCGTTACAGAATTGAATGTATAATGTATTTTTTATAGTAAGCTTAAAAAACAAACAAATATACTTCGTAGGTATGAAAACCCATTTACTCTGTATAACTTTACAATTCATATTTCTTACTTTATTTACATCCATTTGTTCATCCATAATTCCATATCCCCATCTCACCAAACTCATATCCCACCAACCTCCACCTTATTGTTCATCCACAACCTATCTTATCAACATTCAATTGATATTCTTCATACTCGAAGCTTTTGCTCTTCAAATGATTGTTGATTTTGCTCAAATTTTTTTGTAAGGTTTTATTTTTGTTTCGGCTTTTTCTTCTTTCTGGAGAGATGATATCAATATGAAGTGAGTTAATTTTTCTTTAAAAAATGTGTACCAGTAGCAGTTGATGAAGAACAAGTGATTGAGGGTTAATTTGGTAATCTTTATAGTTGTTGAGAATCACGTTTTCAAAAAGCATGTGACCACCTACTTTTACAAAACCACGTTTTGGAGGTGTCAAAATGCAAAAAATTGATTTTCAGATTTTGGTTGCCAAACACTCAGAAGTGATTATTTGCGTTTTGGAACCGTATCACATCGCACTCCCAAACACCCCCTTAATTATGTAGAGAGGGACGGCGTCGCCCTTGGATTTTGACACCGTCAGCTTCAATTCCAGCAGATTGAGTGTCTTTGATCTTGACTTAGTCATTTTCTTCATATATTCACTCCTTTTCGTCCAAATAGGCATCATTCCAGCATTTTGCTTCCAAGAGACCTAAAAAGTGAAAAGGAACGAAATTAAGCATTAACGGACATAAAAGTGGGCGATTAAGGACTTAAATGACCCTTTAAAAGTGTACGTTTTAAATCCTTATCAAATATCCCTACACTTGGTATTTGGTTGTCCTCAAGCAAATGTGCTTTTAGCCAATCAATTTATAAGTTAGGCGGCATGAAGCATTGGTTTAACATAATTCACAACAAGTAAAAGCACCACAATAGTCATAACAAGCACGAAAATTATATACTAGCACCTCACAAGGGTTGTTTAGATTCTCTCATCTATCGGGTGTATATGAAATATAGTCAATGGAAATGGAAGATAAACACTCATTAACCGGTCATAGTACATAGATTACCATAGGCTTGAGACTAGATCAAACCTCCACCGCTTTGGCGTAAGCACCTAGGAACAACTATCTAAGAGGTCTTTTAAAGGGTTGTAACGTTAGGCTTATGGTAGGGAAACAAATGGTTTAGTTGGATAGGTGATTTAGTGGTGGCAAGTCAAAATCTTATGTTACAAGCATGAAAAGAATGACGTTGCTAAGCCAAGACTCGACTCACTAAACTCTAGATAATTTGAAACAAACAAACATAAATATAAATATAGATGTATGATGGTAGCCCGTATGTGTTTTTTTTTTTTTTTTTTTCAACATTTTTTTTTCGATTTTTTTTTGGACATACACTTTTACTCTACCATCCTCTACAAAAACATCAAAGTATAAGGGATTTATAGGAGCATCCCTACACTTGGGTTTTTATTACTCTAACACTAATTTGACCCGAATTGAAAAGATCAAAACACTTGGAGTACTTTATTAAGTAAATAAAAGAAATTTGAATTTAACGTTCTTTCCCGTCACTCCATAAAATTTTACTTTACCCATGAGTCCCAAGCGTCCCAAAACTGTGTACAAAAGATATGACTTGACTTAGCAACCATGCAAGTAACTAGATAATTGAACTAAGGGTTTAATATGATAACAATAATGCACTAAAGGTGAGTGTATACAAGGTAGGCTAAGGCGATTTTGGTGTATATTTGGGGGTGGATTGTAAACAATACTCTTCATTAATATTTCGGAAAACCGAAACATCACGAGAACCACGAAAAGGATAGACTCTGAGGGGTTAACTAGGGGTATCGTGTACTAAAGATGAGTACATCTCAAGGGTGTAGGGGAATTACTCGACCGATGTGGAAGAAGTAATTATAATACGAGTATCAAACAAGGGTTATCCTAATGCCTCTTATCATTTAGTTATTCCTAACTACACAAGTGTAGTCTCACTAGCGATCTCAGAATGCATCACAAAACGAGTCCTAGAATCTATTATACTACCGGTACACTCTCGAAGCATTAAAGGTGAATGCTTTAATTCCTATAGATCTAGGGGCGAACCTCACATTTTTTAGGTAGAATTTGAGTGGTAAACGGTTTTTGTGCTAGTCATATAACTCCTATCCATGAGACGCTTTATTAAGACTAAAGTCCCACCCCGTACATGTCATGAAAAATTTTAAATTTGGTGTTAAAATTGCCCTAACACATATTTCTCATGGTTTATTATACAAATGAAAATAGGACAAGACAAATATTCAAGGATAAACATAATTTCAAAGTTCCCGTTTTATTCTCCCTCCCTACACTTAAACTGAACATTGTCCCCAATGTTCCCTGAAAGTATCAAAGTTATGATAATATAAGGTAATTAAAAGATAAAGAAACTAGTACTCCCCTGATTAGCTCGGTAGGATCCGTGTGAAGTAGTGGTTAAATTCTTTCCAAGAAGAATGTATGCGTGAAAAGTTTCATCCAATCTTATGTTTCTTCTTCTTGATAAATAAAACCTGCACACTTTAAGAAAATAGACGAAACCTTCGCGTAAAATCGGCGGTAAAACTATATATGACTCTACTACACTAGGATATAATGCTTGTGGAATGGATGTTTGGAGATTTTCTGGAAAATTAAGACCTGGGAATTTCTAAAAATTTATAATTAGCACAGAAAACGAGAGAAAGTTATAACCTGTTTTTGCTCTTCCTGACGTCGTCAGGTTGTAATCCTGACGCCGTCAGGTTATCCTAACAGAAACTGGTCTGCTGCGTTTTTCTGGAAAAATTACACCTTTAAAATCTGGAAAAATTCCTGCAAAACATCCATTATGACTCGATACAAGCTTTTGACTCTAACAAACACACATATATATCATTTTCAATAATCGTAGTTCTCATGTTCACGTTCTTTTAAAAATGTGTGTAATCCTCCCCACACTTATCCTTTTTGTAAAATACCTTTATATGTAATTAAGACGAGGTTAAAGACAAAATAAAGCATTTTTACAAATTCAAACATGAGAACACACAATAATGAAAAGATATATAACACACAAACAAGCAAATAATTAAGCATGGGTTCCTCCCACTAAGCGCTTTTCTTTATTTATGAGTCTTGTAGCTAGACTCGAAGTCGTGCTCCTACGTTGTCTCGTTTTTCATCCTCAATGAAAACTCTATCATATTGACAAAATTCTCATCTACTCTATATCTAGGTCCGAGGGTCAAAAAATCCCTATAATAAAGCCTCCTTTTGTCCCACATGAAGTTCAAACCTTTTTCAACATCGTCTTCGCTCTTTTCCTCAAAAGCTCTAATGTTATCTCGCTCATAAAGGGATAAAGGGCCATATCCATTCATCTTCCAAGGCATCCTATAAGTGATCTCATCATCCCCTTCCATAAACCTAATCGTTCCTTCGGATTTGTTATAGCTCATTTTAGACTTTTCAACAAACGGTTTTCCTAGCACAACTTGGGACAAGCTATAGTCAATGACACACCCTATGTCTTCTAGGACCATAAAATCAACTAAGTAGGTGAAGTTTCCTATAAAGACGTGTACATCCTTGACTCTTCCCACAAAATTGCAAACCCCACCCGGATACTTAGGGTCTCTCCTGATCTTAAGTCACTTATTCATTATGTCATTGTAAACAGATGATGACATCACATTAATGGGAGATTCCGTATCTATATAGGCGTGCTCGACATTCTTATATCCAATCATACAAGGGATTTTGATGTTCCAAGGATTTCCTCTCCTAATCTTTGGGCATATCCTAATGATGGGTGATCGAGGATTGTCGATTATGTATTGGTGGTAAGCAACTTCTTCCTTAGTGGGGTAAAGATTGAAGTAAGCACTATTTTCCTCATTCACATTTTCATTCACTAAATTATTACTCGAACTACTGCTAATCATAGAGCCAACAACTGAGGCGCTAACCGCTTTTTCAACAGCGTCCCTAATTGTACTCTCAAATACCCTATGCAAATCTTGAAGATCGTTGTTTCTACTAACATATCGGTTGCGACGATTGTTATAGGGGTGTTGGTCAATGGGTTGTGGTTTGAGTGGAAGTGTTTTATTTGGTGGTGGGTTGTTGTTGGGTGGATTATCACCTTCTATGATGAAAAGTGATGGGATTACTAACAAAGGCACGAAGAAGGAGGATAGACTACGAGGAAGCTAAAAAATGAGAAAAAAATCTTACTTGATAGGAATCAAGCAAGGGAACCTAAACGAGATATTAATCTAACTAGCTATTCTATTCCCCGGCAGTGGCGCCAAAAACTTGATGCGCATATAATGCGTTCGGGGTCAAAGGAACTTCCTTTTCGTCGAGAAAGTTTTTCGACACCCTAGGCAGTGAACCTAATCGTTGTAGTGTAGTATTGGGTAAGCCTCGGGTATTGTTATCGTTCTCTAGGGGAATAGAAATGCTAGTAAGAAATGTAATACGTTAAGGTTGAGGTTGAGGAAGATTATTTTTATTATTTTTTTTATAAAACTAAGGGAAAAATATCGAGTTTTGGATTTGGGGGTTTGGTACTTCTACCGATTACTCTACTATCTAATTATCTAAACTAAAGGTAACATTATGTCTATTGATGTGTGCTCGTATGATGATTAAAAATGTGTCTACCTAGATACTATTACTCCCTAGTTATCTTTTATTGGTGGTTGAATTGTCACGTCCTTATTCTTAACGCGTTGTGTTTTCTAAAGTCGTAGGGTATGCGTTTCTCCCTAACTCTTTGAGACTACCTTAAGGTTATTGCCTACGAAATCTCTAGGTTTTATAAACTAACTCTAAGGTTATCTTTGGATGTTTAGACTACAATTCCGCTAAGTGATCTGTAAGCTAAGGTTCACAAAGATTACTCAAGCATTCAAACACAACGATGGCCTAATGCACTCCTAAGCCAATTACAATTAAGATAAGAGACAACAAATCAATAATTAATAACTAGGTTTCATAGATCTAAGCAAACACACAAGAAATTTAGCCGGACATGTTAAACACGCAAGCATACACACATACAATCGAAGAAATAATGAAATCAATGAAGTAAAACACTTATCTTGATGTAAAATAGGGTATGAGAACCCTAAGATACTGTCCGAACCGGACCAAAGTCGTTTTAGGTTTTTACTCCACAAGTCTACCACTCAAAATTCTGAAAATTCGATTTCTATATATAGTTTTACAACTGCGACGGCGTCGCCTTATAGGTGGGACGCCGTCAGATCGCCGTCATTAGGGTTTCGTCTTGGCCAAGTAATAGTTGGGACGGCGTCACGTTGTGGTTTTGACGCCATCGGGCTTCAGTAGTGACGTCGTATGAATATGGATCTAGGCCGTCTGAGAAGAAAAGTCTTCGTGACGCCCTTCCTCTATAAAGCCTGACGCCGTCAGGTGTAATTTAGCAAAAAGTCTACTGAGTGGTCACAAATTTAATTACGTAGAGAGGGACGGCGTCGCCCTTGGATTGTGACGCCGTCAGCTTCAATTCCAGCAGCTTGAGTGTCTTTGATCTTGACTTAGCCATTTTCTTCATATATTCACTCATTTTCGTCCAAATATGCATCATTCCATCATTTTGCTTCCAAGAGACCTAAAAAGTGAAAAGGAACAAAATTAAGCAGTAACGTATATAAAATTGGGCGATTAAAGGCTTAAATGACCCCTTAAAAGTGTACGTTTTAAATCATTATTAGAGAACCTGCACTTTGAGTCAAAACTATCATTTTTAATCCTTTTTGATTTTAGATAAATGCTCCCCCTTAACATGTGCATAGAAAATTTAAAATCGTTTGGCACATGTAGAAAGGAGTGCCTTTTATTGCTTTTCTAAAACACTCACCAATTAACAGTTTATTTCCGATTTAAATCACAAACTCTCCCCCGATCACGAATTTCAAACCCTTTGAGATTTGGGATCCCAATTGATTTAAATCATTTAGAAAACTTATTGAGGAGAGATGTGACTTAGTTTTAAGACACTTAACTGATAAGGATCAGATTTTGGAATTTTAAGTTTGTTAGTGTCAGATATCGAAAAGATTTTTGAAGTCTTGAAAAATCATAACTTTTGAACCGTAACTCCGTTTTAAGATTATACCTTGACACATAACACTAAAACCATTTAATCAATGTAAAGTGGTGATTACAAAGTACAAATTAACATGCTCATGTACCAAATATATAAAAGGAACAAAGTTAACATGCTCTTGTACCAAATGTATAAACCATGCTCTTTTTGGTACCAATTGTTTGAAAATATCCTTTTTGAAATGTAATGTTTGAAATCACTCTTCCCCTCAATCAATGACCATAGTTGTTGATTGAGTGACAAAGATTTTGACAAAGATTAAGTCCAGTTGATTTTCAACAATTAAGTCCGAGTTATTTTCGAACAAAGTTATTACCATTTGATGACAAATATTTTTCAGAGGAATTATTAGAATGAAAAACATATGTGAAGGAATGATAGCGTAGGTTCGGGGTCGAGAAAACCTCCATTTCTACGAGCAAGCTTTTCAACCCTCTAGGCAGTGAACCTAATCGTGGTAGTGTAGTATGGGATAAGCCTCGGGGATTGATTTCGTTCTCTAGATGAATAGGAATTCTAGAAAGAGATATATGACGAGAAGATGGGGTTGAGGATGATTTTTTTTATTCTTTTTTATGGGTTTTTAGAAAGCAAAAGTGAAATCTCCGGGGTATATGATTTGGGGGGGGGGGTGATACTTTTACCGATTTCACTACTTCTACTAATTATCTATTTTAACTAATTAACTACGGATAGTTTATGCTAATTGAGGTGTGCTCGTATGATGATTAAAGATGTGTTTACTTAAATATTATTACTCCCTAGTTATCTTTTATTGTTCGGTTGAATTGCCATTTCCTTTATCTTAACGCGTTGTATTCCTATTAGTCGTAGGGGGTGCTTATTCCCTAGTTCTATGAATCGTATCTCTCCTATAGAATACACGGGATCGGAAAGTGTAATACTATCTTCCCCGAATACCCTAATGTCATAAAGCACAACTCACGCAATAAACACAACGATAGCCTATGTGCACTCCTATGGCTTTTATCAATTAAGACAAGAGACAACCTAACAACAATCAATAACTAGGTTTCATATATCTAAGCAAACACACAAGTAATTTAGCTAGACATGTTAAACAAGCAAGCACACACACAATCAATTGAACATGGGGTAGACATAATGATAAAATGGATAAAAAAACCTTATCTTGATGTGTAAAATAGGGTATGGGACCCTAGAATACTATCCAAGTTGGACTACAACTGAGTTAGGGTTTGCTCTCCAAAATTCTACCTCTTAAAATACAGAAAAATTGAATTATATATATAGATTTACAATCGCGACGACATCACCTTTTGCTAGTGACGCTGTCAGGACGCCGTCATTAGGGTTTCGTCTGGCCAAGTCCTCGTTGGGACGACGTCACTTAAGAGTTGTGACATCGTCAGTGTTCATGCAGGACGTCGTCTGAATCTTGGATCTTGGGCGTCTGGTGTGAAAAGTGTGAGTGACGCCTTCCAGAAATAAGGCGTGACGCCGTCAATCTTTAGGACCAGAAATTCTGCTGAGCCGTCGCGTGCACTTTTTGATCAAGTTTTCATAGAGGGACGGCGTCGCCCTTTGGTTGGGACACCGTCAGGTGTGTTGAACAGGCTTTGAGTGTCTTCGATCTTGACCTTGCCATTTTCTTCATGTTTTCGCTCCTTTTCGTCCAAATATGCTTCCTCCAGAAGTTTGCTTCCAAAAGACCTAAAAAGTGAAAAGGAACATTTTTAAGTAGTATCGGGTTAAATGGACCAAAATACCCCTAACCGAATTTAATAAGAAAAAATAGAATGATTAGGTAGGAGACACATGTCACTAGATGATAAGCTTTCTAGACTTTTTAATTTCTTCAACTTTTTAGTAGATCGTATCTCTAATATTGATATGTTATCATTTTTCTATATGAAAATATTTGATCAACATTTGTAAATACTTTACTAAAAAATAACAAAAAAAGTTACATATTATATAAAAAAAAACATATTAATTACACAATAAAAGCTCTCTAACAACAAAAGCCCGAGCTTTTTGGTTTTTTGACGACCTTTTTCAGGCTTTTTAGTCGGCTTTTCAAAAGCCCGGGCTTTCGGGATTTTTCAGGCTTGGGGCTTAGCCCGGGCTAGATCAGGTATTGTGAAAAATATAAGGACCATTTAGGCTTGTTAAGCCAGATCGGGCTTCAAATCAGGCTTTTTCGGGCCGCGATTTTTCAGGCTTTTCCGGGCCGGGCCTAAGCCCGGACTCGGGCTTTAGCCCACCAGTGCATCTCGACTATCAGGGTTGTCTTGTACTTTTCGGTAACCCTATGCAATAATAAAGTGGCCTTAATTTAAAGATAAAATTGCATATAAACTTTAACTATATAAATCATAGAGTTAATTGCATTTTTGGTCCCTGTGGTTTGGCCAAATTGCAGATTTGGTCCCCAAAACTTTGAAAGTGCACCAGAGGTCCCCATTTTCAAGTTTCCGTTGCACGTTTGGTCCCTGGCCAAACTGAAATGACTAAAATACCCTTATCTTCTTCCCATTTATTTTCTAATTACTTTTTCTTTTATTTATTCATCCAATACCAAGATCAAGATCATGAACCCAGATAAACAAAACTGCAATCGGTTTTTAAAAATAAGTATACCACGCAAGATTAGCTTTTCAACAATCAATAAAAACTTTTATTGTCGATCGGTATAAAAATTAAACCATTACTGATTCACTCTTAAAACCAACTCAATAATCCATGACCAAAAATCACAAAACTGATTTCCTAATTTCTGAAAACATTAAACCATTACTCATTCACTTTTACTACAAAGGGGACAAGTTTCGATTGGATGAAAGACTCCACACGAGCAATCACGATCCGCCACTTCCTGGAACAATTTGATGTTGAACTCGACCCTATGACCCTCGAATTTCAAAACCCCCAACTCAATTTCTGAAAACCCTAACTTTTGAAACCCTAATTTTCGATAATACTTGAGGTGTAAATTAAGACATTCTTGCCTTCAATTGGCTTTTATAGGAGTTAAATAGGGATGTTCTTGACAACCTTTTGGCCATGGGGGTTTGATAATTCCCTTCTTGAGCAAGATCACTTTCATTCTTCAATCTCTAAGCATGTATCACGCGTTTTGTTGACCAAATGATGGTGACCCATGAGTACTTGTGATGTTGAGGTTATTAGATGCTAGGTCAAAAGAGCAGAGTCATGAGGCGTTGGGGATGGTGGAGGAAAACAAAAGAAAACAACCCTATGACCATTTTGGTTCTGCCTTGGGAAGCCATGGAAGATAGTGGAGATGGACTATTATCAAAAAGAGAATAGTTACCTGGGAAAATGATGATCTTGGGGAAGCAGAAAAAGAAGAGCGTGAAAGGGAGATATGGGGAAGAGGGTAGGAGGGATTTTACTTTTAATGTATTATTGGATGAATAAATAAAAAGAAATAGAAGACAAGGGTATTTTAGTCATTTAAGTTTGGCCAGGGACCAAACATGCAACGAAAACTTGAAAATGGGGACCTCTGGTGCACTTTCAAAGTTTTGGGGACCAAATCTGCAATTTGGCCAAACCACAAGGACCAAAAATGCAATTAACTCTAAATCATATATATTTGATATTATGCGTACTTATACGCAAAACTAATAAAAATATGACTGTTGAAATGAAAGCTCTATGGGACATCACTCTCACATACACCCTTCCAGAAAACACTTGAAAAAACCTCAAAAAACCAAACAATGTCCGAAAACACCAACACGACAACAACACGAACCTTATTCTGCCCAAAGTTATCACGTGCAGTGCAGCTGGTGGCACGTGATGATGAAAAGATTGACCTTGGATACATTGCTAGGATGTTTGGTTTGGACCCGGGAAGTGTTAAGTTGAATGGCTACTTTTTAAGCAGAGGAGCTGATTTTGTGGCGTGTTCGGTTACATGGAAGTCGTTGTTGTCGTTTTTTCGACAACGTGGGATGGCTACTGGGAGTTGTGGAGATCTTGGGTTGGTTGTTGATGGGAAGGTGTTGAAATCTGGTTATAAAAGTAAGTCGTTAAGAGTTTGTTTTGTTTCGGTTTGCTTTTTTTGCGGCGTGGTGCTAATTTTTGTAAAAAATTCTTAAATTTTCGGAAATGCAATGCACCTAGTCCAAAAATATGTGTTTATAATCTTTCATAGATGAAATTGGTCATTTTTCGTTCTGTTCCTTCCTATATACAGCTTGTAAACAGATAATTCGCTAAATGCTGAGAACCATAAACTGATAATATGTAAAAGACAATGCTGAGTTTATATATGCTCCACGGTCCAAAGCTACCTGCTAAGGATAGTGTCTACTCATATCGAGTTAGGTGAAAATATTTACAAAGTACCTTTTTTTAACCAACTGAGAGCTTTGGTGTGATGCTTGCCTCAAAGTAGCAGCCTGCTAGGATTGTATCACTCACCCACCGCAAATGTCTAGTTTGATAATCGCTGTACAGGTTCTAATCTTCATGTTTCCAGGATCTTTAATAACCAAACAAGCATCATGTATGAACCATCATCAAGAATAAAATAAGAACAAGAGAGTGGGTTTGAACCCTTTAACTAATCTGATATTATATAACGAGTGGGTTGAATGTTGATTTACAGGATCCTATCTATATATACTTAATGAAGCGGTACAAATGAACATCCAAACGTTGTGTTGTTTGGGATGTAACCGTTTCTCTAATAAGTAACTAACTGCTGCAAATTGGGCCCTGATTGGGTTAACAGATATGACCCATATTGCAGGCTACTAACTTGACCCAATTCATAAACAAAATACAGAATTAACTTAACATTGTTTTAACTAAATAATATAACATTTGTACTAACAACATTATGAGGCTAACAATTTCCCCCCTAATGTGTTAGTATCAAATTCTCTTGAGTGATCTTCAATGTTTCTTCAAGCAATGTCTAAAGTTCATTGCTGTCTTGACTGCCATCATTGTTCTTTATCTTCATCATCTTCAAGACTAACACCAAAACGATTCTGACTTGTCTCTATTGCTCCATCCTTCACTCTCTTTCCCTTCTGGTCTTGCAGGTCCATGGCCAAGCCATCATTGCTTGCGTCTCCTACATCTTTTGACTTTTCACCCCAAGGTACGTTAGCAATTTCATGGCAGACTACAATGAGATCAACAAACTTCTTACAACATGCAGTCGCAACTGCTTCATCATCTTTGGTATCTAGTCCTTGAAATTTTTGCAATCATTCCATACTTGTCACTCAAAAAACGTGTACCCTTTTCTCTTTTCCTTCTTTGTTCCACACCGCATCTTCACAACAACCTTTTTCTAAAAAACCAAGCAACGTCCTTCAAAATACTCTCGGTATCTTATTTCAAAAGAAACAAGCGATCTGCTTGACTTCTTTTTCCTACTGCTGCGATGGCAGTATCTTTAACAAGGCAAGCGAATTGCCAAACCTTGTTACCCCTCGTTGCTTGTCCGCGTTCTATACTCCTTCGTCTTTGTGTGGATTTGAAACAATTCGTGCCCTAGACAACTTTTTTGTCTCGGCTTTTGAATCTTGAGTGATGATCAAAAAATCATGAATTGTTGTGTTGTTTGATTCCTCGTCGCTCTGATACCAATTGATAATCGCTGTACAGGTTCTAATCTTCATGTTTCCAGGATCTTTAATAACCAAACAAGCATCATGTATGAACCATCATCAAGAATAAAATAAGAACAAGAGATTGGGTTTGAACCCTTTAACTAATCTGATATTATATAACGAGTGGGTTGAATGTTGATTTACAGGATCCTATCTATATATACTTAATGAAGCTGTACAAATGAACATCCAAACCTTGTGTTGTTTGGGATGTAACCGTTTCTCTAATAACTAACTAACTGCTGCGAATTGGGCCCTGATTGGGTTAACAGATATGACCCATATTGCAGGCTACTAACTTGACCCAATTCATAAACAAAATACAGAATTAACTTAACATTGTTTTAACTAAATAATATAACATTTGTACTAACAACATTATGAGGCTAACATAGTTGACTGGTCAAATAGGCTTTTGGAGTAATATGTCATAGGTTCAATCCCAACTCCTGCCAAAAGGTCACTAAAACAGGCCTCATTGCCTAGGGCTAGGTCATTTGTGTGTGTGTGTTGGGGGATTGGGGGTGTTGGGTTGTTAGTCGACACCCAAGGGTGCACGGCTCAGGTTTCCTGCCAATTTAAACTTTTTGGAGAAATTGGGTCTGTGAAGACTCCCAACCACTAGGCTACCTAAGGGTTAGGTTAACCGACGTTACTACACTATAAAAATATGAAGGGGGTGTTTGCTATCGCTTACTTTTTTAGCTTATGCATATTTGACCCTGGATAATCAGATAACTAGAATCATTTCTCATAAATCCAAAACAGATTATTTCACAGATTTTTGTTTTGTGCATCTAGAGACTTAGTTTCCGCAAGTTGAAGATGCCTAAATTAGATAAATTATTTCAAGAATAACTTACTTTGTTGAAAGAACCGGCCTTAATATTTAGGTAACTGGATCGATTTGAGTTTGAGATCAGACATTCAAACTTAATAGTATTTGAAGTAAACGTAACTTCAAATTCTGTTACGTTCTAACAAAATATTTGGGGTATTGATAATTGTTTCTGAAAAGTATTAGCAAGTAGCGATCTGACATGAAAAAGTCAAAAGTATATACTAATATACACCATGTTAAAAAGGAGCCGAGCAGCAAGGCTCCAAACTGGTCTGATGTATCATAAGTGTGAACTTGATTCAACAGCTTGATTCGAGCTTAGCTCAAGGATGATACGACCTTGACTTTACAGCTCAAATAGCTCAAGAATATGTATAATACGGCATGCTCAAATAAGTAAAGCTTGAGTTTAGCTTAATTAGAGCTTGATATAGCTGGACTTGATCGAGCTGAGCTCAAATCGGCTCGTCATATGCTGCAAGCTCGTTTTTGTACTCCAACTTGATAAAATCTCAGACTCCAATGAACTCAGAGTCGAGTTGAGCTGAGTCTCAATTAACTTGATAAAACCTTGACTCGTTGGCAGGCTGTCAGCCCTGTCATGGAGGAATAATATTATGCCATGGATCATATGTCTTGAGTAGGCATGGAAAATCAGTGAGAACTTTCATTTGATCATTTGTATTTTGTGTAATGTCTTAGATCCGATCAGAAACTTAAGATTTAGGTCCTTATTTGACTGAATGAATTAGAAGCTGGCTAGTATAAGAATGAGCTCATTGCAATTTATTGAGGTTATTATGTGATTCTACAGGACCACATGATTCGACAAATGGCATTCCCAGCACGAAACCGCATATTGAGGAGTCAAACTCAAGCAAGAAAACAAAGGTCAAAGATCCAGGTAATGTCTTCAATTCATGCATCTTGTTTTAACTTTCTGTTATTTTCTTTAAAAACTCAACCGACGCTAATGGTTATTTTATGTAGATGCAAGAAGCCGTAAAAGCTTTACAAGTAATGCGTTTAACTTAAAGAGAAAACAAGAAGATATACTGTCTTCTTTGAAGAAACTGAAAGTGGACGAATCAGGTATGCTACTTGATTCTCATGCAAGTTTCTAGATGGCAATTTTGAATCGATTACTTATAAATGTGTGATCCTGGTTATACTTCAACTCTAATGGGTAGGATAAAAAAGCTAGTTAAAAAGGAGACTGATCAAATGGGTCGAACATGTCGGACATCTCAATACACTCAAAGTGTATTTTAAATTATATAACCTCATAAATCACTTTATCAAAGAATTGAGTAAGTATTGTAATTATATAGTTTTTCATAATCATGGTTACCACTCTATAGAAAATTTGGATACCCCATTTTTAACTCGGTGACCCACTTTGCCATATCTAAATTAAGGGGTCTTAGGGAATTTGCAGATTTAGTTTCCTCCCACAGAGCCTCTGATTGATTGCAAATTTCAGGTCTGGCAACCAGAGAACGTCCCTGCTCAGGATCCCTTTTCAAAACAGGAATCCCATGCAGTTTTCTCGGTGTAAATATGAAGCGGATGAGAGAAGAAGAGATGGTTCCCCCTGCTTCTTGCAAAAAAATTAGATAATGTGAAGACGTATGCTGTAAGTAGATTACATAGACACTGGACAAGCCTGCTCGTTTCTTTCCACATTGGCAATTTTTCTAAAATGGATAGATGTGCTATTGTAGTTGTACCATATGTATTTAAAACTTGAACGACCCGTCCGTTTAATGAAATGTGCATTCCTTCTCCACAAATGGGTCGAATTTTGCTAGTTTTATTTTCATTGCTACAGCCATAGCTTTATGTGTATGTCTCGGTGTTCCTAGTCATAGGCAATAAAACGACGTGAAGTCATTGATGATAGAAGTATAATTATAGGACAAAATTAACGAAGGCCGTCTTTGAGTATGAGTTCAGCACGTCTATGATAGTTCATAGTTGTATTTACTAGGAAATTGCTAAACCGTAGGGATATCACGATATGGGTTTATATATAGGAAAGATTTTACAAAACTAGGAACATAGTGAAATAAGAAACACTCCTCGATCACTTGGCTTGCTCAAGAAATGAACTATGTGGCTACGTCAACAGGCCTGGTGATCTTATTGATTTGGTATACCTTATACTACAAGGATATATAACAGCACTGGCCAAAAATATCTGAACGGGCATGAGATTAACCAAATTCTTCTTCCATGGGCGCAATCCCCTTTGACCCTGCCCGTTAAGGGGGAAAAGCGATCTTGTGAATATTGGGGACAATTTCATTGATCAATTGATATTTGCCTCTAATACTTGCAACTTTTGTATTGCGTCTTATTACTTATTTAAATATGATTTCAAAACTATCAGGAAGACTCCATTTACTTTTCAATGAACTTCAACTTTAGCTGGTGTTAAAATAAGAACCTATATAACTCATATAATAGAAATAGTGATCTGAATAAACATATATCGGAAGTCATTGGATTTGTCCCTTAAGAGGGTTCATTCTCAGATTGCGCTGCATTTGAGGATGCAGAGCATAATCGAATAGTAGCATTGTGTCCATCTATAGCTTACGCCATATTTATATCTATCACAATAGTAATAAAGCAGGCCGATAAGAGCCCGAAAGGGTGGGTTATCCATTTTCAGTATGTTGCCCGTTAATTTCTTCAGTGGTATGACATGCCTAGTCCTAAACAATAGCTTCTTGCCATACTTGATACTTCATGCAAAAGCAATGAGTTATTAATTATGAGCTGATAACATTGTTTAGAGGCTAAGAAACTGGCTAGTGTACACAATGAGCACGATTCAAGTCAAAATGGATAGGTCAGGTAAGCTAGGAAACTAATTTTGATGGAATAAGTAAAAAGTTTGGATTTGTGATCTGCAGTCATAATCGGTTTCGACTTTGAATATTGTGGTTTGGCTTAACCGGGTCAACTGCGGTTTTGTGGACCTGTAACTTTGGTTTCGTTATGGGTTGGACCCTTGAATACCCGTAACCTAAAAAACTAGTTCGTAAATCCCAGCTGTAAGACCTTTCCAAGCAGGCTAGCAATGTCAGCCACTTGAGCTACCTTTATGCATCTGTTATATTTCTAATCTCTGAATATTAACTTAAATTTTTCCGATAAAGGCGGTTTAACTAATCAAGTGGCAGCGTGGCTCGATTTTTTACCCATACCAATAACATAACTGATTTATCCGGTTACACACATAACCGAAAGTCATAAACCCATACCATTGGTTAGTGTTGCAAGTCATTTCTTGGTTCGATCATTTAGTTTACAAACCATACACACAATTGTAAAAAATAACTGTTGTTAAAACTAGATGTGAAGTTATATATGAAGATGAAACAAGAGCTAAAAAAAACATTGATTAATTTTTATAAACTACATAAAGTAGTATTTAATTCTAAAAGATTATAAAATATTTTATTTAAAAAAATAAAATATCTTATAAATTTCGCCATTCAAACAAAGTTTATATTTTAGAATTTATTTTTTCAAAAAGTAAAAATAATTTTCAAATTGTGCGCAAAACATATTATAAGTCATATATCTTTTAAGCATACCACATTTTTTGAACTTGTTTATTTACGGTTATTGTTTTTGTCATTTAGGCGTCATCGTTTATCTATGTATAAATCGTTCCTCAAATTGTCATGTATCGTTGGTCTTGTTTTCTAGTGCTCATCACATTTCCCATGAATTTTGAGTAAAGAATCTTCAAGATCACAACAACAACAAACCCAATCCCGCCTAGGCAGGGTATGGGGGAGGTAAAATGTAAACAGATCATATCCCTACACCAGGGTAAACCCGTGTGTAGAGAGACTGCTTCCAACGAGACCTCCGGCAAAAGAATCTTCAAGATCAAATAACTCAAAATCCAAGAAAAACTTATGATAATTTATGGTGAACTTTTAACATAGTCTAACCACTTAGTTGTATTGTCATATTATCCCTAATAGAATATTTGACCAATGGCTTGTATCTATTACTTATAATTTTAATGGTATAAAGTTATAAACAAATAAGGAGTGACCGTTATAGATGGTAATTATAATCTAATTATATGCAACTGGATGTCATATAGTTCTTGGTTATAATTGGATAATTTATACGTTAACAATATGTCAATATACATGCATGGTACTCGGTTAATGTTGCATTGACGGCATAAAAAATACATAATGCAAGGATAATTGACGCTGATATATAATAATAGTAAAAAAAATGTCGGTGGTGGTTGTTGACAGTGGTAATTATTGATTATTTATACTATATATAAAGCGTGAATGCTTCTTTTTTAATTTTAAGATGTACAATTTTTTAAAGCTTATAATAGAACACTTTACAATAAAAAAACAATCTTTTTTTTTAGTTTTAAATGAGCAATTAATGTGATCCAAATTTTTAAATAAATACAAATACTAAAGCAAAAGGTTCAATTAACTTTTTGCACAGTTACATTCAAAAATTAATTGGTCAATAAATACAATTGATGCAGTTATTAAAACACTGTTTACATAAAAAATACAAATTATTAAACATATTATACAACCAACTTCAACACAATTCATGCATTAAATGACACTAATACAAATAACAAATCATATTATACAAACTATTCAAACACAAAAACAACAATTTAAGAAATACAAGTAATAAAGCTAAAATTACAAAATATTTTATATATTTTATTTTATTGCACATATTTCTAATTCAACCTCAATTTGTTTAAAATTACATGTATATAAAAAACGTTCCGATTCGGTAATAACTGATATTTATAAATAAAAAACTGAAATTGAACCGTGATAAGATGGTTTATCGATTTCTGATTTTTTCGGATTCGATTTCTTAGTTATCGTTTTTTGCGGTTTTGGATTGAGCGGGTTAGCTCAGTTTGTCGGTTTTACATTTTTTTTAACACCAGTATCCATAACGCTTAGCTTTATATGAATTAAATAGATATTTGAACGACGAAAAAACATTGCTCAATAAAATATTTATTATCACAATTGTATAATGAAAAACATTGTCATTAATTACAGAGTTGAAATACGTCACGTGAAATTTTTGATATCCGTAAGTTTATTGTCAAAAAGAACAAAACAAACTAAAATAGATGATTCACTGAAAAATTTTATTTTAGAGTACTCGCCGTCGTAACACGCGACTACCCTGCTAGTAGCTATAAAGGGAGATTCACGTGTCGTTCATTTATGAGGTAAAGTGAATGAATATTCGACTTGATTATATTATACAATTCGTCCTAAAAATAGATTTATGCAATTCCTTAATAAAGAACATGAGATGTAACTCGATACTAAATATATATTAAAATCACCAGTTATAATAATTGTGTCTCACAATTTACGTGAACTTATTAATGCATCATGTTTAATGTTTATATTATAGACATTATGACTGCGTAAAATCTTCTATTAGATAATAAGTTGCAAAAATTTTAATATTCTTAGTTTAAGATTATTTTAAAGATTGAATGATTATTTTAAAAATTGAATGATCACTATACATATTATCGTTACTTGTGTAGTTACAAATTTGCATTTTTATTGTTTTAATTTAAGTTTTAATATTCAAATTAATGTGTAAAGGTTTTTTTTTTTTTTTTTTTCTTTTTTTTTAATTGAATAATTATTATTTTTATTAAATTGAATACATTTTTTTTTTTGAAAAAATAACTTTTAATAATAGCAAACGTGTAAGCTTAAAATCTTTTAGACTTCTAAAAATAAAAGTCCTGAATGTTTTATACATAATATAGAAAGAGAATAATGAATAAATTATTAATTGTATTAATTTTTATTTATTTTTTTTAGAAAAAAAAAAGAAAAAAAGGAAAAAAAAAAAAAAGAACTTCGAATAATAACAAGTGTGTAAGCTTAAAAATTTTAAGACTTCTAAAAATAAAAGTCTTGAATGTTTTATATATAGATAAAGATAGAGATTTGAAAAGAACTTTAAATAATAGCAAACGTGTGAACTTAAAAATTTTAAAACTTCTAAAAATAAAAGTCCTGAATATTTTATATAAATTAGAGATCGAAGAAAAATAATAAATTAAGTTACGGAGATGTTTTAACACTACAACTTGTTTATGCCATAATGTTAGGTGGTTAAAGGTTGATATTTGGCGATCCGAACCGGTTTACGACCAACTAGCTATTCATAATGTGTAAGAGATACTTGACTCACTCGGAAGTTGTAGCTCTGAGGTTGCCCAAGATAGTACTCTGAACTTTGTGCATGTTAAGTGGCAATGATGTTTCATCCATTATCAACTGAGATACACACCGTTAGTTATAATGTAATAACAAATCCAACAAAACAGTATAAAAACATTTTACCACTTTAACAAAATAGTGAAATCAGAGTAAGGATTGTTTGTGTTAGCCCATATAGAAGGTACTCCACATAAAACTCATAAAAGAATTCTATTAGGTTAAAAAATAAATAAAAAAATAAAAGTTCATAAATTTACTAATTCTCTTTCAATAAACTTCTCAAGTTAAATGTATTACTTTAGGTAAGCCATACTCAAAACTTAAAACTCGATAACGCACGAACTGAAAAAAAAAAAAAAAAAGAAGGAAAAACGAGAGATAAGATAGCGTTAAGTTGTAAAAAATATTCCTTGTTTTTCGTTTTTAGATTCTTTAAGAAGGGAATGGTTTTTCTTCTCTAGAAAAGAGTTGAAAACTTTGAAAACCTGTTTAGATAAAGTTATATTATTCCTTTTTGAAAAGATCATCTCGGATTGTGATGGTGAGCGGCGACAATGAAGATGGAAGATGGAGATGTTACCAATGGTTGATTAGAGTTAAAATAAGATACTTGAATGTTAGATTTTTATTTTTTTATTTATTTTATTTTATTTTTTATTTTTGGAAGAGAGAAAAAAATGGAGATGGGTAGATTGCGAAGTTTTTATTTTTTTAGTTAAAATTTAAAAAGTAGTTTTCATTTTTTTTGAATTGTTGGAATAAAGTGTAATTAAACTGGTTTTTAGTTTTTTCATTTTTATATAAAAACTTTCTTGAAAAATGAGATGTTTTTCATCAACTAAACGGACCTTGCTTTATCAAAGTTAAAAGTTATATAAGCATTAGGAAGTAAGTTATCAAAGTTGTATCACTACTCAACTCAACGTTTAGTTGACCCGTTGATGATAGCTTTGAGGAAGTAGGGACAGACTATGAATGCCAGACCTTACAGGTGCGTATTATGTTATCGGCTAGGCGTTCCCCTTATCTCAGTTCAGATGCCGTGTTCAGCTTGCTCTAAGGTTTTCACAACCATGCAGTATCGTGTGCTGGCACTATTGGTACTAAACATCGGCACAACATGGTGCGTGATACTTTGGTTGATATATGTTTTCGATCTGGGGTCTCAGCTCGTAAAGAGGTTGACATCGGGTTGGGTGGAGAAAGGGAGCAAGTCTTACGGCCAGCAGATATCTTGCTCTATTCTTGGGATGCAGGGCAGGACGTATGTGTCGATTTGACGGGGTCGTCTCCCCTCACGCAAACTGGTATGATTGATTTTGTGCCAAGTCGTGCAGTGATTGACGCCGCAAAACGTAAGCGCGTCAAATACGGAGCCAAATGTGTAGATATTGGATATGGGTTTATCCCTTTCTCATTTTCCTCCTTGAGAGAACTTGAGGCTGATGTGGTGACCTTACTTAAGCGGATCCGAAAGTTCTCTATAACTCAAGACATTGGGGCACGCGCGGCCATTCATTTTTTCAGTAGGAGTATTTTGCTATTGCTAAAGGTGTGGGAGCACAGATTGTTTCGAGGCTCCCCACTAATTTTCTGTAATCTTATGGTTTTGTTTCTAATGAAATCGAGGTTTATAATAAAAAATAAAAAAATAAAAAATAATAATAATAATATTAATTAAAACAAGTTCTTATTATCTGGGGTCGAATCCCCAAAGAGGAGTCACTCAACATCTGGTTACACGGGGTTAGAATTTTCCAATCGATACATTTTTAAGAAAATTCAACTTTGTATAGGCTAACAAAAATATTTTCTAAGAAAACATTTTATAAAATTTATAAAACATAATTCTAATCACAATCGTCTTTGGGCCTGCATATGTGATGAAATTAAAATCCATCGCTATGATAATTAACAAGGATAATAGCCCGCTGCGTTGCAGCGGGTATTATTTATTTTTTTCCGAAATTAAGTTTAAGCGGTAGTATGTTGCTAAAAAAATTTTTTTGGTAATCACATACATTTAAATGTACAAATGAAATAATTGTAGGAAAGTGGAATGGCAAATGAAGCAATTGTAGGAAAGTTGGTACTTATATTATAGCATCTCTCTCAAGTACATAGAAAATAATCACATACATTTAAATTTTAAGACTAATTCAAGGAAATGGATATACCATACAGCAAAAAATAAATAAATAAATAAATAAAATGCCAAATTCATAAAATCACCTCTCTAGCTAGCTATATATATATATATATCCTTTGGACTCATGAATGTGAACGATCGCTGCTTCAGTTGTGAAAATTTGGTGCTGGTATGGGAATATGCAGGTAGCTAGGGTGATTTGCATATATGTTTGTGAATATGCGTGAGTAACATACCATCTGACCGTCCAGATTCATTTCCCATTAACGCATTCAGTGAGATGAGATTCTGATTTTGTTCATGATCCTGTGCCTGCACCTCACTTGGTGTAAGTATCAGAGGGCCTGTTGGACCAACAAATTCTTGATACCTGTCCATTCATGACGTATGCATCAGCATGTAGTATCAACCTATAGAAACGTGAATGTAGCGGTTATGTATTAGATACTTACAGCCGAGCTTCTGCCACGTTTGGATTCAGGTAGTAGCTGGTCGCTGGAGTGGTAGCGAGCTGCAATCCGCCTGTTTAAACCTAGTTATGTTAAGAAGCCATCACATCCACTACGTCGCCGAGTATTTTAGTCCTTATTATGTGTACCTGCGAACCGTTTAGCCCAGCAAGAGGTTACTGCTATAATAATAGGCTGTTCAAGTCCTGTGCAGCTACTGATTAGAAATCTGGTTGCTATGTCATTCTATAATGTCAATGTCAGGCTGTTTCCGCTGTCATTTGAATAATTGTTTTTAATATTTGGAACAACGTTATTGGACAATGTAATAGAAGAGTAATTGTTCTTACTTTAGATTTCGGACCTCTATGCTTCTCCTTGATATGCGATTGGTTTTTGAATCCCCAAATTCGCGTATGCTTCCAATGTCGAGGATTATGCTTATGTAATCTGGCATTAAGAAGCTTTATGTTAGTGACCATGGTATCCAATTTTTTTTTGTCCTATAGTTTCAATACCTGTGAGTATAGAATTCCTTGCGTCGGCTCGCTACCCTGTTTCATTGTATGCTGCGAAACTGAAATAATGGGACGGGAATCCTTTGTCCTCAATTGGAGTCACCAGCGTGCATTTTCCTAATAGTAATGTCATGTTGTTGTTCAGAGTCCACTGCCATTTGTCCCTTTTTTTTCAATCCAAAGCCCAGGATTTTGTAGCATGATTTTAGCTGCAACTTTGTTTCAAACTGTCGCATGTCCCAGAGCTGAACATTAGCTTGGATGTCGCCACCCTGCAAATATCATAGATTAAATGTTTTCGCGGATACAATAAGTTATTAAGCACTCGATCTAAGCGTATCCAAACACCCCCTAATTATTATTATAGTTATAGTAAAAATGCAAGTTTTGTCAGCCTTTTAGCTAATAAAAACATTTCAACCCTCTGATCTAATAGCCTAGTCAAGTAGACTTAACATGAAGATAAAAGATTATGTCAAAAGCCGTAAAACCCGATTGTGAGAATAAAGAAAATAAGGCGCTAGAAAAACTTACTGCACTTTCACTTGTCTTAAAACTTCTGTCAACAGCATGATAGACACAGTCTACCAATTGTAAATATGAGTGGTTGAAGTTGATCTCATTTGTGATTGTTCTGGAAAAAAAATGAACAAATGAGATTTTAAAACCCTTAAATATGTTAAGTATATGTTCAATGTCGTTGTTTTCAGTTACATATCTGATTAGTGTAAGGAATATGAAATATTTTGAAGTAAAGAGTAAAAAAAAACCAACCACTATGACAGTACTTGTTTAGTATGGTAATTCCCGTACGTCATTTATAATATTACAAATGGTAAGTGAACTTAGCATAAGCGTTAACGTGCTAATCAAGCAACCAATTTGTCAATAGATACTTCCATAAAGGTTAGGCAATTAGGTCATACCAGAACAATGTCTGCACATTTCAACTTATCCTTCAAGGCTCAACACACGTATCTGCTGAAACAATGACATTAAAATAGCATATTCAGCTACTATTATAATGGGCATCACAAATGAATCAAATAATATTTATGTCCCATCTATAACATGTTTAAATTTGTATACTTCCTACTGAAGCTCAGGCCGAGAACTGGCTTTTCCAGGTCATATATGGTATCAGCCCGTAGAGGCTGGGGTTGCCACTGCACGTAAATAACATTTATCCACTTTATTTACAGAGGTTCATGTATATAAAAGGGAAGCTTTCTTTAAAATCACGCCAAAAATAAAGTAAATGAACTCACCACACTCACATTAGTGTCCACACGTCATCTCTAACCTTATACACCCACAGCCACATCTGATTCTCAAATTTGGATTGAAAATCACAAATAGGTCACTTCAAACTCCTCGTGGTACCTGTTACAGAAAAGCATAACAAAATAATAATCAACTATTGAAACCCATAACTAAACATAAAACTTAAACCTGTCGAGGGACTTAAAACCCCTTACCAACCTGGCTACAACTCTTTGTTCACCAGCAAGAGCAGCAGCTCAAGATACAGCCACCATCAAGCAAACGACTGGAATAGGCTGTTATAAAAAGGAATTCACTTTTTATTGTAAGTAGAATAAAAAATATCCAGAGACACACACTAATACTGAATTCATAGTCCTAACACCAAGATGGTTTTTTATTTTTAATAAGATAAGACAGAGCAATCGATAAGATATTAAGATATAGGTAGTTCAACAACATACCTTCACTGATACTTTATGTTGCTATCGGTAAAAGCATACCAGTTCAAGATGTCCAACTCGATGATTATACTCTTGATTCTGTTGCACGGCTCAATAAATAAGCCCACCGTATGGTCTGCTCACAGTTAAATAAGTAATCCCAAACATCTTATGGTATTTCTTACATACCAGTTCAAGATGTCCAACTCGATGATTATACTCTTGATTCTGTTGACACAAATATGTGGCCATTAACTGGAGGTTGCAGTTGGGTAACCTGAAAACCCAGATTAGCACAAATTAGCAACATAAGTAGACGTTTTATTTATGGGTTTGTTAATTTTCCTTGCCCACGATCGATGAATAACGTGTACAATGCTTAATAGTGGCTGCTATGTTTAACAATCGTATTCAAATATTGTAAACTAATCGGTGTATTGTTTAATAATCGCTATTACTGGGTTTGTTTAGTGTTCAAGTTGACAGAACCTATGTTCAGGCTGGTTGACATTCCCAAGTACTTGAGGGAGAATAGTTGACCCTGTATCCCTAATATGACCCAGGTTTACTACATAAACGAACACCCACCCTAACAGGTACGCTGATTAAATAAGCTGGTTGCTACTCCCAGACTGAACAACACATGTAAGCCTACTTTCACTGCACACTTTAGATGTTATATAGTTGTGTAAATTGTTTTAATAATTGAGTACCTTTCATTAATAACATTTGCTTACCTGTCAATCATTTCTTGCTAGTTGGCTATAAGCTTTAACAACTCTCGAGGTACCCTTAAAGCATTGGAAATGTCTTTTTTTGTTGAGAAAGTAAATTTCTGCAACCCTGCACCCAAAAAGTCATATTAGTATATTACTAACCATGGGATGATCCATGAGTCTCAAAACCTCATAAACAAAGATATGAAGTTCAAATATGATAAACAACAAAAAATATCGAAAGGCATTAAAAGTCATAAAATTTAGAGTAGATCCTTTTAGGCTTCCATTAGGTTTGTTTCTCAAACGGATTTCTGAACCGCGTCTACGCCAAAAGCAGTTTCAAGGTGTGTGTACAGCTTTTTCACACGTAATTCAGTTTATTAACAATATAAAGAAAAAAGATAGCTGACATCAACCCTAAAAGGGTATGGGATTTGGTTGTGTAAAATCAGAGAGGGTATGGATTTGGTTGACATCAGGGATTTGTGAATAAGACCGAATTTTAAAAAACGCACCTATTCTTACATATAGTTACCTTCCATTCCTCCATCATGAATCTTTATTCACGCTTATCTTTGGTTCCTGAAAAAATTAAAGTAATTAGTAAAAAAAAACACAAATTAAACAATAACTAAAAAGGGGGTTTTATTACCTAATGAGAATTTCAAAATTATCAGCAGAATAAACGAAATTTATGATTTCTTAAACGATTCATCAAACATAGCACAAAAAATAAAAACCAAAATGATAAATTAATCTACAAACCAAAACCCAAATAAACCCTAAAAGTTGGCACCTGATGAGAAAGAAACGATCGAGTTTAAGGCGGTGAGGAGACACGGATAATCGTTATCCAAAGCAGATGTGGGAAAATGGCGGTGAAAATGATGAGGATGAAGATGAGTTATACTCATCCACCGCCAAAAAAAACACATACCTTCCATTTGGGCTTCGGAGGCCGGTATCAAATGCAGACGCACCAAAAAAACGGACCAGGGAATGGGCTAAAAAGGTAGAGGCCCAAAAAAAAGAATATTCCTTCGAATATAAAAGATGCTTTCGGGTTTTGTATGATAGATATAATATCGAACCAATATTTCTACCTACCATATTCATATTGCACACGTCATATTGCATACGTATAACCAACTTATCCATCCAATGAAATTTTTGTTGTAAAAATTAATTCAGCTACATAACACAACTTCCCCCACATGTCTTGATGAGTTGCAAGTAAAGCCCTTTGACTTTTATTAAAAAGGTTCGAAAATCATATGAGTAAGAGTGTTGATCTCGATCGATTTAATTTACCCTTAAATTATTCAGTTGAGATCGAATTTTCTTATATATCTGAAATGAATGACTCAAAGAGGATCTCATGTGGTTAAACATATTTGTTATTTATTATATTATACATGGCATCACTAATTAAAGATAATCAGATTGATTCAATATATGAAAAAATAGTTTTAATTAGCATTCACGCTCAACATATGACAAATAATGTAATCAACAAGAACAATACCCTCTCAAACATGTCAAAGTGAGATACCATAGAGTTATAATGTTGATAACAATATCTTTACTCGAATCTATATCCAATAACTTATAATGAATATCCTTTAGAGCATCCGGTGTCCTTTCGTTGTGGCTCGCCATAGCTAACATGACATCCTTGCCATACCTCTTCATGACACCGCCCCCTTTCGCCATAGCTTGTCATTCCAACCCTCGTCGTCTACACGACGAGAGTAAAAATGTACCTTTTGTCAGTTTTTTTTTTTTTTTTTTTTTTTTTTTTTTTTGTTGTAAATATGAATGTTTTTATTAGTGGTTGGTCTCAAATGAATAAGTTGAGGTTAATTGTGAGTGAGAGGGTTAGTTGTGGAGGTTTGTTATAGTGATGTGACACCCCGTGAACTTCGAATAAGTAAGTTGTGTATGTCATGACACATAGTTCTCTTAATATGCAATAATTTGTAGTCAAACGACACATGTTAATATCTACTATATATAAAAATAAAATGACTTGCTTAAAAAATACTTAAAATGATAAATGTTAAATTGCTATTACTTTTAATGAGGTGATTTGCACATTCTGATATTTAATTGGGACACTTTAGAATATGCATTAAATAATTGTACTGTAAATATAAACTACTTTAACTGTTTATACATTGAGTGTTCTAATCAAATTTATGAGTGTGCCAATCACTTCCCCGTACTCTTATGTTTTGCCACAAATGACGTCCTATAATGTTGTTTTTAAAATTACTCGATTTTTATCATTTTTTTTTAAATTCATCTCGATCTCGTTCTCAATCCTAATCTATGTTTCGATCCCAATTCGATTAAGGTTATGTTTGGTAGAAAGCATTTAAGAGTATTTTAGAGCAATTAGGGTATGTTTTTCAATGCTCTTTATAAAATTAAGGGTATGTTTTTGGAAAGAAGCAGATAGCATTTAGAAAATTATAAAAACGCTAGTTTTTCAATGCTCTTTGAATAAACATTTAACATTGCGTCATTTACACATTAAAATTACAACTAAAACTACTCTATCAAACACGTTTGTTAATTAAACTGCTACTGCTAACTGTTACTGATAATTGTTACTGTTAAATGCTACTGCTAGTTTGAACAAACACACCCTAACAGTATAATGTAATTGTCATATCCGATGATAATGAAATAACGTCAATTGCTAAACTTTACAAAAAAAATAGGGGAATTTCATATATACCTAAGGAAACTTCAAAAATTACATATTTCCCCAAAACACAAGTTTTTAATGCATGATGTACAATGCTATTAAAGTATGCTTTAGAGAAATATGTAATTATTGAAGTTTGAGTGGAGATGTATGTAAATGCCTCTAAAAAATATTAACCGCAATATTTGAACGATAACTATTTATCTCTAAAAGATCTGGTCCCTATATACAGGTGCACGTCTAGTTACTAAATCGTATACATGTCATGTGTGCTTCTGCTGGAAACGTAATGAAATCATTGAATATTGTATTTATATTTGGTATGCCTAAAATTACTTATTTCAATATGAATGCTCAAAAGAGAAGTTCATTTGTGAATATTTAGGTTCAATTAAGGCTGTCAAAAATACATGTATCTGCGTCACCTAAGTCAACCCGTACCTATATAAGTTTATTCAAGTTGGGTTAAATTGATTAGAAAATTTTAATCGGGTTAACCCGATTAACTCAAACTCTTATTAAGGTCGAGTTTCGGGTGATAGTTTAAAGCTTATTTAAGTTTCGGATTAACCCGAATAATCCGCATAATAAATTTTAAAATTTTTGTACATCTATTTCTTACGTTTTTTTTTTTTTTTTTTTTTTTTTTTTTATTTTATTTTTTTTATTTAAAAATTTACTTTTTTTTATATAATAAACGAGTACCCGTGCATAGCAACATGATTTTATAGCGACATATCGTTTTGTGTTAAAAAAAAGTTTATGGGTTATAAACGAAAAATAATAAAAGTTTTAAGATTTGGGGATTAAACATAATGTTTTGAAACCCTGTTCGACCCGGGTGGTTCAACCGGTTGAACCATTCCGGTCGAAAAAATGGTCGATTTAAACCGAGTCAACCCGACGAGTTGGATCAAAAACGGGTCAAATCAAACCGTGTTTGAAGCGTCCCAAGTCAACCCGGTTTTCGATATGTATTAATGGTTTCCTATTGAAATATATGTTTTTAACAATCCTTTTTAGTTTCAACTTTTCACTTTTTACTTTTTTGTATTTCCTTTATATATAGTGTAAGGGTACCCGCGCGTTGCAGCGTCGGGTACCCTGTGACGATTAACAGGAGAAATAGATCTCGATAAGACCTGATTCACCAGTTTTTATCTGTTTCAACGGGTCCTCTCTGGTTCGTTTTCGGATGGCTTTTATTGGATAGTCGAACCGGTGGCGACATCGGTTCCCGGTTGAACTCGTTGGTCCAGTCTAATTTTTAAAACTATATGTACCATCAACTTGTTAGCTTGTATGAAACTTTGTGTGTTTTATTAATTTGTATAATGTGTATGATAAGTGATAACATATACTTTTTATTTTAGGGTGTTTTAAATATAACATTAATTAGTGTGTTTAATTATTTTATATTTTTGATTATGTTGTAGCTTGTTTAAATTGTACATTGTAAAAAATTTATTGTACTTTTTAGTAAATGGTGTTTTAATTGGTTTTTGATTTGGTAAATATGCTTTTAATTTGTTATACAGTGTGAATAAATTATTGCACTTTTTAGTAATGTGGTATTTTAATAAAACTATTAATTACACCATACATTTCTCTCACATTTAACTTTCAACATTTCACTTTTAAGGGTTTGACCATTTTTCTTTTATACATAGTATAATATATATATATATATATATATATATATATATATATATATATATATATATATATATATATATATATATATATATGTATATATATATATATTATAAAGTGGCTTATTCGGATTAATCTGTATCCGATCAACTCAAGCTCGATCAACCAATACCTGAATAACTCGAAACCCGAATAACCCACATTTTATTAGAGTCAGGTACCTGTAAGTTTTTTCCTCAAACTAACTCGATTTGAATAAGCTTTATTCGGTCGGGATTACCGAATAACAGCCTTAGGTGCAATAACAACGATGTTGATATTTTTAAATGTCATTTATAATATAGTTCGATGTAGCCATACGTGTGGGAAATAGGTATATCGTTATTCCTTTTATACTCTTTGATTTAAAGCAGGGTTGTCGACAACGTAGAAGATGACATGTGTATAACTGGGTAGGGCTGAGCAAATCCACCAGAAAACCGACCTGAACCAACAAACTGATTGAAATCGAGCAAATCAAACCGACCTTATTTGGTTCGGTTCCAGTTTTGTATATTTTTGTCGGTTTCGGTTCGATTCGGTTTTTGTAGGTTTTTTCGGTTCGAAATAGCTAAACCGACCCGAACCGAACCGAGTTATTCGGTTCGTTTTGGTTTGATATGTATTTCTCGGTACAATTCTCGGTTTGACTTTTTTCCTTTGTCGGTTTTCGGTTTGTGTCGGTTTTGACCTTATGCTCACCCCTATAACCCAGGGTAAATGTGTGTACGCATAAGAGAGACCGTTCTAGTTCCAACTAATTGTTTTATTATTGGTTTAACATGATCATATGAAAACATATTTGAAAATGTGAACGATGAGAATTAAATATAACCACATAGATTAATCGAATTGAATTAGATGCATTTTTATTAGATGCATTTTAATATATGTTATATCTCAAAATTAAATGCATATACATATATTTGATGCATTTCATCAAGTTAAGTGAATCCTATGTGTTTGACGTTTTCTACGTGTCCACTGTGTTGCTGATAACGTTACACGCGTCGTTCGGGGTCAAAAGAACTTCCTTTTCGTCGAGCAAGTTTTTCAACACCCTTGGCAGTGAACCTAATCGTTGTAGTGTAGTATTAGGGTAAGCCACGGGAATTGATATCGTTCTCTAGGGGAATAGGAATGCTAGTGAGAAGTTACTACGCTAAGGTTGGGGTTGAGGAAGATGTAACCACCCGTAAATTTCCAAGACACTAGTCTCATGTAAAAACGAAATAATCCTGTATCTTGATTTAATAGAACGACCTTATGCACTTTCACGCATGGATTTTTATTTATTTATTCTTTTATGCAACCACGGGTAACATAGATAAACGAATGATGCAAATTAATTATTTTCTGACATTTACTGATGATCAAAACGCGACAACGAGAGGTTATCTCGATAAACGAGTCTGCACGCATATCGACTTCACACCAAGTTATGGCTTAAATATAAAAGTTACCTATCAGAATCAACGACACTGTTCTTATATCAGTTTTACGAAAACGTGACTAGAAATATAATTATTATATTTTTACCAAGCCAAGATGCCACGCTTACTGTTTAATACCTCAAGACACCAAAACAAATTAAGCCTTTGGTCAAAATAACATGTGCATGCGGAAAACAAAACAAAAACACAATATTTCACATTAACCTTTGGTCATTGAATGTGTTACTTGCATGTGCAAACCAAGCGCACCCCTTTTATTAAACTTATAACACAAAGTATTTGCAAATATCCTTCTCCATGTTTCTGTGGATCAGCGAGTACCCCATTTATATTTGTAACTCAAACTAGCAGAAAACTAGTAAAACATGAAATATAAAACTTCCATGCATGCATACGTGAAAACAATTTTTCCGACTTATTTCGGTGATCTCCGTGAAGCATACAAAAGCAATATATCACATTGTGGGTCACATGTTAGCATGCATTGACATTATGCAAAAATTTGTTTTTATGTTTCTTTGTTCTCGGTGCACCCAACGAGACCCAACCAAAAGCAAACATTTACATGCATCTTTCATTTTCACTAGCACACCTAGTATTATTTAATCAATTTATACCATACTTATTTTACTTACATAAGCAATAGACAAACTTGCTTTTCCTTTCCCTAGGCTACGAACCAGCCACCCTATAACCTTATGTTAGCCTTAATAGTTTTATTAAAAGTGATGGTCATTCACGATTAGGAACTTTGTAACGTGTGTTAGATATCGTGATAGAATAGTCAACGGGCTCGTGGATTGGACTAAGCTAAATGGGCTTTAGTTTAATTAAGCTAGCATTGAATAATGGCGTGTAACCCATGTCCAAACCCAAGTCCACGAAAAGCCCAAGCCAAGCCCATAGGAAAGCCTTTTAGGTTTTCATGTCTTGTACTATAAATACCCCTCAAATGGTCATTTGAGGGGTGTGCTTGAAAGTGTGTGTGTGTGTGTTTTTCTTTATTGAATATACAACATCTTGTGTTTATCTTGTCTCACATCATACACGAATTTAACATCAAGTCACCATCTTTCTCATCCTATTTCTAAGCTTTGTTTGTGTTTATTTCACGTGGGTACACTTGTATACGTGTTGGGTTTGATTGGTAAAGTGATAAGGTTGATAAATATAAGGTCCTACAATTGGTATCAATCGCCTAACAATGGTTTAGGAGTGTTTGGTTGAAGTATTTGTTTGTGTAGTATACGCGTAGTTTCGTTCTCAAAGTTTCACGCTTAAAGCTTTAATTTTTGCACTCAAAAATTCAAGATTCTTGTGGTTTAAGGTTTATTTGGTGCTAAAGTTTTAGTTTTTGGAAAAAAGTTCGAAGCTTTACGCGTTTTGGTTAAGATTTGAGCTCGTTTTTGAAACTTTGGTCATTTCTACTCGTAACTTTTCTAGGC
>BPTQ01000005.1:105044536-105070691 GCA_019973895.1 Chrysanthemum seticuspe | reverse complement strand
CTAAAATTTACTAAATTTCAGCTCCCAATTTTGCCATTTTTTTTTCAAATATTTGAATATATTCTTAATTCATCACACTTGTACTCCCCGACTATAACATTGTAAATATGTTCAATATTTTGACTAATTTTCGGAAATTCTTAACACCATTCACCATGTTTCAGCTCCCTGACTTAGACGTTTAAGCATCTTCAACGTTTTTATTCTTTTTCCAACTATTTAGACGGTATCCGTCCCTAGCTTGATCCCTGGAGAGCGATGTTTGGTTTGCAGGGTTAGGTTGACTCGATTCTAACAAAGCACCAATACAAAACGCAAATTTATACAAATTCCCCAAACTTTAACAAAATCTAAACAAAATTTTGAATGAGTCACATATACCAGCGCCCAACGTACTTGATCACAACTCCTGAGCGAGCTTAGTAACTTATTTAACAAGGAGATAACTCATTTCTTTTAAAGGAAGAAGAAGTCCTCAACACTAGTTCATGCAACCCGCGACCATATACACTGAGTAAGTTTTAAAACAAATCTAAAACAATTTCAAACCCCTTAAACATATTTAAACGCAAAACATAACCACGAAACAATCTTAGCTCAGTTGGATTGGGACGTTTGGTTTGTAGCGAGAGGTCCCTAGTTCGATCCCTGCCTATGGCAGATTTATCAACCTTTTTCTTATTTTTGCAACTTCTACGAATTTGCAGATTCAGTCCCTCGACTTTGTACCACTTACCACAATTCTTAAAGGCTTTTAATCAGTTTTATAACTTGTATAAATGTTACAATATCAGCCCCTCATGTTCACACTACTTAATTCTTATATAAGTTTATAAACTTTTTTTTTACCGTTTTAACCCTCGACTTTAAATCATTTAAAATCATCTTTTATACAAGTAAACTATACATTTTACCACGTTTGCCTAGATAAATATGTCTAACACATAATTATAATTATCGACCACATTCATGTAAATTATAAATAATATATTTATCCAAATATATTATTTACCCAAGACGTCTATATATATATATATATATATATATATATATATATATATATATATATATATATATATATATATATATATATATATATATATATATATATATATATATATATATAACAATTAGGCTTGTATTTATTCACAATTCGATATGCTTGAGTCAATATTCGAGCCAACTCTTATACGAAAGTTTCGTATACATTTCCCACAATTATTCCAAGAGCCAAAACTTAAAAAATATTTTCACAACTACATTTTATGTACGTCGATAACGTCCACATAGGCTATACACATGAGAAAATATTTGAAATTACATAATTTTGAACTTTAAGCATTACTACACAAGTTAAAACGATGCGAGTTTCTCACAACTAAACCATTTTCCGAACATTACCATTTATCGTCGTAAACGGAATATGTTATCTAAGAATTGCCATAATATATCTAGGTTTCGTGTTGAAGTCGTTGTCATATCGTACTTGCTATTGTTGTGCATTACCTACCGTATCACTAAGGTGAGTTCATAGCCTCACTTTTACTCTTTTAACTGTTTTATAAACTCCTTGGGGGAGAATACATGCTACTACTGCTTTTATGATCACAATTGCTTGAAAACTGTTTGTTGTACTCTTGATATTATGACTCTGCCTAAGTTGTTTGCCAAAAGTCCCCTACATCATGAACCATTAATCACTTGCGAGTGAATGCAAATATCGTGGATAGTACTATGGGAATTGACGACCCCGACTCGGTTATCGGAAATAACCGGGGCGCACTATCTCAGAGGGGCAATTTTATTTACTTACACAAGTAATTAGGTGTATGAAGTTAGTTTGGTGTCATGAGCTTAGTGCAATAATATCAACTTTCTTTTATGGGCGTATAACAACGTAGCCCATGGCTTCTTTTAAACTTGAAAATCTTGTGATCAACTGCTTTATTACTAAACCTATGAATTCACTCAACCATTGTGTTGACTTTTTAGCATGTATTTTCAGGATGAAAAGGCGATAGCTAACTCTGGAGGCGCTTGGGCATTGGCATGGCATGGTCATAGATGACTCTGATTTACTTGTGGGAACCATATTTTATTAATGGACCATTTTTCACAACAATTCAAACTTTGTAAACTCTATTTTACTTCAATAAATGAAATCTTTTAAGAAAAATCTTTATTTTTCACTTTGTGTTATGATCCAAATGAGTAGCATCCCAAAAACCTTTTCTTCCGCTGCAAACCATTTTTGGGGGTGTTACAGATTGGCATCAGAGCCTTGGTTATAGAGAACTAGGTATTTTTCTAACCTAGATTATAACCACTTTTTCAAAAACTTAACCCTATGACGAACACATGCCTGCCTGCCAAGCTGATTGCCTCACTTATGACTTGTTGAAGTCATCTTTGATAAGATATGTGTTTTATTACTGAGAACTTAGTCTCACTATTAGCTATGATTGCCTTACTTATATGTATGGTTATATAATACTGCGCTATGCCTTCTCCCCCATATAAATAAAATATTTGTTCAATCTTTCATAACAAAACTTTAAAGGCATTAGGACATGTTACTGGTATAACTAAGCTAAGCATTGCAAGATTCATTGAACCTCGGGTGAATATAGCCTGATCACCTATATTCAGCCAGGGACAGTGAGACATAGCCTGATCACCTATGTCTGACTCAGAGGTAAATGTTGCAATACTGAAAGTAGTTATAATAGTGTTATGTCCGCTTGACCTCTTGATTGACTTCTAAAAATGGTAAAATCTTCATGTGTATTCATCATAAGAGTTATAAAATTTCACTTCTACACATCACACACTGACGTCACAACATTATCTCACTACGATACTTTTTCTCCTAAGTGGAACGCCTTTCTCATTAATACACTCTTTAAACTGACCATTTTACACCACTACTTTACGCCTCTGCGTCTACATCTTACTAGCCACGTGCATGGAGATTTGCCTGGCAGATGATGCACACTACCACTTCGCGCCCTCCGTGCCTACGTTATGTATAAGATTTGTTGAACAGATAATACATAACCCGTGAAATGTTGCATGATGCGAGTTAATGATTACATCTACCATTTAGATTTTCTTAGCACATTATGCGCGACTAACTAAAATTTTATTTACTACACGACAATACTCTGTGTTTAGATTATATTTTTGGGTCGCTACTATACCACATCTTCTGTTTCCCATCCCTAGCCATTATAGGAACAACGCACCTAGACATCTACAAAAGGAATCACCTCGCTAAACATAAATAATAAACAAACGACTAAAGCGAACTAAAAACATACCAAGGGATAGCTTGCAACTCGAGCCACTTTTTCTGAGAACGAATCCCTAATCTTCCACTCATCCCTTTGAAACACCAACTGTCTGTCCTACCACCTTTTTATGAAATAATAAACTTTGTCGTTATCTAACGTGAACTACTTTCAACTATTTTACCAATCACTTCACGACCACCTTTCCAAAAAGCCTTACTACTGTTCCATTAAACCAAAAATTTACAACCTTACTCATACATCATAAACAATGATTAATGCTTTGCAAACTATTCTCTATAGAATGATAAACCGATTCATTACTTTACTACTATTTTATGAAACAACAAAAAAAAAATGACGATAGCAATTTGTAAACTATATTACAAATTTTCCCTGCAAGTTATATTACGGTCTTATAAGCTATTTTACCATTTTAGTGAGCTGTTTTAGCCACTGTCCGATTTAAAACCATAAAGCTTGGTACTCTTACCTCACAAACTATTCGCCTTTACTTTATTGATTATTTTATTACCACCCTATAAACCATCTTGATATTAATTACGAAATCCTCTACTACTTGACAAACAATATAGTACGTTCTTATAAGCTATTTTACAAATTATTACACGAGTTATTTTATAAACTGAATTATCTCTTACCAAAATATTTCACTACCATTGATAAACCATTTTCTATTACTTTATGAGCTGTTTTAAAAATCACATTACCAAATTGTTGCTTCAATACCAAACCACAAACTACGATTGATCATAATAAAAGTATTTTCTTTTTACTCAATAAAGTAGTTTTACAAACCTTTTCATAAACTTTACTGCAATTTCCTTATAAACTATTTACGCTCTTGAAAAACTTTAAAGATAACCGGTAATTACTTTTGAAAATAAACCAAATTTTCGGAGTAAAGATAAGTGCTTTGTATTGAAAACAATAATGAGAAATGCTAAGAAGCAAAAGTAATTCATCATCTACAAAAACTAAGGTATTTGAAATTATTTTGATAAACAAATTTTGAATTTACATAAAAACCTCCAACTTGGAACCGAATCCATGTTGTCGCCTAAAACCTTATTTAACAAGTTTTCATCACAAAAGCTGAAATTTACCAATTTTCTTTAAATACATCAAGCTCCCTCTTAAAATTTTAAAGGCTCTATATTTTTATATATACCCCCACATTCGAGAAGCATAACCTTAACAACTGAATCCTGACCATAAACTTTTAAAACTTATCGAAACGTATGTACCCAACCACATCTTCTTCTACGACGTTTTCACTTTCGATGACTTTTCTTTAAATAACAATTTTGTCAACAATGAAACGCGTGGTGACATTTTTCTAGAAAGATTTATTCTAACGAGTCAAAAATTTTATGGTCAAACCTTATCAAAACTTCTTATGCTAAGAAACATCAATCACCGACCTTTGCGAAATTGTTTTATTTGCATCACGTATAAAAATTGGTTTTATAGGATCCTTTCGAGGATACAAATCTCTTACCCAATTTTTCATACCAAGGAAATTGTGCCTCTTGAAATATTCTTTTATTCGAATAAATTTATCCATCTCACGTTTGCAAACAAAACTAGAAATTTTCAAAAAAAAAATTTCCTTTGTCACATAAGCAACTAACACAAACTTAACCTCGAGGACGAGGTTCCCATAAGAGGTAGGTACTGTAACCATCCGTAAATTTTCAAGACACTAGTCTCATGTAAAAACGAAATAATCCTTTATCTTGATTTAATAGAACGACCTTATGCACTTTCACGCCTGGATTTTTATTTATTTATTCTTTTATGCAACCACGGGTAACATAGATAAACGAATGATGCAAATTAATTATTTTCTGACATTTACTGATGATCAAAACGCGACAACGAGAGGTTATCTCGATAAACGAGTCGTCACGCGTATCGACTTCACACCAAGTTATGGCTTAAATATAAAAGTTACCTATCAGAATCAACGACACTATTCTTATATCAGTTGTACGAAAACGTGACAAGAAATATAATTATTATATTTTTACCAAGCCAAGATGCCACGCTTACTGTTTAATACCTCAAGACACCAAAACAAATTAAGCCTTTGGTCAAAATAACATGTGCATGCGGAAAACAAAACAAAAACACAATATTTCACATTAACCTTTGGTCATTGAATGTGTTACTTGCATGTGCAAACCAAGCGCACCCCTTTTATTAAACTTATAACACATAGTATTTGCAAATATCCTTCTCCATGTTTCTGTGGATCAGCGAGTACCCCATTTATATTTGTAACTCAAACTAGCAGAAAACTAGTAAAACATGAAATATAAAACTTCCATGCATGCATACGTGAAAACAATTTATCCGACTTATTTCGGTGATCTCCGTGAAGCATACAAAAGCAATATATCACATTGTGGGTCACATGTTAGCATGCATTGACATTATGCAAAAATTTATTTTTATGTTTCTTTGTTCTCGGTGCACCCAACGAGACCCAACCAAAAGCAAACATTTACATGCATCTTTCATTTTCACTAGCACACCTAGTATTATTTAATCAATTTATACCATACTTATTTTACTTACATAAGCAATAGACAAACTTGCTTTTCCTTTCCCTAGGCTACGAACCAGCCACCCTATAACCTTAAACAAATACCTAAACCATGCTTAACTACTTTTGACTCCATTACCCATGGTACAATGTGTCTCCTTCATTTAAACCATGCTTAACCACGCATGCTTGTTTCCTCCCTCGTCACTTTTCCTCTTTTCATGAAAACAAGGCAAGAACCAAATTAAAATATTATGTGAGCCATACTCTTGTTTAGCTACAAAAGCCACCCATACTTAGCATTTCATCACAACTTTCACAACCCACGAACACCCCTATATATATAAATATTTCCTCTTGGTCAAAGATGCTCTAGCTTAGATAAAGTTAAAGTCCTTTGTCTCTTGCCCTCCTTTGTCGACACCAAGCCTCAACCTACTTTCCCATTATAAAAGGAAGGATAAAGCATGCATACTTGCAACACCAACACTCCACTCAACCTCCTTTGTAAGATAAACAAGGACAATACACCATGCTACTTTGTCTCCTTTCTTCTCCTAGTTAAACTCGTACGAATCTCACCATCTCCACTTGTTTATACTTTATAACCGAAGCTCCCATGGGCAAAATACTCACATTCCATACTTTCATGCAATTTTTATATTCTTATAGCCCTATAGAGTCTTAATATATTAGTTAAGGCCATACTTGTTTCAAGAATAAAAACTAGTCTTACACTTTTCATATCATCTCCAACAAAAACACAAAGGCTCTTACTCCAACTGTCGAGCCAAGGAAGGGAAGAAAGGTTTTGAGGTTAAAGCTAAGATTTCTAATGGTATACAAATTATATGGGCTGCCATTTTAGAAGGTTTATGGGTTTTTAAGTCGACTTCTTTGGTTCTCATTCTTGTCCATGCGTGTTCTCCACCACCATTCTTGGTGTCGTAAGTGTTCCTCTCCTTTTTCCATACGTAGGACCATATAGTTTCTTAACCAAAACATTCATAACACGTTGATATGTTGTCATGACACTTATACACGACCTCGCTTAAAGTAAGCTATAAGAAACATTTTGAAACTCATATAACTAATGAAAACAAGTTTTTGAAACATGTTAAAGACTTGGCTCAATCTTGGAATGATGTTGGCTCAATATATCGATTTACTTGTGCTCATTTCGGTGTTATATTTACTTTTGAACTATCCTTGTATTCGGCATATACATACTCGAATCCTTGTTAAAAACCAACCTCAAACCCTCTCGCAAATGAGTAATCTTTCGCGAGCTTAGTAACTTATTTAACAAGGAGATAACTCATTTCTTTTAAAGGAAGAAGAAGTCCTCAACACTAGTTCATGCAACCCGCGACCATATACACTGAGTAAGTTTTAAAACAAATCTAAAACAATTTCAAACCCCTTAAACATATTTAAACGCAAAACATAACCACGAAACAATCTTAGCTCAGTTGGATTGGGACGTTTGGTTTGTAGCGAGAGGTCCCTAGTTCGATCCCTGCCTATGGCAGATTTATCAACCTTTTCTTATTTTTGCAACTTCTACGAATTTGCAGATTCAGTCCCTCGACTTTGTACCACTTACCACAATTCTTAAAGGCTTTTAATCAGTTTTATAACTTGTATAAATGTTACAATATCAGCCCCTCATGTTCACACTACTTAATTCTTATATAAGTTTATAACTTATATAGACCTTTTTTTTACCGTTTTAACCCTCGACTTTAAATCATTTAAATCATCTTTTATATAAGTAAACTATACATTTTTACCACGTTTGCCTAGATAAATATGTCTAACACATAATTATAATTATCGACCACATTCATGTAAATTATAAATAATATATTTATCCAAATATATTATTTACCCAAGACGTCTACAATATATATATATATATATATATATATATATATATATATATATATATATATATATATATATATATATATATATATATATATATATATATATATATATATATATATATATATATATATATAACAATTAGGCTTGTATTTATTCACAATTCGATATGCTTGAGCCAATATTCGAGCCAACTCTTATACGAAAGTTTCGTATACATTTCCCACAATTATTCCAAGAGCCAAAACTTAAGAAAATATTTTCACGACTACATTTTATGTACGTCGATAACGTCCACATAGGCTATACACATGAGAAAATATTTGAAATTACATAATTTTGAACTTTAAGCATTACTACACAAGTTAAAACGATGCGAGTTTCTCACAACTAAACTATTTTTCGAACATTACCATTTATCATCGTAAACGGAATATGTTATCTAAGAATTGCCATAATATATCTAGGTTTCGTGTTGAAGCCGTTGTCATATCGTACTTGCTATTGTTGTGCATTACCTACCGTATCACTAAGGTGAGTTCATAGCCCCACTTTTACTCTTTTAACTGTTTTATAAACTCCTTGGGGGAGAATACAGGCTACTACTGCTTTTATGATCACAATTGCTTGAAAACTGTTTGTTGTACTCTTGATATTATGACTCTGCCTAAGTTGTTTGCCAAAAGTCCCCTACATCATGAACCATTAATCACTTGCGAGTGAACGCAAATATCGTGGATAGTACTATGGGAATTGACGACCCCGACTCGGTTATCGGAAATAACCGGGGCGCACTATATTTGGTATCTCTATGTAATTGGCTATTACATCTCAGAGGGGCAATTTTATTTACTTACACCAGTAATTAGGTGTATGCAGTTAGTTTGGTGTCATGAGCTTAGTGCAATAATATCAACTTTCTTTTATGGGCGTATAACAACGTAGCCCATGGCTTCTTTTAAACTTGAAAATCTTGTGATCAACTGCTTTATTACTAAACCTATGAATTCACTCAACCATTGTGTTAACTTTTTAGCATGTATTTTCAGGATGAAAAGGCGATAGCTAACTCTGGAGGCGCTTGGGCATTGGCATGGCATGGTCATAGATGATTCTGATTTACTTGTGGGAACCATATTTTATTAATGGACCATTTTCCACAACAATTCAAACTTTGTAAACTCTATTTTACTTCAATAAATGAAATCTTTTAAGAAAAATCTTTATTTTTCACTTTGTGTTATGATCCAAATGAGTAGCATCCCAAAAACCTTTTCTTCCGCTGCAAACCATTTTTGGGGGTGTTACAGAAGATTATTTTTTTTATCTTTTTATGTTTTTTTAGGAAATGGAAAGGTACGAATCTCGGGGTTTAAATTTGGGGGTTGGTATTTCTACCGATTACTCTACTTATCTAATTGTCTAATCTAGTGGTGTATGTAGTCTATGTCTAATTATTGTGTGCTCATATGATGATTTAAAGATGTGTTTACTTAGGTTTTATTACTCCATAATTATCTCCTATTTATGGTTGAATTGTCAAGTCCTTATTCTTAATCGCGTTGTGTGTCTAAGGTCGTAGGGTATGCGTTTATCCCTAACTCTTTGAAACTACCAAAGGGTGTCTGATGCAGGTTTTACTGACCAGGTCTTAATATTTATAGTGTCTCGCTATACCTATGGTCTACCCTAATGCACTAACGGGCAGTGTACCCGGTTGTGTGTTGTGTAGTAAATGGTAAAGCCGAGGTCGTCCCAAGAGCTATGTGTGTCGGATAATTATTAAGTCTAATTGTCACAGAATATAAATGGTTTGATAGGGTTTTAATTAATTAAACTACTAATGCAGAATATGAAAGCAAATAAATGGTAGAAGGGAAATCAATAGAGGAATATTGGTGCTAACCTAGTTAATCCTCCTAACTAGTAATGTTTACGTCTACATACTTCCAATTACTTCAGGTGGGGTCAAATTAGAGAGGACAACATTTGGTCAATTCGCCCTAACCTATCAGCAAAGATGCCACCACAGGAGAAATCAGGCGCACCGTCATAAGTCCTGTTGTTCCTGGTCCCCTAAGCCGAGTCATTAAGTACCGCTACATGCTAGATTCTAAATAGTGAGTGCCCGGCCGTTAGGAACTTAGACACTACACCCCCAATTCTTAAGTTCATCCAAACGATAGGTGATCAGTTGGTCAAATCGCACAAGTAGAAAGGGTCGTCAGTTGGTCATATCTTACCCTTCCCGTCTCAGTCTGCTCACCTAGGGTCAGTTGGTCATATCTCCTAGGCAATTGGCCTCTACCGCCATTCAAAAATACCGAACCAGGGGTGACTACCAAAGAACTATGCATGCATACACTTAGAAATAATTGTACGGAAGTAAAGGTAAACGCAAACAAAACAATTAAGGAATCATAACTAGGCTAGCACCAAAGGGTGCTTAGCCGCTCATATTAATCATGCACATCAATTCAATATTCAAAGGTACGAAATACATGAATTGAAAGTAAAAGAAATAATAAACGCTAAAGCTTATCGTAATGGTGTGACTTCTCCCTTGGAAACAGCTCCGTATGCTTCCCTAGACCTTCCTTGAGATTTTTCCCATGTTCTCAGAGTGTTGTGTGTGGAATGGGATGATTAGAAATACTGGAATTCGTGGGGTATTTATAGGCTAGGTCTGGGTTACGGCGTAACCAAAAGATGAGTTACGCCGTAACCTTCTATTTCTCCGTAAATGCACTAGATCTACTAATTACGGCGTAACCTTATAAGTGGTTACGCCGTAGTCTTCAATAAACATGGTTACGTCGTAAGTGATGCAGTAGTTACGGCGTAAGTATCAGCGGCGTGGAACCTCTTTTGACCTAATGGAGTTACGTCGTAATCTTTGGAAGGAGTTACGCCGTAACCTCTTGATGAGTTGGACTTCAGGGTCACGCAATAGTTACGGCGTAATGTGAGAGACGAGTTACGCCGTAACCTCTTCAAAATAAGCATTCTGTGATAAATCCTTGGTAACGTTTCCATTTCCGCGTCTCTTTAGCTCCAATGCTCGCAATTTACCTGAAAGTGTAAAACAATGGAAAACAAGCGTAAATCCATATAAATGATATAAATAACGAGCATTAACGGGGGAAATCGACACTTAATATTCAGGACTATTTGATGTTATCAAATATCCCCCCACTTGAACTCTACTTGCCCTCAAGTAGACCTTATTAGATAGATTCCTAAAAAGATATCTTCCAAAACCTGGAAAATATGAGTTTACAAATCCCTTATGCTAGAATAAAACAAAGCCGAGCACCTCGCGAAAGGGGAACAAACACTCAAATCTCTCAACTATTCTAAGTGTCAATTTCGTGGTGATCACTCAATCGCACAGTCATAGCATGTATTCTATCATAAGCTTGGCGGTTACACAAATCTCCACCACTGGAGTTAAGGGCTAAACAATTCTCGAAGGCAATATGGGTAGACACGACAAAGGTTAATGGGTGACTTGTCATTACTAACATGTCACAGCGAAGTGGACAAAATCAATGATACATGACCAAATCCATGGCCAAGACACCAAAGATTGCTCGCTGCATCACCTAGACATGCTTCATGACTAAAGGGTAGGATAAGACATGGGATGTATAATTGGTGTAAAATGAAAAACAAGCAGGTAGTCTATATCTATAACTAAGTCATCACCACTTACCGTCCGCCCAAAGTTCAAGCTTAGAAGTCTAGAGACCGGATCATGAAATGCAAGGTAGATGTGTCATTAGAGAACGTCGTGATGGGCACACTACCTTTTCTTCTTCAGTTGGTATAACTCCAACTCCAATCTTCAAATGTGACCGAGGTGGCCTCCTCGATACTAAACAATAAAGCTCATACTATAGTGCTTATAACATCGCACTTTACAAAATCATACTTAATCAACTTTTTTTTTAATCAAAACATGATAACATAACATCCCCCCACTTGAGATGAACAATGGGAATTTGGAGGTTCTTCAATGATCTTCATAATTGTTGTCGATGAAAGCGTGATTTCCAAACCTTTCCACTCGAACCTTGAACTTAGGCAAATGATGACTACCCAATTACCAATAAAGACTACAGGGTAGGCTAAGGTGTAAGGGTGTAAAGAAGCAATATATTGGGGTGATAAAATGAAAGGAATGGCTCATATGGGTGTATCTAGGAGTATCTTGCACTAAAGGGGAGTGCAACAAAAGGGTTTCACATGGGGGTCGAAAAGTCGAGGTGACTAATCAATAGACTCATAATGGTAGGCTGTTTGGGTGATAATCCTATAATACTGCCTTTTAAAACTGAAAAGTCCAAATACATCGAGCTAACTCAACATACCTCGTCTATGGTCTCGAAATTATGCAAAGGCCAAGTTCTAAAGTTTACAAGCTACCGGCACACTCATAATTTGGTGGATTTGGGGTAAAATATAGGAAACGGATAAGGCTAATCTTACCATGTAATATCAAGGGTTGTATGTGCTCGGCTAAGGTCTAATCTAGTTAGGTTCGGAAAAATATGTCAAAATATAAAAAAATGGCATAATTTATCAAAATAAACTAAAAAAATGAGGGCGAAATAATGTTCAAGAGATAATTCTATTCCCCGTCCCCTCACTTGAATTGTACAAAGTCCCTTTTGTACTAGGCATTAAAATAAAGGTGAAGAGAAAGGTAGAATTAGAGCGAGAACTTCCCTGAAATTTGCTCCAAAAAGAAGAAGAAGGCCCACGAGAAAGGATCGTGCCTTCGTTAAAGCGTCATGAACAAACTTCAATCCCTGAAATCACAATACTGACAAGCATAATTCTAAAAAGAAAAAATAAAATGAAAAATAAACCTAACTCACTTTCGTAGGAATCACGGTTGCATTTAGCGAATGCAACAAGCCTTTTAAACCACTTGGTGTCCCAAGTGGACGAGAGAAGTCTCGTGAGGGTTTACAGGGAACACACCCACAAAGTTCATTTAAAAACTAATACAAGGTTACTGTGTTTTAAAATGAAAGAATTAAAGCAGAGGATAGTTACGTCGTAACTCCAATGAGAGAGTTACGCCGTAACTTGCAAAACCTGGTATGAGCTGAGAAGCGAATAGTTACGGCGTAACCACTGAGATGGTATTACGCCGTAATTGGTAATGCGTCAAGAATTCTGCTGCTAAAATGTTGGTTACGGCGTAATCACCAAGATGAGTTACGCCGTAACTCTGTTCAGATGAGCAACTGCAGCAGTAATTACTTCATTGTCTCCTGCAAAAATGGTTAGAAAACACAAAACCCAACAGAAAGAAAATAAAAACAAAAGAAAGTGATAATTCGGGTTGTCTCCCGAAAGAGCACTTTTCTTTATTAACGAGTCTTTAAGTTAGAATCAGAGCCGCGGGGCTCCTATGGGGGTCTTTGAGATTGCCCCACTTCTTCAATATCCTTCATCAATTTGTGCCTCATCCATGCAACATTAGAGGCAGTTCGGAGGTATTCAATGGTTTCGATCTTTCGGACTTTACAGAATTTCTCCTCCGAACCTAGGTGGTAACGAGTGAATTCGTATTTTTCTACTATAATAGGGGGTGGTTATTTGTAGGGTATCCCCAGGAGCCTGCACCTTCTATGCTCATAAGCTTCGTCATCGGGATCAGTGAACTCTTCATTTACTTGCAACTCAAGGTAATCTAGCATCCCTTCGATATCATCGTCATCAGAATCAGTACCTTTGAACCATTCTTCATCGAGCAAATTCTCCACTAGAACGCGCTTGCATTCTTCTTTATCATTACTCACCCGCTCTATGTCCACGTCAATTGTTATTTTACTCGTATTTTTGATACTTTTGTCGTTAGAATTTTCTTGATCCATGTATTCCTTCCAAATCTTATCTTTTGTTAATGCGTCCACATGCCCATACTTCATTTTTACCCAACTATCAAATCTCAGGTTGTCTATCCAAGGTAAACTCGTTCTCTCCTTGTCATTGGTTGAGGACCAAAAGAATTCATCATTTCCTAATCTTCCAGAGTTGCTTCCACCATCACACATATCGTCATACGGGTTGCATGAGGCCCAGAAAATTTCCCCAGGGGATTTTACTTTTTCGCACCAGTGACTGCGTAGTTCTATGTTGTCAGTTTCATTTAAATGTTCTTCCGTGCAGAGTATATCTTTATTAGTCTCATCCTTTCGAATGTGCTTGGCGTAATCAACTTTTAGCTTCATAAGAAGATTTGGATTGATCTTGGCATTCCCAAATTGAATTGCGTACCAATATTTAAAGGCCAAATTACCGAATTTTATCCCATGTCTTTCACGCTCATGAGGGCATGTCCATTCTTCCATTATTTCATTATCTCCTCCATTGCAATACTCGTGGAAGGGGCTGCATGTAGGCCATGCCCTTGTGGTTTGTTCATCAGTAATGGCGACAGGAGTACACCAGTGAGTGATAAGTGGCTCTTCTTCATCATCAAGGGAGAGTTCCTCGAGTTTTTCTGATCCGTCCAAGTCGAGGAATTTTTCTGCCCATGTATCCCAGTTACGCCGTAACTGAGATTCTTGGTTACTGCGTAATTCATTAGAGTCGTATTCCTCAGTATTTATCAAAACTCCGTTGTTGCTGTCAAACACGAGGTTACGCCGTAACTCATTAGGTATGTTACGGCGTAACTCAGATCTGTTGACGAAATCGTCCCCTAAACTCGTATCACTGGCCTGAACCTTCGAGTTATCATCCGAGAAAATTACCTTACATTCCATAGCTGGTTTAGATCCTTCAGGTTTATCGTTATTCCTTCTTACTTTTTCGCTGAGCTTTATCACCATGGATTCAAGGTTTTTAAGAGCTGAGCTTTATCACCATGGATTCAAGGTTTTTAAGAGTTGAGTCGTGTTTGGAAATGTTTCTATCAGTGTTTTCCTGGAATTCCTTCAACCATTCATCTTGCTCCTTTTGTTTTTGGGCTGAATTTTCCAGAAATTTATTAATTGTTTCTTCAAGACTGGGCTTTTTTTCTCCATAAGGCCCACGGTTGTAATTACCACGATACCCATTTCGATTGTCACCGTAAAATGGTCGATTTTATCCATACTTAGCTTCTTCGATATCCTCTTCGTCCATATGAGGACAATTTTTCGTAAGATGTCCTCCTCCACAGCTTTCACACCCCACTTGAATGGCATGAACGGTTTCTCTGACTTTCAGCATATCTCGACTGAGGCTTTTAATTTTACTAGCGATTGCTGCAATTCCGTTGAAACTTCCACCTTGGTTTCTTTTACTTCCACCGTCGTGCCATTTTTGAGAATGGTTCGCCATTTTTTGAATGGCTTCTATTGCAGTAGTAGGAGTCATATTCGGGATAGGTCCTTGATAATCCAGCATCTGTCTCGTAGTTACATTTATTCCTTTGTTGAAAATATTGACCTTCTGCTGGTTATTAAGATCATTGGTAGGACACTTATAAAGAAGATCGTTGTATCTGTCCCAAGCTTGATACAGAGTTTCGTCGTCTTCTTGTTTGAAATTGTGGATCTCCAAGATTGATTAGAAATCTTTGATGGTGGGCAATATCTTTGGATAAAGTGTTTCTTAAGTAGCGCCCAAGTATTAACTGCCCCGGCGGGCAATCTTTCGATCCATCTTCTGGCTGCTCCAGTTAGAGTCATAGGGAAGATCCTGAGCATAACAGCATCATGAGACACACCCGGAATGTTGAAAAGGCTTGCGATGTATAGGACATTTTCAACGTGCTCATATGCGTCTTCGTCCCTGTTTCCTGAAAAAGGGTTAGCGCGAAGCTCCCTCATAAATTGGTCTTTAATCTCGAAAAGAACATCCGCTCCGATTGCCGGTCTTACGAGACCCGACCCTTGATCTGCTCTAGTCAATGCCAAGTATTCCTCAAGAGTGAGGTCATCGATGTTAACAACTTCTATGGTACCTGAAAACTTGAAATATGATCGTGAGAAATGTTTAAAAATGAAATGAAAGACTTAATATTAATCCTAATATAGCTCCCCGGCAGCGGCGCCAAAAACTTGATGCAGGTTTTACTGACCAGGTCTTAATATTTATAGTGTCTCGCTATGCCTATGGTCTACCCTAATGCACTAACGGGCAGTGTACCCGGTTGTGTGTAGTGTAGTAAATGGTAAAGCCGAGGTCGTCCCTAGAGCTATGTGTGTCGGATAATTACTAAGTCTAATTGTCACAGAATATAAATGGTTTGATAGGGTTTTAATTAATTAAACTACTAATGCAGAATATGAAAGCAAATAAATGGTAGAAGGGAAATCAATAGAGGAATAGTGGTGCTAACCTAGTTAATCCTCCTAACTAGTAATGTTTACGTCTACCTACTTCCAATTACTTCAAGTGGGGTCAAATTCGAGAGGACAACATTTGGTCAATTCGCCCTAACCTATCAGCAAAGATGCCACCACAGGAGAAATCAGGCGCACTGTCATAAGTCCTGTTATTCCTGGTCCCCTAAGCTGAGTCATTAAGTACCGCTACATGCTAGATTCTAAATAGTGAGTGCCCGACCATTAGGAACTTAGACACTACACCCTCCAATTCTTAAGTTCATCCAAACGATAGGTGATCAGTTGGTCAAATCGCACAAGTTGAAAGGGTCGTCAGTTGGTCATATCTTACCCTTCCCGTCTCAGTCCGCTCACCTAGGGTCAGTTGGTTATATCTCCTAGGCAATTGGCCTCTACCGCCATTCAAAACTACCGAACCAGGGGTGACTACCAAAGAACTATGCATGCATACACTTAGAAATAATTGTACGGAAGTAAAGGTAAACGCAAACAAAACAATTAAGGAATCATAACTAGGCTAGCACCAAAGGGTGCTTAGCCGCTCATATTAATCATGCACATCAATTCAATATTCAAAGGTACGAAATACATGAATTGAAAGTAAAAGAAATAATAAACGCTAAAGCTTATCGTAATGGTGTGACTTCTCCCTTGGAAACAACTCCTTATGCTTCCCTAGACCTTCCTTGAGTTTTTTTCCACGTTCTCAGAGTGTTGTGTGTGGAATGGGATGATTAGAAATGCTGGAATTCGTGGGGTATTTATAGGCCAGGTCTGGGTTACGGCGTAACCAAAAGATGAGTTACGCCGTAACCTTCTATTTCTCCGTAAATGCACTAGATCTGCTAGTTACGGCGTAACCTTATAAGTTCTTACGCCGTAGTCTTCAATAAACATGGTTACGTCATAAGTGATGTAGTATTTACGGCGTAAGTATCAGCGGCGTGGAACCTCTTTTGACCTAATGGAGTTACGTCGTAATCTTTGGAAGGAGTTACGCCATAACCTCTTGATGAGTTGGACTTCAGGGTCACGCAATAGTTACGGTGTAATGTGAGAGACGAGTTACGCCGTAACCTCTTCAAAATAAGCATTCTGTGATAAATCCTTAGTAACGTTTCCATTTCCGCGTCTCTTTAGCTCCAATGCTCGCAATTTACGTGAAAGTGTAAAACAATGGAAAACAAGCGTAAATCCATATAAATGATATAAATAACGAGCATTAACGGGGGAAATTGACACTTAATATTTAGGACTATTTGATGTTATCAGTGTCGCCTACAAAATCTCTAGGATTTGTAAACTTTAACTCTAAGGTACTCTTCGGATGGTTTAGCCTACAACAACTCTAGGTATTATAAACTAAGGTTCACAAAGAAATAATCAAGCATTAACTACACAACGGATGACCTATTCCATTACTAGATAATTAACAATTAAGATAAGTGACAACCAATCAATATTCAATAATTAAGTTTCATATTCCCTAAGCAAACACACAAGTAAATTAGCCGGACATGGGGAACATGTAAGCATAGACACAAGTAATTGAAGAAATAATTAAATTAATGAAGTAAAACACTTATCTTGATGTAAGATAGGGTTTGGAACCCTAAAATACTGTACAAGACAGCCTTGGTTCGGTTTAGGTTTTTACTCCAAAAGACTACACATTGAAAACTAAAAAATTCGGATTCTATATATAAGATTACATATGCGACGGCGTTGATAACATCAAATAGTCCTGATTATTAAGTGTCAATTTCTCCCGTTAATGCTCGTTATTTATATCATTTATATGGATTTACGCTTGTTTTCCATTGTTTTCCACTTTCAGGTAAATTACGAGCATTGGAGCTAAAGAGACGCGGAAATGGAAACATTGCTAAAGATTTATCACAGCATGCTTATTTTGAAGAAGTTACGGCGTAACTCATCTCTCACATTATGCCGTAACTATTGCGTGACCCAGAAGTCCAACTTATCAAGAGGTTATGGCGTAACTCTTCCCAAAGGTTACGACGTAACTCCATTAAGTCAAAAGAGGTTCCACGCCGCTGATACTTACGCCGTAACTACTGCAACACTTACGACGTAACCGAGTTTATTGAATACTACGGCGTAACCACTTATAAGGTTACGCCGTAACTTGCAGATCTAGTGCATTTACGGAGAAATAGAAGGTTACGGCGTAACTCCTCTATTGGTTACGCCGTAACCCAGACCTGGCCTATAAATACCCCACGAATTCCAGCATTTCAAAGCATCCCATTCCACACACAACACTCTGAGAACGTGGGAAAAAGCTCAAGGGAGGTCTAGGGAAGCATACGGAGCTGTTTCCAAGGGAGAAGTCACACCATTACGATAAGCTTTAGCGTTTATTATTTCTTTTACTTTCAATTAATGTATTTCGTACCTTTGAATATTGAATTGATGTGCATGATTAATATGAGCGGCTAAGCACCCTTTGGTGCTAGCCTAGTTATGATTCCTTAATTTTTTTGTTTGCGTTTACCTTTACTTCCGTACAATTATTTCTAAGTGTATGCATGCATAGTTCTTTGGTAGTCACCCCTGGTTCGGTAGTTTTGAATGGCGATAGAGGCCAATTGCCTAGGAGATATGACCAACTGACCCTAGGTGAGCGGACTGAGACGGGAAGGGTAAGATATGACCAACTGACGACCCTTTCTACTTGTGCGATTTGACCAACTGATCACCTATCGTTTGGATGAACTTAAGAATTGGGGGGTGTAGTGTCTAAGTTTCTAATGGCCGGGCACTCACTATTTAGAATCTAGCATGTAGCGGTACTTAATGACTCGGCTTAGGGGACCAGGAATAACAGGACTTATTACGGTGCGCCTGATTTCTTCTGTGGTGGCATCTTTGCTGATAGGTTAGGGCGAATTGACCAAATGTTGTCCTCTCGAATTTGACCCCACCTGAAGTAATTGGAAGTAGGTAGACGTAGACATAACTAGCTAGGAGGATTAACTAGGTTAGCGCCACTATTCCTCTATTGATTTCCCTTTACCATTTATTTGCTTTTACTTTATATTCTGCATTAGTAGTTTAATTAATTAAAACCCTATCAAACCATTAATATTCTGTGACAATTAGACTTAGTAATTATCTGACACACATAGCTCTTGGGACGACCTCGGCTTTACCATTTACTACACTACACACGACCGGGTACACTGCCCGTTAGTGCATTAGGGTAGACCATAGGTATAGCGAGACACTATAAATATTAAGACCTGGTCAGTAAAACCTGCATCAAGTTTTTGGCGCCGCTGCCGGGGAGCTATATTAGGATTAATATTATGTCTTTCATTTCTAAACTTTTCTCACAATCATATTTCAAGTTTTCAGGTACCATGGAAATTGTTAACATCGATGACCTCACTCTTGAGGAATACTTGGCGTTGACTAGAGCAGATAAAGGGCCGGGTCTCGTAAGACCGGCAATCAGAGCGGATGTTCGTTTCGAGATTAAAGACCAATTTATGAGGGAGCTTCGCGCTAACCCTTTTTCAGGAAACAGGGACGAAGACGCATATGAGCACGTTGAAAATGTCCTATACATCGCTAGCCTTTTCAACATTCCGGGCGTATCTCATGATGTTGTTATGCTCAGGGTCTTCCCAATGACTCTCACTGGAGCAGCCAGAAGATGGATCGAAAGATTGCCCGCCGGGGCAGTTAACACTTGGGCGCTACTAAAGAAACACTTTATTCAAAGATATTGACCGCCATCAAAGATTTCTAATCAGCTCTTGGAGATCCATAATTTCAAACAAGAAGACGACGAAACTCTGTATCAAGCTTGGGACAGATACAACGATCTTCTTTATAAATGTCCTACCAATGATCTTAATAACCAGCAGAAGGTCAATATTTTCTACAAAGGAATAAATGTAACTACAAGACAGATGCTGGACTATCAAGGACCTATTCCAAACATGACTCCTACTACTGCAATTGAAGCCATTCAAAAAATGGTGGACCATTCTCAAAAATGGCACGACGGTGGAAGTAAAAGAAACCAAGGCGAAAGTTTCGACGGAATTGCAGCAATCGCTAGTAAAATTGAAAGTCTCAGTCGAGATATGCTGAAGGTCAGAGAAACCGATCATGCCATCCAAGTGGGTTGTGAAAGCTGTGGAGGAGGACATCTTACGAAGAATTGTCCTCATATGGACGAAGAGGGTATTGAAGAGGCTAAGTATGGAGAAAATCGACCATTTTACGGTGATAATCGAAATAGTAATGGTTATCGTGGAAATTACAACCGTGGGCCTTATGGAGAAAGAAAGCCCAGTCTTGAAGAAACAATTAATAAATTTCTGGAAAATTCAGCCCAAAGACAAAAGGAGCAAGATGAGTGGTTGAAGGAATTCCAGGAAAACACTGATAGAAATATTTCCAAACACGACTCAACTCTGAAAAACCTTGAATCCATGGTGATAAAGCTTAGTGAAAAAGTAAGGAGAAATAACGATAAACCTGAAGGATCTAAACCAGCTATGGAATGTAAGGTAATTTTCTCGGATAACTCGAAGGTTCAGGCCAGTGATACGGGTTTAGGGGACGATTTCGTCAACAGATCTGAGTTACGCCGTAACATGCCTAATGAGTTACGGCGTAACCTCGTGTTTGACAGCGACAATGGGGTTCTGAAGAATACTGAGGAAAATGACTCTAATGAATTACGCCGTAACCCATAATCTGAGTTACGGCGTAACTGGGATACATGGGCAGGAAAATTCCTCGACTTGGACGGGTCAGAAAAACTCGAGGAACTCTTCTTTGAAGATGAAGAAGAGCCACTTATCACTCACTGGTGTACTCCTGTCGTCATTACTGATAAAGAAACCACAAGGGCATGGCCTACATGCAGCCCCTTCCACGAGTATTGCAATGGAGGAGACAATGAAAGAAAGGAAGAATGGACATGCCCTCATGAGCGTGAAAGACATGGCATAAAATTCGGTAATTTGGCCTTTAAAGATTGGTACGCAATTCAATTTGGGAATGCCAAGATCAATCCAAATCTTCTTATGAAACTAAAAATTGATTACACGGAGCATATTCAGAAGGATGAAACTAATAAAGATATACTCTGCACGGATGAGTATTTAAGTGAAACTGATAACAAGGAACTACGCAGTCACTGGTGCGAAAAAGTAAAATATCCTGGGGAAATTTTCTGGGCATCATGCAACCTGTATGACGATATGTGTAATGGTGGAAGCAACTCTGGAAGATTAGGAAAAGATGGATTCTTTTGGTCCTCAACCAATGATGAGGAGAGAACGAGTTTACCTTGGATGGACAACCCAGGGTTCGATAGTTGGGTAAAATTAAGTATGGGCATGTGGACGCATTAACAAAAGATAAGATTTTGAAGGAATACATGGATCAAGAAAATTCAAACGACAAAAGTCTCGAAAACACGAGTAAAATAAAAATTGACGATGACATAGAGCGGGTGAGTAATGATAAAGTAGAATGCAAGCGCGTTCTAGTGAAGAATTTGCTCGATGAAGAATGGTTCAAGGGCATTGTTTCTGATGACGATGATATCGAAGGGATGCTAGATTACCTTGAGTTGCAAGGAAATGAGGAATTCACTGATCCCGATGACGAAGCTTATGAGCAAAGAAGGTGCAAGCTCCTGGGGATACCCTACAAAAGACCACCTCCAATTATAATTGAAAAATACGAATTCACTCGCTACCACCTAGGTCCGGAGGAGAAATTTTGTAAAGTCCGAAAGATCGAAACCATTGAATACCTCCGAACTGCCTCAAATGTTGCATGGATGAGGCATAATTTGATGAAGGATATTGAAGAAGTGGGGCAAGCTCAAAAGCCCCTATAGGAGCCCCGTGGCTCTGAGTCTAACTTAAAGACTCATAAATAAAGAAAAGTTCTCTTTCGGGAGATAACCTGAATTATCCCATTCTTCTGTTTTTATTTCATTTCTGTTGGGTTTTGTGTTTTCTAACCGTTTTTGCAGGTGACATGAAGTAATTACTGCTGCAGTTGCTGATCTGAACAGAGTTACGGCGTAATTCATCTTGGTAATTACGCCGTAAACAACATTTTAGCAGCAAAATTCTTGACGCATTACCAATTACGGCGTAATACCATCTCAGTGGTTACGCCGTAACTATTCGCTTCTCAGCTCATACCAGGTTTTGCCAGTTACGGCGTAACTCTCTCATAGGAGTTACGACGTAACTCTCATCTGCTTTAATTCTTTCATTTTAAAACACAGTAACCTTATAGTAGTTTTTAAATGAACTTTGTGGGTGTGTTCCCTGTAAACCCTCACGAGACTTCACTCGTCCACTTGGGACACCAAGTGGTTTAAAAGGCTTGTTGCATTCGCTAAATGCAACCGTGATTCCTACGAAAGTGAGTTAGGTTTGTTTTTCATTTCATTTTTTCTTTTTAGAATTATGCTTGTCGGTATTGTGATTTCAGGGATTGAAGTTTGTTCATGACGCTTAAACGAAGGCACAATCCTTTCTCGTGGGCCTTCTTCTTTTTGGAGCAAATTTCAGGGAAGTTCTCACTCTAATTCTACCTTTCTCTTCACCTTTATTTTAATGCCTAGCACAAAAGGGACTTTGTACAATTCAAGTGGGGGGACAGGAGTAGAATTATCTCTTGAACTTTATTTCACCCTCATTTTTCTAGTTCATTTTGAAAAATTCTGCCATTTTTTAAATTTTGACATGTTTTTCCGAACCTAACTAGATTAGATCTTAGCCGAGCACATACAACCCTTGATATTACATGGTGAGATTAGCCTTATCCGTTTCCAATATTTTACCCCAAATCCACCAAATTCTGAGTGTGCCGGTAGCTTGTAAACTTTAGAACTTGGCCTTTGCATCATTTTGAGACCATAGACGAGGTATGTTGAGTTAGCTCGATGTATTTGGACTTTTCAGTTTTAGAAGGCAGTATTATAGGATTATCACCCAAACAGCCTACCATTGTGAGTCTATCGATTAGTCACCTCAACTTTTCGACCCCCATGTGAAACCCTTTTGTTGCACTCCGCTTTAGTGCAAGATACCCCTAGATACACCCTTCTGAGCCATTCCTTTCATTTTGTCAACCCAATATATTGATTCGTTACACCCTTACACCTTAGCCTACCATGTAGTCTTTATTTGTAATTGGGAAGTCATCATTTGCCTATGTTCAAGGTTCGAGTGGAAAGGTTTGGAAATCACGCTTTCATCGACAACAATTAAGAAGATCATTGAAGACCCCCCGAATTCCCATTGTTCATCTCAAGTGGGGGGATATTATGTTATTATGTTATGTTCAAAAAAAAATCAAAAAAATAAAATAAAAAATGAGTTGATTGATTTATGTAAAGTGCGATGTTATAAGCACTATAGTATGAGCTTTATTGTTTAGTATCGAGGAGGCCACCTCAGTCACATTTGAAGATTGGAGTTGGAGTTATACCAACTGAAGAAGAAAAGGTAGTGTGCCAATCACGACGTCCTCTAATGACACATCTACCTTGCATTTCATGATCCGGTATCCAGACTTCTAAACTTGAACTTTGGGCGGACGGTAAGTGGTGATGACTTAGTTATAGATTTAGACTACCTGCTTGTTTTTCATTTTACACCAATTATATCCCATGTCTTATCCTACCCTTTAGTCATGAAGCATGTCTAGGTGATGCAGCGAGCAATCTTTGGTGTCTTGGCCATGGATTTGGTCATGTATCATTGATTTTGTCCATTTCACCGTGACATGTTAGTAATGACGAGTCACCCTTTAACCTTTGTCGTGTCTACCTATATTGCCTTCGAGAATTGTTTAGCCCTTAACTCTAGTGGTGGAGATTTGTGTAACCGCCAAGCTTATGATAGAATACATCCTATGACTGTGCGATTGAGTGATCACCCCAAAATTGACACTTAGAATAGTTGAGAGATTTGAGTGTTTGTTCCCCTTTCGTGAGGTGTTCGGCTTTGTTTTATTCTAGCATAAGGGATTTTTAAACTCATATTTTCCAGGTTTTGGGAGATATATTTTTAGGAATCTATCTAATAAGGTCTACTTGAGGGCAAGTAGAGTTCAAGTGGGGGGATATTTGATAACATCAAATAGCCCTGATTATTAAGTGTCAATTTCCCCCGTTAATGCTCGTTATTTATATCATTTATATGGATTTACGCTTGTTTTCCATTGTTTTCCACTTTCAGGTAAATTACGAGCATTGGAGCTAAATAGACGCGGAAATGGAAACATTACTAAAGATTTATCACAGTATGCTTATTTTGAAAAAGTTACGGCGTAACTCATCTCTCACATTACGCTGTAACTATTGTGTGACCCAGAAGTCCAACTTATCAAGAGGTTACGGCGTAACTCTTCCCAAAGGTTAAGACGTAACTCCATTAGGTCAAAAGAGGTTCCACGCCGCTGATACTTACGCCGTAACTACTGCAACACTTACGACGTAACCGAGTTTATTGAAGACTATGGCGTAACCACTTATAAGGTTACGCCGTAACTTGCAGATCTAGTGCATTTACGGAGAAATAGAAGGTTACGGCGTAACTCCTCTATTGGTTACGCCGTAACCCAGACCTGGCCTATAAATACCCCACGAATTCCAGCATTTCAAAGTATCCCATTCCACACACAACACTCTGAGAACGTGGGAAAAGCTCAAGGGAGGTATAGGGAAGCATACGGAGCTGTTTCCGAGGGAGAAGTCACACCATTACGATAAGCTTTAGCGTTTATTATTTCTTTTACTTTCAATTCAAGTATTTCGTACCTTTGAATATTGAATTGATGTGCATGATTAATATGAGCGGCTAAGCACCCTTTGGTGCCAGCCTAGTTATTATTCCTTAATTGTTTTGTTTGCGTTTACCTTTACTTCCGTACAATTATTTCTAAGTGTATGCATGCATAGTTCTTTGGTAGTCACCCCTGGTTCGGTAGTTTTGAATGGCGATAGAGGCCAATTGCCTAGGAGATATGACCAACTGACCCTAGGTGAGCGGACTGAGATGGGGAATGGTAAGATATGACCAACTGACGACCCTTTCTACTTGTGCGATTTGACCAACTGATCACCTGTCGTTTGGATGAACTTAAGAATTGGGGGGTGTAGTGTCTAAGTTCCTAACGGCCGGGCACTCACTATTTAGAATCTAGCATGTAGCGGTACTTAGTGACTCGGCTTAGGGGACCAGGAACAACAGGACTTAGGACGGTGCGCCTGATTTCTCCTGTGGTGGCATCTTTGCTGATAGGTTAGGGCGAATTGATCAAATGTTGTCCTCTCGAATTTGACCCCACCTGAAGTAATTGGAAGTAGGTAGACGTAGACATAACTAGCTAGGAGGATTAACTAGGTTAGCACCACTATTCCTCTATTGATTTCCCTTTACCATTTATTTGCTTTTACTTTATATTCTGCATAAGTAGTTTAATTAATTAAAACCCTATCAAACCATTAATATTATGTGACAATTAGACTTAGTAATTATCCGACACATATAGCTCTTGGGATGACCTCGGCTCTACCATTTACTACACTACACACGACCGGGTACACTGCCCGTTAGTGCATTAGGGTAGACCATAGGTATAGCGAGACACTATAAATATTAAGACTTGGTTAGTAAAACCTGCATCAAGTTATTAGGGTTTCGTCGTTATTAGGGTTTCGTCTTGGCCACGTTAGTCTTGCGACGGCCGTCACCTTATGCTTGTGACGCCGTCCTCTTCAGACTCTGACGTCGTCTGGATCAAATCTAGGTCGTTTGAGTTGCGACGACCTACTCTTTTAAAACCTGAAGTCGTCACTTGAAAATAAGCAATTTGGCTACTGAGCCGTCACAAAAGTGATGCGACGGCGTCGCAGATAACACATGACGCCGCCCCCTTCAGTTTTAGCAGCCTGAGTGTCTCGATTATTGACTTTGGCAATTTTCTTCGTATATTCGCGCCTTTTCGTCCGAATAAGTGTCATTACAGCATTT
>BPTQ01000005.1:104958264-105042288 GCA_019973895.1 Chrysanthemum seticuspe | reverse complement strand
TGGGTGAGAGTTAGGGGTGACTAAGGGTTCGTTGGGTGGGGGTGTTGGGCGTACCCAGAGTACGGTTGAACCGACCAAAAGGTCAGTGTGTTCTTTGTGTCGGTTTCCTTCTCTTCTGAAGGTTCTTCATCATATTTATCTACAGAACATCGGTAACTATTCCGTGGAAATTAAAAGTCATCGATCACATTAAAATTAAGGTCAAAATTACAAAAGTTCAATATAATTCGAAAACATTAGAGGACCATTAGAGTCAAAAATTCAAAATTACTTTAAATGAAAACAAGAGTTTGGAAACAAATTCGAAACTTACAAAGAATAATAACGAATAATCTTAACGATTAGAGTAAAGTCGAATAAGATTTCATCAACGTCAGGTAAAGAATAGTAAATAGTTTTTATGGTTTTTTTAATCTTTTTATTATTTTTTTTTTATTTTTTATTACACAATTACGAATAGTATTCGATCGATGACAAACTAATTTGGATAAATTCGAAATGTATCGAAAATCACCCAAATAAAGATGAGTGTTGTGTTCAAGTAATAGTCAGTTGTTTTCAGTTGTTCTTCGACTAAACCAATATACCTAGTCTGGACCATAACCTAACTCGAATTATCATAAACCAATTACCAAAAACCAATTATAACTGTTCGGTGTCACCAACCTGGGAACATTCAGGTAAAGACTAGAAGAACTACTTTAGAATAAGCTGAAATGAGATTAGCAATTCTAATAAGCAATAATAAGAAACATTCAAAGCTTAAACAAAGGTTTGAGAACAAAAGTAAATTTCATTAAAACTTAAAAACTGAGATTACCAGGAGATTACAAAAGCTTAATATAACTTGAAAACATTAAAACTGGAATTAAAATTACACTAGCTACTGAAAATTAAAGGTGCCTTATCAATGGCTACAAGACATCTATTTATACTACTTCTTGGAAGTCTTCTCTTCCTTTGGCTGTGTTTCTTGTGTGACTGGAAAACCAGCCAAGTTGGCATGAGACCCATGCGGGTTGTGGGGGTGGGTTGCTTGGGAATCAGTGGGGATTGAGAGTGGGTTTGGGATGGACAGGGTAATGGATGGGAGGGACGTTGAGTGTTTCAGAGAAAGAAGAAAAGAGGAGGGAAAAGTGCGGTGCAGGGGATGGGTTTATTTTTTTGTGTTTTCTGGTTTTGATTTGGAAGTAATACACAAGGACCATATTTGCCATTCGACCAAACTTGAAGGACCAAAACTGTAATTTTCCAAATTTCATCATAAGGACTAATTATGACAAGATTAATTTTTCCAAGGACCAAAAATGATAATTTTCAAATTAAAAATGTCCCGGGGTAATTTCTGTCAATCTTTAAAATTCCAAGGACTCAAGTTATCATTTTGCAAAACTAGACTTTATAAGGCTAAATTTGACAACTTAAAAATTCCTGAGGGCCTTTTATGAAAAATTACATGTTTTGAATAACCAGGGACTAGATTTTTACAATTATTGAATAAAACACAGTCTAAATATTTTTTCTGTCTTTTTGAGACTTTTTAAAGTGGTTTTGACTAGTTTTGCAGTGCAGAAGGAACAAAAATGATGAGTATTTACACACTCATCAATCCCCCACACTAAACTATTGCTAGTCCCTAGCAATCTTTTGTGAAAATTTAATGGATTTAAGTCTCTTTACCAAAAGCCATTACTTCTGGAGTAGCCAATTGTTTCAGTTCAAGTAAGAACCTTGGTACAATGATAACTAAATGATTTTGAGCAACTCACCAGCTTTCAACGGTTTTGATTTGTCTTTACCAGAAGCCGTTTGCTTCTGGACTAGCCAACTCTTAGATAAAATATCTTTGGTGAGTCGATTACCAATTATGGTTTTCCAACTGCCTTTACCACAAGCAATAAACTTGCGGGCTAGCCAACTCTTCACTACTTAAAGATATGGTGAGCTGAACACCATACAATTTTGGGCAAATTGCAAGCCGTCAACGGATTTGAGATATCTTTACCAAGAGCCGTTTGCTCCTGGATTAGCCAATCATTTTTTTTATTAGACATGGCGGACTGATAACCGTAAGCTGAGTAAGTGCAAAACACTTATTCCAAAAAAAATTTGGCCAAAAATGGGGGAATTGGGTGGTATAATTACATGATAAAATTCGTGAGAATTCCCCCCCCCCCCCCACACTAGAAATGAATATTGCCCTCAATATTCAAAGTACCGGCGGTTATGCCGAAACATAGAACGTAAAAGGGAAATAGTACGGCCATTTTTTTTTTTTTTTTTCTTTTTTTTTTTTTTGAAACTTTATATACAACAGCGGGGGCAACTCCCCCACACTAGGGTGGTAGAAAATTGAAAGAAGTCAGAAATACGGGTAAAAACCCATATAGTGTGCTACTGTTTTTGATTCCCGAGTCGCTAGCTTGACTCGACCCCGTATTCATTTGTTCTTGGGGAAGCAACGTGGAAAACCAATCTCGATCGGACTTTCGTTCACAGTGTTAATAAACATATGAACATCAGAAAGTTCCACACCGACGAGATACAACCGCGGTATTGTTAATAGTAGAAACTATAAAGGATGATACCGGGGTCAATGATGGTGTCCTCATTCCCGAAAGAGAAAAGGGAAAGAGCAACCACACCATCTGTGAAGAATGGAATAAAGATGTGCATGAGAATGCAAGTCCATTCCTCATCAGTAAAAATCAAATCACCATTTTTGACATTTTTAAGCTTAGTCTTGAAGTTTGTATGGTGATTGTCAACAGAATTTCCGGTAGGGAGGGTTGGAAACGGTTCTTCAATCAACAGATTTTCCAGAAAAAGGATGTCCCCCTCCGAATCAAAGTAAGTATTATCAATTCCTGTTGGAATCGACTCATCACTAAGAAAGGCATCGACTTCATTCCAAAAGTTGTCATCTTCCTCATCCGGAGTGAGAGAAGGGATGGAAGAGTCGGAAATAATAAGACTAGGAGATGATGGATCATTTTTGAGCAATTCTTCAATGGGAAGAATGTCTCCCATTGGATCACAAACATCATCATCCAATCCAGATGAAACTGAAGAGAGTTTGGTTTCATCCACAGAGTTAACAAACTCGATACGATAAACTGATTCCGGAGTTGGGACAAGTGGTGTGCTCTTAGAGCTAGCAATTTCCACCACTTCCGATAAAGTCTCCGATTCTAGATCATCATCATCAAGTACACTCTTGACTTCCTTGGTACAACTTTCAAACCAATTGTTTGAACCAGGGTTGATTTTCAAAGCTTTTAGCTCAGCACGTTTTTGGTGACTCATCTTAACCGTGAAATTTGAGAGTGTTGCATTGATTCTTTCAGATTTTTGATCAATTGTGGCAACACTATGTTTGGATAGAGGTTTGGAGTTCTGGTTGATATTAAACATGAGTTCTTCGTTGTCAACCCGTATGGTCAACTCTTCAGCAAATACATCAATTAGAGCACGGCTCGTTCTCAAGAAAGCTCTCCCTAAGATAAGGGGAACTCTAGGATCTGCATCAAAGTCTACTACAACAAAGTCAGTAGGAAAGTGAAACTTTCCTACTTTCACCACGACATCCTCGGCTATCCCAAGTGGACGAGTTATGGTACGGTCCGCTAGCTCGAGTGTCATACAAGTGGATGTAAGTTTAGGAAGAGACAATTTCTTCCATACTGAGAGTGGCATGAGGTTAATGCTTGCGCCAAGATCGGCCAAGGCGGAGCATTGAACCATCCCCAAGAAATCACACGGGATTAAAAACCTGCCGGGGTCTTCAAGCTTTTTGGGAAGCTTCTTGAGAAGGACCGCTGAGCATTGCTCATTGAGAGGGGTTTTAGCCATCTCAGATAACTTATCTTTGTTGCTCAGTAAGCCTTTAAGCGTGGATGCAAATTTGGGCATTAGAACGAGAGCATCAACGAAGCTTATATCAAAGTGCAGTTCATTGAAAATTTGGAAAAAAATTTCCATTTGCTCTTTGGTTTTGTCTTTGAGCTTCTCATCATGCAATCTTGATGGGTAAGGAAGCTGACTAGACTTTTGAGCCGGGACGGAAGTAATTTCTGGCTCAAAATTTGTCTTCGGAACTTCGGGTTCCGGACTTAAAGCTTGGACTACCGAAGGTGGGACGTGTGCGGTACTTCGCGGGCTTGAGAAATGCACCTTGTCCGTTGTATCCTTGGTAACTTGACTCATTGCTCCTGGTGGAGGAGGCATTGGAGTCGAAGGTCCATTGTGCGTCTTACCACTACGAGTGGTGACGGCTTTCAACTCGGCATTTGGATTTGGAATTGTATTGCTTGGGAGTCCTCCAGAAGATGACGAAGCTTTGTTCATATTCATGTTCATGAAACTGCTCATCATATTCTTCAACTTATTTGTCTGCCGAGACATTATGGTATCAATTTCCTTTTTTAGCTCAACTCTCATGTTATTGATCTAAGTTTGCATTGAACGTATGCTTGACTCAGTAATTTTCATGAAGTCATTTGGTAGGGGAGCTTGAGAAGGTTGTTGATAACTTTGCTGATTTGGAGCTTGATATGGTTGGTTGAAATTGTTCCGGTTCTGATTGAAATTTTGAGAGTTATTGAAGTTTTGTCCTTGATTCGGAACAAAGCGATTTTGATTGCCATGGTTTTGCACAGGAGGAAAACCAGGTGGTGTCATACCGCTAGGTGCACGGTATTGAGGATCAGCTTGTGGTCGGTATTGATTGTGGTTTACAGAAGCTACGGGAGCTTGGTAAAAAGAAGCATCGGTTGCTTGACAATCATAATACGCGTGTGGACCACTACAAGTTTCACACACCTTGTTCACGGCTTTGATTGGTTCCGGCTTATGAATTTCACTTTTGATTTCCTTTACCTCTTTCATCATACAACGGATGACGTCCGTTAGAGCGGCTAACGGAGCGGCTAACTCGGAAGAGTTACCGGATGAAGAAGCAGGAGTGTTCGGAATATTGACTTTGTTGCGAGAAATAGGAACTTTTGATTTTTTCTCGCAAATCTCAATCACATCTTTAGGCTTACGATTCAAGATATTGCCACCGGCGGCTGCGTTCAAAGAATCTTGATCGTTACCGTTCAACCCATTATAAAAGATATTACCTTGTTGAAGCTCCGTGAATTCATGATGGGGGCATTTCCTGAGGAGATATTTGAATCTCTCCCATGCCTCTCCAAAGTTTTCATCGAAATTTTTACGAAATCCAGAAATTTCATTTTTAAGATTAGTCGTCTTTGATGGAGGAAAGAAATAATTGACAAACTTTTGAACAAGATCCTCCCAAGTTTCGATGGTTCAAGGGGGTTCTTTTTCCAGCCAAATCCGGGCTGCCCCCTCAAGTGAGAACGGAAATAGCATCAATTTGATCACTTTTTGTGGCACATCCTTGTAATTGATAGTTGAGGTCAACTTGTTAAACCAACGGATGTGTGCATACGGGTCTTCTCGATCAAACCCGTGGAATTGATTCGTAGACACAAGTTGGATCAAATGTGTCTTCAATTCAAAGTGATTAGAAATTGATTGCTGGTAAAACGATGGCATCTCCATAACCCTCGGTGGGTGCCTGGAGCATTTCCGCCATAGTTCGTTCGTCTGCCATATTGTTGTTTGGAATAGTACGAATCTCGGGTTCGACTATTCGGGCAGCACGTCTACGAGAACGTCTTCTAGGAATTTCTGCTAGATCACGAAAAGGACTCAATGATCTAGAAGAACGAGTGCGCATGCACTAAACGTAACTCGAGGAAACAAGAGAATTATGAAAATGGGGAAAGAAGAATCTTTTTGGGTTTATGGTTTTTATAAGAAAATATAAATATATATAGATGGTATGAACAAGGAGTGAATATTCAAATCACTAATCTGCTAAACGTAAGACTATTAGCACAGCTCCCCGGTAGCGGCGCCAAAATTTGATTCGCTCCGAACGGTCTATCTTTTATTAGTCAACCACTTGTGAATGGTCAACCATAAAAGTCAAACAGCTCAGAACAAAATGCAATTAAGTTCAGGAGAGTTTAGTGTTTCCCCGGGTCGTTAAGTCCCAACGAGCTGTGCGATTGAATAGCTAAACGCGTAGTGATCGGGTGAATATTGAACAGGAAAGGGGTTTATGATTGATTACACTAAGGAATTTAAATCTAATCAAGACTTTGAAGTCATTTTAATTCTATATTTAAAATCGTTTAACGATTAAAACCTAAAAATGATCTAAAATCACTTTTACTCTAAAAATGCAATTTAAAACTTTATTATGATTTAAAACTAATTTTTATGATTTTTCTTGATTTATTTTGAATTAAAAACTAATTTTGAACATTTAAAATATAGCTTAAAATGCTAAAAATTAGGAAAAGATGCAAGCAAATTACAAAACTATTTTTCAAAAATCAAATTTAACTAAAAAGATTTTTCAAAACTGGAATCACATTTTTTTGACTTTTTCTCTATTTATTATGAATTTAATGATATTTAAAACTAATTAAAATGCTAGAAAATACTATTTAAACTAAGAAAATTATGGAAAAATATTTTTTTGGCTTTTTATATTTTTATAAAACTAATAAAATTGAAATTGCATTTTTCTGATCTTTTTCTGAATTATTTGGATTAAATGCTAATTAAAAATGCTAGAAAATGACATAAAATGCAGAAAATTAGTAAATGAACAGTGAAAAATATGAAAACTTCCAGTCAACGATAAAATAATACTGAGAACCCAGGAAAAATAACAGAAACTATTTTGGAGCACAAGAACAATGATTTGGGCGCACAACTAATGAAATAAGCACATGTAAATAAGCTAAAATCTAACCATAAGCTACTATAAGCTACCTTAGCCTTAATCTAACCTAAATTATGCTAATGCAACTGAATGGGACCCTAAAAGCACAGGCTAGAAGCGTTATAGCTATAAAACATGTTCTATCAAACTTATGCCAAACGGCCTTTATGCATCTACTTTAGGCCTACATTAAGCTAGCAAGAAAAAATCACAAAAAATAACTAAAATGACCAGGCAGTAGACAACCAACCAAAGAGCTAAAGTTCAGAATTTCAACAGATTTGGATTAAAAATGAGGAAATTAAAAATGCCTACAATTATTTCTAAGTGTATGCATGCATAGTTCTTTGGTAGTCACCCCTGGTTCGGTAGTTTTGAATGGCGATAGAGGCCAATTGCCTAGGAGATATGACCAACTGACCCTAGGTGAGCGGACTGAGATGGGGAATGGTAAGATATGACCAACTGACGACCCTTTCTACTTGTGCGATTTGACCAACTGATCACCTGTCGTTTGGATGAACTTAAGAATTGGGGGGTGTAGTGTCTAAGTTCCTAACGGCCGGGCACTCACTATTTAGAATCTAGCATGTAGCGGTACTTAGTGACTCGGCTTAGGGGACCAGGAACAACAGGACTTAGGACGGTGCGCCTGATTTCTCCTGTGGTGGCATCTTTGCTGATAGGTTAGGGCGAATTGATCAAATGTTGTCCTCTCGAATTTGACCCCACCTGAAGTAATTGGAAGTAGGTAGACGTAGACATAACTAGCTAGGAGGATTAACTAGGTTAGCACCACTATTCCTCTATTGATTTCCCTTTACCATTTATTTGCTTTTACTTTATATTCTGCATAAGTAGTTTAATTAATTAAAACCCTATCAAACCATTAATATTATGTGACAATTAGACTTAGTAATTATCCGAAACATATAGCTCTTGGGATGACCTCGGCTCTACCATTTACTACACTACACACGACCGGGTACACTGCCCGTTAGTGCATTAGGGTAGACCATAGGTATAGCGAGACACTATAAATATTAAGACTTGGTTAGTAAAACCTGCATCAAGTTATTAGGGTTTCGTCGTTATTAGGGTTTCGTCTTGGCCACGTTAGTCTTGCGACGGCCGTCACCTTATGCTTGTGACGCCGTCCTCTTCAGACTCTGACGTCGTCTGGATCAAATCTAGGTCGTTTGAGTTGCGACGACCTACTCTTTTAAAACCTGAAGTCGTCACTTGAAAATAAGCAATTTGGCTACTGAGCCGTCACAAAAGTGATGCGACGGCGTCGCAGATAACACATGACGCCGCCCCCTTCAGTTTTAGCAGCCTGAGTGTCTCGATTATTGACTTTGGCAATTTTCTTCGTATATTCGCGCCTTTTCGTCCGAATAAGTGTCATTACAGCATTTTGCCTTCAAGATACCTAAAAAGTGAAAAGGAACGGTATTAAGTAATAACGGATACAAAAGTGATCAAATAAGGGCTTAAACGACCCCTAAAAAAGGTACATTTTAAAACCTTATCAAATATCCCTACAATTGGTATTTGCTTGTCCTCAAGCAAATGTGCTTTTAGCCAATTAATTTATAAGTTAGGGGTTATGAAGCATTGGTTTAGAACAATCCACAACACATATAAGCCCCGCAAAAGTCAGAACAAGCACGGAAATTACATACTAGCACCTCACATGGGGTGTTTGGATACTCACATCTCTCGGGTTTATATGAAATATAGCAAGTTGGAAATGGAAGATAAACACTCATTAACCGGTCCTAGTACATAGATTACCATAGGCTTGAGACTAGATAAAACCTCCATCGCTTTGGCGTAAGCACCTAGGAAAGACTATCAAAGAGGTCTTTTAAAGGGTTGTAATGTTAGGCTTACGGTAGGGAAACAAAGGGTTTGGTGGGATAGGCTATTTAGTGGTGGTAAGTCAAAAATCTTTATGGTACAAGCATGCGAAGAATGGCGTTGCTAAGCCAAGACTCGACACTCTAGACTCTAGATAACTGAAACAAACAAACATAATTTAAAGATAGATGTAGGATGGTAGCCCGTATGTTTTTTTTTTCTTTTTCAACACTCTATTTTTTTTTTCTCTTTTTCTATTTTTTTTCGATTTTTTTTTCATACACTTTTATTCTACCATCCTCTATGGTAACATCAAAATGATAGGGATTTATAGGCACATCCCTGCACTTGAGTTTTTTTATTATTCTAACACTAATATGACCCGAATTGAAAAGATCAAAACACCTGGAGTACATTATTATGCAAATAAAGAGAATTTGAATTTAACGTTCCCTTCCCGTCATTTCATAAACTTTAACTTTTCCCATGAGTCCCATGAGTCCCAAAACTGTGTACAAAGGATATGACTCGACTTAGCAACTTATGCAAGCAACTAGATAATTGAACTAAGGGTTTTTAGGGTGATAACAATAATGCACTAAAAGTGAGTGCATACAAGGTAGGCTAAGGCGATTTGGGGGTGGGGTGTAAACAATTCTCTTCATTGATATTCCGGAAAACCCGAAACATCATGAGAACCGTGATTGGTCCCAAACGGTCAACCCAAATTAACCAGGTGAATGGTCAACAAGAGTCAATAACTTGAGAACGCAATGCAATTATCCAGGAGAGTTTAGTGTTTCCCCGGGTCGTTAAGTCCCAACGAGCTGTGCGATTGAATAGCTAAACGCGTAGTGATCGGGTGAATATTGAACAGGAAAGGGGTTTATGATTGATTACACTAAGGAATTTAAATCTAATCAAGACTTTGAAGTCATTTTAATTCTATATTTAAAATCGTTTAACGATTAAAACCTAAAAATGATCTAAAATCACTTTTACTCTAAAAATGCAATTTAAAACTTTATTATGATTTAAAACTAATTTTTATGATTTTTCTTGATTTATTTTGAATTAAAAACTAATTTTGAACATTTAAAATATAGCTTAAAATGCTAAAAATTAGGAAAAGATGCAAGCAAATTACAAAACTATTTTTCAAAAATCAAATTTAACTAAAAAGATTTTTCAAAACTGGAATCACATTTTTTTGACTTTTTCTCTATTTATTATGAATTTAATGATATTTAAAACTAATTAAAATGCTAGAAAATACTATTTAAACTAAGAAAATTATGGAAAAATATTTTTTTGGCTTTTTATATTTTTATAAAACTAATAAAATTGAAATTTCATTTTTCTGATCTTTTTCTGAATTATTTGGATTAAATGCTAATTAAAAATGCTAGAAAATGACATAAAATGCAGAAAATTAGTAAATGAACAGTGAAAAATATGAAAACTTCCAGTCAACGATAAAATAATACTGAGAACCCAGGAAAAATAACAGAAACTATTTTGGAGCACAAGAACAATGATTTGGGCGCACAACTAATGAAATAAGCACATGTAAATAAGCTAAAATCTAACCATAAGCTACTATAAGCTACCTTAGCCTTAATCTAACCTAAATTATGCTAATGCAACTGAATGGGACCCTAAAAGCACAGGCTAGAAGCGTTATAGCTATAAAACATGTTCTATCAAACTTATGCCAAACGGCCTTTATGCATCTACTTTAGGCCTACATTAAGCTAGCAAGAAAAAATCACAAAAAATAACTAAAATGACCAGGCAGTAGACAACCAACCAAAGAGCTAAAGTTCAGAATTTCAACAGATTTGGATTAAAAATGAGGAAATTAAAAATGCAAAAGTAACTACAATTTGAGAGTTTAAATGAGACTTTGACTTTTCTAAGAAAACTTGAGATTTTGACTTATTTGAAATTCAATCTTGCAAAACAGGTTGTTTATGTTAATTCTAGATGTGCTATGATCAAATTAAGCTATCCTAGCTATCCTAACCCTATTATGCAAGTATTTCCAATCCTATATCTAACTGATATGCTGATAAGATCAGATATAATGAGATTTTGACTAAAATGCAATGCAGAAGCAGGTTTATAGTCTAAATGAGTTTATGTATACTAAATAAGACTATGCCAAATAATCCTAACTACTGATAAGCTCTAAAACTCCAATTAATAGCTTATTCCAAACACTAGTTTCAGGACTTGTTTAACAAGATTTTCGAACACAAAGCAGATTCAAGCCTAGTAAATCCACTTAACCAGATTTAGATATCCAAATTACACCTAGATGCAGTAATATAAACCATTAACAACCTCTGAATCACAACAAGCTACTTATGCAGATGATGCAGATGAACAAGAATAAAACAGATACTAAAACTAATGATGAAATAGATTAAACTAACAATCATAAAGTACTAAACTAGGATAGATTAAACAATGATGAACACTAAAATTTACTCTAAACTACAATGAAGATCAGAAATGGACTTACAAGGGTCCAACCACTGTGGCTTGTCAATATTAACCAAAAACCATTAACCAAATACTATTAAGCTCAATCCAATACCAGGTCTGATCCATATAACCAAATCAGCTTCTTGTTGACTTTTGTTGACTGATAATGAACTTGTGTTGTGAGTAGAAATAAACCCACTAAAAGCTATGTAAAGCTTAAATAGGTTTAATCAAACAGTAGCTAGCTTATGATAAGCATTAACACATAATTTTTTATTTATTTTTTATTATTTTTCTAATTTTTTTGGTATTTTTGATAAATGATAAGAAATGGACTACAACTACTTTAGAATAAGCTGAAATGAGATTAGCAATTCTAATAAGCAATAATAAGAAACATTCAAAGCTTAAACAAAGGTTTGAGAACAAAAGTAAATTTCATTAAAACTTAAAAACTGAGATTACCAGGAGATTACAAAAGCTTAATATAACTTGAAAACATTAAAACTGGAATTAAAATTACACTAGCTACTGAAAATTAAAGGTGCCTTATCAATGGCTACAAGACATCTATTTATACTACTTCTTGGAAGTCTTCTCTTCCTTTGGCCGTGTTTCTTGTGTGACTGGAAAACCAGCCAAGTTGGCATGAGACCCATGTGGGTTGTGGGCATAGACGGAACTTGAACATTTTTTTGGGGAGGGCCGAATCGGAGATTTGTTTGTAACATCAATTAAATTACCCCTAAAACCTATAATATTTACACCAGGTGCCACAAATTTTGGGGAGGCCATGGCCCTCCCGGGTCTCTATGAAGGTCCGTCCTTGGTTGTGGGGGTGGGTTGCTTGGGAATCAGTGGGGATTGAGAGTGGGTTTGGGATGGACAGGGTAATGGATGGGAGGGACGTTGAGTGTTTCAGAGAAAGAAGAAAAGAGGAGGGAAAAGTGCGGTGCAGGGGATGGGTTTATTTTTTTGTGTTTTCTGGTTTTGATTTGGAAGTAATACACAAGGACCATATTTGCCATTCGACCAAACTTGAAGGACCAAAACTGTAATTTTCCAAATTTCATCATAAGGACTAATTATGACAAGATTAATTTTTCCAAGGACCAAAAATGATAATTTTCAAATTAAAAATGTCCCGGGGTAATTTCTGTCAATCTTTAAAATTCCAAGGACTCAAGTTATCATTTTGCAAAACTAGACTTTATAAGGCTAAATTTGACAACTTAAAAATTCCTGAGGGCCTTTTATGAAAAATTACATGTTTTGAATAACCAGGGACTAGATTTTTACAATTATTGAATAAAACACAGTCTAAATATTTTTTCTGTCTTTTTGAGACTTTTTAAAGTGGTTTTGACTGGTTTTGCAGTGCAGAAGGAACAAAAATGATGAGTATTTACACACTCATCAAACCGCGAAAAGGATAGGCTCTGAGGGGTTAACTAGGGGTATCGTGTACTAAAGATGAGTACAACGCAAATGTGTGGGGGAATTACTCAACCGATGTGGAAGAAGTAATTATATTACAGGTATCAAACAAGGGTTATTCTAATGCCTCTTATCATTTAGTTATTCCTAACTACACAAGTGTAGTCTTACTAGCGATCTCGGAATGCATCACAAAACAAGTTCTAGAATCTATTATACTACCGGTTCACACACTAAGCATTAAAGATGAATGCTTTAATTCCTACTAATCTAAGGGTGATCCTCACATTTTGGGTGGAATTTAAGTGGTAAAGGGTTTTTGTTCTAGTCATATAACTTCCTATCCATGAGACGCTTTATTAAGACTAATGGCCCATTCCTATATGTCATGAAAAATTTTAAATTTGGTGCCAAAATTACGCTAACCGAAATTTTCTCATGGTTCATTACACAAATGCAATTGGACAAAGCAAATATTCAAGGATAAGCATAGTTTCAAAGTTCCCGTTTTATTTTCCCTCCCTACACTTAAACTGAACATTGTCCCCAATGTTCCCCGAAAGTATCAAAGTTATGATAATGGAAGGTAATAAAAGATGAAAGAAACTAGTACTCCCCTGATTAGCTCGGTAGGATCCGTGTAAAGTGGTGGTTACATCTTTCTTCAAGAAGAACGTTTGCGTGAAAAGCTCCTTCTCATCTTATGTATCTTCTTCTTGATAAATTAAACCTGCACACTTGAAGAAAACAAACGAAACCTTTGCGTAAAATCGGCGGTAATAATATATATAGGACTCTACTAAACTAGGATATAATGCTTGTGGAATGGATGTTTACAGAATTTCTGGAAAATTAAGACCTGGAAAATTCCAAAAATTTATAAGCAGCTCAGAAAACGAGAAAAAGTAATCAGTTGTTTTTGCTCCTTCCTGACGCCGTCAGGTTGCGATCCTGACGCCGTCAGGTTATCCTGACAAAAACTGGTCTGCAATTTTCTGGAAAATTTACATCTTTAGAATCTGGAAAAATTTCCTGCAAAACATCCATTATGACTCGATACAAGCATTTGACTCGAACAAACACACATGTATATCTTTTAATTAATTGAAATTCTCATGTTTACGTTTCTTTTGAAAACGTGTGTAATCCTCCCTACACTTATCCCTTATGTAAAATACCTTTATATGTAATTAAGACGAGGTTAAAAATAAAATAAAGTATTTTTACAAATTTAAACATGAGAATAAACAATCAATAAAAGATATATGACACAAACAAGCAAACAATTAAGCATGGGTTGCCTCACACGAAGCACTTTTCTTTATTTATGAGTCTTGTAGCTAGACTCGTAGTCGTGCCCCTACGTGACTTTATTACCGTCACCTTCTTCCTCATGACGGTCTCTATTGGGGGATTCCATGTTGTAAAAGTGCCCTATGATGCACCTTTCTAAGAGGTCGTCCTCTCCCCAATCGGTTCTATATTCCGGTCCTAAGTTCAAGCAATCCTTATAGAATCCAAAAATCTTGGCCATAACATAATCAACTCCTTTATCCTTATCCTCCTCATTCCTATAATAGACCGATAGTTTAAGTTCCTTTTCATCATTGGAGAGTGATGAAAACTTCTCAATCTTAAACGGCATTTGGTAGGCTACATCATCGGTCTCATCCTTGAATCGAACTATTCCTAATGAGGGATCATAAGTCATCCCGGTGTTTTCTATGAAAGGTTTTCCTAGAATAACGTGGGACAAGCTAGGATCTATGGCCGTACTAATATCATCCACAATTATGAAGTCCGTAGGAAATGTGAAACTACCTACATAGACGGGCAATCCCTTAATTCTACCAAGAAAATTGCAACTAACCCTAGGATTATCGGGATCTTGCCTAGTTGGGATAGGCTTCTTCATTACCCAATTATAGTAGGTGCTAGTCATGATGTTTATTGGAGACTTGCGGTCAATGTAGGACTTTGCCACGAAAAGGTGTCCTATGCAACATGGTATGTTAAGATTCCAAGGGTTCCCAAACTTGATCCTAGGGCTCTTCCTAACATACATGTGACGGAGGTCACGCACTAAGTGAGGGTGGCGAGATAGTTCTTCTTCCGTAGGAAACTTATTGAAATAGTCATTGTCTACTTCATCTACTTCCTCGGTTGTTTCATTCATCGGTGTTTCACTAACCTCAAGTATCGTCTCATGGTTCGCTTCGTCATTTGTTCTATTAGGTTCCACTAAGGCGATGGTATTGACGAATTGAACGTGCTTAGCTAACTTACTTGGGTCCTTAATCTCTACACCGGAAGGTTCGGGAGTTGAGATAGCATTAACCTTCCTATCACTATTGGTCATGGCTTTCAAGAGGTTATCTATCTTCCTATCCATCTCGGCTTGTTGTTGGTTAAAACGGTCCGAGAGCTTAGCTATTTGAGCTTCTTGGGATGCGACTAGGTGTTGCAACATCCCTTCAATGTTTTGTTGGTTAGGGCCGTGAGATGGGGGCCATGAGAAATCATTGAAAGTGAATTCTTTGGTTTGTCCCCAATAGAAGCCGGGCTTGCCCTTCCATGCTTCTCGGGCGTCATTAAAAGTCCTAGGTCCGGGTGTTGTAGGGAATCTTCCTCCCGTTCCATTAATACGCGAGGATGCGTAGTCAACGGAAGCTTGTTCGGGGAATTGGGTGCAAGTGCGCGTGTTATGAGGAGCACTACACGGCTCACACGAGGAAGAAACTTTGTTCACATGGCGTGAAGACTTAGGATTTTCGTAGGAGCTCATTAGGAATTTAACTTGATCTTCAAGTTCGAGCATCCTACGGTCAGAAGGTTGTGAGTCAATGGGAGGCAAGGAGATTGCCTTAACGGTTTTGGGCAACTCACGGGGGTCATTCCAACTTTCGTTGTCATAGAGAGCAAGGTCCTCTATTATACCCCATGATTCTTCCGCGGTGAGATCACTAAGTTTTCCACCGGCCGCTTGGTCAATGGATCACTTGGTGGGGAAGTTGACATGATCATAGAAGAGTTGGACTTGGAGCCAAAGATCAATGCCGTGATGAGGGACTTTATGAAGTAAGTCCTTGAATCGAGTCCATGCTTCGTAGAGAGATTCACCTTGACGTTGTTGGAACATCAAGATATCATTCCTAAGCTTAGTGGTTCTCCCCGGTGGGAAAAATTGAGCAAGGAAGCGAGAGGTGAGATCATCCCAACTTGAGATGGAGCCGGCGGGAAGTCGCTCAAGCCAATTACTAGCTTGGTCCCGTAGGAGAATTGGAAGAGACGCAGAGGCGTGGTCTCCCGAATAGTAGCATCGAGGTCGATGGAATCGACAATTTTAAAGAAATCCTTAAGATGCTGATTAGGATCTTCGAAACGAAGTCCATGGAATGCACATCCGTTTTGCACCAACCGGATGGTGTCGGATCGCAGGGCCGTAGTTTGGCCTTGGTCCGAAAGCTCAATGGTGTTCCTATAGCCTAGGTGGCTTGGTCTCGAGTATTCACCAAGAGTACGGCCTCTTGGCGGGTCATTTGGTGGTAGGTTGATGAATGGTGGTTGGTTATCACCTTTCATGATGGGGTTACTAACAAAGGTCACGAAGAAGGGGGATAGACGACGAGGAAGCTAAAAATTGGGAAAAAAGCTTACTTGATAGGAATCAAGCAAGGAAACCTAAACGAGGTGAAATTCTAACTAGCTATTCTATTCCCCGGCAGCGGCGCCTAAAACTTGATAACGCTACATGCGTCGTTCGGGGTCAAAGGAACTTCCTTTTCGTCGAGCAAGTTTTTCAACACCCTAGGCGGTGAACCTAATCGTTCGGGGTTTGGATTTGGGGGTTGGTATTTCTACCGATTACTCTACTTATCTAATTGTCTAATCTAGTGGTGTATGTAGTCTATGTCTAATTATTGTGTGCTCGTATGATGATTTAAAGATGTGTTTACTTAGGTTTTATTACTCCTTAATTATCTCCTATTGATGGTTGAATTGTCACGTCCTTATTCTTAATCGCGTTGTGTGTCTAAGGTCGTAGGGTATGCGTTTATCCCTAACTCTTTGAAACTACCAAAGGGTGTCGCCTACAAAATCTCTAGGATTTATAAACTTTAACTCTAAGGTACTATTCGGATGGTTTAGCCTACAACAACTCTAGGTATTATAAACTAAGGTTCACAAAGATTAATCAAGCATTAACTACACAACGGATGACCTATCGCATTACTAGATCATTAACAATTAAGATAAGAGACAACCAATCAATATTCAATAATTAAGTTTCATATTCCCTAAGCAAACACACAAGTAAATTAGCCGGACATGGGGAACATGCAAGCATACACACAAGTAATTGAAGACATAATTAAATTAATGAAGTAAAACACTTATCTTGATGTAAGATAGGGTTTGGAACCCTAAAATACTGTACAAGACAGCCTTGGTTCAGTTTAGGTTTTTACTCCAAAAGACTACACACTGAAAACTAAAAAATTCGGATTCTATATATAAGATTACATATGCGACGGCGTCACCCTTTGATTTGTGACGCCGTCGGGTCGCCGTTATTAGGGTTTCGTCTTGGCCACGTTAGTCTTGCGACGGCGTCACCTTATGCTTGTGACGCCGTCCTCTTCAGTCTCTGACGTCATCTGGATCAAATCTAGGCCGTCTGAGTTGCGACGACCTACTCTTTTAAAACCTAAAGCCGTCACTTGAAAATAAGCAATTTGGCTACTGAGCCGTCACAAAAGTGATGCGACGGCGTCGCAGATAACACCTGACGCCGTCCCCTTCAGTTTTAGCATCCTGAGTGTCTCGATTCTTGACTTTGGCCATTTTCTTCGTATATTCGCGCCTTTTCGTCCGAATAAGTGTCATTCCAGCATTTTGCCTTCAAGATACCTAAAAAGTGAAAAGGAACGATATTAAGTAATAACGGATAGGGCTGCAATCAAGTCAAGCTTTTATCAAGCAACTCGAGCTCGAACTCGAGCTTGACTCGATCAAGCCAAGCTTTTATCAAGCTCAAGCCCAAGCTCAATCCCAATAAATTGGCTCGAAACTTATAACAAGCCAAGCTCAAGCTTTTGATAGCTTGGCTCGAGCTTTTATCAAGCCTTAGTATATATATATTTTTATATTAAATTAATATAAGTAACTAAGGGCTAATTTGAATATTATTGTAATTATAAAGATTTTTCATAAAGAATTATTTAATATACTCTTGAAAGACTTTTATATGGTAAATAAAGTTGTAATTATTTGTAACGGCGATATCTTTAACCAGTGATGTTGCTTACTTGCTTTATATCTAGAAGCGAATATAAGTTTCTAGTTATGAATCATGAATATTAATAGACCAAAATATTACTACTATTAGATAATTTTAGCTTTTGTTTATACTTTGTATATCGATGACAACATTAATTAGTACTTTGGCTTATGTTTCATTCTAATGTTGGACTTAGTACGAAAATGTTATTATTGGTTTTATTACTGATAAATTAATTTAGTTTGGTCTTCAAATGTGGGTTTAGTTTGTAATACTTTATAAATATATATATTTTGATGACTTTGTCTATCAAATACAATATTTTTGTATATATTCAAGCATTTCAAGCCAAGCTCAAGGTTTGCTCGAATCTATTCAAGCCAAGCTCAAGCCTGGATGATTAAAGCTTGACAAGCTATCAAGCCAAGCTCAAGCCTACTATTTTTGTTTCAAGCCAAGCTCAAGCCTTGTCAAGCTCGAGCTCGGCTTGACTCGATTACACCCCTAATAACGGATACAAAAGTGATCAAATAAGGGCTTAAACGACCCCTCAAAAGGGTACATTTTAAAACCTTATCAGTTGCTGATATTGGTACTAATTTGCATCGTTTTTACTTCAAAACATTCAAAACTAATCGTGAACTGAATGTTCTATTGGCACTAAGTACCACTATTGCCATGCTTAAGTCTCTATATCATGAATCATTAGTCACTAGTGAGTGAGCGCGAATAATGTGGATATGCCTATTGGGATTGACGAACCCCGTTTGTTTTAACCGGTTAGGCCAAAAAATGCACTATATTTGAGAACACTAGGTATAACGGCAAATTACCTATTAGGGCCACTATTGCAACTATTATGCCAATTTCAATTGGTACACTGTTAACGCCTTGGTTGCCATTAGTTTAGTGCAATAATTACTGCTTTCAAACTATGAGTAAATAACAACGTAACCCATGATATATTAAACACGTAAATCTTGTGATCAATTGTTTACTTATAAACCTATGAATTAACTCAACCTTTGTGTTGACCTTTTAGCATGTTTTTTCTCAGGAACATAAGGAATTAGCTAGCATGTGAAGGCGCACGGATATTTTGAAGACAATGCATCATTATCATTCGATAAAACTTTTAAACGATTATGTTGTACTCTTTATGTATTCCAAACTTGCTGGGGACCTCTATGTAAACTCTGATGATTTATATTAATTGAATGATAATTTATTTCAAAAAGTCTCATTTAGAGTCGTTTTCTGTAACTTGTACTGTGTGCTATGAAGTAATACCCTAGTGACACTATCTTTTGCTACGATATTTTGAGGGTGTTACAGATTGGTATTAGAGCTTCAGTTATAGAGAACCATTTTTCATTTAAACCTCGACTATAACTACATCTTACATTTTAACCCGTAACAGTCTTTCACATTCCGTGCGCCATGCTTACCCTGTAACATATCATAGTTTTATCTATATATTGATTGTTTATATAAAATATGTACTAAACATAACTGCGTGTAACAACCGGTAATTTCAAAACCTATTTTAAATAATAAAGTATATTAATTATTTCTTGTTTTTCCGTATCGAACTTTTTTGAGTCAATTTGAATTTGAAAACGAGACGTTAGCTCGTAAAACATGAAACTGCACATTACGCGAACCGGCACAACCTAAAACTCATAAAACAATTTGATTTAATAATTATATTAAATACGAGAAATTATACATGTGAATATTCATTTTAATCAGAAAAATTATTTCGGACGCAATGGCTTATTTTTCGTGAGTCGAATCGAACGTTTGATAACCTAAATGGGGCCCATACCCTAATATTATAAAAGTTTACAAAAATTGCAAAACCAGTCCTTGTGGATTTTACACCCCGCCGCCCCTGAACTTTCAAGTAATTTCTTATAAACGAGAAATTATACATGTGAATATTAAATACGAGAAATTATACATGTGAATATTCATTTTAATCAGAAAAATTATTTCGGACGCAATGGCTTATTTTTCGTGAGTCGAATCGAACGTTTGATAACCTAAATGGGGCCCATACCCTAATATTATAAAAGTTTACAAAAATTGCAAAACCAGTCCTTGTGGATTTTACACCCCGCCGCCCCTGAACTTTCAAGTAATTTCTTTTTGGTGCCTGCGATTTTAACTTATTTCTTATAATAACATCACTCCACTCTCTTCCACCTCTCTCTAAACTTAAAATTTAAGGGTACTAATTTTGATTATGGTGTCAAATCAAATATATACAAAGATGTCATGCATTCATCTTGTACATATGTTTCAATAAAAAAAAACTTTTACCAATTAGTTTATTTACTATGTTTAAATCAACAAAATTTTAATCGAGGAATTGGATGAACCAATATTTCCTTAAGATGCTTCGCACAATAAATAGCTGTAGGTAGCTCCACTATGACACCAAAGAAGTGGAGAATCGGGTCAGCGCGAAGTGTATTAAAAACCCTTCTTCTTTCGGGTCACAATTTAATGTGTTCCCCTCCTTATACCTCTCTTATAGTTTGTCAATAATGGGTGAGCCTTTCTAGCTATTTGGTACAGTCACATCAATCGACTAAAAGTTTAAGATTTAATGCTTAAAACAAAACAAATTTGACCATTGTTTAGTCCAATTTATTTTTCTATTCGAAAATTACCCTTTGCTTACAACTTGTCAAACAAAATAAACAAACAAGTAAAATAAAATATAAATAACTAAAACAATACGCACATAACTAACAATTAATATGTGTAAACAAGTAGTCACATGCAAACTTATTCGATAAAACCTATTAATAATCAATTCTAGGTTTAATTATGTATATATATATATATATATATATATATATATATATATATATATATATATATATATATATATATATATATATATATATATATATATATATATATATATATATATATATATATATATATATATACTAGGGCTTTCACTTACTAAGGCAAATGGGCCCATACATTGACGAATCGATTGCGTAAGCCATAGTTAAATACCATATAACACATAATTGATTCATTAATTCAATTGAGGTCTTCCCCAATTCAAGAATTATCAACAATTACATGTGTAAATAACTTAACAATTAATTCATATAAGCAACAATCCATGACAAACATGCATGTTTTATCATGGATACTACATAACAATTATTACAAGTAGTCACAAGATCGCATACAAATTAATGACATACCACATATTCATTAATAAATCACACAAATAAATAAATATACATCTAGGTTTTCTGATTCAATAACAAACAAACCAAATAACAAAACCCTACTTTTTTTTAATTAATTAATTTAGGGCAATCGTCCCCCCCCCTAAATTAGGGTTTCGAATTTTAAACAAAACCTAGATCGACATATATACAAACACAATACAATTATTCATTTTTTTACGTGTTTCAGTAATCAATTACACATTATATAGGCTCGTGATGCCAGTGTTGGAATTAAATAACATGGCTATCATATAAATAAAACACATAATTGAACAAGTGCGGAAGCGTAAGGATCATATAATTGTAATTAACTAACTGAAAAATTAAATCGTATGCGTACCTTTAGCAAATCGGATCAAGAATGAACAAGATCCCTAATTAGGGTTTATGTGAGTTATAGAATTGACCATTGTGGAAACCTAGACGGGGGGTTGAATAGTTTTACCGATTAAAACTTCGTTTTAAAGTATTTAGATCGAATTATGTCAATCTATTTGGTTTGTGTGTTGGATATTGTTAGACAAATATATGAGTAAGTAATGCACAAGATAAAGAGTAAAGGAACACAAAACTCTGACACGAGTATTTATAGTGGTTCGGCTACAAGGACACCTTCCTTGCCCTACTACACTCCCCGAGTACCCCACTCGAGAGTTTGTAAGAACTACACAACACAAGCTCCTTAATGTGGTGGAGAAGCCTTCACAACGTCGCGTACTCTTTATCCGGTACTAGGCTAGACACCGAGTCCTTCCACGAGGTAGAAGCAAACCTATCACAACGTCGCCTACACTTTATCTGGTACAAGGCTAGATACCGAGTTCCATTACAAAGGAGGAAATACTACCCAACACTACACCACAACACAATCACCCCAAAGGAGACACACTCCTTGTTACAACACTAGAAGGATATCAATATCCTTTAACCCAAACTATCTAACTTGTACATCGATGCACCATATCGAATGTACACCTTTGGCACCATTCACTAATGCCTTCAACACGACCCTTCGGCACCTTTCACTAATGCCTTCAACACAACACTTCTATGGAGGGAGGAAATAACTATCAACAAGATGCACTTCAGTGGTCTTGATGATGACGAAGCTTAGCAACTCATGACTTGAGCTTGCACGTCTTCAAGAGGTGGTGATCTCGCCTTTAAGAGGAACCTAGAGAATCACACAAACATAAAACTACATAGAATGATCCTTTGGATCTATGGTTAGTGAGGTTTGAATACTGAGAGAAAGTATATCCAAGAGTGGTAGTGAGCAAGAGAGAAATGGCTCACTATTTATAGACAAAACATGTCTACTGTCCCACGGCTCCCTCACTAGATTGATCCGGCTAGTGCAAAACCTGGGATCCGGCTACTGGGTCAGTTTAGTCCGGATTTCGGGTTGCAAACCGGGTTATGGGTTATGGACCATGGGTTATGGGTATTGGATTATGAATACCCAACAAGATGCAATGTACCTAGTCATTAGGTTATGAATCTTGGGTCATGGGTCATGGACTTTGGGTCATGGATAATATCCAACATGACTTCATGCATGGTGTCATGCAATGGGTCATGGGTTATGGATCATGCTCCATGGGTATGGGTTATGGACTTTGGTTGTTACCCAACAACATTCATTGTACCTAGTCAATGGATCATGGGTAATGGGTTATGGACTTTGGTTTTTACCCATTACTTACCCATTACAACATATACAAAGTACATATACAATTCTATAAAATGTAAACACTAGTTGTTATACATATGCTTTTCTATAAGATGTAAACAATATTACTTGTTAGTGTTTTGTAAAAGTGTCTTTGGTTTTATAACTTATTTACTAAACATGTTTTGATATAGTTTTAATATGTTTAGTAAAAGTGTGTTAGTAAACTATTGGCTCAAACCATTTACGTATTTTATTTGTTTCGTTAAAATGATTTTACGTTTGCTATCAACAAAACATTAGAAGATCATCAAATATAAATAAACGTTTTTATGGCTTATTTGTATTAACAACCTTTACCGTTTTTTCAATTCAATCCAAGATACTAACAATAGTGTGTTAGTGCCACGTTCTTGTATACACATACTATTAACAAATTAAAGTAAATGCTAGTTTTAAAACACAAAATGTTTTGTTTGTTGGAAAACAAAACCAATCGACCCCTAAGGGTTTCTGATCGGCCAAAGAACAATGAAAAGAAGAAAACAAGTTTTAGGGTTATTTTATGTGTACAAGAGATACAAAATAATAACCCTAAGCCTTGTTTATATACTAGAGAAACTTAGTGCTCAAGTTTGAATAGGATTAGGAAACCTAATCCCCCATTCGACCGGTTATGAATTCCTAGGGGAATTCTGGAAACTTCTTGACATATAATATTTTCATTCTAGTCCTTTCCTTTAACACTTAACGACCGTTAGTCAATTACCTTTAATTACTTTAACCTTCGTTAGTCATTTTGTGTAATTAATAATCAAATACAACATTTTATATTTAATTATTAAAACTTTAATTCTCATACGTAAAGTGTGCAATCCCGTGGTCTCGAGTTCGATTCTAGACTTACACATGTTAAATATCGTCCATAAACTAACACTAAGTAACATGTTAGTACGAAATTTTATGTGAGAGACTTCATCTGGGTAAAAGTATCGACGAGTTGCTGGATTTACGATTTAAAGTGTCTTAGCTCCTCGAACATTTACTATATGACATCCGCATTATGATAGCCCGGACAATGATACGATATTATTTATAAAAATGACATAAAACTCGATTACCGAATAACTTATAAATTAGAACCCGTGCCTAGTTTTAAAGTGTCGAAAATAACTCTAAACACTTGTTTTATTTTACAAACGATATATACCCAATCTTAATTAATGTAATAACCGTATAAAGCATGCCAATTTAAATACAAATGTTATTCTATAACCTAAGGCGCATAATATGTTTATAGGTTATCGTAGAGCTCTAGACTTCTCGATACAAGATATTTCATCATATCCTACTGTTGATCACTACCGTGAGTTCATAGCCTCATTTTTTTACTGTTTAACTGTTTTACAAACCCTTGAGGGAGATACATGCTATTTTTACTCAAACACAAGTGCTTTGAACTATATGCTTATCTGAATGTTTTATTGGCACTAAGTACCATTATTGTCATGCGTAAGTCCCTATATCATGAAACCATTAGTCACTAGATGCAGTGAGCGCGAATAATGTGAATAAGCCTATTGGAATTGACCAATCTCGTTTGTATTGACCAGTCAAGCAAACAAACGCACTATATTTAAGATACACTAGGTATATCGGCAAAATACCTACTAGGGCTACTGTTACTACTTTTAATATCAATTTCTATTGATACCGGTTAAACCTTTGGTTGTCATGAGCTTAGTGCAATATAAATTATTTTATTTTCAAACTATGAGTATATGATAACGTAACCTACACTGAAAATCTTGTGTTCAACTGATTAATTATAAACCTATTGTGGACGTATAGTCCGGACTGGGCTAGGAATGGGTCAGGCCCGACAGACAGCGGCCCACTCTACGCCTAAACCCTAATCCATGCCCTATAAATATATGGCTGGATCTCCTTCTTGAAGAGAGAACATGACATGTTACACTAATCCTAACTCTTGTAGGCTACATCGCATCGATACTAACTTGACCGTCGGAGGTGGACCCCGGGGCTACGGCCTCGGGTCCACTCCTAACGAGTTCTCTTTGTTGACAGGTCTACTTAGGGCTCGAGAAGATGACGAACGGCCCAGGGAGAGTCGTCAAATCCAGCCCGCGCCAGATTATGTCTCAACAAGTTGGCACCATCCGTGGGACCCGAACAAAATATTTTGTCTCGTATGCCCACCATATATTGTCACCAGCTGACTTATGGTATGAATACACTCATTAAGGTTAGCAGACAGCTTATCGAATCATTTATGAATACACTCATTCAGGTCACTAGACTTCGGCTTATCAAATCGTGTTTCACCCATGTGATTTGGCTAAATGTTAAAACATGATAAATCGTATATAGTATTGTCCAAGCTTAAACCAGGACATATTGTTTATTAATTGATTAAGGCCATCCAAGTTGTTACACGGTACCCAATTTGGAAAATAACAAGTATAAGAATCATAATATTTCTTTACATGAGATACAAGAATGTGTATAATAAGTCTATTCTTTTACTAAGACAGATAAAAGGAAAAGTCCGCACGATCGGACCTATTTTATCTTTTAGCCACGAATTAATTCGCGCAGATACTGTTTTTACGGTTGGTATGCCTGTTCGCGCTTGTTTGTACGATCGAACAACGCAGTCACGATAAATCTACCCGCGTTAGGCCGTGCGTTCGGACATCTTCGCAGATTAGCTACGAGCAAACACCACGATGCTAGTCAATCGCCATGAGCGCACTGGACAAAGGCCATGGTCATGTTATGTTCATCTGCGATCATCCATAAACGTTCGAGTCTATGCGGTCACGATATATCCATCTGCGTCTATTAGTCGCGGTCACAATACGTCCATCCGTTTTAAAAAAAAAAAAAAAAAAAAACATCAACAATTAATTATTTATGTAGTTTGTAAAACCTCGCGATAGGGGTAATTCGCACTGCCACTTCTCTTATGTGTTAAGTTCACATGCTATGTGCTATATATTGCTTCACTTCATTAGGTTTTATATGTTTCGTTCGTGGCATATACTTTTAATATTTGCATTAAGTGTTTTTTGTTGAATAAATAAGTTTAATGCTCCTACACGAGTAGCACCATCAAACTTGGGGGGCTACCAGGGTATATATACCACTGTTTCCGTACGCGTCACGCATGCATATTTGGAAGCAGATCGTATGTATGAGGTATTGCAAGCCCGGTACAAAGACGGATTTAAATATTCGCACCATCTTGCCGCATGGGAGACGTCCTCTGTCGGTTGTAAAGACGGATGTACAACGCGCACTTCTGCTACAGAAGCACGTCTTCTGTCGCACTTCTTTGTCGCGCACAACGCGCACTTCTGCTACAGAAGCACGTCTTCTGTCGCACTTCTTTGTCGCGCACAGCGCGCACTTCTGTTACAGAAGCACGTCTTCTGTCGCACCATGCTGCGTTGCTACTGGTACAAAAGGTACACCCTTACCCAGGATGCAGCATACGGGATCCACTTTCACCATTGTGAGACTCTCACAATCGCAATGTTACTGTTACCCCAACTATAGAACTACGTGTTCTTCTTACGGGGTCTTTACTGTCACACTGTGGCGGGAAACCTAGCATATGCGCATTCCTCCCCGTCATGTAAGAACGGGTGTTACTCAGGATGGAACATGGTCACCACGGACGCGCCTACAAGGTCGCGGATTCGGATATAGTCTAATGGGCTAAACAGGACAACGACATGGGTCAAGTGCGCACTGTCGCATTTGGGCTGCGCAGTATGGTCCGTCCCATGTGCACACTTGAGTTGCGCACACATGGGCCATGCCGTCATGATTGATTGGGCCTACGCGGCCATGAACAGAACTTAAGTCTAGCATAACATAGCCATGTACTATCTCATACTAGACTTGGGGGGCTTGTGGACGTATAGTCCGGACTGGGCCAGGAATGGGTCAGGCCCGACAGACAGCGGCCCACTCTACGCCTAAACCCTAATCCATGCCCTATAAATATATGGCTGGATCTCCTTCTTGAAGAGAGAACATGACATGTTACACTAATCCTAACTCTTGTAGGCTACATCACATCGATACTAACTTGACCGTCGGAGGTGGACCCCGGGGTTACGGCCTCGGGTCTACTCCTAACGGGTTCTCTTTGTTGACAGGTCTACTTAGGGCTCGAGAAGATGACGAACGACCCAGGGAGAGTCGTCAAATCCAGCCTGCGCCAGATTATGTCTCAACACCTATGAATTTCACTCAACATTTGTTTTGACATTTTAAGCATGTTTTATCTCAGGTCTATAGGTACGAGGTTGGCACGGAGGAGCACATATATTTAGAAGGCTATAAATTTTGTATTATCATTCGAAAAACTTATTTATGTAATATATAACCGTGATACTACGAGGACCTCTTTTTTAAACTCTGATATTTGAATGATAAATGTTTTAAAACGACTCAATTAGAGTTCGTTTTCTATTGTTATAACTGTTATACTTAACACCCAATTTAAATTCTGCTGTTATCACAAAATTAGGGGTGTTACAAATCAAAAAACTTGTGTCTTAATGATATCTCGTATTGTGTGAAAAACTCACCAATCAAATGGTTATAGGTTCAAATACTGTTTAAGACATGTAAAATTCATAATAACGTAAGATAGTTAGTTGCGGTTAAAAAAAAATGTGATAACATTATAGTATGCAAACTTTACACCTAGAATAAATAAATAGGTATCCGTTACAAAAAAAGAAAAGAAAAAAAAGTAAAGTGAAAAAGGGTCCTGAACGAACCCTGAGCCTGGTCTGGTCTCTCTCCCGATTCACATCACTACTACTACTAAAATAAATATAAATATAAACACCCACCCCCATTTTCACACACACACACACTAGACACTACTCAAAAAAATACATATACATATATATAAAAAGTGATAAGTGTGTGTGTTTAGTGCGTGTAAATCAGACGGTTTTTGCACATATCTCAAAACATTCATTCATTCATCTTCTTCTTCTTCACATTTCTATTTGTATGTTTTATAATCCTTCTCAACGGCTATTTTCGATCGTTTTTATATTCATAGACCTAAATAATATTTTAATATTGTTACAGATTTAATTAATGGACCACGACAACAACAGCAACAACAAGTACATCCTCTTTTTTTGTTCCTACATTTTTTTTATATGATTGATTTTAGATGATATTTTGGTCAACTGTTGAATTTGGTGTTTTTTTTTAAGGTTGTAGTGATTAAAATGTGGTTTTAGTGTAACATGAATTTAGGTATTTGTTTTTTAATGATGATGTTTTTTAGCTTTAAATTTGGGTTTATGAGGTTTTTTGTGTCACATGATTTGTTTGGTCTTAAAGTGATTAAAATGTGTTTAGTGATAGATAGATCATGAATTTAAGGTTTTTGTTTTTGTTTTTAATGATGATTTTTATTAGCTTTAAATTTAGATATAGATCCATCACTAATCACTAATGGTGTGTATGTGTATATTCTTCTTTTCATACCGTATAAATGTAGGCATTAATGCTAATTTATGTCTTTGATTACCTTTATTTTTAGGGAATGCTTTAACACGAATTGTAGGTGTTTGATGTTTTATGCGTGTGGTGTGGATTTAAAGTGTTAGCAATGTTGAATTTTGTAATGTAATGTTGTTAATGGATTATGTTTTGTATGAATTGTAGTGATGAAATGTGGGACTGGAAAGGCGAAGATTACGGTTTGCAACTAGGTATGATTTGTGATTTGTTTTGTGCACTTTTATTACTCCTTTCAGATTGTTAGCGGGCACATAATTAATGTTTACATATTTGGAATTTTGGGTTGTAAACAGATGCATCTAATAGCCTATGGAATAATGTAAACGAGAATGACGATGATCTTTCTTACGTGTTTAATGAAGCGACGCCGGTGAGATCTTGCGAGGATTTGGGTTATCAAGTTACAGATAATGGTAATTCCATATTTTTTGTTGTACGGGATGCAAATATGTTTTAGGTGTAGGCATTCTTGTTATTTGACACGAGTGCTTAAAACAGAAAATGTAGACAAGGGAATGGAGACGTGTAGGGAGGCGTCTTCCCAATCAAAGAGACGCAGAGTGCTGCATTTTGACGATGAAAGTTTGGATGTTGATGTTCTCACGCTTTGTGATGAGACTTTCTCATCCTCATTCTTAAAATCTAAGGTTGGTATCAGGACCGCAATTTGCTCGTCTGTCGCTTTTGATTTTTGTTTTTTTTATTTTGTCTGAGCTTTTCTGTAGGAAGTCTGTAGGAAGTTATCTATTGTATAAGTAGTTAGTAGTGTTTAACCATACTCATTTTGTTATTATGTTTAGGAAAGGGAAGACTCTTTGGATGGGGCCTTTGATGATATGGCACAATGGGTGTCTGGATTTGCTGGTTTGACTCTTGAAAACTTATATGCAATGATTAGAGTTTGGATAACGGGTCTGGGTTGGTTTGGCTTCATGTTAAGTTTTTGTCCATTTTGTAAACTTTTCATAAATAATGAATGCATCAAATTTGATTGCATAACAGAACGAATTAGGAAGCTGCTTAAATATAGCTTCTGCACAACTTTAACTCGTTAGACCAGCTGAAATTTTTTTGTTTGACGCGTTTGAGATATTACACAACCCATATTGACTCAGTCTTAAGTAAAAGATGTTTGAATTAACTAATAGATTGTGTTTGCAGATGATATGTCTGCATCTGCATCTGGTAATGAGGGTTTGGATCAATCATCAGAAGGCTGGCTGGCTGAGTGCCTAGTAAACGACTCGGGGATGCATTTTAGTCCTGATGATATGTATGTTTTTTTACCACATTACCACATTACGATATTTTATACGATATTTTAGTTTCTTTGTCTATAAATAAGATTATAGCTCAATTCAATTTTATGAACATAGGAGCTTATCTGGGACATCTGATACGCAGTTCAATCTTACAGGTACTTGTCTGTTCTTAGGTTTAAACAAGTTATTCTATTTTCGTGATTGATTTATGCCGTTTTCTTACTATATCTTATGTTAAATTGGTGATTTAGATGTGAACAGTTCACAACCTGAGGATGGACGTATGGCTCAAAAACGCACTCCAAGTCGCGCCAATGTCATTTTCAAAGGTTTTTCTTCTCATTCCTCAAAATTTACAGTATATTGTTTGTATGCTTGTTCAATTCATATACAAGTTCTCCATTTCTTTTGATCCATGCTAGTTTGGTTAGACTAATCAAACTGGAAGAAATACATACACAGGTGAATCCTAAGTATATCCCTAGAGTTGTTAATCTCAGTAATCCGTTTTCTTACACCAATTTCTTCTTATACTACAGAAATCATGATGATAATCATAACTATTTTTCGCTTAACACAGAGTAAACTGCAGTTCAAACTCACATACAAACATCCCCTAAAAACACTACTATGCATATGGAATAGTGTTAAACCTGGATAAATGTAATGCTAACTACAAAAAACCAGACAACGAGAATAATGAATAACACAGAAACACTACCCTAGTTTAATCTTGCACTGCTGTGATACACAGGGAAAAAGTCTTTTATTAAGACACCCGCAAAGATGACTTCATCGGTTGTTCTTCCATTCGATTTTGTAAAACCATGTGATGGACAAGGAGGAACAGTTACTCTAAAGGACATAAACCAGAAGATCCTCACTCCGCCACCAAAAGCCAAGAAACCTTATGAAGATCCTACAATAGCATATCCTACATCTGCATTCTCGGGGAAGCCTATTGTTGGTAAAACTAAAATCCGCACAGAAGGCGGCAAAGGCAGCATTACAATCATGAGAACAAAAGGATGACAATCAGATAGGTGCTCTGTTTTCATTCACATAATTGCTTCAGTTTTTCATGGAGCTATGGTTGCATGTCACCGTGCTGGTCGTATAGAACTTAAAATTGAAAAAAAGAACGAGGAAGGAAGATAGTTTTGGTGACATATGTGAGTGTATGTATCTCCATAGGTCTTTTAGGTGGTAGATTCCTGTTCTATCCCTGAGTTGAGTTGAGCTGACTGGAATCTGTTAGGATCTTTTTGTTTAAAAGATCCGTCTGCCATTTTTTTTTCTTTCTAGAACTTTGACAGCACCTAATTTATCTCAATTTATACTTTGTATCCTTTTGTTTTGTTCCTTTAATTGCTCAATTTCATGCTCATCGCATATTTACATTACTCCCCAAACCAGTATCAGAGCCAAATATTCTAGAAAGTTCGTTAAATTGTGATAATACAGAAAACATGTTAAGCACCTTAGCTGAATTACAAAAGATAGCATATATTGTTGAAGGGGTGTTTGGATTACCTTAGTTGGCCGGCTTATAAGCTTATTTGAATTTGGAAAAGCTCATAAGCCTACTTTTTCGGCTTATAAGCTTATCAAATAAGCCATACACTCAAATTGATAAGCGCATAAGCCGAAATAGTGAGTTTTCAAAATTCGGCAAGCCCATAAATCTGTGAAATAAGCTAATCCAAACACCCTTGAATGTACTTGGAAATGGGCATATACTATTGAAATGACCTGGAATAATCCTTTTTGGGTGTATTGAGATGTGAATTATTTGATTCTCTTGAAAATGAGATAAGATTTAGAGGATTCTTGCTTTGGCTTTTTTGTTGACTGGTGATCAGCTTTAGTTAGGGTTAAAAAAGAAAGTGAATGAGGTGATTGTTTTAATCCCTCTTTAGTCTTTACTTTTTATGTGCCATGTGAAGTTGGGGTTCATTTTTTAAAGTTTAGGACTGACAAGAATATTGATAAATCCTAAAGTAAAAAAAGATGTTTCCTTTAGTTTTGTAAATTCCCAATTTTAGATCATGTGGTAAAAGCTATACACTGTTTGGGGTTTATTGGTTTTGAAGACAAGGTCAGCCTTCACTTTCAGTTTACTAGTTTTGTGGTTGCTATGATTAGACCTAAAGGTATGTTGCTCAAATTTAGTATTGTGATTTTGAGAATCACAACTAAAGTTATGACTTATAGAACAATAAAGTAGTTTTACATTTACTCTAAGAAATTACTTTTCTTCAACAACTTATGGTCCATTTCTTCAAATATATTGATTATATCCAGCAACATCCACTAGTTTCTGGCACACTAATGGTTGCTTGAGACCCGATTTAATAATTTGGTCCCCTGAAGGACCACAATTGGATGAATGTGATATCAGATACACACTTCATTCTTTGTGTCATACTTATTGTGGTTGTGTTTTTCTTAAAATACTCGAACTAAAACCTATGCAGCTATGCTAGTTTTGTTGCATGCCTATCGCTCCTTATGATATTGTGAGTAATACTATGAGGAAGTTGAACTTAAGATATCTTTTTGGCTTTCAGTGGCATTAGCATTGTTTATGTGAATTAAATTAGCTTAGTTGTGCCTATTCAATTGTACTTAATATTTCATCTTGGACCGCATATGTTTGTTGGCTTTAAGTAGCATTAGCATATTTTCTAACAAAATCGTTACATAACTGATGTCGTCGCTTTACTTTCTTGTTCTTGTCGGTCCTAACCCACATCTCTAGACTAATACAAAGGCAAATCGCAAAACTACCCATATGTTTGACCCTTTTATCACAAAATGATCAAACAGTTCATGGTTTTTAAGAATACCCATTAGTGCGACTTTTTGGACAGTTTTGTGATTTTAAAGAAATCTCGCAAGCTATGAGAAAAATCTCCCTAGTATGATGTTTACCCCTAAAATCTTGCAAGCTATAAAGCCTTAATCACATTTGTTCAAAAGTGTCACTAACTTGTCGTGATAGTGTGAGCGATTTTCTAAAAGTCAGAAAAAGCATCACAAATTTGCAAAAACAAAAGTATTCACTGAAACCATCATATTTTGTTAAAACTTTACATGAAGTGGTCCACTGGTCCTTATATTTTACCAGCCCAATCATATGTTAAGATTTTCCATATGTTTAAGATTTTGAAGGACCCAAAACATTAGCAATTTTAGCACCCTTGGAGTGGGCCTATGACAAATCCAAATAACAGTTATCGAAAAGATATTTTGTGCTATGATCCCAAAAGAGAGTTGAATTCAAGACCATGGGATGCTTCTAGTGCGAAGCATTTAGAGCATTTAGGAGTAGTGAGAAGCAAGCATTCAGCGTTGTAATCTTTAATACTCGTTTGACAAACATCAAGTAGCTTTATCTATTTTTTTAAAATGCTTATTTTATTCAACGCTCCATGAAGTAGCATTTAGGAGCGTTGAACATTTAAAAATTCTTTTGCACATTATCATTACACCTACAACTACGTTGCCAAACATTTTATAGAAAAAAACTGTTACAGCTCACAGCTACTGCTATTTTTGACAAACACACCCTAATGCTCTATTGAAACAGCGACAATAATATATGGTAATTCCAAATTCCTAAAATAGAGAACTAGATAAAAATGTAGTTAATTTTGAGGTTAAATTCCCTTAACCGATTAGGTGTTCATTTTAGATATAACAATTAAATCTCGTGTACAATTTATTAAACTTTGTAGTTAACTTACAATCAATTCATATAGTTCACTTCTTGTTAGATTACACACTTTACATAATCGAGTCAGAATTCATCATCCTACTAATGTATTCAAGGCAAGTCGAGTCTAAACTAACAAAACACAATACTATTTCCTCACAGATCGTATTCATAAAGTTATACTCGTACAAATTCGTACAATTATATAAGTATAAACTCAACAAAATTAGATGTCAAAAAACTCAGACACAAAAATGTAAAATGTCAATAAATATCAAGAATTTCCAAAATAAAACTATTACAAGTAGGACAATTACCTCTCGACACATGAAGCTCCTTCGTACAATGCTTACAAAACGTATGTCCACACGGCCCCAACGCTGCGCCTCTATGTTTTCCTTTACACCCGCAACACGCCTTAACACATCCTCCCCCCTTGCCACCTTCATCATCCTCCACCTCCCCCTCGTCCTCGTGCTCTTGCTCTTGATGATTTTCTTCAACATAATTCGATCCAGCATCACTCAACAATGACATCAACGACATTTGGTTATCATTTCCATCATCCTCATTACCGTCCTTACTATCACCTCCCACGTGATCTACATCTGCATCCGCATTGTCATTTTCTTCTTCTTCTGTATCATCTGTTTCCATAGGAAGCAGCCTCGTGTTCTTTTGTCTATCTATTTGGCCTAACTGACGATTTGCCTCCCCGTCGCTCTCGTCAGGCTCTTGATCTTCGTCGTTGTTGGATGTGTAGCGTGAGGAGCCACGACGTATCATCATTTTGTTGGGTTTGTTTTGGATGTTAATATCGGATTGGGGGATGTTTATGGATGATGTCCATGCTTTTCCTGCACGTTTGAGACGAAGCTTGTCACGAAATGTCTTCCAATTCTTTTTTGATGATTGATCTTTATCACTGCGGATTATATCAATTATGCTACGTTCATCTAAAGGTGTTTGGTTGTCTTCCATTACGAAATCGCGAGTTTTGTAAATTTTTATGGCTGAATAAGAAAGGTTAGGATTGATGAAAAATGGTGAGTGAATGAGCTGTGATTTATTGTTGGATTAAATGTGAAGTAGTAAAAGATGGATTATAACAGAAATGAAAATAGAAGGTTATGAGAGATGGTGTTGAGCGAGTCTTATGGTATATTTTTAGTCCGTTATATTTGTTTTTGAAATAGTTGTAAAATAACCCGTTGTGTGAAAATTACTAAAAGCCCATTTTGTTCGTTCACAATAGTTGAACAGTTCTTGCTTATGTTGTTTCAAAATGATAAAGTCATGTAAATAGTAGTAACTCATAATAACCTGATAAATTGTTGTTATTAAGACCATTAAAACCGTTACAAAAATCAATCGTCAATGGTTTTAACTTGTGTAAACAATTTAAAAAAAGTATAACTAATCAATTTTGAAAACATTACATTATGAACTTGATATGGAATTTTTCTTTTTAATATGAGAATATAAATATGTTTAACTTATTTCATGTTTCAAGATAATATACATGTTATTTCTTCTCTGTGGTTGTATTAAGATTCTGGATCGCATCATAAATGCTTGGAAGCTTAGTTCGTAGAACATAGTTTGCTTCGGCTTCCCATATAGCCGAAGCACTTGCAAGGCAATCTAGAAGGTTAAGACAATTCCTGTGAAAGTCATCATAGAAGTGAATTCTTATGGCTCGTTTATTTTGTCCAAGCCCCAAGTGATAGATGTGACTGAAAATCGATTCTCCGATATATACGAGTAAGTTTTGAGCTATCATATAAAAGTGACTCATATCTTACCTAATGAAAGACGTTAAAATCAATTTTGAGCATGTATGTTTCGATAGCAATCAAATGAAGCCAAACAAACAAATAGTTTAAAGAACGATATTAGCACTTCAAAACTTGAACTGCGAATCCTAGACATACCCCTTTGATTCACTTGATTTAACCCTTTATAATTTCTTTAACAAAGGCATCAAGATCTTTGTAAGTCGATCCACCTTCAACAACACTTTCTTGGCATACTTTCTGAAGTTTCTTCGCTCTCGCCATCATCTCAATTCTCGACACTTTTTGAATCCATGAACACTCTAACAACCTCAGCGATCTTGTCTCTCTTAAAAACCTGAACCTCTTTCCTCATGTTCTTTCCAATCTTCCAATCTTCAATGATTTCCTTACTGTTAAGTGGTTGGTCAATAACTATAGGGAAAGTCAACATCGGTATACCTGAAAACAAGCTCTCTTTAACCGAGTTCCATCCACAATGCGTCCAAAACCCTCCTACAGAAGAATGCAACAAAACCCTTAACTGGTCACACCATTCAACCACCATCCCCTTTTCGCCACACATTTCTTTAAAATGTGAGGTTTCGCCTCTAGCTACCCACAAAAAGTTAACACCACTTTGTGTTAAACCGGCTGCAATTTCATCCATTTCTTCATTTGATACTGATAAGTAACTACCCAATGAAACATACAAGACAGTTCTTGGAGGTTTGGAGTCTAACCAGGTTAAGTGAGCTGGTTCATGTAATGAGGGGTTGGTTTGTTTTGGGAGTAAGGTATATTTAGTCCAGACGTGTAAACGGGTATCTGTAATCTGACTCTGAGGGCATCAATGACTTTCGGTTCTAACTCGTAGACAGTAGATATTAGTACATAATTAGCTTTGTTGATTACGTCGAAAAGATTGGGTATCAAGTTCTTCACCATCTGACCGATTCCGCTGTGGAATAACATTGGAATGTCTGCTATGGTCAATGAAGATATACCAGGAATATAATCTATGGATTCCTTTCCTCTTTCTGCTCAACCAAATAGAATATCATGTAATTAACCAATATGGATTCGAAATTCATATATGTACAACTAAATGATATTTGCCTAGCAGCCACAAATGAACCAAGCATACTTAACTAGTATTTTAAAAGAAAATTAAGACCAAATATAAAATGTGTTTTTTCTAACTTGTGCCTTTTAGTCACTCTTAATGAAGCATTTAATGCACTGTTCTTCTTGAAAATTGTAAAGTTATAATTTCAAGAAAAATATTCAAGATATTACATATATTTATGGCATTAAGGTGGCGTTTGTTTGGTGGGTTTTGGACTCAGGTTTAGGATCAATGCCCAAACATGCAGTTTGGTAAATGGTTTTGACATTAAAATAGTGAAGGTGGCCAAACAAAAGTAAAGGTAGGGGAGTTAGCCGGGTTTTAGATAAAAACCAACTTTACACAAGGTGCTGTTTGTTTTGTTACTAAAAATCACAATAACAATGAGTTTGATTGATTGTAGGAATGTGAATAGGTGTACATTTTGATATTATTACATAAATGATTTTTCTAACTTGTACCCTAAAGGCACAAGTTAAGCACATTAAAAGGACATCGGATCTCACAGAAAAGGACACAGGGATCCACAAAAATTGTACTTTTCTATGGATCCATGTGTTCTTTTCTGTGGGACCAAATGTCATTTTAGTGTGCTTAACTTGTGCCTTAGGGCACATGTTAGACAAAAAAAAAAAAAATCAACAAAAAGTCTAAAAAATGACCCTCCTCGCGTCTTTTGTTCTATAGGTATGATTTCATTGTTTTTAATTTCTAATAGTGGGCCCTATTATTAACCTAACAGATGATTCATAGATTGATTGCGTTACTTAAATTTTGTTTTTTCAAAGAAGAGCTTTTTTTCTCTTTTGTCTGCAGGCGCGCAGACATTATCTTTGAAGACCGTTTGTTTTTTTTCAGACATAAGAGGATATAATCACTTCTTTCCTCTTCACCAATGCAGACATAATTTAGGTCTTTTTTCCACTTCTTTCCTCTACACCAAGGCAGAGATAAGAGGAAAAATGAAAGAAGTACTTCAATAGCACAAAAAACAAACGGTCTTCTTCTTGCAGATGAAGAGCTTAAATGTACCTCTTCTTCTGCAGACATGGTTTGCAGATGAAGAGGTAAAAGCTCTGAAAAAACAAACGACACCAAGTTCTTTGCATTTATATATTTTTATCTTCAACTTTCGATCTCAAATTTACATTTTTTTTTTTTTTTTTTTTGGGTCTTCATAAAGGCCGGCAAACTAATACTTAACTATTTCACACGTTTCACCAAAGCAGTACTTAAAACTCACAACCACTTGATTAACGAGAATATATGTCACACCGCATGAATACCGCTAATTAAGTTACAAGCCATTTGGTTTTCATATATTAAACCTATAAATTCCAAATGACTTAGATTTTATATCCCTGCTCCAACCAAGTTTGAAAGTGATTAATCTGCACCAAGTTGTATCAACAGCCTTTGGCCTAGCGATATCAAGTGAGATTAATGCCCTTAGCAAAGTCATTGTGGGTACAAAATGTCCAACTGACAGACCTTTGAATCTATGTAATTTTAGTGCAATGATCAATCTTTCACAACTTCATATAAACCAGAATCCTAAATCTTGTAGCCAACTTAATATTTGCTGGTTTAAATTTACTATGAGAATTTTTTTAATTTTAGACTATATATGTAATTAAACCGGTATCAAACATTACAGGTGGAGAAATGAACCAATATAAAGCATTTTGCGGATAATAGAAAAGAAGTAGAGAATCAAGAAATAAGAAAACAAACCTGATACATCAGCATAAAGCTGATTATTCGACTCAAGTAAATCAACATGGTGCATCACAGAAAACATAGAACCCGACATAGTAAAATACACTGCAACAGGAATATTCCTCTTGTTAGTAACCTTAAAAGGCCACATCATGATCGGATCAGCAACAATAAGTGTCACCTTAACCTCCATCTTATCAAGCACTTCCTCAAAAGGACCTACCATATTATTTTTAACAGCAGTTAAGAACGTCATCATGTCCGAACCCCGGTTGTGCTCAGAAGGAAGGACGTTAGGTATGGTAACAAACTGGACGTTGGATTGAACTTGGTTTTGGCTAAGCAACCCGAGCCATTCTTCGGTTACGATGACAGTGAAGATGGTGGTGTGATTATTGTGTTGGTTTAATTTTGAGGAGAGTAAGTGACATAAGTTGAGTAGAGGGTTTATATGGCCTCTGCCGGGATAAGGTGTTGGGATTTTAGAACCAGTTAACCATTAACCTCTACGAGTACGCAGCGGATATTGGATCTAGTTATCGCAATTAAGTTAAGCACGTAATTAATAAACAAATAATTAATACAATATTAATTAATTAAAAGGGATATAGAAAAGCTAACATTGCTTGGCAATTGATCTCTAGTAACGGAACAAGAAATCAAAACGAAACCTTAAGTATCTAAAATAGATACCTCGAAGAGTATTACACACAAACCCGATTAACGTATACGTTCGATTAACGCTAGTCGAGAACGTAAACAATAAAACAATCAACCCTTGTTACTTGAATATGTCACACGTACAGAAAACCACCAATGAAACTTGTCACCTTCCTGTCCGAGATATACAAGCTGGAAATCAGCTTCTAAGCTTTACCCGATATCGGACACGCCTTGTCCGATATCCACCACTTTCTGTCCGAGATGATTAGTAACGACCACGAGCAGTATCTCCTTTATTGCTGTTGTTAGTGTGTCGACAAGGAGACCAGAACAATAACTAAACCAAGCGAACTAAACACTTGATTCTAGTACAAGTTTAGAATTCAACAAAACTATAAAACCCTTGTCGATTTGTGTAGACAAACGATCAAGAGTGAATAGCAGAAGATGGTGATCGGTTTAGGGATTAAGAGAGTTAAAGTTATGCGTGAGTTATGTGTAGGGTGTGTTTGCTTATATAGTCAAGCAACTCAACTCCTAGAAGGAGTCTTTAACTTGGTCGACAAGCCATAAACAAACCCAAACCCATTCACCCTTCATTACCTGTGGATCACAAAGCCCAAGGCTCCACCCTAAACGACCCAAACATGAACCATTTAAAAGCCCACGGGTCAAATTAGTGATCGGGTCAATTTCATGCATAACGGGTAAAGTGTATTCAAGTATTAGTTTACGTTCAACACGTATACTCGTGTTTATCGCGTGTGCCCCCATCGGCTCATACACAATTAGTCGTTTTGTTGTGTTTTAAGACTCCCACAAACCAACAGCTCCCACTTGGGAGTTGGTGTGTCGAATGGGACACAAAACTAACGACGGAAACGCCTAGCAAACGCTCTCACTCGCTTTTTAACTAAAAGTGTCTGAGAGAATAGTTTCGTAAAAGTTTCTCAGTAGCATGGTCATTCAATGTCTTGCTGTAATCATCCTTTGTTATAGATACCGTTAAACCATGGATTATGGATCTCAAATCATTCCATATAGTTTAACCATTTAGAATCTCGTTATAGATTTTAATTCAGATATACCAAATGTAATCAAGAATCATCTTGTATTACCCTTTGGGTCTGGCCAGACAGTTATCTGATTAAATCTGGAGAGGCGCCATGGTATCTTTCTGCACATATCAAGTGGAGTAACAAATCCTTTATTGACTACAAGTGTTGTGGGTATTGTGGATGTTGCTTCACATCACTCCGAAATATAGCTTTTATAACTAACTTGTTCAGATAGCGTTTTGCGTATACTTACAAAAAATGATATCCACACATAACAGAACTTACTTGCATCTCAAGTCTAAGGACGAAGATAACAAACCATTTTCAATATTTTACTTATGACAAGGATCTAAAAGTAAATGTTTGAAAGTTGGGGAATCCAATATGCATCTCTAGTGAATACATATGAGTTTGGCGGGAACAATCCAAATTCTCGTTAGAATTATAACCAACACTCACATTTGCCTTATCATAACAATATTCCCATATTGTTAACCGACAATGGACATATTTAGAATGATAAATCATTTCATGGATTAAACATGCAAATATGGAATAATAGATTATATGAATATAATAACAAATACCTCGTATCTTTATTAACCAGAAAATAATAACTGTCTTACAACTCCAAATTATCCAAATACTAAGTAACACACTGTTTACATAAGACTACTAGCAGGTACCAAACCTATATCTCTAGTTAATTTAGAATGCTTAGGGAAATCCAAAGCTTTCGTAAATGGATCAGCTAGATTGTCATCTATGTGAACCTTTAATATCTTCACATCACCCATTTCAATGGTCTCTCGAAGATAATGAACTTTAGCGCGATAATGTCTAGCACCTTTAGTGATTCCGCTTTCATTAGCTATAGTAATGGCTCAAGTATTATCACAATACGTATTTATGGGTTCTTCAATTGTGGGAACAATGTTCAACCCAGAAATGAATTTACGAATCCATACAACCTCTTTTGATGCATCACAAGGAGCAATATACTCAGCTTCAGTAGATGAAGTAGCAAAGATACTTTGCTTTGTGCTTTTCCAATCAACAGCACCTCCATTTAGAACAAATACATATCCAGTCTGAGATTTTAAGTCGTCAGCATCTGTCAGATATCCAGCATCAGTGTAGCAAGAAACCCTGAGCTCTTGTTCATCTTTCCCTCCATAAATCAGAAACATATCCTTAGTATTGCGTAAATACTTAAGAATATTTTTCACAGCAGTCCAGTGAACCTATAGCCGAGTACATCTCACAACGTCAGGACGAGTACATCTCACGGCATACATAATAGAACCTATAGCCGAAGCATAAGGAATTCTTTGCATGCGCTCTTTCTGAGCAGATGTTTTAGCACCTTGTGATTTACTCAATTTAGGCTTTTCTTGCATTGGGATTGCGCCGCGTTTGAAGTTCCCCATACAAAATCTTTTCAAGATTTTCTAAATGTAAGCACTTTGACTCAAACCAATCAATCGTCTAGATCTGTCTCTATAGATCTTAATTCCAAGAATATATGCAGCTTCTCCTAAATCTTTCATGGCGAAACATCTTCCAAGATAGGATTTTACATCTTGTAACATTGGAATATTGTTTCCATAATCAATATGTCATCAACATATAGAATTAGGAAAGTGACATAACTCCCACTAGCTTTCTGATATACACATGGCTCATCTTGATTTTGAGAAAATCCAAATTTCTTTATCTCATCATCAAAATGTTTATTCCATTGCCTCGATGCTTGCTTAAGTCCATAAATGGAACGCTTGAGCTTGCATACACGGTTAGGATATTTTGGATCAACAAAACCCTCAGGTTGCTCCATATAGACCTCTTCGTAAAGATGTCCATTGAGGAAGGCGGTTTTGACGTCCATTTGACATATCTCAAAGTCATAGTATGCAGCTATGGCTATGAGAATCCTTATAGCTCTAATGTCTGCTATAGGAGAAAAGGTTTCTTCATAATCAATCTCGTAGGTTTGAGTGAAGACCTTTGCTACGAGACGAGCTTTAAAGGTGTATACCTTACCATCCATGTCAGTCTTCTCCTTAAAGAGCCACTTGCTGCCAACTGTCTTGCAATTAGGAGGAAGCTCAACTAAGACCCAGACATCATTGTCTTTCATGGATTGCATTTCCACATTCATTGCATCAAGCCATTTCTTGGATTCAGGATCCAGCAATGCAGCTTTATAGTTATTGGGTTCACCAAGATCCCCTAACTCATGTTCCTCAGCGTCAATGTATAAACACATATGGTCAGGAGCACGGCGTGTCCTATTGGACTTTCGAATGGGAACAATATCACTTTGAGGTTCTTCAATTTCTTGATCATCCTCATCGTGATGAATGCTAGTGTCTAAAGAAGGATTTGTATCTTCTTGAATTAATTCAAAATCATCCATACTCCCACTTGCTTTAAGATCCATAAGATTACTCTCAAAGAACTCAGCATTTCGAGCAACAAAAACTTTGTTCTCAGATGGAAGATAGAAAGAATATCCCATAGTTTCCTTAGGGTATCCTACGAAGATACACTTAACAGCTCTAGGTTCAAGTTTGTCAGGTTTGGTAAGTGTATCAAGCTTAGCAAGTGCCTCACAACCCCAGACTTTTAAGTAAGACAACTTAGGGGCTTGCATATGCCGTACTTCATATGGTGTCTTTTCAACCTTCTTAGTTGGAACCATATTGAGAATGCGTGCAGCAGACTCAAGGGCATAATCCCAAAAGGACTTTGGAAGAGTAGTTTGTTTCATCATAGAACGCACCATGTCAAGCAGGGTTCGCTTTCTCCTCTCAGATACACCATTGTGTTGTGGAGTATAAGGAGGAGTTCGATGGGAAATAATCCCATGCTCCTTAAGATGATCCAAAAACTCTTGACTCATATATTCACCTCCACGATCAGAACGTAGTGATTTTATGGTCTCCCCAAGTTGATTTTCTACTTCCTTTTGAAACACTTTGAATGTTTCAAACACTTCATGTTTATGTTTCAGCAAGTAAACATAACCATACCGACATTCTAAATGGGCCACATACATCTGAGTGTATAAGTCCAAGTAAATCTTTAGCCCTTTCTACTTGATGTGAATAAGGTTTTCTAGCCATCTTACCATACATACAAGCAACACACTTTTCAAGAGACTTAATGTCAGATGAGTTGAGAAGTCCATCGTGTTGCAACTTCTCCATGCGTTTCTTGCTAATGTGTCCAAGACAACCATGCCACAAGAGAGCATAGTCCAAGTTATTCTTGGGCTCTTTTATTGCTTACAGCAAACATAGAACTTTCATTTGTATTCGAACAAGACATTTCAATTTCAAAAACACCATCACGAGGAATAGCACTAAAATAAACAACGTTATTCTTAAAAACTGAAATATAATTATTCGATTCAAAACGGTTAATAAAACCATCGTCATACAAACGAGAAACTGAAATAATCCCCCTAGTAATAGAGGGAGCATAATGACAATCTTTTAAAACAATAACTAATCCACTAGGGAGTGATAAATGATAACTTCCAATAGCTTCAACTTCTGCTCGTTGACCATTGCCCACGTACAGACTTAAAGCTCCTTGTTTCAGCTTCCTACTGCCCCTTAGACCCTGAGTATTATTACAGATGTGAGTACCACAGCCAGTGTCATATACTAAGGATGATTTAGGGAAAGAGTAGAGTTCTATAGTTAAAATACCTGAAGAACTAGCTGCAAGAGACTGTTTCTTCTTTTTCATTAACTCGGCGAGATACTGGGGACAATTCCTTCTCCAATGTCCTGTCTCACCACACTGGTGACAGGTAGCGTCCTTTGTTGGATTATCCTTCTTGGGTGGTGGAGGAATATTGGGTTTGGATTTAGAGGAAGAAGCATTGTATGGCTTATACTCAGGAGCATAACCAAACTTGTTGTTTCCATTCCCACGATTCCCCTTAGCAGCCTTAAACGATTTATTCTTCTTTTGGTTTTTCTGGACCTTACCACCCGCACCACGTACATAATGTAGTGCAGGTGCAACATCTTTCTTTGGTAACGTCTGCTCATGTTGCTTAAGCATAGCATGCAATTCATTTACAGTCTTCCCCATGCTGTGCATATTAAAGTTCTGCACAAACGAGATGTACTCTTTAGAAAGACCAATTAAGATCAGACTGACTCCATAGTTCAGACTAACGGGGTGACCAAGACGTTCCAAATTGTCAATGTAGCTCTTCATCTTCAGAACATACGAGTTAACCGATTGGCCCTCTTCCTGCTTGCAAGCGTGGAATTCACGTGCAGTTTGTAGAAGCTCTTGTTCTGCTTGTTGAGAGGACATAGACTTCAACTCCTGAAGCATGTCATAAGCACCAAGATGAGTTAGATTTCGTTAGATCTCTAACTCCATGGTCATGAGCATGAAGGCAACTATGTCCTTTGAACCTTTGACCCAAGCAGTATGAGCTGCAAGAGCCTCAGGTGGGACAGGGTGGCCAGGAGTAGCAACAAGTGCTGTAGGTATAGGATGCTCCAGATAAGTTTCCTTATCTTCAGCTGATAGTATAATGCGAAGCTGGCGATACCAATAAATGAAATTAGGTCATGTGAGTTTTTGTTTCTCAAAGAAACTCCTGAGTACCGAACTGTTTCCGACTGAAGTAGTCATCTACAATTGAAAAGTTCAAAATAATTAGTATTTTCGATAATTACATTCTTAAAAGAATTAACTACCCAATTAATTACTAATAAGACTAAGATCCAGCTTGCAACCCCATTTAATTACCATAGGTCTGACCAGTGTATAAAAAAATAGGACAAGAGGTAAGCGACGAGCGTTAATTGCATAATGCAACTCTTAGACTTTATGAGACTGTTTAAGGCATTAGTATCAAGTAATAATGTCAAAAGCATGTTTAGTTCTCATCTTATGCATCGGGTTCGAGGTCTGACCAAGTTAACTCGAGATAAGTCGACCAAGTATGAACGTGTAAAAATAACCATAGGTCTGACCAGTGAGAAATAATTACTATGGGTTGGAAAGGCCCTTAGGTCTGACCAGAGAAGTCAATCCAAGTGCACGTGTTCATAGTTGGATGACATAGACTTAAAATTAATAAATAGGTATGCACACATAAATGTGGTAAAAGTCGTATACAAAGAAGCATGCAAAACAACTTTGTAACACTAATTTTAAAAACTTTTTGGTAATGACACTGTAGTGATCATCATGGTTCACGGTAGCTCCAATCGAACGCACAGGGAGGCAGAGGACCAGGTAAGCGCTGAAGCATAACCTTAGACATCCTTTCAGTGCGACTGTGCGCACTTCTTTAAACCCCATTTTGAGTTTGTTCTAGTGGGTGAGCTGTACATCCCAAGTGTCCATAGCGTCTAGTTTTTAAATTCTTGAAAGCGTGTTTCATATATTAGGTCACTTTATTTTACAAAAACAATTTTCCACGAATCAAATAGCAGGTCACAATGAGCATTGTATTTAGGCGTGTAAATAAAGACCAATATTAATGTTATGGTTACGATATGTATTATTCCATATTGTATACAATTAGGTGTCAAAGCAAGTAATAATGCACATATAGAAATCACAAATATATAAGCATAAACATCAACATAAATAACCACATATTGTTCCGAGTCCTCTTGCGAGTCTTCCCCAAACGGAGAACCATAAGACCGTCACTAGGATGTAATACCTAGATCGCCCCATACATCACTTAGAAAAGCAACTGAGTGGGTCTTGTGGCCGGAAAACACATAAAACATGGCAATCTCAATTAACAAGTAATTATGCAATTTTATGTATTTATAAACCAATATTTAATTCTAATTATCATAATAATTCTAATTAACAATTAATAAATTCAAATTAACTCTTAATTCTAATTAGCAAGTAATTTTAATTAACATGTAATTCTTAATTAACAATTTAATTTCAATTAACAAAGTAATTATAATTAACATGTAAATTAAATTCTAATTAACAAGTAATTCCAATTAACAAATTAATTCTAATTATCAATATAATATTAATTTGTGTGTGACTAGTTATTATTTATTAAAAATTGACAAGTATTGTATGTAATTGTCAAAATTAAAATAAAACCAATAACTAGAGTAGGTTTCATGCAACATTTTAAAACACGTTTATTAATAAAGAAACGTGTAACCCATAATCGCAAAAATGAGTTGGCTCTGATACCACTGTTGGGATTTTAGAACCAGTTAACCATTAACCTCTACGAGTACGCAGCGGATATTGGATCTAGTTATCGCAATTATGTTAAACACGTAATTAATAAACAAATAATTAATACAATATTAATTAATTAAAAGGGATATAGAAAAGCTAACCTTGCTTGGCAATTGATCTCTAGTAACGGAACAAGAAACCAAAACGAAACCTTAAGTATCTAAAATAGATACCTCGAAGAGTATCACACACAAACCCGATTAACGTATACGTTCGATTAACGCTAGTCGAGAACGTAAACAATAAAACAATCAACCCTTGTTACTTGAATATGTCACACGTACAGAAAACCACCAATGAAACTTGTCACCTTCCTGTCCGAGATATACAAGCTGGAAATCAGCTTTTAAGCTTTACCCGATATCGGACACGCCTTGTCCGATATCCACCACTTTCTGTCCGAGATGATTAGTAACGACTGTAACAATTCGTATTTTCGGGTCACTATTCATTTTTACTATTCACTATTACTATTCATTTTTACTATTCATCACATTTTGGGTCATTATTTAAACTCAAACTTTTTCTCAAAAAATTACTATTCATAAATTACTATTCACAAGTTACTATTCACCGTAATTTTATTATTTACTAATTTCGCCTAAATTGAACAAGTAAATACTTTTACATAATTTTCATGCATAAACAATGTACTATGTACTCCTAATATATAAATATCTAGTTACTATTTATAAATATCTAGATATTTTCAAAAATATCTAAACACTATTCATCAAAATATCTAAATACTATTCATCAAAATATCTAAACACTATTCATCAAAATATCTAGATATTTTTCCTATAAATAGAAAGAAAACTAGTTCATTTTATTTCACAGAAAAACACACACATTTCCCCCTCTTCCTTGATGTCGCTACCCTCCATACACCCTCCATACTTAATTTTCAGGCTCCGAGTTATACACATAAGTTGAAGGCATTAGTATTCTCTACGTAAAAATTAAGTTTATTTTGTATTTCCGCGGTTGGATTAAGAGCTACACAATGGTGGGTTGGAGCTGTGGGTCCCAGGAAATTCTCAAAACTTTTGCAAGAATAGATCGGGCAATATTAAAGATGGGTTTTTGTTTTTGAAGCTATCGGGATAGTTATGGGGTAGATATGAGGTGATTTAGAGGTTTTTATAGTTTAGGAAATGGATTTTTGAATTTAGATGCGGAAGCGCTGCCCAATTTTCTAGTATCATTCATCAGTTATTATCAGGTGAGTTCGTAGCCCCACTTTTACTCTTTTAATGCTTGTTTTACAAACTCTTTTGGGGAGATACATGCTCAACTACTTGCTTTTACAAATACAAATACTCAAAACATTTACACTTTTATGCTACGCTATACTTTTTATACTTGATTGCATATATACATGATTATGATATACCTATTTGCGTTATTCTTGACTGCATTATACTTATTTGCATTATTCAATTCAGTGGCTCCAAATTAAGTTGTTGGATGACCATTAATTTAGTGGCTCCAAATTAAGTTGTTGGAAGGCTATTAAATTAGATACATCCCAAATTAAGTTGTTGGAAGACCCTTGTGGTGACATTTATACTTCTTACTACTATGATACATACATACATGATTGTGCAAACTATATTTTGGCAGTGGGTTGTGAACACACAGGTTGCAAGTTCTTTATGGCGGAACTTGGAACTGAGTGGATTTACAATGCCTTTGCTGTGTGAACATTCTTTAAAGGCTTTTCGACTTATTCAAAACAAACTCTATGAACTCACCAACCATTGTGTTGACACTTTTTAGCATGTTTATCTCAGGTCTATAAGATGATAGCTATTGCATGGAACTTAGAGTCGCACGACATATTTTGAAGACTTACGCTTTTATTATTACCATTCGATATGTTTTAAAAACACTTATGTATTTTACTTCAGAACTTATGTTGTAACTCTTTTCTCATTAATCGAATGGTAACGTTTCAAAACGTCTCATTTAGAGGTCGTTTTCTATACCTTGTACTTTGTATTATGAAGTAGCACCCCACTGACACAGTCTTCCGCTGCGGTATTTTGGGGGTGTTACAACGACGAGCAGGAGCAGTTTTCTCCTTTATTGCTGCTGTTAGTGTGTCGACAAGGAGACCAGAACAATAGCTAAACCAAGAGCGAACTAAACACTTGATTCTAGTATAAGTTTATAATTCTACAAACTATAAAACCCTTGTCGATTTGTGTAACCAAACGATCAAGAGTGAATAGCAGAAGATGGTGATCGGTTTAGGGATTAAGAGAGTTAAAGTTATGCGTGAGTTATGTGTAGGGTGTGTTTGCTTATATAGTCAAGCAACTCAACTCCTAGAAAGAGTCTTTAACTTGGTCGACAAGCCATAAACAAACCCAAACCCATTCACCCTTCATTACCCGATCGGTGTGGATCACAAAGCCCAAGGCTCCACCCTAAACGACCCAAACATGAACCATTTAAAAGCCCACGGGTCAAATTAGTGATCGGGTCAATTTCATGCATAACGGGTAAAGTGTATTCAAGTATTAGTTTACGTTCAACACGTATACCCGTGTTTATCGCGTGTGCCCCCATCGGCTCATACACAATTAGTCGTTTTGTCGTGTTTTAAGACTCCCACAAACCAACATAACGGACAACTACTACTTGATTTGTAGTCATTTTCAGGGTTTTTGTTAACTGTTTAGTGATCTGAAATTGTTGCCGGAGTTGGGGATCTTGAGATTCTAAAGGGAAAGTTGGACTTTATAAGAGCAATCATGCCTGCGATTCAACAGTACTAATTCTAGAAAATAAAACTTTCACACACACATTCTTATTTGTATTAAAATTCTGGATCGCATCATAAATGCTTGGAAGCTACATATATTATACTTAGAACATAGTTTTCTTCGTCTTCCCATATAGATGTAGCGCTTGTAAGGCAATCTAGACGATTAAGACAATTCCTGTGAAAGTCTTCATAGAAGTGATCTTATGGCTCGTTTATTTCGTAATTCTCTAATATTTAGAGCCATAAGATGAATAGTAAACATGTTCTACCTAATGATAGACGTTAAAAGCCATTTATTTCGTCCATTCGCTTCAAGACAATTTTACAGATGGCCTTAAGTGATATGATTGGAAATCCATTCTATAATATTAATATGAGTAAGTTTTGAGCTATAATATAAAAGTGACTCATATCTTACCTAATGATAGACGTTAAAATCCATTTTGTCCATGTACATTAGGAATCAAATGAAGCCAAACAAACAAATGGTCTGTTGAATGATTATCAGTACTTTAAAAACATGAACCGAGTTTTTTTTTTTTTTTTTTTTTTTTTTGAAAAACATCAATTTATTAAGAACCACAAAAAGAAGAAAAGATACAAAACAAGGCATCTCACCTCAATTAACAAGTTAATTAAAAGAGGATGAGACCCAAAAGACAAAATAGAAACAAATATAGAAACCATCACAATATCCTCAAACTATAAACTACCTCACGGATTATAGAGAATAAATATGCAAACCAAACATTCACATAAGCCAGCCAATACCCATGGGGATATAAAATTCTCATATGAAGTAAAAGCCACCAATGCCCAATTGCCGCCAAGCCAACAATCTCAGTCTGAGTTAAGACCTCTAGACGACTTGGACTTGCAGACACCCAACAGCACAAAACACACCAAAACACATCACATAACCATTTGCAGCAGTACACCAAAACCTGAGATCAGCTTAAACCAAACACCCATAAACTACGAATACCAGACATACCCCTTTGATTCACTTGATTTGGTCCTTTACAATTTCTTTAATAAAGGCATCAAGATCTTTGTAAGCCGACGCACCTTCAACAACACTTTCTTGGCATACTTTCTGAAGTTTCTTCGCTCTCGCCATCATCTCAATCCTCTCGACACTTTTTGAATCCATGAACACTCTAACAACCTCAGCGATCTTGTCTCTCTTAAAAACCTGAACCTCTTTCCTCATGTTCTTTCCAATCTTCCAATCTTCAATGATTTCCTTACTGTTAAGTGGTTGGTCAATAACTATAGGGAAAGTCAACATCGGTATACCTGAAAACAAGCTCTCTTTAACCGAGTTCCATCCACAATGCGTCCAAAACCCTCCTACAGAAGAATGCAACAAAACCCTTAATTGGTCACACCATTCAACCACCATCCCCTTTTCGCCACATATTTCTTTAAAATGTGAGGTTTCACCTCTAGCCACCCACAAAAAGTCAACACCACTTTGTGTTAAGCCAGCTGCAATTTCATCCATTTCATCACTTGATACTGATAAGAAACTACCCAATGAAACATACAAGACAGTTCTTGGAGGTTTGGAGTCTAACCAAGTTAAGTAAGCTGGTTCATGTAATGAGGGGTTTGGTTTGTTTTGGGAGTAAGGTATATTTAGTCCAGACGTGTAAACGGGTATCTGTAATCTGACTCTGAGGGCATCAATGACTTTCGGTTCTAACTCGTAAACAGTAGATATTAGTACATAACTAGCTTTGTTGATTACGTCGAACAAATTGGGTACCAAGTTCTTCATCATCTGACCGATTCCGCTGTGGAATAACATTGGAATGTCTGCTATGGTCAATGAAGATATACCAGGAATATAATCTATGGATTCCTTTCCTCTTTCTGTTCTACCAAATAAAATATCATGTAATTAACCAATATGGATTCGAAATTCATATGTGTACAACCAAATGATATTTGCCTAGCAGCCACAAATGTGTGTCTCACCAAGTATACTAAACTGTTTTAACAAAAATTAAGACCAAATATAAAATATAGGCAAAATGTCAAAGAATAGTAATCAAGTTTCACAAGTTTTTTACAGTTAATAAGTCCCTCAACAATATACTACCCGCAAAAACCGCATTAGATTCATATGAAACAATAAAACTTTTTGACAAATCCTTTAACTAAAATCATGGTAATAATTTTTTTATATTGATCAATACTTGTGAAATATAGGAATCTTTGCTAGCTGAGATTCATATGTAAAAATGATAGTAAGAAATTAAGAAGACATTAGAACTTGTATGGCCGATAGTTTTTGTTTTCGTATGGCCGGATTTTGTAAATATAAAGATGAATAATTTAATTCCATTTGGTTTTCATATATTAAAACCAAATGGATTTTATAGGTTTAATACATGAATAATTAAGAAGAAATTAAGAAGACATTAGAACCGGTATCAAAACTTTAAAAAAACAAGAGTACCTAATATGAGTAATATCAGAATTGAGACATTACACTAGTGGTGGAGAAATGAACCAAACTTATCTCTACTACTTATAAAGATTGAAATCTTGAAACTTAAATTAATGTAGTTTGCTTAAATTACCTCTAATTACCCCTTAATACACCTTAAGCTTTATCAATTCTAAACTTGACAACTTTTAAAAAACACGCACTATATTAATTTTAAAAAACGCACGCTTGTATTTAAAAAAAACATCGCTTTGCATCAAGGGTCGAACCAGAATCATGATTTTGCAAATATAATAGAAAAAACGTAGAGAATAATGAAATAAGAAAACGAACCAGATACATCAGCATAAAGCTGATTATTCGACTCAAGTAAATCAACATGATGCATTACAGAAAACATAGAACCCGACATAATAAAATACGCGGCAGCAGGAATATTCCTCTTGTTAGCAACCTCAAACGGCCACATCATGATCGGATCAGCAACAATAAGTGTCACCTTAACCTCCATCTTATCAAGCACTTCCTCGAAAGGACCTTTCATATTATTTTTAACAGCAGTTAAGAACGATATCATGTCCGAACCCCGGTTGTGCTCAGAAGGAAGGACGTTAGGTATGGTAACAAACTGGACGTTGGATTGAACTTGGTTTTGGCTAAGCAACCCGAGCCATTCTTCGGTTACGACGATTGTGAAGAGTGTGGTGTTGTGATTGTTTTGGTTTAGTTTTGAGGAGAGTAAGTGACACAAGTTGAGTAGAGGGTTTATATGGCCTCTGCCTGGATATGGAACAACTACTACTTGATTTGTAGTCATTTTCAGGGTTTTTGTAAACTGTTTAGTGATCTGAAATTGTTGCCGGAGTTGGGATTCTTGAGATTCTAAAGGGAAAGTTTCACTTTATAGGAGAAAAAGATATTTTGGAATGTGTGAATACATTCTTCGCTTAGGCTATTTAGGTAACACCCAAACTTTAACACCAAGTTAACATGGACGACGCTAGGGATAACTTGGGTTAAAGCCCAAATGTTAAACCTTAACATGCATATACACGTTATGATAGCAAATACTCTAAGCCTTCGTAAGCCAAAACTCATCAAGAAAAGCTTATAAAGGCTTATTATTAAATTACTTACATATTTTAAAAATATAATAAATTAATTTGGTCGTAATGGTATATTTTTTATCGTTTAATGATTTACTGTTTGCAAAATTTTTTAATTTTTAAAAAATGATAAAAAAATAGTTTTTTATTAATTGTGATGAATTATGATTTGTTTATTAGATTTATTAAGAATATGAAATCTATATTGATCTTAACTCATGAATTTATTTGATGTATTTTTATGTGATTTTACATAAATAAACTTTAGCTACAACCAATTCACCAAACAATATTATAAAAATATAAGTTTCAGCTTTTGGCTTAAACTATAAGCCTAACCTCAGACCCATTACGTCAAATATACCATAATTCATGATAGCAAAATATGTCAGAGTATATAGCAGGCTATTATAACAAGTGCTATTGATATCAAAATCACTATTTATGCCACATTATCATTGAGTATATTTAGCAAACTCATCACCATACAAATATTATAGTTATCACCAAACCAACTTTTTTAACAAAAGAATAAATAACATCTAAATTACACTTTTATTAATGATTAAAAACATTACATTAAAATTTGAAAACATAAACTTATAGGCATCGTCACTCATCACATCAACATGTACCATTTCATTTACACTCCATTCGGTATTTTTTTAATTCACGAATACACACAACTATATAACACTTCTCAGAGATCAAAGGTGTACTTGCACCATATAAATTTTAGAGTTAATTTTATAAATGGTCTTTGTGGTTTGTCGGGTTTAATGAATTTAGTTATTTTATTTTTTTAACGGGTTTAGTCCCTGTTGTTGCGACCAGTAACAGGTTTGGTTCTTTGATCAATTTTTTCGTTTATTTGATCGTCAAATTTACAGAAATGACATAAATACACTTAAAAATAAGGTCCCGGTAGTTTGTGGGTTATAACAAATTTAGTCCCTTTTTTCTTTTATTACGTTTCGCTCGGTTTTAATCCTTTTCTCTGTTTTTTTTACGTTTTTGTCCGTTTTTCTTACGTTTTTATACATTTTCATCCGTTTTTTAAACGTTTTCGCATTTTTATCCGTTTTCATTCGTTTTTATACACTTTCATTCCTTTTTTATACGTTTTCGTCCGTTTTTATACGTTTTCGCTTGTTTTTATATGTTTTCGTCCGTTTTCTTATGTTTTCGTCTATGTTTGCTCGTTTTCGTCCGTTTTAGTCACATTTTTTCACATGTGATGAAAAAAAAATTTATAAAAGAAATTTTTAGAAAAAAATTCAAAAAAAAAGTTTGAAAAACAAAATTTCGAAAAAAATATGTTTTTGAAAAAAAATTCGAATAAAGGATCACAAAAAAATTTTGAAAAAAAATTGAAAAATAATTTCGAAAAAAAAATTTTGAAAAAGAATTTTCGAAAGAAAAATTTGTAACAAAAAATTAGGAAAAGAATCCCGAAAAAGAAATTTGAAAAAGAATTTTGAAAAGATTTTGTTTTTTTTTTTGAAATTCTTTTTCAATTTTTTTTTGTTATCCTTTATTAGATTTTTTTTTTTCAAAAACGTTTTTTTCCTAAATTTTTGTTACAATTTTTTTCTCAAACTTGTTTTTTGAGTACTTTTTTGAAATATTTATTTCAGGGAAAAAAATTCCGTCACATGTGAAAACGGACGTAAACGTGCGAACACGGACGAAAACGTATAAAAATGGATGAACACGTATAAAAACGGACTAAAACGTATAAAAACGTGCGAGAACATATAAAAACGGATGAAAAAGTAAAAAACGTAAGAAAAACAAACAAAAACACAAAAGAACGGACGAAAAAGGTTTAAAGCGTATAAAAACGAACGAAACGTAATTAAAACAATAGGGACTAAATTTGTTATACCCCACAAACCACAAGAACCTTATCTTTAAGAGTATTTATGTCATTTATGTAAATTTGACGGTCAAACAAACGAAAAATTGGTCAAGGGTCGTAACCACAGGGACCAAACCCGTTAAAAAAGTAAATTGACTAAATCCGTTAAACTCGACAGACCACATGGACCATTTATGAAATTAACTCTAAATTTTATAGGCGTCGTCACTCGTCACATAAACATGTACCCTATAACACTTCAATAACATAAACACCATCTCCAATAACATTCTTATAACACACCACAAAAATTACCCACTCACTAAAAAAACACGTATAGCGAGATTTGAACACTATGGCATTGGCACATATAACACGAAAGGGCGGTGCAACATAAAACTTACAGAGGTGCCCGTATGTTTCATTTTAGTACCTATAACCTGTTATGTGCAAATGCACCATGCCCTCTATCTATATTTCACGACACATAATCCCCCAAATAACCCAAAGGTACAATCTCACTTACCCTTTTTCTCAAAATGCTTCGGAGCGAAGATCACCTCGGGTGTATTTGGGGCGACTCCCCATCTTAATGAAATGGAAAAAATTTAAGGAAAATGGGATAAGTGATAAGGATTTAAAAGGTACACTTTTGAGGGGTCATTTAAGCCCTTAATCGATCACTTTTGTATCCGTTACTACTTAATTTCGTTCCTTTTCACTTTTTAGGTCTCTTGAAGGAAAATTGCTGGAATGACACTTATTCGGACGAAAAGACGCGAATATATGAAGAAAATGGCCAAAGTCAAGAATCAAGACACTCAAGCTACTGGAACAGAAGCTGACGGCGTCACAGCCAAATGGCGACGCCGTCGCAACACACTTTGTGACGACTCAGAAGCCAAATTGCTATTTTGCACTTGACGGCATCAGGTTTTAAAGAGTAGGGCGTCACAACTCAGACGACCTAGATTTGGATCCCGACGGCGTCAGAAGATGAAGCCGACGGCGTCACAACCATAAGGTGACGCCGTCACAAAGTTGACATGGCCAAGACGAAAACCTAATGGCGGCGACCCGATGGCGTCACAAATAAAGAGTGACACCGTAGCATATTGTAACTCTATATATAGAATTCGGATTTTCAGAATTTTGAGAGGTAGTTTTGTGGAGTAAAACCTAAACCGAAATTTGGCTGTCTTGGGCAGTATCTTAGGGTTCCATACCCTATTTTACAACAAGATAAGTGATTTACTTAATTAATTCAATTATGTCTTCAATTGTTTGTGTGTATGTTTGCATGTTTTCCATGTCCGGCTAATTTACTTGTGTGTTTGCTTAGATCTATGAAACCTAGGTATTGAATATTGATTGGTTGTCTCTTATCTTAATTGTGATTGACCTAGTATTGCGATAGGTCATTCGTTGTGTTTTTAATGCTTGAGTAATCTTTGTGAACATTGGTTTATAATCACCTAGAGTTATTGTAGTCTAAACATCCAAAGGTAACATTAGAGTTAGTTTATGAATCCTAGAGATTTCGTAGGCAATAACCTTAAGGTAGTCTCAAAGAGTTAGGGAAAAACGCATACCCTATGACCTTAGAAGACACAACGCGTTAAGAATAAGGACGTGACAATTCAACCATCAATAGGAGATAACTAGGGAGTAATAGCATCTAGGTAAACACAATTTTAATCATCCTAAGAGCACACAACAATAGACATAGACTACACTCACCTTAGCTTAGTTAATTTAGATAAGTAGAGTAATCGGTAGAAATACCAACCCCCCAAATCCAATACCCCGAGATTCGTACATTTCAATTTTCTAAAAAATATAAAAAAGAATAAAAATAATCTTCCTCAACCCCAACCTTAGCGTAGTAATTTCTCACTAGCATTCCTATTCCCCTAGAGAACGATATCAATTCCCGAGGCTTACCCTAATACTACACTACAATGATTAGGTTCACTGCCTAAGGTGTTGAAAAACTTGCTCGACGAAAAGGAAGTTCCTTTGACCCCGAACGCGCATTATACGCATATCAATAAGTGAGATTGTACATTTGAGATATTTGGGGATTAGCTCATAAGAAAAATACTCCCTATCTTTCTTATTCACTTTTTCACACGAATAAACATTTTCAAAAAGCTTACCTACCCTTTCTTTGTTCATTTCCATAAATCTCATCTAATCTTTTTTTGTTCATAACCATACATAAATTTCATCCACAAAAACTCATATCCATAAATCTCCCTTTTCTCTTCCTTTTTTGTTTTTAAATATTGCTAAATGTTCTTACAAAATCTTCCTGCTAAGTGTAAGCTTATCCATGAAGTTATGACACTTAAAAAAGTGATTTGATGAAATGATAAGAGAAAATATGTGGAATTCACTTGTCATGTTTTAAAGTGGGTAGGAACACAAGTAGGAAGAAAAGGTAAGAGGATATAACAACGCTCTTTTGATATAACAATGATAAAAGAAAATATATGGAATTCACTTGTCACTTGTCATGTAACACATTGGCAGAAGCGGGACTTGAAGTGACTACAGAACCAAGGTGTGCAGCGTGTACTATCTCACAGGGCCTCAAATATTTTGGGGTCTCACAATACAATTGAGCCTCAAAATTGAAGTCCAACAAAATTTTTAATGTAATAAAGTTTTATGTTGTGGATATTTGTTAAAATCTGAAGCTAGAGCCTTAAAATACTATGTTGTTCTTTCAATGGTTGATATAATATAGAGAATTGCATATATATCTCTTCAAAGCTTTATAATTGCATATATATCCAACCAAAATTCATAATTGCATATATATCTTTTCAAAGCTTTAAAATTGTCAAATATATCCAAATGATTATTTTAAATATTTTTAATAGAAAAAAATATCTAATAATTATTATTGATATATAAAATGAGGATTATACCCTTATTTTTATAAATTTTTTTTACAATTACAAAATATCCTTTAACTATTTTTTAAGAAAAGAAAGAGCAACCATGTTTGACGACTCAACTGTGTTCGGTGTCGACAAATCTTGAATAAGATCATCAACAACACTATGCATCGTTCCATCTAAACGTAAACTCCTATATATATAGATCAAATGACATAATAAAATTCAAACTAATAAAAGGATATTTTGTAATTTTAGAAAAAATTAATAAGAATAAGGTTATAATCGTCATTTTATATATCAATTATAATTATAATTATTAGATATATTTTTTAATATATTTAAAATAATCATTTGGATATATTTGACAATTTTAAAGCTTTGAAAAAATATATATGCAATTATAAGCTTTGGTTAGATATATATGTAATTATAAGATTTTGGAGGGATATATATGCAATTCTCCCTGATATAATTTGATCGTCATGTTTGGTTATCACATAAGTTTTTGTAGAGGCCTTCCTTAGATTAGGTACGACAGTGTCAGATCCTTTTGAACAACATGAGGGAATCTCTATCCTTTTAAAAACGGGTGCATTTTGAAAAACTTTGGTATTTTTAAGTATTACTGTAAGACTAAAATACACCGTTGGTCCCTAAACTTGGCAGGTCACATCGCGATGGGACAAAACTCGGCCTTTTCATCGCCACAGGTCCAAACCTTGGCCATTAAATGCCAGATTCGTCCCTTGACCAATAATGCCGTTGTCAACGTTATGTTGGTGAGGGCAAAACCGTCTTTCACTGTAGCGTACTAAATAAAAACCGTTGTACAGTGTATGTAGCTAGTATATGTGTGTAACACGGTTTGGTCTACATTTATCACCCATCCCTAAACTATCCTTCAAAACCGGTCTTCTTCAAAACGATAATTGTTTCAAGATGGTACGTTGCTGGTGTGGTAAGCAAGCTATTATTCGCACTTCGTGGACCTCTGCCAACCCAGGGCGTCGATTCTTTGGTTGTCCTGTTCAAGTAAGTGCGTCTTAATATTTCTTGTGTAAGTTTGTAACAATGGTGGTTGTTTAATGACTTGTCATAATCATCAATAGGGGTCTTCTTGTCGGTGGATAAGATGGTATGATCCTGAAATCTGTGCTCGTTCAAGAATGATCATACCAGGCCTTTTGAGGGGGAGAAATGAGCTTGAGGCAAGATTAGTAGCTGCTCAAGGTGATGTGTGGAAGTGGAAGATTTACCTGGTGCTAAGTTGGATGTTGTTCTTGATTGTTTATGCATTGGGATAACTTTTTAACCTTTTATGTAATGAGGATAGTTGGTTAATGTTCTGTATCTTGAATTGTAGTAACCTTGTTATGAATTATTCAGTTTTGTTTGTTTCTGATTTTCAATGCCTTATGGGTATGCAGATGGTTAGCAATTTGTTTAGGGTTCACTTTTAAATGTCAACATTCTTATGAGGTTCTATTTAGCTTTGGTTACTTTTGATGCAAATTATTCACACATCAAGCTTAGTCAATCTAAAAAAATACACAATAATGACATGGTTCCATAGTTAATGCAAATGGATATAATTCCAACTGCATAAAATTGCATACTTTTCAAAGCATGAGAGCTACAGTTAGACACACACACACATATGTTTTTAGAGTACATAACTTGTCCATAGGAAATAACCTACATGAAACATCGTCTAGATAATTAGCATAACATATTTGACCTATGGTGAGGCCATCATTCTTTCCAGTGCAGCCTGCTGCCTAGTCATTCTTCGTGTAGCAGGCTGGGTTGAAGCAGAAACTGCTTGAACATCAGTTGACTGCATCTGAGAATCAGACTGGGATTGATCATGTTCCTGGGATTGACACTGGGCTTGCTCATGCATGCTGGGATCGGCAATTGCTTCAACTTGATGTTGCTGGGATTGTGACATGGATGCATCATGTATGATGGGATCTTCAGTTGTTGGCTCTTGATTTTCAGATTGAACACCACTTCCTTGAACTGCACTAACTTGGCTTTCAACAACAACACATGTACCTTCAGCTTCTTTATCTGCTGCTACCTTTTTACCTTTAGGATGTTTCTTTTTTCCTGCAGCTTTAGTAGGCACCTGTTTGACATTTCCCTTATTGGCAGTTCCACTACTTGCAGCTCCAGCATACCCTAGGCATGTTACCTTGTTGTGTCCAGCAATGCCACAAATACTACACTTAACACTCTTCCAAGCCCTTGACAGCTTACCATCCTTCACAATCTCTTCAGTTTCAGGAGCTATCCTAACTCTTTTTCTACCTCTTGCGGTAGGCGGGTTTGTTTCGGATTTCGGTGGAACAATTGTTGTTGGCATAGTTGATTTTTTCCAATGTACACTGCTAGTTATAGGCTGGACATGGTGTTTGTAGGTAGCCTCCCAAGTGAGAAGATAGTAACAAGGATGAGCCCATGTTTCTACAGCTCCTACTTGTTGGCCATTTAAAGCCATATTCCAATTGGTAGCAACAACATGTTTACATGGTAAACCTGTTATCTCCCACCTTCTGCAAGTACAAGTCTTGTGTACAACATTAACTACACATTGGTCACCCCATGGTCCACTAACCTGAAACTTAGATCCCCCATTCCATAAAACGTTATACTTAACAGCCTCTTTCTTAATAGCCTCTAGCATGTGTTGTGCAGTTGGTGTTAGTGGCCCATCACTCTTCTCAATCACCATAAGAACATGCATTATCCTCTTCATACAGTATTCCCTGATGTATTCTAAGGCTGTGATAATTGGTTTGCTTAAACCCTCTTTTATTTTCTCATGAAACACTTGACACATGTTATTAAGTAACACATCAGAAGTAGATCTCCCCAAAGATGACAAGTAATAAACATGTATTAATTATAACTGTTGTTGGGAATAATCCGTTACCACGGATAGTTGTGGTTTACACTGCTCGGAATAATACTAGCAGTGGAAATGTATTCCCACTGCAAGTTCATTATTACCACTGCTATCAGTTTTATTAAGGTTAAACGCGTCTAGATAAGTATAGAATAGATCTTGTGTATATTCTATTATATTAGCTATATACTTATCTTGTAAAGGACTCCTTGTTGTATAAAAGGAGATCCTAGGTCATTGTCTTAGATATACGTATTACTTTACATTACCTACGAAAGCTTCAAGGTGTAACCCTAGTGATACTAAGATCACTCGTATTATTTCATTAATAATATTGGAGCTTGAGTTTTGTGTTTACTCTCATACATCATATAATTCGTCTTCTAAGTATTACTTAAGTAAATTCCGCTTGCTTGATAATATTATACAAAATATCATTGACACAAGGAGAGTGTCCCAGATCCATCAAGTGGTATCAGAGCAAAGGTTCTGGTATTTTGTTTTAGAAGATCTAAAGAATTTTCTTAACTCACTCAATCAGTTCAATGGAGATGGAAAACAACCAATCAAACTCTTCTTCTACACCCAGACTTCCTAAGCTTAAGCTTAATGAGTTTGAGATGTGGAGGATATTGATTGAGCAATACTTCCTCATACAGGACTATGCTCTATGGGAGATCATTCAACTTGGTGATTCTTTCAAGCCCGTGACTAGTACTGTGAAGGTTGGAGAAACAAATGTTGTGAAAGTTCCAGTGCCTGAATCAAATGTTGAAAAGGCAATGAGGAAGAATGATCTTAAGGCTAGAAGTCTAATACTGATGACTCTTCCCAGAGATCAGATCATTGCATTTAGCAAGTTTAAGACCGCTAAAGAATTATTTGAAGAAATTTGCTCAGTGTTTGGTGGTAATGATGCTACTAAGAAGACTCAAAAGACACTGTTGAAGCAGAGCTATGAAAACTTCACTGCTTCAAGCAATGACTCACTAGATAGCATTTTTACCAAGCTACAGAAGATTGTTACACAGCTAACTGTGTTCGGTATTGAGGTAGAAAAGGAAGACCTAAATTTGAAGTTTTTAAGAAGTTTACTTTCAGAGTTTCAAACCAATGTCACTGTTTGGGAAAACAAATCAGACATTGAAACAATGAAGCTCAATGATCTGTACAACAACTTCAAATTAATTGAGCAAAGGTTAAAGAAGGCAGGGAAACTTAGTACAAGCTCTAGTGGCTTAGCATTGTTGTCAACCTCTGTTGACAGTGATGTATCTGATGATGAAAGTGATGATGATGTTGCCACTGCTGGTTCTAAAGTTTCCACTGGCAATGTGAATATTGCCACTGCAGGATCAAGGAAGAAAGCTGCTAGTATTGGAGATCCTACCTTTTATGCTGTTAATACAAATAAGCCGTAAAAACGTTTATTCATATTTTACGATCTTCTAATGTTTTGTCGATAACAAAAGTAAAATCATATTAACGAAACAAATAAAATAAGTAAATGGTTTGAACTAATAGTTTTATAACACACTTACGTTTTCACATAAAACACTATAACAAGATTAAGTGATTTTATATTTTAGATACACATGTACAACAACTAGTGTTTACATATTGGCTTAACAAGTTTAAGTAACTCTATGAGTTAGATGCATATGTACAACAACTAGTGTTTACATATTGGGTTAATACATACTTATATTAAGTACACTAAAATGGGTAAAAACAAGTATATACTAAAATGGGTAAAAGCAAGTATATACTAAATAGATAAAAACTAGCAAATGGTTTTTGACCTATAACCCATGGTTTTATATATACCACTTACACAAGTTCAATGTATCCTTAAGGTACATTGTATCTAGATAGAAAACCATGGATCAACCCATAACCCATGACCCATGACCCATAACCCAAAATACCCATGGGCAAAGAGGAGCGGACCACGGATCCCTAGCTTTGTGCTAGCCGGATCCCAAGTGGAAGGGATCCGTGGGATCCGGGGAAACAGTAGGTTTTTCCTCTATAAATAGTGAGCCATTTCTTCATTATATCTCACCCCTCTCTAACATACTTTCTCCCCTGAGTTAAATCTCACTAACCATAGATCCAAGAGATCTATGTTTGTAGTTTTGTTTTTGTGTGATCTTTTAGGTTCCTCTTAAAGGGAAGATCACCACCTTTGAAGTCGAGCAAGCTCAAGTCCATGAGTTGCCAAGCTTCCTCATCATCAAGGCTATTGAAGTCCTCTTGTTGATGATCCCTTTCTTTCTTCAAAGAAGCGTAGTGTTAAAGACATTAGTGAAAGATGTCTCAAGTGTCAAGACGAAGATATTAGTGAAGGGTATCTATCGTCCATAGGATAAGCACTTGTGGTAGGTGCTTAGAAGTCAAGACAAGAAGCATTAGTGAAAGGTGCTTAGAAGTGAAGACACAAGACATTAATGAAAGGTGTCTTGTAGATCTAATCAAAGACATTAGTGAAAGGTGTCTTGTAGATCTAATCAAAGGCATTAGTGAAAGGTGCCTTAGATGTACATTCGATATGGTGTGTTTCGATGTACTAGATAGACTAGCATTAGATCCAAGGATATTGATGTCCTTGATGATGTTGTAAAGGAGTAGATCTCCTTTGGGATTAGTCGTTGGTGTAGTGTGGTAGTAGTTCCTCCATTGCAATGGAACTAGGTACTTAGCCTAGTACCTAATAAAGGGTAGGCGACGTTGTGAAGGTGTAGTTCACCTAAGGTGTGAAAGAACTCGGTGGTTAGCCTAGCACCGTATAAAGGGTAGGCGACGTTGTGTTAGGTGTGGTTCGCCTTGGTGTGAAAGAACTCGGTATTTAGCTTTGTACCGGAAAAAGATTAAGCGACGTTGTGAAGGCTTCTCCGCCATAAGGAGATTGGTGTAGTGATAACAAACTCTCGAGTAGGTGACTCGGGGAGTGGAGTAGGGCAAGGAAGGTGTCCTTGTAGCCGAACCACTATAAATACTCGCGTTGTGGTTTTGTGCTTCTTACTCTTCTCTTTTCATTACATATCTTTATATGCTTGTTTATCAACATCCAACACACACAACCAAATAGATTGACATAAGTCGATCTAAATAGTTTAAAAGGAAGTTTTAATTGGTAAAACTATTCAACCCCCCCTTCTAGTTTTTCACATATGCATTTATCTCCACACAAGTTGATGGCTCTCTCTTAACTCATGAAGACAGAGCAAATTGATGAAGATGACTTGGAGGAGATGGATATAAAATGGCAGATAGCTCTTCTTAGCATGAGGGCTAAGAAATTCTATAAGAAGACTGGCAAGCCCATCCACATTAATGGTGATGATACTGCAGGTTTTGATAAGAAGAAAGTGGAGTGCTTTAACTGCCACAAGTTTGGACATTTTGCTAGAGAATGTAGAAGACCAAAGACCAAGGACAACAGGTCTACATGGTACAAGCAAAAGAAGGGACCAACTGTGGAAGAACCAAAGGCTATGTTGGCTAATGATGGTGTGAGCTATGATTGGAGCTTCATGGCTGATAATCTTGAAGAAGAACATACAGATGCTGCTCTTGTTGCTACTGAATTTGCTCTCATGGCTTTCTCTGATTCTGAGGTACAAAACTTTGATAGTTGTTCTAAAACATGTAGGGCTGCTAAAGAAGTTGAAAGACTTAATGATTTGTACTCTAATGAAAGACAAGAGTTATATAATGCTAATTATACTGTGGCTAATCTTAGGAGAGCTATGGCAGTTTTAGAAAAGCAAATAGAGCATTATCAGGCTAATGAGTCAAAATATAATGATGATATGATTCTCATTAGGAGAGAGATAGAGTTTACTACAGCTGTGAATGAGGCATACCAAAAGGAGCTTGATAAGCTTAAGCAGAAAACTGAAAATGTCAATTTAACTTTAGACACATGCTATTATCAGTCTAAGTCAATTGATAAAATTTGGAATGCTCAAATATACAATAAGGCTAAGTCTGGTATGGGTTATAATACAACTCCACCACCACTAAGAGGTGTTCCATCACCTCCAGGTATAGATTTAGCTCATACTGGCATAGAAGACTTTAAGGATCTTGAAAGAGAATATGGTCCTTTGAAGGAAACAGTTGTGAAGAGTGAGGAAGAGAGTAAGCTAGAGAATGATGTGTTTGAGAGTGCTAGTGACTCATCAGTTGTTGATGAGAATGATAAAAAGAAAGTAGAGACTCCTCTCCCAAAAGTTGTTAATACTGTTACAGAGGAACCTAGGAAATCAGTTAATAAACCTAGACCAACTGTTAAGTATGCTGAGATGTATAGGAACAAGCCTACAGCTCCTAGGGGTAACCAGAGGAGTTGGAATCATGTTAAATCTCGACAACTAGGTAGTGATTTTGTAATGTACAATAAGGCATGCTATATCTGTGGTAGTTTTGATCATTTACATGCTTATTGTGACTATCATGTTGGGAGAAGGGTAGTTCATGGGATCAAAAGGGTGGAGTCTAACAGAAATCAACATAATGTACACCCCAGTCCTAATTGCAACATGGTCCCAAGAGCAGTTCAACTCAGAAGTGGCCTCAAAACACTTGCCACTGCAAAAACTGCTAACACTGCTCACCCTAAGTCACCTGTTAAAAGTGCAAACTTCAAAACAAGTTTTACAAAATATGCACAAACAGGAAATAGGACCTTTCAAGCTAAAAAGGTTAATAAAAATCAACAGTGGGTACCTAAAAGGAAACCAGCAGTTACCACTGCTCATTCAAAAGTTACCACTACAAGGGTTTTTAATAAGAAAAGGGGGGACATGGGTAATGCTGTGAAGGCCTCAGCACGTTGGGAATGGAAACCTAAAGGAAATACCTTTACAACCAATACCAATGGTGTATCAATGACCTTTGATAGATTTAACTATATTGATACACGAGGCAGATCCAAGTCAATTGGCTTGGGTCCCCAAAAGAAACTAACTCTTTACTCATTTGTGCAGGAACATCCAAGGACGAAAAGGTCAGATCAAGGATATACAGATAGTGGGTGTTCAAGGCACATGACTGGCAACAAGTCCTATCTTTCTGATTTTGAGCAATATGATGGACAGTATGTCAGCTTTGGAGGTGGAGTAAATGGAAAAGTTGCTGGTAAAGGTGTTATTAAAACTGGTAACTTGGACTTTGAACCTGTGTATTATGTAAAGGAGCTTAAGTACAATCTCTTTAGTGTGTCACAAATGTGTGACAAGATGAACAATGTTCTTTTTACCAAAGATATGTGCTTTGTTCTCTCTAAGGATTTTAAGATGCCTGATGAAAGTCAGATTCTTCTTAAAGTTCCTAGAAAAGGCAATCTCTATAGCTTTGATATGAACAACATTGTAGCTAAAGATGATTATGCTTGCTTGCTTGCAAAGGCCACAGTGGATGAATCCATGTTATGGCATAGAAGACTTGGTCATGTTAACTTCAAAACCATTAACAAGATTGTCAAAGATGGTTTAGTGAGAGGTCTACCTCAGAAAAGATTTGAAAATGATCAAACCTGTGTGGCTTGTCTTAAAGGCAAACAACACAGAGCTTCTTGCAGGTCAAAGTTGGTTAACTCTATTGCTCATCCACTTCAAATGTTACATATGGACTTGTTTGGTCCTACATCAGTGAGCAGCTTGAATTTGAAGAAGTATTGTCTAGTGGTGACTGATGATTTTAGTAGGTTCACATGGGTTTTCTTTCTTGGAACTAAGGATGAAACAACTGGCATTCTCAAGATATTTATCACAGAAGTAGAAAACCAATATGATATGAAAGTTAAAATCATTAGATGTGACAATGGAACCGAATTCAAGAATAGAGTTATGGATGAGTTTTGCAGAGATAAAGGTATTAAAAGAGAATTTAGTGTGGCTAGAACTCCTCAACAAAATGGTGTTGCTGAGAGGAGGAATAGGACACTGATAGAGGCTGCTAGAACCATGTTGGCTGATTCAAAATTGCCAATCACTTTTTGGGCTGAAGCAGTTAACACTGCATGTTATGTGCAAAACAGAGTTTTAGTTGTAATGACAAAGAACAAGACACCTTATGAATTATTTAGGGGAAGACCACCTACCCTTGACTTCATGAGACCATTTGGATGTCATGTATCTATTCTCAATACCTTGGACTATCTGGGCAAGTTTGATGAAAAGGCTGATGAAGGGTATTTTGTTGGGTATTCCATGGTTAGTAAAGCTTTCAGAGTATTCAACTTAAGAACCCAAAAGATTGAAGAAAATATGCATGTTGAGTTCTTGGAAAATAAAGTCAATGTCAAAGGAACTGGTCCAGAAAGACTGTTTGATCTTGATACTCTAACAAATACTATGAATTATGTGCCTGTTTCTACAAGCACATCTTCTTTTGAAGCTGCAGGATCAGAAGAGTTTCTTGATGATGATGAACCAAGCAAAGAGGATGCAGATGATCAAGATGATTTTAGTCTACCTCTTTGGGACTATGCAGATGATAATAATTTACTGAAAACTGGAGTTGTTCATCCTTTTAGTGATTTGGAAAAAGAAGGAAATAGTAATTTGAATGATGAAAATTTTGAAAGCAGTGACAATTCTGATTCCACTGTTCGACAAAGTGTTTCCACTGCAACATCAGATGTGGGAATCAACACTCCAGTTACTATGGAAGCTCAAGCCAATGATGTTGAAATTTCTAATATGCCAAGAGAGATTGCAGTTCCTCAAACTCCCCACACTTCTATTCATAAATCACATCCTCTTGAAAATGTGATTGGGGATGTCTATTCACCTGTAAAGACTAGAAGACAAACAAAGTTGCCTGATGTTCATGGATTCATAAGTAAAATATATGAATCTAAAATTCATGAAGGCAAGAATGAATGTCTGTTTATGTGTTTTCTGTCACAAATGGAGCCAAAGAATGTTTACAAGGCACTTGAAGATGAAAGTTGGGTGGAAGCAATGCAAGAAGAGTTGGTCCAATTTAAGCTTCAAAAGGTTTGGGTGCTTTGTGATTTGCCTTCTGGTAAGAAGGTAATATGTACTAAATGGGTGTTCAGAAACAAGAAAGATGAAAGGGGAATTGTTATCAGAAATAAAGCTAGGCTTGTGGCTCAAGGATATACTCAAGAGGAGGGTATTGATTATGAAGAAGTATTTGCCCCTGTTGCAAGGATTGAAGCAATTAGGCTGTTCTTAGCCTATGCATCTTTTATGGGCTTTAAAGTCTATCAAATGGATGTAAAAAGTGCTTTTCTATATGGGCAGATAGATGAAGAGGTTTATGTCTCACAACCTCCAGGCTTTGAAGACCCTGAATATCCTAACAAAGTCTACAGGGTAGTTAAAGCTTTGTATGGCTTGCATCAAGCACCAAGAAAATGGTATGAAACCTTAACTACTTATCTTATCTCAAATGGGTTTCATAGAGGCAGAGTGGATCAAACTTTGTTCATTAAGAAAGACAAAAATGATATCTTGCTTGTCCAAGTATATGTTGATGATATCATTTTTGGATCTACAAAGCCAGAAATGTGCAAAGATTTTGAGAAACTAATGAAAGAAGAATTTCAGATGAGTTCTATGGGTGAACTCACATTCTTTCTAGGACTTCAAGTACTCCAGAAGCCAGATGGTATTTTCATTAATCAAGACAAATATGTGGCTGAAATACTAAGGAAGTTCAAGTTTACTGATGCAAAGTCATCCAGCACTCCTGCAGACAAGACTACACATCTACTTCTTAAGGAAAATAGTGGTGAAGCAGTTGATGTGCACATGTATAGGTCTATGATTGATTCTTTAATGTATCTTACATCCTCTAGACCAGATATTATGTTTGCTGTGTGTGCTTGTGCAAGGTTTCAAGTTACTCCCAAGTTCTCTCACTTGACTGCTGTGAAGAAGATTTTCAGATATCTTAAAGCATATCCTACTCTGGGATTGTGGTACTCCAGAGATTCTCCTTTAGATCTGGTTACTTACTCAGATAGTGACTATGCTGGAGCTAGCTTGGATAGAAAATCTACAACTGGTGGATGTCAATTTCTTGGTAACAGGTTAATGTCATGGCAGTGCAAGAAACAAACAATGGTGGCAAATTCTTCAACTGAAGCAGAATATATAGCTGCTGCAAGTTGCCGTGCTCAAGTTCTATGGCTTCAAAATCAACTTTTGGACTATGGGTACAATTTCATGAATACCATCATACATATTGACAATAGCAGTACCATTTTCATAATAAAGAATCCTGTTCAACACACCAAGACCAAACATATTGAAATTAGACACCATTTCATTCGAGATTGTTATGAAAAGGGGCTAATTCAAGTTGTCAAAATCCATACTGATGACAACTATGCTGATTTGTTAACAAAAGGTCTGGATGTGGGAAGATTTCAGTACTTGGTAACAAGTCTTGGAATGCTTAATCCATAAATGTTTCTTTGGTGTTGAGGGAAGGCTGTAGGGTAATGCATTTGTTATATAAGTTTGTATATCAAGTATTGATATGAGAAGTTGGAGTGAAAAGGTGTATATCTGAGATACACAATAAATGGTTATTGATTCACCATGTCTAATACACATAAGAATCAACTAGTCCAGAGCAAACGGCTACTGGTAAAGACTTGACAAATCCGTTTATGGTTGATAGTTTACCAAAAACTATATGGTTATCAACTCACCATATTCTTTATGATTAAGAGTTGGCTAGTCCATAGCAAACGGCTCATGGTAAAGACATATCAAATCTGTTGATAGCTGGTAGTTTGCTAAAAACTATGATGGGAGCAGTCTAGTTTACTAATGATTTTATTTCCCACTGCTCTTTGAAATTTTTGTGAAAAAATTACCACTGCTAGTTCACAGTTTCCACTGACAGTGTTATTTTACCACTGTAGTTCTAGCCGTTACAACTGATTACGTCAGTAATTAATTTTTTACTAGCCGTTGAAAGTAACCACTGATAGTCATATATATAGGGTTAATATTTTAAGTAAATTATCTTCTTTCTATATTATAACTACTTTCTAAAGATAATTGTACTTGCGCATAAATTCTAAATCCTAACCCTATATATCTTTCAATTGGCTAGTCATTCTTTCAATTCTTACTGACGTGAAAATATTTTTCATCAAAAGTTTCTATGGCTTCTTTGAAATTTGCAGATGAGCACAACCTAGTGGCCTACCTACAAAAGTCTAATGAGAAGAGTGGCCCTGTTTTTCATCAGATTGTGGATTTTCTTCATACCACTCATATAAGGTATGCTTTGCTTTTCAAACCCACAATCTATATCTCTCAAATCAATCAGTTTTGGACTTCTGCTCAGTCCATAACACTTGAGAATAGAGATACACATGAAACAGTGGATGCTCTCAGAGCCACTGTAGATGGGGTAACTATTGATGTTACTGAGGCATCCTTGAGGAGAGTACTTCACTTGGATGATCTCAATGGTCTCATCATATTACCTATGTCTGAAATTCATGATACTTTATCATCCATGGGGTATGATACCACTGACAAAAAGGCTACTTTCAAAAAGAGTGGTTTTTGTCCCCATTGGAGATTTTTGATTCATACCTTGTTACATTGCCTTAGTCCTAAGAAAACATCTTATGAGCAATTTAGTTCAACCATGGCTTATCCTTTGGTTTGTCTTGTTACTGATAGGATTTTCAATTGGTCAAATTGTATTTTTACAAGTATGAAAGGCAATGTACAGAGTAAAACCAAATTTTTAATGTATTCAAGGTTTGTGCAAGCTGTGCTTAATGAATTTCAACTGCAACCTCACACTACTGTTTATCAAATCAGTTGTCTAAAGCCTAAAGTTTTTCAAAATTTGAATAAAGATGGCAATATGATTTTTACACCTCTCCTACCCCAAATGCTTGCTAAAATTTCAACTGAACAACACACACCCATAATTAATGTTCCTAACATTGATTATACCCCACCAGTTTCAAGAACCTATGAGAGAAGGCCTAAACAGTCAACTCCTCTCATGACAACACAGCAAGTTTCTGAACCTTTTGGTCTAGGAACAAGCAGTGGTGGTTCTAGACTTCCACCTAGTCCTACTATGGAGGAGTCTGGACCAATGCCCCATGATTCACCTCTCCCAACAGGTAACACAGTTGGAAGTGCTGAGGGCAGTGGAAACCAATTGGAATTGATGGTTATGTGTACCAAATTAGCAAAACAGGTTGATTCTCTACAAAAGACATTGGCTACTTTCAAGAAGCAACATGCCAAGGATGTTCAACTGTTAAAGACAGAGATTCAGACCTTAAAAGAAGAGGTGCAGAGGTTGAAAAAGCACAAGAAGACTGCAAAGCTGGTGATTTCATCTTCATCCTCACCTTCTAATGGTGATTCAGCTGATAAAGATTTGGGAAATTCCTCCAAACAGGGGAGGAAAACAGGTTCTGACGCTGAGGGGAGGAAAATTGATTTTGAAGATGAAGGTGTTACAAGTGAAGGAGCAAAAGAAGTTGAAACTCATGGAGAGCAACTTGAAGATCAAGACATTTTCCAAACTGCAAATGATGATATTTCCACTGCAGAGCCAATTCTTGCCACTGCAAGTGAAGAATTTGATACTTTGAAGGATAATAAGGGTAAAGCAGTTATGGAAGATGTACAACAACCTAAAGGGAAGAAGGTTTCAAAGAAAAGACAAGTTCAGATTGATCATGATAGAGAACTTGCTAAGAAGATTTCAGAAGATCAAATTGCTGAAAGAGTTGCTGAAAAGAAAAGGTTGAAAGAAATAGAAGTTGCTAGCTTTTTGGAAGCTCAAAGATTGGATAGAATGGAAGATGCTGATTCAATTTCTACTGTCCAACCTATTGTTTTGAAAGAGAAAGCTCCAGAGTTTAGTTATGTTCCTACTGAAGAAGATATTCAGTTTCTGGTAGAAAATAATCCAGAAATCAAGAAAAAGGCAATTGACCTTGTTGCTGATGCATCTTTAACTGAGGAACAAAGAACTGCTCAGTTGAAAGATTTCATTATGATGAAGAACAATCAAGCACTTGATAATGTAATCAGTTCAGTCAAGAAGAATCAGAAGAAACAAAGACAACCAACCAAGGTACAAATACTTGCATATATGAAGACTTATTGTTGTCATGTTGGTACCTGGAAAAGACATCAATTTAAAGGAATGTCTGATGATCAAGTTGAAAGGGCTTACTACAGAACTGTGAAACAAGATAAATCTTTTATTCCAATGGGTTCTGAAGAAGAAGAAAGAATATTTCCTAGATTGAAGAGAAAGGCCAAAGTCAGTGATTCTCAAACTACTAAGAAGACTAAGGTTGATGAAGATCATGCAAAGTCTACTGAGAAGGAGATTCCTACTGAGAAATTCACTGAAGATCAGATGACTGGAATGATTGTGATTGAAGACAAAGACTTTACTCTAGAACCACTGCAAATTCGATATCCTATTATTGATTGGGAAGTTTACACTGCTGGTAATTTTGCTTCAACATGGAAGATTACAAGGCTGGGAGGTGAAACTTCATCATTCATAACCTTTGAAGATCTTATTAAAGCTTTTGACAGAGATGACCTTAATACACTATGGAAATTAGTTCAAGAAAGGTTTAATGCTCAAGATCTTAAAGATAAAAAGGAGATGCAGTTATGGGTAAATCTTAGAAGGCTTTTTGAACCAAATGCTGATGATGACTACTGGAAAACCTTATTCACATGTCTTGGTACAAAATGGTTTTATTATGATTCATGTGAAGTTCATCATGTCTCTACAGCTAATGGAGAAGACTTTTTCATGCTTGCTGAGAAAGAATATCCACTTAGAGCTGGAGCTCTTACAGTAATGTTAAGCTTACACATAAGAGTCAATGAAGACAATGAGAAGGTCAGAGCATTATTACAAAGGATTCAAGATCAGTGTTCAAGAGCTATACAAAAGTTAAGAGAAAAGAAGTGAAGTGTTTGATTGAATTCCCTAAATCCTTGAAGTTAATGCATATTGTAGAAACTTATTGATTTGCAGAGAAATCAGAAGTTTAGGGGAGGATTGTTGGGAATAATCCGTTACCACGGATAGTTGTGGTTTACACTGCTCGGAATAATACTAGCAGTGGAAATGTATTCCCACTGCAAGTTCATTATTACCACTGCTATCAGTTTTATTAAGGTTAAACGCGTCTAGATAAGTATAGAATAGATCTTGTGTATATTCTATTATATTAGCTATATACTTATCTTGTAAAGGACTCCTTGTTGTATAAAAGGAGATCCTAGGTCATTGTCTTAGATATACGTATTACTTTACATTACCTACGAAAGCTTCAAGGTGTAACCCTAGTGATACTAAGATCACTCGTATTATTTCATTAATAATATTGGAGCTTGAGTTTTGTGTTTACTCTCATACATCATATAATTCGTCTTCTAAGTATTACTTAAGTAAATTCCGCTTGCTTGATAATATTATACAAAATATCATTGACACAAGGAGAGTGTCCCAGATCCATCAACTGTTTATACTGCATTTACGAATACAAAGTAAGTGAAACAGATAGATCACTTACATGAAAAATGTGACCTTGACCAATGGATCGATGGTATCTTACTTAACCAATCATGGGCTGGTTGATTAAGTTTCTTGAGATCAGCCATAGCTTTCAGAAACTGTACAACAGTTGAGGCTGTTGTACATTTCCACAGATGGTCTTTGTAGGCCCTACCTTTCCATTGCAGTTTCATCTTCTCATGAATGCTTTTAATACAGAATCTGTGTTCTGCACTTTGAAAAACTTCAGCTAAAGCTCCACTTATATCCTGCACAAAATCAAATATGTTTACTGTATGTTTCAAAACAGAGATACTTAAATTCATGAACAGAGCAAGAGAGTACCTTATTCATGTCAGTAATAAAAGTGATGCTTGAAATTGGCCAAAGTGCTATATCATCGGATAAACAATGAAGAAACCAAGTCCATGATCCTATGTTATCTGAATCAACAAAACCATAAGCGAAAGGGTATATACCATTGTTGCTATCAATTCCCACAGCTGTCATCAGTTGACCATTGAAAGGACCACGAATTGGAAAAGCAGCCAGCCCCAACAACGATCTCCCACAATCTTTAAATCCTTGCTTCAGTGCACCTAAACAAACATACAGTCTCTTGAATTCTCTGGTTGGAAGAGACTCATCTGGAGGTCGTTCCACATTCATCACCACTGTTGTATTAGGGTTTGTCTTCTGCAACTCTTGAACATAATCTCTCAACATGGTAAATTGTAGCTTGAATTGACCCCTGATGGCTGTTATTGCTAGGTTTTTGGCCCTTAACACCTTCTGCAGGGACACTTGAAGGTCGTATTGGTTGGTAAGTTTATTATGCACAAACCTGACAGGAAGCTGTGGATTTCTTTCAACTTGTGCTGTAATTTTCTGTGAGATATAGCGAAGGTCAAAAGCTCTGACTTCCCTTGATTGCAAACAAGTGTGTTGCTCATTATATGTTCTGACTGACCAGATACCTGTCTCACCATTCCTGCCAACAAACAATAGCCATGGGCAGAGTATTTGTGAAGGGTCATTTTTGCCAGAAAGCAATCCATTTATACCTTTATGCTTATTGGACTTCTAGATGGGCCTATATCCAGTCCAGGACCTTCAGTTGGGCCTGAAAGTGGAACACAACCCCTACACCTGACCCTTATTCTTGTTTTGTCTTTCTTCACAAAAAATAACTCCCTCCTAGTTTCTATTGAATGCTCTCTTACTAGGTTTTTTACTTCCCCTGCAGTACCAAACTCTTGACCAGCATAGAAAAAAGTGGTATACACGCCATTAGCAAATTCTGCGTGTTGGAAACTAACATGGTCACTGCAAAATACATCATCAACCATCACAGGTAAATCATTTACCAACTGCATGTCATCACTTATATTACTGGTTGTTCCTTCTTCACCTACATCATTACTCTGACCTACTTGTACCATACCAAGTTGTGCATCATTCTCTTGACAAGTGTTCTCTTCATTTGGTTCAACTGCATTGCCAAAGTCACTAGTGTGACTCGCTTGTAACAGAGTAACATCAACAACAGGATCCTCTTCCATGTTATCCTGAGTCAATTGAAACAGAGTTACATCCACATCAGGCTCCTCAAACCTGTTATTCACATCAACTAGTGCTCTGCCTGCTTTGTGTAAATGCTTCTCCTGAGTCAATTGAAACAGATTAACCTCAAAATTTTCAGGCTCCTCAAAGCTGTTATTGACATCAACTAGTGCTGTTCCAACTTTGTCAAAGTGCTTCCCCTGACTCACTCTAAACAGATTAACCTCAACATTATCAGGCTCCTTTATAGCATTGTCCTCATCAATAACTACTAAAGCACGCTCACTGTTTTGAACAGGTTGGCTAGCAAATGAGCAGTCGAAGGTGGAAAAGAGTGGCTCAATGTTTGGCAAATTGCTAGATTCACCAATATCATTGACGTCCACAGGCAATTGTGTAAGTTGGATAAACGGATCTAGGGCAGGTTCATTATCTATATCATCTAACACCAACCGTCTACAACAGGATTGAATAGCCGCAGTAGCAACTTTTCTCCTATCTTCATCCATCTCCCAAAACACAATCTTAATTGATTGTGGGGACATTTCAGAAAGTTCTAATATAGTCTTCCCTATTTCAACATACACGTCTATCAGCTTATGCTGTATGACAACATCTTTCAACAAGTCTACATTAGCATCTTCACGCAAAGAAAACAAACCGTCGTCTAATGTACAACCAGGCTTAAGAAAGTAGAAATAATTGGTTTGTCCAGACTCATAACCGATTTGGGTCATGAGAGCATCCATTTCATCAACAGATACCTCTTTTATTTCCACAAGATCAACAAGGCATTTCTTGCCTCCTTGATATATCCTACCTGGAAAGTATTTGAATGTACCTTCATAATGGAACATCATGCTAAACGATCCAGGTTCATCCGCTGTATAAAAAATGTACAAACACATTGTTAAGCTAAAGTTACCTAAAAGGGGAATAACTTAATCAGTCGTACTAACATATGATTGTAATAGGCTCTAACCAAAAAAGACTTACAATGTCTCCTAATTGCAGCTCTTTCCTCCGTTTCACGATCATCATATAAAGGATATTCCCTTACTCGCCACAGAGTAAATCCAAGGTGGTTGTTTGTTATTTTCTTACTCAGATGATTTGATTTGATGATAGACATTGCATTAGGGTTTTCTGGGTAGGCTTCCAAAACAAGTTTGGGGATGACCAATGAGTACACACTTTTGTTATATTGTACATAATGGCGGGAAATTGGACAAGACAGCTGCTACAGTAAATAAAACAAAATGACTATTGTACCCTCAACAGTAACATGATTACGGGTTTTTTTTGCGTATAACAGAACGTTGACAACGCCGTTATTGGTCAAGGGACGAATCTGGCATTTAATGGCCAAGGTTTGGACCTGTGGCGATGAAAATGCCGAGTTTTGTCCCATCGCGATCCGTCCTGCCAAGTTTAGGGATCAACGGTGTATTTTAGTCTTACTATAATTAGCACTCCGAAACAAAGTTTTATCGAGGTCCCAGGATGTAGTTCCACCCCTGATATACCGTATGAGCGTATGATACCATTTATTACGGAGTACTACATTATACAACAATTTCATATTTTCTTTAGAACCTTAATTTGCATGTTGCAAGCTGTTTCGGTTGCAGGCTGTGGTTTAAGATAGACAGTCATTCCAGCAAACAACAAATAACAGCTGCAAAAAATGGTAACAAGCAGCAAGGTCTAGTATAGGCGACAGTGGTCGATGGTGGTGCCTCACATTTATAATGCAATTTTATTATCTGGTGCACCGTGCACATGTCATCATTTCACAAATCTCAGTTTAAAATCGTCAACTTCAACAAAACGTTATTTAAGTTTAAAAAATGTGTTCCTTTTATCAGAGCTACCGCTATGACCAATATCCAACAGACCAACACAACCAGTTTACTATCGTTTAGCAACACCAATACACCATCCAAATTACACTAGATGATACATTTTTGACCGAAAATTTTGACGATTTATATTTGAACGATAGCAACAGAATGAGAAACTACATTTTAGTGATTATTACCCAAATCGTTACTACTCTACTGGAATTTTAAAACTGCGAGATGAATTTTACACATACTCTAATAGTTATGTCGGTACATTTTATTTTCTCTAACGAAAGCATCAAGATCTTTGTAAGCCGATCCACCTTCTGTAACACTCGATTGACAAATATCTTGAAGTTTCTTCGACCTTTCCATCATCTCAATCCTCTCGACACTCTCCAAATTCATAAACTGTCTAACAAGCTCAGCAATCTTGTCTCTCTTGAAAACTTCCACCTCCTTCCTCATTTTTAACCCGATCTTCCAACCTTCAACTATTGCTTTACTGTTAAGCGGCTGATCAAACTGTATCGGGAAAGTCAACATTGGCAAACCCGAAAACACACTCTCTTTCACCGAGTTCCACCCACAATGTGTCCAAAATCCTCCTATCGAAGAATGTGACAAAACCCTTAGCTGGTCACACCATTCCACAACCAACCCTTTTTCACCACACATTTCTTTCAAATGTGAGGTTTCGCCCCTAGCCACCCACAAAAAGCTAACACCACTTTGTGTCAAACCGGCCCCAATTTCATCCATTGCTGCGCTTGATACTGATAAGTAACTACCCAATGAAACATACAAGACAGTTCTTGGAGACTTGGACTCTAACCATTTTACATAAAATGGCTCATGTGAAGAGGGGTTTGGTTTGGTTTGATTTGAGATCGAATATGGTATGTTTGGTCCAGATGTGTAAACCGGTATATGTATCCTGTCTCTAAGGGCATCAATGACTTTCGGTTCTAACTCATACATGGTGGATATTAGTACATAATTTGCTTTTTTGGTTGTATTAATAAGATTAGGTGCCATGCCGGAGAAATTATTGAGTACCATTCCGTCAGTAGTCCGCAGTAATCTGCTATGAAATACCTCTGGAGTGTCTGCTACTTTCAATGAAGAAATTCCAGGAATATAATCTATGTTCTCATTTCCTTTTTCTGTTACATATAGAACGAAAATATTATGCTGGTATTCTATGTATCCCATGATAAACACAAAGCAATAAATGCATATATGTTTAATGCAACGCTACTGTGTATTATGTTTGGATGAGGTCAAAACTGATGCTCCCTTAAACCAGAGGCACATCTAGACACAAAAACTTTTTTTTTTTTTTTTTTTTTTTTTTTTTTTTTTTTCATTCATTTTCCCTCCACCCATCTATACTCTTATCACCTCGATCATATCTTAAATTAAAAAAACAATCAAATTAAAAAGTGAAAAACAATACCTGATACATCAACGTAAAGGTGGTGATGTGATTCAAGTAGATCAACATGGTGCATCACAGAAAACATGGTAGCAGACATTGGCCAGTACGCTGCTAACGGAATATTCCTTCTGTTAGCAACGTCAACTGGCCAATTCATAGTTGCATCAGCTATGATAAGGTTCACCTTAACCTCCATCTTATCAAGCATCTCCTCAAAAGGACCTTCCATTTTAGTGTTAACATCATTGATAAATGATACTAAGTTGGACCCACGGTTGAGCTCAGAAGGAAGGACGTTAGGTATCGTGAGGAAGTGAACGTTGGTTTGAACTGGGTCTGGATTCAGAAAGGCAAGCCATTCCTCGGTTACGACTACGCTGAAGATAGTGGTGTTATGATTGTTTTGGTTTAGTTTCGAAGACAGCAAGTGACATAAGTTGAGTAGAGGGTTTATGTGGCCTCTTCCTGGATATGGAACAACTACTACTTGATTTCTTGCCATTTTTGGTTATTCGGATAATTGTTGGGTGATTGGAATGTGTTGGACTTGGTGATCTTAATTACATACAAGTGAAAGTGTCGTTTACTGAAAAAACAAATATAATGGAAATATGTGAAGAATACACGTCACTTTTGGAATAAAATGAAACTTTATCATCTTTTACAAGATATCACTGTCATTGCTATAGAAGTATATAAACGAATAAAATTGAGGAGAAACAACATTCTCATATTTTTTTCTTAAAATTATTAACAAATTATGAGATAAGTATAAAAATTACAGTATGATGTTTCAAGTTGTTCACAAAATACGTAGATTAAAACGTCCTTTGAATGACGTGGTCCCATGAAATTTGCAAGAAAGGGAAGTCGATCACTTTACGGAAAGAGCTTGAGTGATCTCACACTTTATACGACTAAACTTTATACTCCCTTCATATCATATTTATTGTTCACATTTTCGGTTATCTCAAATTATTTGTCCATTTCCAAAACCTAATAGGGTACCCGCGCAATACGGCGACGGATACCCTGTGATTAAATTTATAGCGAGAAAATGTTGTTCATTTATACGTTTTTTCTAACAATGATTTTACGAAAGAATGACAATTTTTAACTAAAATAACTATAAACCATAATAATTCAAACTATTTCATATCAAAATAAACAAAAGGTTTGAATTAAAGAGAGTAGCATAAGTAGCATCTTTAAGAAAATAAAATAAAATAAAAGATAAACGTCATTAAAAATCTATACTACTTAAAGCTTATCCCCCTTAATTTAATGTGCAAGGGGGGTTGTGCACAAAATTAAGTACGGTACAAACATGCTAAAGCTTCACAAAAGTTCTCAAATGAATGTCCATAATCATGTGCAACTCCAAAGAATACAAACAATCTTGGAGTTACACGAATCATAAATCTATGTATACAAAGTTGGTTGATTTGCTTTTGTGATTAAGTACATTGATTATAATTACAATAACATTTAAAGTGTCTCTTGATATCTCTAAGATAGTTACATATAGTGCCTTTATAAATAGCAAATTTTTGGAAATATGCTTAAGTTACCCGCAGTGTTCCTTTTTCATGAGAACCAGATTATGGAATATTTCCTCATATACCTCATCCTAACAGGCGTGGTTAATTGCAATGTTAATTGCATGAGCTCTTCAGAGCACCTGTTTGCTCCTGTTTCTTAAATTCATATTATGTTTTGCTCCTGTTTCTTAAAGTCACATTATGTTTTTATATCTAATCTTCTTTGACATAGGACGGTGATCAACTGACTGGCCTACATTGTTTTCGTCATCTTGAGGATCATGTAGCTGCTCCAATCGTTTCTGTAAATAGGTTAGTATATCTTTCAGTTATGTGTATATAAGTTTTTATGCGCAAAAGAGGTACCATGCATCTTTTGAGTTAATATATGAGACACATCTGTATCGTATAGTTGCTGCTCTGTTTGATGACTATAATTGGTTAAGAGCCATAACATGTTGCTATCCAAGAAACATTACTCTCATCAATAACAATCACACAGTAATCCATCTACTGTAGATAATTCAACCATTATCTGGATGTTTGCCATCATTCTCTACAAAATTGAGACTGTCTATTGTGTAAATGAAAGTCAAATATTGGTTTTGTAGGTTAAAATGTAAACGTGCTGTGAGCAAAGAAGAAACAAACTAATTGTAGCCTAAACCCCGGGTTTGTTCTACTATTGATTTGCGTTGTTTTTAATGTCTGCTATTGAATGATGTATATCTCATACCCTTTGTATTTTGTTCAAGTTATTTACTTTATTTGAAAAAAATGTGCTTATTTGCAGATAAATAACACAACTATGCATTTAACATAACAAAACTACCTTTTAGTGTAACCATTAATATAAGAAAACCAAAAGATTATAAACCCTCCATCCCTTTGCCTCCCATAAGTTACAACTTACAAGTAAGTCATACTAAACCATTATATAAAGAGTTGTGTGGGAATGTGAGTTGTCCATGGTTCGAGACATGGAACGGATTACGGATGCTTACAATGGATAGATGAAGAAGACAAGTTAATAAATCACACCTATTTTGGTTTCAGTTAATTGTCGTTCATTTAAAGTATTTTTTGGTGTCATATTTGTATAAGTTCATTTTATGTTCTCAGCAGGATGGTTCGTTATCCTCCATGCCAATATAAATCTGGAGATATCAACAGCATTGAGGATTCTTGGTAGCAATGGACTTCCGATGTATATCCCAACAAAAAAGATTTTCTTGGGGCTTCCAGCAGCGCCTGATGCAGCCGGAAGTGTTTCATTCCTGTTTCTGAACTCACTAAAAAGATTCTCCCTGTAATTAAGGGTTCTGCTAAGTATGGAGGTGATGCTTTGTCCAAGTATTATGATGATCAATCTCGATATAGCTCTTCCATCAAGAGTCATGTTTAGTATTTACTATGTATTCTGAACTTTATGTGTATGTGACCTCTGTTTAGTATTTAATGAATAAAGCAATGGATATTATATGAATGGCCATTTAAGTCACTCTAAAAAGTTTACAACAGTTTCTACCATAATATACAAGACGACCAAAACTTACTTTAACTGTAGTGCATGCTAACCGTACCAAAAGCACTAGAGGAGATCATCAAGTTTTGACTGTAGTGCTAAGCATGTTAGACGTTATGTTAAATAGAGTACTAAACAAAATAATTGATGCAAGTAGGACGTCAACAATATCATGTAAGATGTTTGATATCTTATTGATTGTTTCTCATGATAGTCATGTACTCATATATAATGCGAGTTTTCTTTACACCAATTACAAGTTTTTGTATATAAGATTATGTCAAATACTAAATTGTACTATCCCATGCAGGTAAGATGTCAACATATATTATTGGAATATGTGTAAGCACCTAATTTGTTATTTTCAAGTAATAACATGTGTTTTGACCAATATACGTTATGAGTTGTAATTTACAGAAAAACGAGTTGTGCCGTCTATAAATTACAGTGATGCGTTTGTTTCAGTCGAATTTTACTATGCTATCGGGCAAGTTAAATCTTAAATTATGAAGTGTTTCTAGCTTGCGTTCATAGTTTTAGTATTTTAGGATATATCATATAATTACTAATCGTTGTTTACAAGTACGTGAAAAAATAAAAAAAGGTATCTTTTTAGCTTATAGAGTAAATGATTACCATTTATTAAGTTGGTTAGTAAAAAAAGTTTAAAAACAATAAGTTATTGTTGTATGAACATTTAACACCATGTGTATCATAATGTTTGTCGAAAAATTTAATGAGAAAATGATTATTTTCGCTAACTTTGGACCATGAACCTATTTAAAAATATAATATGTATCTAAATACCATCATATACAACATTACGGATAAAAACATCACCCCTCAACCACTAGACCGTGCATCGCACGGGTTAAAGTCAATTTTATATAAGTATCAATGAGTGAATTCATTAAGATTGTTGTTTGCTCATGAATAATGTAGAAAATTAAATGTCATGTGGTACGTAAGATTTAAACAAGAATGTTTGTTCTCTATCATCAATCTTGCATAACGTATTTGCTACTTATCAACCATTAATACTATCTCTTAATAACTAAGTTATATATTTATCATCCCATCAGAATAAATATGTCAAATTTGGAACTTGCATGACATTTAGTTTTTTTATGGACATGCAAAAATGATATATAATTTTTTCTTACATTTATGGGTATATATATGTAAAAACAAGTTCAGAATGTAATTATTGTCAGATTATTCAAGCTTATAAAGGTAATTACTTACAGTTTGCTGATTTAAATAAGTCTACAAATGGCGTTTGGAAAGTTGTCATGGAATCGTTATGGTAATGGCCGGCCGGGTTTGATTATAGAATGGGTGTATTCTCCACAGGGACATGGAGTTCATGTCATTAGACTCCTCATCGAAGCATCGAGTTCTTTTAGGCTTATTAAAGAGAGACAAATGCAAATTTTGAAGTCTTACAGCTTGAAATTTGGTAAAATATATTATGCTATTATAGTATTACCAATTTACCATTTGATAAATAATTGATGTTTTCTTATAAATTGCAATAAATGTTTAAATCAAAAGCATCCCGCCCGAATCCGAACCCTTTTGTAGATTGATCCATATGGTAATAGATGATCCTGAAATATTCATCAAATTCTCTAACAATTCAAAATTTGCCATTGAAGAGTACAAATAGTGACAATAATCAAAAAGTAACTTTGATAATTCATCATCTTCACATGCCTGTTGCACAAACCACAAACGCATACAATCATGCAATTTAGATGATCCTGAAATATTCATCAAATTCTCTAACAACTCAAAATTTGCCATTGAAGAGTACAAATAGTTATATAATTCCTAATAACAAAAGTCACAAATAAATAAGAAACAAAACACTTATGTAACTTACTCAAATTAAAATACTACATATGAAAAGACTATGTTAATAAAAACTTTTAATGGAAATAAAGTAATGTAAATACAAAAGTAATTATAACATTATTAGACATCTAAGTATAGATTCCACAAAAATAATATAAACTAAACTAATAATAACATTATTAGCCATCTAAATAATAAATAGAATGCAAATTCTCTAATAGGTATCTAAATACCATCATATACAACATTATGGATAAAAACATGACCCCTCAACCACTAGACCGGGCATCGCACGGGTTGAGGGAAGCCTCGTGTTAAAAAGGTTTAAATGAGAAATTAAATGAGAAGCTGTTAAACGGCTAGAATACCCCTATTAGTAAAATGCCATATTTTATACTTTTAATTCTTTTTATCCTTTTTATCTCAAGACACTTTCTATTTGATCCAAACTAATATATATATATATATATATATATATATATATATATATATATATATATATATATTAATGTAATTTTTCTTTTTTTGGATAATGGGTTAGGAGCGCATGTGATACGTCTATTATTTGCTGCCTAATCCTCTTGTTCAAATTTTTTTTATTTATACCTATTACGATAGTTAGTATACAATGTATGTCTATTAGTGTATTTATATTTTTTTTCTGTTATAAAGTTCTTTCTGTTTTTATAATGAGTTATGAGCCCGTATCATGAGTCAAATATTTGTTGGCTCTTATCACAAAAAATATAGAATCAAATATGTAAAGACACCATGTGCAAAATATTTTTCATTTCGATACAAAACTAAATAATATATTCGACAACAATCGATGTTTTTATTCATGTACGTATAATAGTACAGTATAATATTAACGTAGCTGTGTATGTATAAGACTATAGTAATATATTAGCATATGTATATGTGTGCATGTATGCATGTATGCATGTTTGTATAAGACTTCAGTATAATATTAACGCAAACTTGAACAACTGAGTGCAAAACATCTTGCCTTATGTAGGTTACCAAATTATGTTATAATCTTAGAGAGAGAAAGGGAGAAACATAGAGAGAGAGAGAGAGAGAGAGAGAGAGAGAGAGAGAGAGAGAGAGAGAGAGAGAGAGAGAGATGGATGAGTTTAGAGAGATGTAGAGAGAATAAAAATGATGGTGATGAACATGTATTTCTCCCACTAAAACACATTGTCACACCCCTCAAATTACCTGTTTTGCAGCGGAATGGAATTCCTGGGGGATGACTGTCATAGCATCACAGTTATAGTTATATTGAACGACCTAAAGTGTCGTTTGAAAAACACATCGTTTGATATTTATTTAATGCATTCAGAGTTACAAAGATAGGTCCCAAAAGTAGATAACGTTGCGGAAATTAGTTTATTACAAGCCCAAACGATGTTTTTAAAAGTGCCATAATTTACAAGTGAGACGCGTCGTCACCGCGACTCTATGATGGGTCTTTATGCGTGCCATGATGTAAATGCCTTAGATACATGAAAATACATCGCTAAAACGGTCAACAATAATGTTTGTGAGAAATCATAGGTTTATTAAATGTTTTATACGACTACCACAAGTATAGGCCATGTATGACAAATATGTCATATAAAAATGTTACAATTGCTATAAGCATATGACACCGAAGCTAGACTGATC
>BPTQ01000005.1:104562480-104958164 GCA_019973895.1 Chrysanthemum seticuspe | reverse complement strand
TAGGGTTCTTGGGCGGGAAAATGGGGAAGGAGAAGAGGGGTAGGGTCTGTTATTACTTTGACCGGGTTTGGATGGGTTTGGACCGGGTTGGGGGGATTGGGTTTGGACTTGGATATTGGGCTTAAGTAGTAAATGGACTAAGGATTTAGACTTAGGATTAGAATTGAATCCATTTAGTATTTAAGGGACCAAAATTGTAATTCTGAAAATCCAGGGACCATTCATGTAATTCTAAAAAGTACTCCAAGGGCCTGTTTTGTCAATCTCCAATATTCAAGGGACCAAATCTGTCATTTTTTTAAACTCGGAGGACTGAAATTGTAATTTTCCAAAAATTCTTATAAAGACCAAAAATGACAAATCAAAATTACCAAAGGACTAAAAGATATTATTTTTCCAATTTAAAATGTCCAGGGGTAAATTCTGTCAATCTTTGAAATTCCAGGGACTAAAGTTGCCATTTTTAAAAGTTGGGGGAATGAAACTGCCAATTATGCAAACTTTGTTCGTTTTTCATTTGTTTTCGATAATTTTGCATCTGAAACATTTAAAACACAATTTTGAGATATTTCCAGTATTTTGATGCATTTCGGAGTGTTTTTAGATGTTTTGCAGTTCAGATTTGACAAAAAATGATGAGTGAATAAGCACTCATCAAATCCCCCACACTAAACCATTGCTAGTCCCTAGCAATCTTTTGAGAAAACTTAATGGATTTGAATCTCTTAACCAAAAGCCATTACTTCTGGAGTAGCCAAATGTTTCCGTTCAAGTAAGAACTATGGTACACTGATAACCATATGATTTTGAGCAAATCATCAGCTTTCAACGGTTTTGATTTGTCTTTACCAGAAGCAAACAAGCCATTTGCTTCTGGACTAGCCAACTCTTAGATAAAATATCTTTGGTGAGTCGATTACCAATTATGGTTTTCCAACTGCCTTTACCACAAGCCATAAACTTGCGGGCTAGCCAACTCTTCACTTATTAAAGATATGGTGAGCTGAACACCATACAATTTTGGGCAAATTGCAAGCCGTCAATGGATTTGAGATATCTTTACCAAGAGCCGTTTGCTCTTGGATTAGCCAATCCTTTTGTTTGTTAGACATGGCGGACTGATAACCGAAATCTGAGTAAGTGCAAAACACTTACTCCAAAAAAAATTTTGGCCAAAAATGGTGGAATAGGGTGGTAAAACATATGATAAAATTCGTGAGAATTCCCCCCCACACTAAAAATGAATATTGCCCTCAATATTCAAAGTACCGGCGGTTATGCCGAAACATAGAACGTAAAAGGGAAATACTACGGCCATTATTTGAATTTTTTTTTTTTTTTTTTTTTTTTTGAAAACTTTATATACAACAGCGGGGGGCAACTCCCCCACACTAGGGTGATAGAAAGTAGAAAGAAGTCAGAAATACGGGTGAAAACCCATATAGTGTGCTACTGTTTTTGATTCCCGAGTCGCTAGCTTGACTCGACCCCGAATTCATTGGTTCATGGGGAAGGTTTGGAGATCCGGGACAACCATGGATGGTATGTCCCCTCCAAAATAATGTTTCAATCTATGTCCATTCACCTTGAAGTTTGGTCCGTCGGTTTGAGATAACTCGACGTGCCATATGGAAAAACTTTGGCAATGGTGAATGGACCGGTCCAACGGGTCTTAAGCTTCCCCGAGAAGATTTTCAATCTAGAATTGAAAAGAAGGACTCGGTCACCGACGTTGAAAACGCGGTTCTTAATCTTTGAGTCATGGATCTTCTTTGTCTTTTCCTTTTAGATCAATGAGTTCTCGTAAGCTTGATCACGGAGTTCATTTAATTCATTGAGTTGAACTTTCCGGTGATCACCCGCGGACTTAAGGTCAAAATTTACATGCTTCAAGGCCCAATAGGCTTTGTGCTCGAGCTCGATCGGGAGATGACACGCCTTTCCATACACAAGCTTGTAAGGAGTACACCCGATGGGTGTTTTGTAAGCGGTACGGAAGGCCCAAAGTGCATCCTCAAGTTTGTCCGACCAAGAGGCACGGTTCTCACCTACGGTCCTCTCCAAAATTCTTTTCAAACCACGATTCGAAACTTCCACTTGCCCACTAGTTTGTGGGTGATACGCGGTAAAAGACGGTGAGTTACACCGTACTTAAGCATGACTTTTGCGAATTGGTCGTTGCAAAAGTGCGTACCGCGATCACTAATGATGGAACGGGGAGTTCCGAAACGGGTAAAGAGAGACTTCAAGAATTTCACAACTACTCGGGCGTCGTTGGTGGGGAGCGCTTTCGCTTCCACCCATTTAGACAAGTAATCAACCGCCACGAGTATATACTTGTTCCCTCGAGAAGACGGGAACGGACCCATAAAGTCAATACCCCATACGTCAAAGATCTCGCACACTTGAATGGCATTTTGAGGCATTTCATCTCTTTTAGAGATGTTGCTATGACGTTGGCAAGAGTCGCAAGATTTGACGAGGTCATGGGCATCCTTGTAAATTGTGGGCCAATAGAAACTGGAGTCAAACACCTTTTTAGCGGTGTAGTTCGGGCCATGATGTCCCCCCGTGGGTCCATTATGACAAGCCTTGAGAATTTCATCGGCTTCCTGGCCGTGAACACATCGTCGGATGACTTGATCCGCACAAACCTTAAACAAGTAAGGGTCGTCCCAGAAATAATGCTTAACATCTTTGAAAAATTTGTTCTTTTGTTGGGACGACATCCCTTTCACAACAAAGTTACCCGCATGATAGTTTGCAAAGTCGGCAAACCATGGGGTACTCGAATTTTCATGATGAGATACCACATTAAGTGTCTCGAGAGGAAATGTTTCGTTTATTTCCTTTTTCTCGAGCACACCTTGATGTGGATTTTCAAGACGAGAGAGATGATCAGCCGCTAGGTTCTCCGCTCCTTTTTTATCACGGATAATGATATCAAATTCTTGTAGGAGGAGAACCCATCGGAGCAATCTCGGCTATGCATCTTGCTTAGCAAAGAGATATTTGAGAGCCGAGTGATCCGTATACACTATGCTTTTTGACAAGATCAAGTATGGCCGAAAATTCTCGAAAGCATACACCACGGCTAGTAATTCTTTCTCCGTCGTAGTGTAATGTGCTTGAGCTTCGGTCAAAGTTTTGCTAGCATAATGTATAGGCTGGAAATGTTTTGACTTTCGTTGCCCCAAAACGGCACCTATGGCGAAATCACTTGCATCGCACATAAGCTCAAATGGTAATTCCCAATCGGGGGCAACTAGAATTGGTGCTTCCGTGAGCTTCTTCTTAAGAGTCTGAAAAGCTTCAACGCACTCATTAGAGAAGATGAAAGGAGTGTCTTTTTCAAGAAGTCGGGTCATAGGCCGGGATATTTTTGAAAAGTCTTGAATGAAACGACGATAAAATCCGGCATGACCAAGGAAACTTCTAACTCCTTTGACGGTTGTGGGAGGAGGTAATTTTGAAATGACATCGACTTTAGCTTTGTCAACCTCAATCCCGCTCTTAGAAATCTTATGGCCAAGGACAATTCCTTCCTTAACCATAAAGTGACATTTCTCCTAATTTAGACAAAGATTCGTGTTTTCACAACGTTCAAGCATCTTGTGCAAATGGGAGAGACATGTTTGAAAAGAATCCCCAAAGACCGAAAAATCATCCATAAAGACCTCCATAGTCTTTTCGATCATGTCATGGAAAATGGCCATCATACACCTTTGGAACGTACCGGGAGCATTACACAAGCCAAAAGGCATGCGTCGGTAAGCAAATGTTCCATAAGGACATGTGAATGTGGTCTTTTCTTGATCTTGTGGGTCAATGGGTATTTGAAAGTAACCCGAGAAACCATCGAGAAAACAATAGTATTTGTTTCCCGCTAATCTCTCAAGCATTTGGTCCATGAAGGGTAATGGAAAGTGGTCTTTACGGGTGGCTTCATTTAACTTTCGATAGTCAATGCAAACACGCCATCCCGTAACCAATCGAGTAGGAATCAACTCGTTTTCATCATTTTCAACAACGGTAATGCCACCTTTTTTGGGCACACAATGAACGGGGCTAACCCAAGGACTATCCGAGATAGGGTAAATCAATTCGGCATCGAGAAGTTTTATGACTTCCGCTTTGATAACCTCATGAATTTTAGGATTCACCCTTCTTTGGTGTTGAACCGCCGGTTTGAAGTCATCTTCCATGAGAATTTTGTGCGTACAAAATCTCGGGTCAATACCCTTGATGTCGGAAAGGTTCCAAGCGATGGCTCGCTTGTGTGACTTCAAAACCTTTATGAGAGCGGATTTTTCATCCTCACTCAAGTCTTTAGCAATGATGATGGGTGATTTATTGTCACCCTCCAAAAATGCATACTCGAGATGAGGTGGTAGGTCCTTAAGTTCGACCTCGGGAGGATCATTAGATTTTTCAATGGTTTTGATTTCCTCTTTATGAAGTTCTTGAGGAGGGAGTGATGAAGGATCATCATTGAGCATCTTCTCGATGAGAAGAATATCTCCCTCGATGTCGATGGGAGCGTGATCAATTTCCCATGGAACAGAATCACTAGCCAAGTATGCTTCAATCTCTTCCAAAATAAAGTCACTTCCCTCAAACGGGGTGAGGGGAGGGGAAGAGAGAGCAACGATGGGATCAACCGAAGTGGGATTGCCACTCGAGAATCCAAGAATTTCTTGAGAATACTCCTCCGACACAATGTCAAGGACATCAATTTTGTTGACGGAATTGTCTCCATAATTGGGGGAGTATTTCGTAACTTGATTGAGATTGAAGGTAACGGCTTCCTTGTTTACTCTCAAAGTAATTTCCCCTTCATCAACGTCGATCAATGCACGACCCGTTTTTAAGAAGCACCTCCCAAGGATAAGGGGTACTCGGGGATCGGCATCAAATTCGACAACAACAAAGTCGGCGGGGAAATGAAACTTGCCTACTTTCACAAATACATCCTCGGCTATACCTAGCGGACGAGAACTTGTACGGTCCGCAAGCTCGAGGATCATACATGTAGGTGTAAGCGGAGGTAATGAAAGCTTCTTCCACATGGAGTGTGGCATCAAGTTAATGCTAGCGCCAAGATCGGCCAAGGCGGAGCATTGAACTATGCCTTGAAAATCACATGGGATGAGAAATTTTCCGGGGTCTCCTAACTTTTTGGGAAGTTTTTTAAGGATAACCGCCGAACAATTTTCGTTCAAAGAAGTTTTAGCCATTTCGGAAATCTTTTCTTTGTTATTCAACAAATTTTTGATTGTTGGACCGAACTTTGGCATTAGAAGAAGAGCGTCCGCGAAACTAATCTCGAAGTGCAAATCTTGAAAGATTTGGATAAGCTTCTCCATTTGTTGACTAGTTTTATCACGGAGCTTTTGGTCATTAAGCCTTGAAGGATAAGGAAGTGAAGGCTTAGGAATGGTCATCGGAACAACGGGTTCCGGAATTTGAGGTAAAACCACCGGAGGTTGGACTTGTGCGGTACTTCGTGGGCTTGAGTTATGCACCTTGTCCTTTGATACCTCGGTTTCTCGTTCCACATCCCTCACCGGAGAAGGATTAGGCATCGAGGGTCCCTCATAAGACTTACCACTTCGGGTGGCAATAGCATTCAATTCACCTTTTGGGTTGGGAATGGTATTACTCGGAAGAGCACCCGAAGTTGAAGCTTGATTCTTTTGACTCATGAGACTAGCAAACATGCTTTCAATCTTGCTTTGAGATTGATCAATTTTGTTACTAGTAGCTCTAAGCTCGGAAGTGAAATCATTCTTCAAAGTGGTAATTTGATTTTGCATGGACACCATCTTAGCTTCATTGCTTTTGATGTAATTAGTAATGTCAATGGAAGCTTGAGGAGGCTGGGCATGCATATTTTGTTGAGGAGCTTGGAATTGGTTTTGATTGAAATTCCCTTAATTTTGAAAACCTTGATTTTGATTTTGAAAATTCTGATTCTGACTCTGATTTTGATTGAACTGATTATTCCTATTTTGCACATTTTGATTGTTCTGATTTTGATTAAACCCGGGTGGTCCAAGGAAATTGTTAGAACGATAGCTGAGAAGGTTTCGGTCCCCTTGCGGTTGGTAGGAATTACCTCCCGTATTGTAGGAACCAGAAGCGGCATAAACGCTCTCTTGAGTGAAGCCACCGGAGGCTGGACACTCAAAATAAGGGTGTGGACCACCACAAGTTTCACAACTCTTGTTTACGACATTCACTTGTTGATTGTTATTATTTTGACTCATTTTAAGTACGGCAGTGGATATTTCTTCAATCTTTTTGGTGAGAGTCGTGTATTCCGAAGATGGAAGGGTGGTAGATCTCCTTGCCTCACTCCTCTCGGATGAGGAATCCCAATAATTGTGGTGGGCAGTCATGTTTTCAATGAGATCGTAGCACTCTTCGGGTCGCCTTTTCATAAAGGTACCACCGGCAGCAGCATTTATCGTGTCACGATGTCTCAATGTTAACCCGTTATAGAATGTATCTATTTGGGTGACAAGCAACATGTTGTGGTTCGGACATCGATCAATCGAAAGCTTATAGCGTTCCCATGCCTCAAATAAGGACTCATCGGGATGCTGCCTAAAATTACTGATTTCATTCCGTAGTTTCGTCACCATCGACGGTGGAAAATATTTCGCCAAGAATTTGGAGATCATTTCATCGAAACTATGGATTGAGTTCTTGGGAAGACGATTAAACCATGCGGTGGCATGAAGCGTCAATGAATATGGAAAGAGGTATAAGCGAAGGGCGTCATCGGTGACCCCATTTTGCTTCATACTTTGGGTGACGGTGAGAAATTTGTCGAGATGCTTGTTGGCATCGTCACCCGGTGATCCGTGAAATTGGCAAAAACTTTGGACTTGTTGAATCATGTGATGCTTAAGTCCAAAATCCGTGGCCTCGATGTTGACCGGGGCAATTGGACCGCCCCGTCCATCCATCGTGGGTTGGCAAAGCTCCTCCATCGTTCGGAGATCGGGAGCTTGATTTTGTGGACCAGGTTGTTGGACTTGAGGTCCGTTCCCTAGGTTATGTGTCATTGTGATTTGTTCGACGGTACGTATCTCGGGTACGTTTGCTTGGTTATGGTTACGTCTACGAGCTTGCGAGCGAGTGCGCATGCACTTCCAAAAACAACACTTTCAATTAAAACAAGACCGAGGCAAAACACAGTGAACTTAAACCAATAATCCCACGTGAAATGATCACTTCTATAAGTAAAACACATAAAGGAACAGAGAGACTTTGTAGGTCAGTGCGAAGCTTATTAAAAACCCGTCTCTTTTCAGCCGCAATTTAATGTCAGGCCGTCCTTATACCCCTCACACAGTTTGTTAAACCGATAAAAGTAAACCAAAACACGAGCGACACAAAGGCAAGTTTTAAATCTTTAGTTCGGGAACTTATAATGATAACACCTCAGTTGAGAATGTTATATTGATTGTGTCTTCTATTTTATTTAAAACAACAAGGAAAATCTTTTTGTATTTTTAATCTTTTACATATATATACAAACAAAAAGGAAAATATTTTTGTATTTTTGTATTTTTATAAAAACAATAACTTCACGAGGAAGGTTCTTCAAGTCACTAATCGCAAAAACTTCACGATATTGTCGCAACACACCTCCCCGGCAGCGGCGCCAAAATTTGATTCGTGGTAAAGTGAGTGGTGAAAAACAAACACAATATCAATATATCAAATTAACCGTAAAATTCGACAAATTAACCCTTTAGGAAAAAGGTCAACGTGCCAAACCTTACGGGTGTGATAAAAGTGATACCGGGAAAGTGATTTCCCCGGGTCGTGTCCCAACGAGGTGTGAATGGAAGGATTCGTTGAGTTTCGTGATTTGAACTTGAATTGGTTAAATGATTTGTTGATTTTGAATTACGTTTCTACAAATTAATTAACGGGAAGGTAATTAAGGCAAGGGAACCCTAATAAACTAAAAATAAACTATCACTAAGCCTAAGGAATGATAAAACGAAGCTACACTAAGTCCTAGGGTGCAAAAACGTAAAAACGTAAAAACCGGGAAACAACCCGAGCCATAAACGTAAAAGTTTTGCAATTTAAGGGCTACGGGTGTGAAATCAATTTTCCTACGTTCTATTTGACTAAAAATAATTTTAGAAAAAGACCGGGTATTTTTTTGACTTTTAAAATATTTATTATGAATTAAAAACTAATTAACACTAATTAAATGATTAAAAATATTAAACTATTTAGGAAAAATCTGAAAAATTCACAAAAACTACTTTAAGTATCAATGAATCTAATAAAATTGTGAAAACAGTTGGTTGTTATTGAAATAAGCCACCAAATAAGCTAAAATAGCTTAAAAGCAAAACTGCCTGAACTAGCCTTAAAGATTTAAATGTGCAACATTTTAATGAGACAAGTCCCAAGGGCAAACGGTAAGCATGGTGTGTGTGAGCTGGATGGCGTGGGTTCGAGTCCCAGCTATGCCAGTTTTTTGCAAAACATTTTTTTTTTTAATTTTTCTTTTGCAACTACTTTTTGAGATCAAATTAAGTGGATTTTGTAAAAACTTTTTGTGTGAAAAGTTTTAGAATAAGCAGTTATGACTGCTTATTCCAAACAGTGGGGAGAGAAAGCAAAACAAACACCCCTTTTGCAACTTGAGAACTCAATAAGTGGACACCCAAACACACATCATTTTTCAAATCAGTTAAAACAAAAAAAAATAGCAATTAAGTAGTTGCCCTAAGGTAGCAAATGCAACAAGAATAAGCAAATAAGCTAGGAACAATGGGAGAGCAGTTGGCATAGATTTGAACTAGGAAATCCTAAACTAGCAAATGGGAACTAAGCAATAAAGAGGTACAATTAAGCTAACCTAAAGCTAAGTTCACACTAATCCTATGCTATCCAAACTAATAAGCTAATGACAATCTAAATAAGCATGACAAGCACTGATAAGCAAAAAATGATGACCTGTTGGCTGCATAACTGCAGGCTGCAAACAGCCTACTGGAGCCTGTTTTGGAGCTTATTTTTAAGCTGAAAAGGGGATCTTCCAAGTAGGTACAAGCTGCAAAAATAAGGTTAGGCTAGTGGAGACAGAGAAAATATGATTGGGTATTAAATCCAGGACTCTGAACACCTTAAAAATAAGCTAGAACAGTGCCTGTTGCAACTGTTAATTCACCTGATGCAGAAAAATTTTTCACAACAAGCAACTTTTTAAGCTAGATCTTAATTATTCTAGAGGTAAAACCAAAGTTCCAAACTGAAGCTATATTAAAATGAGGTTATAAAGACTTGAGAAAAACAAATTTTAGACAATCCTGATCTCAAATTAACCCATAAACGACCTCAAGATCAGCAGCTTAGGCTGCTGATACAGTCTGCACAAAAAAACAGGACACTTTCTTTTTGTACTCAAATCTTTATATGAAACTTGCAACACAATTTCTGGACTTGGAAGAATAAATTTAACCTTAAAAATCTTTTGACTATAAAAGTCAAACGGGTAAAAACTCTTTTTTAACAAATAATAAGCTCAAACCAAACACCCTTTTTTTTTTTGAAACAAAGCTGAGAGACCACTTAACTACACTACTTTGAAAACTTAATAACTACTAAATGAGCACTGAATACTTATGGAAAAACAAAGTAGGAACAAAATTTAAATCATTTCATTAACTAAAGAAATTACAGGGAAGTTAAAACTAAAAGCTAATTTTTAAAAACTAAGATAAAAAGTGCCATTATACACTGGCTACAATCTTATTTATACTAAAACATATAAGTCTTCAATCTTCACTCCTTGTGTTTCTTCTGTGTGAGCAGTCAAGCCAAAGACCAAATTTGTGCTTTCTTCAAATGATCAGGTCCATCCATTAAGTAGGTACCAAAGAAACTTAATCTTAGCCATCCACTGGGTCTTTTGTGCTTGGATTGCCACAGTGGCAGATCTTGGGGAAGGGTAAAATAGATAAGAGGGTTTGGGAGTTGAGATTATTTGGGTAAAAGAGATGAAGGAGGTTTTGGGGTATGGTGAAGCTGGGTAAAAGGATGATATGGAGGTGGAGTGTTTGGGGAGAAGGAAAAGGGAATTAGGGTATATAGGGTTCTTGGGCGGGAAAATGGGGAAGGAGAAGAGGGGTAGGGTCTGTTATTACTTTGACCGGGTTTGGATGGGTTTGGACCGGGTTGGGGGGATTGGGTTTGGACTTGGATATTGGGCTTAAGTAGTAAATGGACTAAGGATTTAGACTTAGGATTAGAATTGAATCCATTTAGTATTTAAGGGACCAAAATTGTAATTCTGAAAATCCAGGGACCATTCATGTAATTCTGAAAAGTACTCCAAGGGCCTGTTTTGTCAATCTCCAATATTCAAGGGACCAAATCTATCATTTTTTTAAACTCGAAGGACTGAAATTGTAATTTTCCAAAAATTCTTATAAAGACCAAAAATGACAAATCAGAATTACTAAAGGACTAAAAGATATTATTTTTCCAATTTAAAATGTCCAAGGGTAAATTCTGCCAATCTTTGAAATTCCAGGGACTAAAATTGCCATTTTTAAAAGGGGGAATGAAACTGCCAATTATGCAAACTTTGTTCGTTTTTCATTTGTTTTCGATAATTTTGCATCTGAAACATTTAAAACACAATTTTGAGATATTTCCAGTATTTTGATGCATTTCGGAGTGTTTTTAGATGTTTTGCAGTTCAGATTTGACAAAAAATGATGAGTGAATAAGCACTCATCATACATAATAAAATATAAGCATACACAATGATACAAAAAAAAGTTAACTAAAATATTACAGTAGTACACCAAACTCAAAGACCAAATAACAAAAAAGGAAGAAAAAAATGTTGTATTAAAACTTAAATTACGAGAATCAGGGCATTAGCAATATTATAACTTAAATGATATCTATACTACTTAAAGCTTATCCCCCTTAATTTAATGTGCAAGGGGGGTTGTGCACAAAATTAAGTACGGTACAAACATGCTAAAGCTTCACAAAAGTTCTCAAATGAATGTCCATAATCATGTGCAACTCCAAAGAATAAAAACAATCTTGGAGTTACACGAATCATAAATCTATGTATACAAAGTTGGTTGATTTGCTTTTGTGATTAAGTACATTGATTATAATTACAATAACATTTAAAGTGTCTCTTGATATCTCTAAGATAGTTACATATAGTGCCTTTATAAATAGCAAATTTTTGGAAATATGCTTAAGTTACCCGCAGTGTTCCTTTTTCATGAGAACCAGATTATGGAATATTTCCTCATATACCTCATCCTAACAGGCGTGGTTAATTGCAATGTTAATTGCATGAGCTCTTCAGAGCACCTGTTTGCTCCTGTTTCTTAAATTCATATTATGTTTTGCTCCTGTTTCTTAAAGTCATATTATGTTTTTATATCTAATCTTCTTTGACATAGGACGGTGATCAACTGACTGGCCTACATTTATTTTGTCATCTTGAGGATCATGTAGCTGTTGCAATCGATTCTGTAAATAGGTTAGTATATCTTTCAGTTATGTGTATATAAGTTTTTATGCGCAAAAGAGGTACCATGCATCTTTTGAGTTAATATATGAGACACATCTGTATCGTATAGTTGCTGCTCTGTTTGATGACTATAATTGGTTAAGAGTCATAACATGTTGCTATCCAAGAAACATTACTCACATCAATAACTATCACACAGTAATCCATCTACTGTAGATAATTCAACCATTATCTGGATGTTTGCCATCATTCTCTACAAAATTGAGATTGTCTATTGTGTAAATGAAAGTCAAATATTGGTTTTGTAGGTTAAAATGTAAATGTGCTGTGAGCAAAGAAGAAACAAACTAATTGTAGCCTAAACCCCGGGTTTGTTCTACTATTGATTTGCGTTGTTTTTAATGTCTGCTATTGAATGATGTATATCTCATACCCTTTGTATTTTGTTTAAGTTATTTACTTTATTTGAAAAAAATGTGCTTATTTGCAGATAAATAACACAACTATGCATTTAACATAACAAAACTACCTTTTAGTGTAACCATTAATATAAGAAAACTAAAAGATTATAAACCCTCCATCCCTTTGCCTCCCATAAGTTACAACTTACAAGTAAGTCATACTAAACCATTATATAAAGAGTTGTGTGGGAATGTGAGTTGTCCATGGTTCGAGACATGGAACGGATGCTTACAATGGATAGATGAAGAAGACAAGTAAATAAATCACACCTATTTTGGTTTCAGTTAATTGTCGTTCATTTAAAGTATTTTTTGGTGTCATCTTTGTATAAGTTCATTTTATGTTCTCAGCAGGATGGTTCGTTATCCTCCATGCCAATATAAATCTGGAGATATCAACAGCATTGAGGATTCTTGGTAGCAATGGACTTCCGATGTATATCCCATCAAAAAAGATTTTCTTGGGGCTTCCAGCAGCGCCTGATGCAGCCGGAAGTGTTTCATTCCTGTTTCTGAACTCACTAAAAAGATTCCCCCTGTAATTAAGGGTTCTGCTAAGTATGGAGGTGATGCTTTGGTCCAAGTATTATGATGATCAATCTCGATATAGCTCTTCCATCAAGAGTCATGTTTAGTATTTACTATGTATTCTGAACTTTATGTGTATGTGACCTCTGTTTAGTATTTAATGAATAAAGCAACGGATATTATATGAATGGCCATTTAAGTCACTCTAAAAAGTTTACAACAGTTTCTACCATAATATACAAGACGACCAAAACTTACTTTGACTGTAGTGCATGCTAACCGTACCAAAAGCACTAGAGGAGATCATCAAGTTTTGACTGTAGTGCTAAGCATGTTAGACGTTATGTCAAATAGAGTACTAAACAAAATAATTGATGCAAGTAGGACGTTAACAATATCATGTAAGATGTTTGATATCTTATTGATTGTTTCTCATGATAGTCATGTACTCATATATAATGCGAGTTTTCTTTACACCAATTACAAGTTTTTGTATATAAGATTATGTCAAATACTAAATTGTACTATCCCATGCAGGTAAGATGTCAACATATATTATTGGAAGATGTGTAAGCACCTAATTTGTTATTTTCAAGTAATAACATGTGTTTTGACCAATATACGTTATGAGTTGTAATTTACAGAAAAACGAGTTGTGCCGTCTATAAATTACAGTGATGCGTTTGTTTCAGTCGAATTTTACTATGCTATCGGGCAAGTTAAATCTTAAATTATGAAGTGTTTCTAGCTTGCGTTCATAGTTTTAGTATTTTAGGATATATCATATAATTACTAATCGTTGTTTACAAGTACGTGAAAAAATAAAAAAAGGTATCTTTTTAGCTTATAGAGTAAATGATTACCATTTATTAAGTTGGTTAGTAAAAAAAGTTTAAAAACAATAAGTTATTGTTGTATGAACATTTAACACCATGTGTATCATAATGTTTGTCGAAAAATTTAATGAGAAAATGATTATTTTCGCTAACTTTGGACCATGAGCCTATTTAAAAATCTAATATGTATCTAAATACCATCATATACAACATTACGGATAAAAACATCACCCCTCAACCACTAGACCGTGCATCGCACGGGTTAAAGTCAATTTTATATAAGTATCAATGAGTGAATTCATTAAGATTGTTGTTTGCTCATGAATAATGTAGAAAATTAAATGTCATGTGGTACGTAATATTTAAACAAGAATGTTTGTTCTCTATCATCAATCTTGCATAACCATTAATACTATCTCTTAATAACTAAGTTATATATTTATCATCCCATCATAATAAATATGTCAAATTTGGAACTTGCATGACATTTAGTTTTTTTACAGACATGCAAAAATGATATATAATTTTTTCTTACATTTATGGGTATATATATGTAAAAACAAGTTCAGAATGTAATTATTGTCAGATTATTCAAGCTTATAAAGGTAATTACTTACAGTTTGCTGATTTAAATAAGTCTACAAATGGCGTTTGGAAAGTTGTCATGGAATCGTTATGGTAATGGCCGGCCGGGTTTGATTATAGAATGGGTGTATTCTCCACAGGGACATGGAGTTCATGTCATTAGACTCCTCATCGAAGCATCGAGTTCTTTTAGGCTTATTAAAGAGAGACAAATGCAAATTTTGAAGTCTTACAGCTTGAAATTTGGTAAAATATATTATGCTATTATAGTATTACCAATTTACCATTTGATAAATAATTGATGTTTTCTTATAAATTGCAATAAATGTTTAAATCAAAAGCATCCCGCCCGAATCCGAACCCTTTTGTAGATTGATCCATATGGTAATAGATGATCCTGAAATATTCATCAAATTCTCTAACAATTCAAAATTTGCCATTGAAGAGTACAAATAGTGACAACAATCAAAAAGTAACTTTGATAATGCATCATCTTCACATGCCTGTTGCACAAACCACAAACGCATACAATCATGCAATTTAGATGATCCTGAAATATTCATCAAATTCTCTAACAACTCAAAATTTGCCATTGAAGAGTACAAATAGTTATATAATTCCTAATAACAAAAGTCACAAATAAATAAGAAACAAAACACTTATGTAACTTACTCAAATTAAAATACTACATATGAAAAGACTATGTTAATAAAAACTTTTAATGGAAATAAAGTAATGTAAATACAAAAGTAATTATAACATTATTAGACATCTAAGTATAGATTCCACAAAAATAATATAAACTAAACTAATAATAACATTATTAGCCATCTAAATAATAAATAGAATGCAAATTCTCTAATAGGTATCTAAATACCATCATATACAACATTATGGATAAAAACATGACCCCTCAACCACTAGACCGGGCATCGCACGGGTTGAGGGAAGCCTCGTGAAATGTAATTGACATAAACAAAAAGATGTCAACTATTAATATGCATCAGCTGCAACATCTTTATCTGTAAGGGCCCGTTTGGTTTGCATTAATGGGAATGAGCCTATGACTTTCAAAGTCATAGTCGGTGTTTGTTTTGTTTTGTTTTGTGGGCCCGGTAATGAAATGGGTATATCATAGTCATAGATTCATTACACACCAATTTGGTGTCTATGAAATCCATTCCCGTGGACCCCTCTTTTTTCCACTACAAAATTAAAATATCTATACACTTTTTCATACCATATTTTATCAACCAAACATAAATAATCGTAATGATACACTTTTTCATACCCATTATCATTCCACCTCATTACAAATCCGATACCCATTGTCATTCCTGACAACAAACCAAACGAGGCCTAAAATCTTTAGTCAATGAAATAGAAGTGAAGGGATTACTGATATCACCAAAAGTAGCTTGAGCATCTTCGTGTGGTATAACTAACGCATCATCATCTGAGGCTATCGAGAAACCTTTTAAATTCATAAACTTTGTAAATATGTGATAAAAACATAAGACGTTAACATAGCTTTAATAACATTAGAATAAAATTTGCCTTATTATTAATAATAATAATCGTACTTTATACCATATATTTCAAAGATTAAAATATATATCTTATTAAATAAATCCTATAATACTGCTATTCTAAAGCACTTAAAGGAAGAAATAGATTCAACAACACACGACATAAACCACTTGTGGATATTTGGTGTATATGTATGTCGTTATGTAGTTCACCATATTGCTATCATCATTTGTGATATTATGTGATTTATCTTTTTCACTACGTATATAATCTTTTTTTTTTTATTTTTTATTTCTTATTTTTTTATTTTTTACATATACACCCTTTTTTAGATGAAGGAAAAAATAAACAATTTGGACATATATATATATATATATATATTCCAAAGATTCTTTAATAATTTGATAATAGTTTTGGTATATGAAGTTGTTGATGGATCAAATACAATTCGACTTGTTTTGATGCACTCAACACATTTTACCTATGGTAACTTAGCAAAATTAGAAAACAACTATTACCAGACCAATGATATCTGACTTGAGAGCATAACAACTTTAATAACTTGCACCCTTTATACCAAAAAGTGTAAAAAACTATGATAATTATAAAATATAAAGTAGGATAGATAAGTAGGATAAACTAAAGTGCTAAATTGATGGCTGATAGTGTAGGCAAAAGCAATGAGAGCTTTTCCCTTTTATTTATCTCATATCTCTATTTGTATTCATTTCTCGCACAAATTCATGTTTAGTCCTTCACCCACCTCCAAAACTCTCCATTTTCCTCTTCATCTCAGTTAGTTTCACTTGAAGCAAAAAAACACTCAAGCTAGCTAGGGGTCGAAATGCAATTTCATCCTTTGTCCCTTTTTATCTCATATGAGATCTAAAAAACTACCACCACCCAGTGAACCCTCAATCGTAAACGCCTGAACCCACCACCTCTTCTCTTTATATATGGTCTTGTTAGATCTATATGCGTCCAACTTTTTCGAGATAGAAGCGACAATGTCGATGGAGGAAAATGTCACAATTCTCATTTTCCGTCATTTTTCAAATTTTACTATTCATTCCCGGAGAAAAATTTATATTTCATTAACGTATATTTTTTTTTCTTATTAAATAAACGCTATCGTACGATCTTTTATTTTGAATAATTGATCCGACACTTCCCAAAACTTATCCTGATATATTTTTATACTCAATTTAAGACCATAAAAATTATATTATTAGTTTACCCGGTGTTTTAAATTTTTGTGTATATAAATTGTTATATATAAATAATTACGACGGTTTTCGTAAATTCTACACGACAATTATTATTTCACTCAATTCTTGCGAGAAATATATTTTTATAATTTTTATGACTTCAATATATTTTATTTTGATCCGTTAAAATTTATTTTTAGCTAACGCTGCCCTAAAAGCTCAAATATGTACACAAGTTACCAACTATCCTTAAATAACTACACCTTTATTTCTATACTTATACACTTAAGTTTTCAAAATACATCTAATCTTTTTTTTTATACATGTCGACACCCATAGGGGGTGACTCAACCAATTGAGTACAAATATCTTATCCTACACATAATACATATATTCTTTATATTAACTAACACACACACAAGCATAATATCAAGGTGTAAAAAAAGATCTACTCTCTCATTTCTCCCTCATTAGAACCGGCCATGGGTGATAACAAGGAAGGAGATCATAATTTTTTTTCAAGACAAGTAATTTCACAACTCTAGCTTACTCTTAAACAAGGTTTTGAAATAAAAACCTAGGGTATTAAGGATTAAACCTTTGTTCATTTAACCTCATCAAGTTACTAGTAAGCATTTCATGGTCTTTTTCATATTTCATATTCATATTATGTTCATTTTTATCATACTTGAGAAATATATGCAAGTCATATGGATAGCTATACCACTTTAAATGTTTTTAAGTGTTTTATATATATATATATATATATATATATATATATATATATATATATATATATATATATATATATATATATATATATATATATGTCATCCTATAATTACTCCTTGAAACATATCACTTTTGGTGATGTCTAGGAACCCATGACACCCTAAGAAGGTGTATGGTAGGTTTAGAATAGCTTCGGCGTTGGTTTGAAGTGGTTAGAATAAGTTTTACGCGAGAAAAACTCATTTCGACAACTATATTTAAGGGTCTGATCTTATTTTCGAATTCTGGAATTCTCGACAGTAGGTAAAAATTTTTGGGCTAGATATTTGGAAAATATACTTTAAAACGAAAACGTGGCCGCTTGAATGGGTTAAAACGGAGTTATAACGAAGAAGTTATGATATTTTCAAGTTTGACGACGAAAACTATAAAACTCAGAAAATTCAGCATGTTATTTTAACTTTTTACGAGTAAAAAATGAGTCTTAAGCGCTATAAAATGTGTTGACTTATCAAAAATATATTAGTATACTTTAATACGAAGCTAAGGACATATAAAACGTAGAAAACGGGCTTGTAACGATTAAATTACACGCGTTTAAATAAAGTTGCCGTAACTATATTATATAAGCAAAACTAATATATTTCTATTAGACCAACATTACGGCCGCGAATGACCATGTTGAGGGTCGTTTTTAACATTGATGTATTACTTTTTATAACATGATGTCTTCTAGTAAAAGTAAGTTTGCCTAGCATATTTTCCAAAATGTCCAACCGTTCGTCAAGCGGAGTTGTAACGAATAAAATACGGTCACTTAAACTTTGCCGAAAACCACTCTTAAACAATATTTTGGACACAAGTACCATACTTTACCTATGTTTTTCTCCATAATCGAGACTTCTACGATGAAAACTTAAATGCTAAAACTTTGAGATAATGATACAAGCTTTCCAAAACCGTTGAGTTTGTTTCCTAACACTCGATATTCACTATTTTACGACTAGCTTTTTGAGGCGGTTTAGTCACTCTCATGAATTGTCAAATGACATTATTTTATGACGAAAAGTTATAATTTCTTAATAAATCACTAAATGATTATCGTAGGATATCATTTCGACGTAAATACTTTTAAAGTATTTTATAATATGACGAGACGTTATAAACTTTATTTTCAAAAGTGTACAAGTGGTATGGATATCATATGAGTTTGCATGCACGACATTGTTTCATGACTTATATTAGATCATATCATTCATAATAGGTCGCGGTTAGAGAGTTGCGTCTCATTTCTGTGCATCCACTTTGTCATCATAACTATTGCAACAGGTGAGTTCGTAGCCCCACTTTTACTCGTTTAATTGTTTTATAAACTCTTCAGGGGAGATACATGCTCAACTTCATGCTTTTACTTTACACTTATATGAACTTAAACTATATTGTTTGAACTATCATGAACATGTTACCCTTTTGTTTCACTACTTATGCTAGTAAGTAGATTGTGCCCGAACTAAATTGATCACTATGTTATGAACGCTATTAGTTGAAACACTTTCCTTGATTTTGAACCCTTCGACATGTATATTTGAGCTCTTTTAAATTGATTCGGACCCTTTAACATATAAGTGAATACTTTGGACTTGAAATGAACCTTTTGACATATAGTTAAACTCTTTTAACTTGTACAAGAACCCTTTTGATATATTTTAAACTTGTTTGACGTGATTTTGAACGCTTCGACTATCTTGAACCTTTTGATATTATTCGAAGCTCTTTGACTGTTCTGAACTTTTGAACTCGACTTAAATCTTTGAACTTAATTACGAACTTTTGAATGGAACCCTTGAACTTAAATACAAACTTATGACTTGTTTGAACTTATTGAACCGGATGTGTTATGACCTTTGACCTAAAGTATCCCATGTTCGGAGCATCACTATAAAGCCTCCCCGGTCCGGAGCAGAATGTCTCCCTATGGGAACGTAGCATTTTCAATCTAAGTCTCCCTTGTTCGGAGCAACCTTAAGCCTCCCCGGTCCGAAGCAGAATGTCTCCCTATGGGAACGGAGCATTTTCAATCTAAGTCTCCCCTGTTCGGAGCAGTGCAAATTCTCCCATGTTCGGAGTGTTCTTAATTGTATATAATAGTTGTATGATGTACTGTTCGTACATTCGCATTGTTAGTCTCCTATTAGTAGGTAGTATGGATAGCGCTATTAGAGGTCGGCCAACCTCTCGTCCACTATGTTACGGGACGCATATTATTTATTCTAGGGGCTTTGCCTGGCATACATTATTATATACGTGGTGCAATATTGTGAATTATTATGGTAACTTATATTCGACTATTAGACTCACTATATTTTGTGCAATGGGTTGTGAACACACAGGTTGCAAGTTTTGTATGGGCGGAACTTGGAACTGAGTGGATTTACAATGCCTTTGCTTTGTGAACTATTATGATAATGTGCACTTTACTATTAGACATACATATTTTGGCAGTGGGTTGTAAACACACAGGTTGCAAGTTTTGTATGGGCGGAACTTGGAACTGAGTGGATTTACAATGCCTTTGCTTTGTGGACTATTCTAAATGACCAAAAACTTTGCCTTTGTTGCATGAACGCTCTTTAAAAGCTTTACTTGTTAACCAAACTCTATGAACTCACTCAACCATTGTGTTGACACTTTTAGCATGTTTTATCTCATGTATCTAAGGCATTCACTTCATGGCATGCATGTGGACTTATAATAGAGTCGCGGTGTCGACGCGTCTCACCTATATTTTATGCACTTAACCATCGTTTGATTGTAACAAACTTATTTTGGTACCTTGGAAATCTTTTGGGACCTATGTTTTGTAAACTCTAATTATTTTACTGAATCAAACGATATTTTCAAAACGACACTTTAGGTCGTTCGATATAACTGTAACTTTGATGCTATGACAGTCCTCCCCAAGGTATTCCATTCCGCTGTAAAACAGGTAATTTGGGGGTGTGACAGAAAAATATTACTTTACCAGATTCGTGGGTTACAACTTGTTTCCGGTTTTTTGTTGGTTAGTTGATGATGTGGGTTATTGATTTGGTTTAACCAACAACCAGATCACGTTGGTTGTGACGATGGTGTCGCTTAAATCTATTCATGTGATGATGGTGTGGCAAAATGCAGAAGTTGGAATAGGTTATATAGAACATTGTATGTTGATATTTATGGTAATTTTGCTATGAATATGGGATAGTTATTTGATAACATCACTTTTAAATGTACTCCAGATTTTTAGCCATATAAATATACGAAACTGTTACAAATCGTATGAATGTTTGGTGTTACAATTGACTGTTTGAATGCTAGCTTTGAATGTTGGCTGTTACAGATATTTCCACAATAGGCAAGTGAAAATGTATGAATTTTAAGCCTTTCTATTTATAGAAAAGTCTTAAATCCATTATAAGGTAGTAGAGATGGTTAATTTTGTTCGATTTTACCATATTACCCTCACTTAAGGTTATTATTACAAACATCAAAAAAGTTTTAAATCAATTAGTTAAAGGTAAAACTATCATTCTCTAAAAATTAAGAGTGATAAAGCTGTAATGATTATGCTTTTCTAACAATGTGTGTTTTTTGTCTATGGACAATTATTTTTGAAAGAGTATTTATTTTAGAATAAAGTTCAAAATACATCAATGTAGTTTAGTTTGGCACACAAACATCCCTCTTTAAGTAAAGTTAGCCACCATACATCTCTCCGTTAATAAATGTTAGGAATTGAAAATTCCATGTTAAAGTGTCGGTCACCCCAATTATAATATAGTATAAGTTAGCTCGTAGACATTACGTTATTTACTAGTTATTTAGTTAGTTATTTAGTTTAGTGCAACACCGTGGAGGAAGGACGGGTCTTTACCCACTGTATGCCTGATCCACAGTCCGAAGGAGGACGTTTATTATGTAACTATAAATGCCCTCTACCTCCCAAGGTAGAGGGTTGGACCTTTCACTTAATCTAACCTTTCTTTCTTTGTTACTTTCTCTCTCTAGAAAGGCTCCCATCTTCCACTTTCTCTCTCTAGAACCTTAAACTAATTCGACCCATATATTGTTATGTGATGTGTTTGTGAAATCCAATATGTTACAAATGGTATCAGAGCCATGGTTTGATCATCTCTCTTATATATCCTTGGATTTCTAGTGGTTTTATATGGTTTTTGGGTTTGAAAAAGTTTAGTGGTTTTTGCATCATTTGGATCATTTCTTGTGTTAAAGTTTGGATTTTGATTGTACTTTTGTGTTTAGAATCATTGTAAGTGCTTGGGTTTTGATTTGGAAAGCTTGAATCACTGTGGTTGGGCTTGTTTTGGATTGAAAAGTGTGTTTTTGATGTTTTTCTTGCTAGCGACTTGGTTCTCGTAGTGTTTTTCATCGTAGCGACTTGCTTCAGTAAAAGTTAGCGAGTTACAGTGTTTGTTGTTAGCGACTTGAGCCTAGCGACTTGTCTATTGAGACAAGCCGACAAATAGTACAAGTTAAGTGGATTCTCCACTACGGCTAGCGACTTGGTGAGGTTAGCGACTTGCTTCAGAAATTGTTAGCGAGTTGTAGTGTAAATTGTTAGCGACTTGATACTAGTGACTTGGATCTTAGCGAGTTATTCTTTAGCAACTTAACTGTGTCTAGCGACTTGTTGTCATAATACTTAGCCACTTGGTGCTTAGCAACTTGGTTCAAGGATTCTTAGCGACTTGGTGACTTAGCGACTTGTTCTCAAGGTTTATAGCGACTTGTCTCTAGCGACTTGTTGACTTTTCCCGACAAAACTTCAAACGGCTATAACTTTTGATCCGTAACTCCGTTTTCAGCGTTCTACCCATCAAAACGACCGTGAGAATGAGGAGAATGGCACGCCGAATGAACTAACTAAAGTTCAATCGGGGCAACCTTCGAGGCCTTAATTCGCTCCGAACAGAAGTTATTGAGGTTTTTATGCTTTTTGACCTAAATTTCTCCGAAAAATCATGCATAAACCAATCCAAATCTCAACCAAACAACATCTCTGCTAATCCTTCAAACAACCATAAGACCTAACACACAATTTTCTATCATTGTGTCGATCCATCAGTTATCTTAACACGTTCTATTGGTCTCTATATCACGGTTTCTTCTTGATTTTGTAAAATCCCGCGAAAGAATCTATTTCTCGGTTTAAATCATAGACTTGTAAAATCCCGTGTATACTACAACATCATGTCTTACACTACTGACCCAGTAATTTCAGAAGTACTTAAATTGTATGATGCTGTGGACAACAATGATAATGTATGTTACACTGAACGATTAAAGATGATTGAATCAATCAATGATGATGTGAGTTCTTCATGCTCTGAGTCCAATGAGAAAGATTTGCACCTGTTCAGGCTACAAAATGCCATGCAAAAGGAAAGTAGAATTGAACCTTATCAACAACTTCACTCACACCTCATGTTACTCACACCGATAAGAATGGAACGAACATGCATTGCCATTTTCCGTCAAGACTTATCCACATTAACGGGAACATTACTATTGAACTTAGAACAATTAGAACAACAACTTGATAAAGAAAAGGTTCAAAAAGATAGTTCCAGTGCTGCACTTCAAGTGATCCACAACCAATTTCAGTCATTCATAAGTGGGGAATTTACATCAGATTATGATCAAGACCTGACTGAAATGTCTTTCAAGAGACACACTGGAATGGAAATTAGCGTGTTCATTGAGACATTCATCCAACTCATGGATAATATGGAGAAGTACATTGAGGAAGTTACACATAAAGATGAAAAAGTGGATGAGTGTCAGGTGCAGTTGAGAGATAGTTGTGATGAGTCGGGTAATATATCAGTTGAAAGGTCGGGTGTTGCTGAATGCAGAATATCAGAGACAGCTAAGAATGATGTAACCAGCTACTCAGTAATTCCGGTCATACAAGAAGTGGATGCGGTGATCAGAAAGGTGAATGAATGTCGGGTACAATCAATAGATTGTAGTGTTGAGGTCGGTAAGGCATCGGATGATAGATCAGTTGACACTGAATACAGAGGCTCAGAGGTGATTAAGTTTGAAACAGCCAGTTGTTCAGTGGCTCTTGTTACACATGATGTGGATGCAAATATCAGACCGACAAATGAGCAGGTGTCATGTGATGAGGTACCATTAACTGTTCAACATAGTACATTTGCTAATGTACCTAAACAAACTGATCTTAATACTGAACATGATTCTGATAAATGTTCCTTGGTTGAGGCTGAGACTAATAAATTCAAAACAAATGATATGGTTGATAAAAAGGCTTTTGATGAACTTTCAATCAAATTATCAAAACTTGAAAAACATTGCATTTCTCTTGAAATTGCAATACAAAGAAAGGAGGAAAGTTTTCAAACTAAGAAACCATGTAAAAATCCGGAATTTCCTGAATTTTGTGAATTTTTTGAAATAAACGATTTAAAAGCTCAGCTTCAAGCCAACAACTCGACTATCAACAATTTGAAAAAACATATTTCTGATATGCATGTGAAAAGTAATTTGGTTACAAGTAATTCTGATGTTAATGTTATTGATGATATTCAAATGAGAAATGATGAATTAGCGGTTTGTGTGGCCAAATTACTAAAGGAAAATGAGTCTTTGAGAAAGCATCACATAGAACTAAGTGACTCTGTCAAAGAAGCTAGAACTAAGTCAATGGAACAATCAAACTCTTTGATAGCAAAAATTGATGAACTCAAAGCTCAACTTCAGGAAAAGAGTTTCGCTATTGTTGCCTTAAAAAATGAGCTTAGGAAAACTGTAGGGAAAAGTGTGAACACTAAGTTTACAAAACCATCAACCTTGGGGAAACCAATTTCTCATCCTATTAGAAACCGGTCCGTTGTTAGGCAGCCTACTGCGTTTATATCCGAAAGACCAAAATTTTCAAAAACACGGTTTGCCTCCCAAGTTGATGCGATAAAAGTTTTGTCAAACCAGTCACTTCACCTGAGTTACCTAAGAATAAGGCTTCTAGTTCAGTTAACCCTCAACAAGTAGCCACTTCTACTCCCAGCACCACTAGGAATAGTTCGAAAACAGTGTCAAAATCAAGCATTAAAACCCAAAATTCATATGATATGAATGACTTGTGGAAGAACTATTATCTAGAAAAAGCTAGGAAAAAGGCACAGATTCGAAAAGACGGAATTTTAGGTGCAAGACCTAGGGTGAGGAATTCTACGAGATTTCAAGGCACTGCTAGTAGTTGTAAACCACTACCTAGGAACACTCAAAAGACTAGGGATTGGCGTGCATCTAAGAGTAGTTATGTGCATAAGAATGCTAAGCATGTAGAAAACAAAACTAGAAATTCTGAGTATTTTCCACATAAGAAACATTTTCCTAATTCACATGCAAAGGTACAATCCACTAAGACTACCTACATGGCTAAGGTTCAACATGTTATGATGCAAAACAAACCTAAAACTTCATCTAGATGGATCCAAACTGCTAAATCTTTGGAGTCTAGGAATAACGACAAGTCTTCCAATTTGCATAAGAATATCAACAATCGTAGACCTTGCCATAAGTGGATGCCATCTGGTAGAATGTTTAAGGATGCTGGACTTAGGTACACTCAAAGAGACTAGGGATTGGCGTGCATCTAAGAGTAGTTATGTGCATAAGAATGCTAAGCATGTAGAAAACAAAACTAGAAATTCTGAGTATTTTCCACATAAGAAACATTTTCCTAATTCACATGCCAAGGTACAATCCACTAAGACTACCTACATGGCTAAGGTTCAACATGTTATGATGCAAAACAAACCTAAAACTTCATCTAGATGGATCCAAACTGCTAAATCTTTGGAGTCTAGGAATAACGATAAGTCTTCCAATTTGCATAAGAATATCAACAATCGTAGACCTTGCCATAAGTGGATGCCATCTGGTAGAATGTTTAAGGATGTTGGACTTAGGTGGATACCTACCGGAAAGCTGTTTACCGATGACAAAATCAAGGTTGCCTGTGAAACCCCAAAGGGTTTGGATACTAATGTCACTAACCAAAATATATGCAATCAAGTTTGTAATATTAGTGCAGGTAGTCCTTACTCTGTTGTAGATACTTCAATCCTTCACTACATGGTCTGGCTTAAAGTATGGATTACAAATGGATTGATATCTCATAACTCACGGGTTCAAGTAACTCAATCTTGATATTCTTTTGGCTATGACGTCTGTTCACATCAGTTCAGGCCTCGTACTTCACCATTATGGCATCTGCAGATAACACTTCAGGCCCCGTTCTTGAAAGAAAAGAAAGGTGTACGCTTCAGTGCGCTTTATCTTCAAAAGAAGAGAAATCTTCATGTGCATGACCATTCTCATCGACATTTTTCATCAACAAGCTTCATGTTTTTCCACGATCTTTCACCCCTCAAGTGGATCTACATTCATTGGGGTATATTCTTATTCCCTTGTTCAAATCAAAAATGGCAACTTCGGATGCAATTTTTGAGGGGGAGAAGAGTGCATATACTACATTTTGATGGATGCTTGAATTATGGTCATATGACTCTCCTTCAACGCCTAATGCTTCACTTTTAAGGATAACTGGGATTCATTGTTTCAAGATATGTTTGATGAGTATTTCCAACCGCTAGCGAATGTTGATCATCTAAGAAGTACAACTCAGACTACTCAAGAAGCCCAATCTCTAATTATTCCTTAAGGCGTTGATAATGACTATCATAATATTGCAGTTTCACTCATGAATAATGATCCGCTCTTTGGTATTCCTTTGCCAGATCTTCACGGATTATTGTTTCTCTCAACATGCACGCTAAAAATCAACCACATGAACTTCAAGAAAAATGACTATCTCATCTACTCGAAGACATTATTGGTGAATCTTCCAGATCAGTTTGTACATGTATACCTTAGGAAGAATGCATTGATGTTGAGGAATCATTTGTTCCGGTTCATTCAGTGGGTCAATGTACATCCGGTTGTATATTTATTCACGTGTTGGACATTTGACACAAGTTGATTACTTCGGAGTTAATCATATATCACTTATTTGAGATTGAAGTTGACTTTCACAAAGGCGTGTTCTTATTTGATAACTTGCTCGGGCTTAAGAATTTGAGTTGAAGACTTGGTTTATCTAGTTACCAGCAGTCGGGGTGGTTGGTTGAAGACCTGGTTAACTATCACTATTAGGAGTTACGTTGTTTTACTCAGTGTCACATGCAGATGACGATGTGGATAATCTCAAGAGGTGTTATTGTCTTATAATTTTTTTGAGTAGTGAGTACTTAGAGATTTGCTTGAAGCATAGATTCTCAACACCGTTCTTCCATCATTAAGTGCAAGCTTAAGATACAAATGCGGGGAATTCGACTTCAGTTTCAAGTTTGGTATATCTAGTTTTTTTCAACAGTGGTCACTTCAAATTGTCTACATATGGGTTGATAAAGATAGTCAGAGAGAGTTTCTGTAGCAGTTGATTCTCACAGGATTCATTTGGGCTTTTTGAGTTCTTCTCACAAGATTTCATGTTTATGGGTATATTATGTTTTGCTGATTCTGAGGTATCAAAACCAGCAAGGGGGAAGGAGACATATATCTAAAAGCACAACGAGTACACATGATGAACTTAACACTTCTACCTGATTGAAGTTATCCCGGAAAGACAATGGTCATAACCGTAGAGAAACTCAGTGTTTAACTCGTAGCCTTTGGTGTATTATTCCAACTATTTGGGGGAAGGATATATTATTCCAACTATTTGGGGGAAGGATGTATTATTCCAACTATTTGGGGGAAATGGTCTCTGGAGACTTTTGGTATGTGTTACTTCAGCGTTCAGTTGGAAGAAATATGAGAAGAATATTTGGTACGTGAGATGATATTGCTTATCGACATCTTCTATATTATTTATGATAAAGTGCTTCCGGTTAGTGCTTCATGTACACATGTAATGATGATTCCGATGAAATCGCAACCATCAGGGGAGAGATATATGTACATCAGGGTCGCAAAACATATTCACATGATCGAGCTTAATCAGTTATTCCGGAGTTGACATCCGCAGAGAAGATCAGTGATTCAACCAGTTACTGTGATGTCGTTGTCTCTACTCTGGTTGGGTACTTGTGTACATTATGGGCTGTATGGAAGTTATCTGGAATGCACTAGGTAAAATGAAGATGTTGATGTATTGTTCCCCTGAATTGACAACTGGCCAATCTTGAAGAGTAATGTGTACATCGGGGACGCACAACAGGTTCATGTGATCGGACTTCATCAGTCATTCCGGATATGATAACCACTGAGACGATCACTGTTTCAACTTGTTACTTTGGTGTTCTCGTGTTCTTCGGGGTGCAGAGCTTCATTCAATGAGACTGCTTTCATTCATTTCTACTTCTTGGGGAAATGGTCTTTACTCTTAGTTTGTCGGTTTGAGGGGAAGCTATCAAAGATTCACTCTTTGAAGGATCAAGTTCTTGCGATGATTTAAGAGCCTCGAATGCTTTGGTGGTGAAAGTTTAAGAGATGACGACTTCTATCTTCTACAAAGTGCTGAACGATTTCCTTATCTCGGTACTCGTATCATCATCTTCTTAAACTATTTCTCTATCGTTGTAAATATTTTTCAAAAAGCAAAATACAAAAATATAAAACCAACAAAAACAAAATAGAAAAATATAAAATCAACAAAAGCCCATAAAAATCAGAAAATTGAAAAATACAAAAAATATGTTTTCCCAAGACATGTCTTCTGGTATCGATAACATCTACGGTCTTAGAAATGTCATTCAATAATGGCACGGGACTTTAGATGAAGTTCGAGCAGGAGGTGTAAATATTTCTTTCTAAACATGTCTCAAAATAATGGCTTGCAGTTAATTCAGACTGTGACCCGCGCTTAAACAATGGTTTGCTATTATTTCAGATAGCAACCCGCTCTTTAAAGAAAGGAAAGTGCTGCGCTAAACCAATTTTCAAAATATTTCGTGCATTTATCCTAAAACAAAATGAGGAAAGTATGTCGAAGGACTGCTATTCCTACACAAATGTTTTTCCGTCTAAAATTCTTCAGAAAAATATTTGGTGTATTCAAAAAAAAATTGGTGGTAAATGAGTTGCTTAAAAATCTATCAGATTCAGTGTTTTCGTAAAAATTGAAAACTCAATCAATGACTTCAGCGTTTTTAAACTTTTCATAAAATGAGTCATTGATGGAGGGGGAGAATGTCTTTCAAATTTACATCATCTAACGAGATTTCTTAATTATCCTATATGCTTAATTATAAATCATGTTAACCTATGTTGAAGGACTAGGTGCCTAGGATATGATTGTCATGATTAGAGTTTGATGAACACATTATTCCCATGCCTTTACATGATCTGATTGATATGTTGAATTGACTGTTATTAGTCGATTGTTGTTTGGGTGATGTCGACCACGATATATCTGTATGTGTGTTCACTAACGTATGCAGGTATATTGGTATATAAGAATGTTCCCGATCCGGATCTCACAATTGAAGATGATTGGATGCCGAAAGGAAAGGGTAACTATATCTTGGGTTGACAAATGAAGAAACGGAGCTTAATTGGACTTCTATGGAGAGTTGGCATGGAAAAATGCAACGTAAGAGGTCTCACTGCATCAGCAGATGGTTTTCTTCAACAACAAATGAAGAAACGGAGCTTAATTTGACCTCAGTTGGCATTAAAATGCAACGTAAGAAGTCTCACTGCATCAGCAGACAGTTTTTCTTCCAAGCCCTACAACAACAACATAAGCTTCTCAACCACCTAACGTATCTTTGTGCAGGAAATTTGATACCATTTTTTAAACAATTTTCAAATAATATTGTTTTGAAAAATGCAAAATATTGGTTTTGAAAATAAACTGGACTAAATTTTGAAAATCACCGAACTTTATTTTTATCAAAACCTAAGTCACTCAATCAACGACTACGGTCATCGATTGAGGGGAGAGTGATTTAAAATAAATTATTTTCAAACAATATTGCTTCATAAAAGTCCGGATTGTACAAAATAAGTGGTGATCTAAAGATTTAATGTAATGTCATGGTATGATTTTTTCTTTAGAATCAAGATCTTACAAAATGAAATTTTTTCTGTTCTTGTTTGATTGTGAAATTGTTTTATTTTACTTAAAGATCTCTTAAAAACTATCATACCTGACACTAACAATCTTTAATGTCTTAAATTGATCCTTATCAGTCATTTTTCAAAATTAAATGTTGCCACGTCTTTCCCCAAACTTTTCTAAATGATTTAAATCAGATGGGATCACAAATCTCAAATGGTTTGATATTTTTGATCGGGGGAGAGATCGTGAGTTAAATCTCAAATCTGTTTAAATGGAATTGGTTTTAGTCCTTTAAAGGCACTCCTGTCTCCATGTGCGATATGTACAATGCACATGTTGAGGAGGAGGATTTATCCAAAAAAACAAGATGAGTTTTTAAACCTGGCCACATTTTCTCCCATGTTTTCTAAACCGTATTAAATCACTTGGGATCCAAAATCTCAAAGGGTTTGATATTTTTGATCGGGGGATAATTTGTGATTTAATATGAAATTTGATAAAAGATGATCGTTTTGATTCAAAGTGCAAAGTTCTCTCTAATATGTGCCAAACTCTTTCGTGTATCGATGCACATATTGAGGGGGAGCGAATGGTTTCTATTGGCAATCGTGAAAAGTACTTCAAAAGAACTCTTTCGTCTATGTGATAAAATGATTTCAAATATCCTATGCACTTATTGAGGGGGAGAATTTACCAAAGAAAATCAAATGGCTTTTTCTATGAAAATTGTGATCAAAGAAAATATTTCAAAGTCCTCTTGCCTCCATGTGCTAAACAATTTCTAAATCATATGCACATGTTGAGGGGGAGGTTTTCTAAATGATCAAAACTATTAAGGTACAAAATGCTTTGATCTCGTATCACAAGTACCTTGATTGTTTTTCCAAATGATTTTTCAATTGGTTTCAAGGAAGAAATGAACTGTACCAAAAGACCGACCATTTTACTTTATGTATGGAGTTATAAGGATGGTTAGGTTAGGTATTTGTTCCCACGATCCAGCCAGAACCGGAGGGATCTACCCAGGGACAATCCACTAGATAGTGTAGAGTCCTTAGGAATGATGAAAAAAAAGGAGAAAATGAGAAATGGGAAGAGTGCGGACTGAGATAGAGCTAGAACTGGAATAAACCCAACAAGGTTCTAGTTATGAAGTCTCAGTAAGCACTGAAGGGGTTGAAGAATGAAAAAGAATTGAATGTGAAAAAGGGTGAAAATAAATAGCCCTCCAATAATTCAACCTTAGGGCAGTAACCGGGTTCAATACATATGCTACTGGTGGTTACTAAGGTAACACTGGTATTGAAGACAAGACATCATGGACCCAGTGATGCACTGCACTAAACTTCCCAAGCTACTCAAGTTCCTTTTAAAAGGGCTTGTTTCATTCTCACGGGGAACCGACATAATCTATCGACTTTCTCTTAGAGATTGTTGATATTGAAGAAGGAGACCCTCTCCCCAGTATCCGGCATAGGAAACCAAATGTGCACAATTGAGTCTAGAGCCAAGAGATCATCCACAATATCTCATTAGGACACTAAATTAATGAAGACTTGCTGTTTCACACAATGTGGAAAGTAAGATTATATATTAAGAGTCCTACGCATTATCCTTGTGGTATTGCCAGAACATCTGAGTGGTATGTAAAAGTATTCACGATGAAGATGGAAATCCTTCTAGATCCAACATCAAACAAGCTCTTGGTGGGTGACATGTGAGATCTTTTCTAAAGATCAAACTTGTGACAACTGGATAGAAACGATGGGGCGATTCACTCGTGAATCAACCTTGGTCCAGGAAATAAATTGACGAATACTTTTGGAAAAACCGTTCGATGTGCAAATATTCTTTTCACTAGCACATCGAATGTGTACTCTTCTCAAATACAAAAAGTATTTCTGATCGAAAATTGATCTTTCTTATAAAACCTTCGTTGTATTTCAAAACTCTTTCTTCCAAGCAATACGCGATTGTTTTCAAATCAATTTTTCTTCAATCAGTGAATCTCAATTCGCTGGTTCACTCACTCCGTGTTGTCTTCTTTGAGACGTTCCGGTTTGAGAACAGCTAGAACAGCTGCGAAACCCTGTCAAGGAGATTCTTCAGAATCCTACCTGATCACAGGCAGTATTTGTACTGATCAATGGGGAACCGTGGGCCGTGTACCTCAATTCAACAAAAGTGATCAAAGACACTTTCGTGTGTTTTATTGCTAACTGTTGTTTGCAGGTACAATTGGACGGTTGCAGCTAATCAGAATTGAGAAGTCAATCCAAAGCCGCATGCTCACAGCATCCACACTTAATTGAAGAAATCATGACTGGTGCATATCTATATAACCTTGCTCTGATATTTTTATACTATGCTTCTGCTACGCTGCTGCAAATATCATGAACCAGTAAAGCTTCCGCTACTCTGATGGAAAGATGTCATGATCCAAAAAGTGTGAGCATGTCGGTCCATAAGTCACAACGTCACATGATGGCAACACAACAAAGGGTGATCCAGAGATTTACTGTGGCTGATGTTCTCAATGAAAGCTCGAAGATCATCAAAGATGTAGATCAGTTAAAGGCCTCCACTAAAAGTACAAATCAATGCGGACTTTGAAGAATCGCTACTAAAGCACAAAGATTGCGGAATTGAAGAATTGAAGTCTACGAGCTCATGAACAAAGTCAAGAATAGAATGCTAGGATACAAAATGTATTTCGTGGGGTGACCTCCCTTAGGGGGAGATTGTTAGGAATTGGAAATTCCATGTTAAAGTGTCGGTCACCCCAATTATAATCTAGCATAAGTTAGCTCGTAGACATTACGTTATTTACTAGTTATTTAGTTAGTTATTTAGTTTAGTGCAACACCGTGGAGGAAGGACGGGTCTTTACCCACTGTATGCCTGATCCACAGTCCGAAAGAGGACGTTTATTATGTAACTATACATACCCTCTACCTCCCAAGGTAGAGGGTTGGACCTTTCATTTAATCTAACATTTCTTTCTTTGTTACTTTCTCTCTCTAGAAAGGCTCCCATATTCCACTTTCTCTCTCTAGAACCTTAAACTAATTCGACCCATATATTGTTATGTGATGTGTTTGTGAAATCCAATATGTTACAATAAACTCAGTCAATGAAGACTAACGGTGCAAATAATTTCTCCTTTGTCTCCTAATAAAGGAGAAAATATTTGCATCGTTAGTCCTCAGGACTAACGGTGCAAATTCTTTTTGAAAATAAATTAAAAGGGGGCATTGTAGGATCAAACTTACCCAAACATCAACGTCCTAACCACTGGACTAAGCGTTCAGTGGTGTGATTATTTCAAGTTAAATTTTATTTAACCTTTTTCTAGTTGAATTTATAATATATTAACCGATTTATACATTTTCATCCGATTTTTTATGTTTTTGTTCATTTTTATACGTTTTCATCCGTCTTTATACATTTTCATACGTTTTTATCCGTTTTCATGCGTTTTTATTCGTTTTCATATGTTTTTATATGGTTTCGTCGGTTTGTACATTTTTGTACGTTTATATACGCTTTTTAAACGTTTTAGTACCTTTTATACGTTTTGTACGTTTTTATCTGTTTTTTTTATGTTCTTATACGGTTTTGTACGTTTTATACGTTTTATACGTTTTTTAGGTTTTCGTCCGTTTTATACGTTTTTTATACGCATTTGTACGTTTTCGTCCATTTTTATACGTCTTTATACATATAAAAATGTGTAAAGGCTTACAAAAACGAATAAAACCATACAAAATGTATAAAACGTACAAAAACAGATAAAACAGAAGAAAAACAGATGAAGACGTATAAAAACAGATGAAAGCGTATAAAAACGGATGAAAATGTATAAAATTTGAGGAAAACGTGTAAAAACGGATGAAAACATATAAAAACGGACGTAAATGTATAAAAACGGACGAAAACGTATTTAAAACGGATTTAAACGTACGAAAAGGAATGAAAACGTATAAAAATGTACAAATACATATAAAAACGGACGAAAACGTATAAAAACAGACGAAAACGTATAAAAACGGATGAAAATGTTTACAAACGGTCGAAAACGTATAAATCGGTTAATATACTACAAATTCGAAAAAAAAGTTAAACAAAATTTAGTTTGGTTTAATTACACCACTAGACGGTTAGTTCAGGAGTTGGGGCATTGATTTTTTGGTGAACGGACCCGAGTTTGAACCTACGCTGCCCCTTTTTAATTTATTTCCAAACTATAAATTTGCACCGTTAGTCCTTAGGACTAACGATGCAAATATTTTCTCTTTTGTTATGAGATAACGGAGAAATTACTTTCACCGATAGTCCTTTTAGAAACGTAGAAGGGGGGGGGGGGGGGTTAATACTTTTCTATTTAAAATCTAGAAATTTTTCATAACAAATTCCCGAATAAGTATGGCTAAATATGAATAGTGGTTATGACAGTTATAACAACTTTATATATCGTAGATTATGTTACAAACATAATTACAAATGTGTTTACCAAGCCATGAAACACATATTATCAATACAGTATAAACAACCAATCACACCAAACAAATAAAAGAAATTAGAGCAAGTTTTGTTCAATTCTAGGGACGGTCCAAGATATGTATGGACGGTCCCGTATATGTGGGACCGTGTATTAGTTTACAGGACCACCACCGGTGGCGTTTTTGAGACACGTGATGAAATTTTCTTATATTTTGCACGTTCTAAGTTAGCTAGTTAATATGAAGATATAGCTATAAATCCAATCATTACAACTGCCATAATAATACTACTTGTAACCACCCGCATTTTCAGGTTACTTTTCATTTTCGAGAATTTACTATTTACTTTTACTATTCATCTCGTAAAATTTTTAATCCACATTCTCGTAAGATAAATTATTTTAGTAATAACCTGAGAGTTCGACCATCGTTAGATCATTTTCGCAAAAGTTATTAAGTAAACATTGTTTTAAAGTTTCGTTTTGGACGGTCCACCGTTTAAACATCACGCGCTTAACGAAAATCAACCCTGACAATTTTCCTCGCATCAGATAAATTTTTAGATCATTCATGATTAATTTGAGAATTTTTAAGAATTATTATTTTTAATATTACCAAATAAGCCCAGCGCAGAACAAAACTAAACTTACGTTTTAAACAATTCTACTTACATCCAGACTTAACGATTCCTGCACTGTGTTTCTAATATGTTTTTGACACTTTTACATTTTTTGGAAAAGTCAAACATATTTCCCTCCTCCTTTGACCATAAAGGAATTAACCTTGTACGTTCTACATTTTTGCTTAAATCACGTAACTTTTAAATTTCACGAATAACTGTAAAGTTATCCCGCGTATGACAAAAACACATTTTAACATCTCATATCACTTTTAGACTAATTTTAGTCTACTCTAAATAAATTCACGGTCGTTTCCCTGAAATTTCGTTCTTTTCTGATAAACTGCGAATTACGCGTTTTTGACCCATATTTCCAGCTTTAACCAGCGTTTTTGCACCCAATGAGACTTATCACCCATTTTATATTTTTAGATGGAGTATAATGATGAGTTTCATCATTCCTACAAGTTTCGTATTTTTACGATACCCAGTTTTACGTTTTATGGCTTAACGCCTTACGATTAGCGATTAACGGAACCAAAACTCACTCCGTAACCAAGATAATACCAAAACTAACCACCTAAGTCATCTTATCTTGTTTAGGCCGACCTAAGGGGGGGGGGGAGTCATCATTTTGGTGGCATCATCCTAACCATGGTACATTTAGATCTTTACAAGTGTCATAACTTAACCATGGTTAATATTTAACCCAATATATGGTTAACCAAACTTGCCCTCCTATAAATAGGAAGTAAAATACATCCTAAAGACCTCCACAATCTGTTCTTGGTCGTTCATATCATAAATCCTTCACATCTTCCATCATTTGATCTATAAACTCCAAGTTTATGCAAGGAAGTTACAAATATCAAGCTACTTCATCAAATCTCTAGCAAGTTTAAGTGATCTTCTTGAGTTTAAATCCACTCAAGTCACTTAGTACTTCATCACCAACTCTTCAAGTTTGCAAGGGTGCCAAGGTGTGGAAAGCTAGCTCAATCCAAAGTCTTAAACGATCAATCAAAGTCCGATCCTTACTAGTTACTCCTTTCTTATTGAAAGCCAAAAGTTGTAAGCAACTTATCACCACCATCATTTCATCTTTATTATTCATAATCTTAACTACTTCATGCTATATATATAGTTACTATGTTGGATCATGATGTACAAAAATCTTTAAAACAAGTTATAAGAACCTATATGTTAAACTTGGGTTAGTAAGTGTATAAATGATAAACTTTTGTATAAAGTTTCCACAAAATCGACCACATATAGATCTGATACTTTTCATATTCTTGTAGATAATATTAAAACAAAAACATAGCAATTTGAATCACCCGAAACGGACAAACGAGTCAAAAGTTATAGGCAAAAGAAGTTAGCGAAACATAAACGCCAAAACTGCCATTTTGTAACTGTTTTGGTTCTGCCATTTTAAAAGTAGTACTTCTGGTCCGATTCATCAAAAAGTTAAAACACGAAAGTTGTCCGGAACGACGTTTTCCTTCAGTAGTATAGAAGCTCGGACCTTGAAAACGCATAAACAGGCCATTAATTTTCATAAACAGAAACTGCCCTATATTTAGTCTCATAACTATACTTTTGTCACAACTAAAAACAAACCAAGAGGCCTAATGGCCATAAGCCAAGACCACGGCTACGGCTAATGTCAAAGCTAAGTCTCAAGACCATGGTAGTCAAGACCAAAGTCACGGCAAGGCCATGGCTAAAGCCTTAAGGCTTGTTTACCCAAGACCGTTAACTAAGGTGATCATATTTATGAAAACGACGAGAACTTGTAAAAACTAGATACTTATTAAAAACATGATAAACTTTATGTTATAAATCTTCACTCAAAACATATGTTGTATCTACTAAGTGCTACAAAAGTAGGGAGCTTCATGTGAGGGGTTTCATTTGAGTAAAACGTATCGACATTTACTGCGTGACCTCTGAATTATGATGGCCCGAACGGTAGTACGATATCTATAAACTAAACATGTTTTCACAACTAGACCATTTCTATAAATGACATACACAAATACCATGTACTACATCATGATCAACATAGAGACGTATATAGGATGGTTTATGTTTTCCTAAACATTATTCCAAACCTAAGTCGCAACATTCTATTTTAGGTTGCTCGTAGAAGTTCTCACGGCATATCCATCATTCTCATTTTACATTTGATATCATTTACTCTACGGTGATTTCATAGCCCCATTTTTTATTACTTAATTGTTTTACAAACCCTTGGGGGAGATACATGCTTTATTTTAAACCAAACACATTGCTTTCAAACTATATACTTATCTGATTATTTTACTTGCACTAAGTTACCGCATTTTCCAATCTTAAGTCCCTAAATCATGAATCATTAATCACGAGTGAAGTGAGCGCGAATATTGTGGATAGATCTATCGGAATTGACAAATCCCGTTTGTTTGACCAGGATCCGGTAAACAAACGCACTATATTTGAGTACATCAGGTAAAACGGCAAATTTTACCTACTTGGGGCATCGGTTACTATTATATGACAGCAAGTTAACGCCTTGATTGCATGATACTTAGTGAATAATAACTGTTTTGTTTTCAAAACATTGGTGTGAGTCTAATTAACTCACACTACCAACATAATGTGTTCAACCATTTAACAAACTCTATGAATTTCACTCAACCTTTGTGTTGACAGTTTTAAGCATGTATTTCAGGTCCATAATGTCGGAAGCTGGCACGGAAGAGCAAGGATACTCAAGAAGGCTATAAATTTTATTATCATTCGAAAACCCATTTAATGTATTTTGTAAACAATGGAACCAACTGGGACCTCATTTTTGTAAACTCTGATATTTATATAAATCGAATGATAAATCTTTTAAAACGACTCCATTAGAGTTCGTTTTCTATTGTTATGACTGTTGTGCCATGAAGTAACACCCAGTTTGAATTCCGCTGTGTATCTCGAAATTGGGGGTGTTACACTACTTAATAAGAAATAATAAAAGTGAATATAAGCGTAAAGCAATAAGTAAAAGAAAGCGCAAACCGGACACGATGACTTATAGCAGTTCGGTCACGAAGCACCTCTTCGTCCTACTCCACTCCCTGAGTCCCCAGCTCGGGAGTTACTTCACTAATCAACAAGCTCCTTTCTTGGCGGAGAAAATCATACTAAATCGCTTACACTTTTTCTGGTACAAAGCTAAATACCGAGTCCTAGTTTGAGGTAGGACCAACCTAACATCGCTTACACTTTTTCTGATACAAAGTTTAATACCGAGTCCTTCTTTGGGTACGACCAAACCCGTTATATTTTATGGCCCAACATAACAAACCTTGTATTTTATGGCCTAAACACATAAACCAACTATCTTATAATCTATACAAGAATATTGAAAGATAAGATCCAAGACTTACAACTTCCTAATCTAATACATGATCAAAAATGAAATTTCTTATGTGCGTATGTTTTTAATTTTTGAATTGGTTAGCAAGAAGTGGTGACGTGCATGAGTATTTATAGGCTTGAAGCATCTTGGCAAAAAGGGTGAACCTACCAATGGGTAATAGCATGCACCAAAAATCAAAATTCAAATTTTGATTTTGCCTTTTTTTCTCCTATTCTAGAAGCTTACTTTTTTCCCTTTATTAGCATTGTTGGGTCTTGATGGGCCTTGTTGGACCCAAAATGGGCTTGTTCGTTTGCTTGGCTCAATCCAATTAGCTAAGTCCATATGTTGTAGTAGTCTTGAGATATTGAGATGAGTTGACAAATGTATGCTTGGATGATTCGTAGTTATGAGTGACTTGTGCAGTTTACGTTTTGTATAATAAGTTACATGTTTGTCATTATTAAAACTGAATAGACCATTTAGTTTAAATATTGTAATATTTGCACTAACAGTCGTCATTGACTGACTTTACTAACACATGGATGTATTGTGGCCTACGTTGTACGGCCACGGTGCCCGACACAAACACGGCGATATGACAAAATCTAAAAATATAAGACACGAACATGGCGTGGACACGGGAATTTATATATATATATATATATATATATATATATATATATATATATATATATATATATATATATATATATATATATATATATATATATATATATATATATAGAATCTAGATCAAATAAGATTAAACTTAAAGTTGTTAAAATGAGATCAAACTAAAATTTGACAATCGACACTCTCCTTACAACAAAAATAGATTTTTTATTAACTACAACTAAAATTGTTAAAGTTTGGATAGATTTCTTTTTTAAATTTACGAAACCTTGGTGATACACTTTGATAGAAGTGTAATGTGTATTAGGTTTTTGTATGTGTATCAGATTTTGAAATATTTATTAGTGTAATGTGTATCAGGTGTATCACTAATCCAAACACATGTATCATTTGATTATTAGTTGCTTAAATGTTAATTTGTATTAAAATATTATTTTTATGTGTATTATTGCTAAAATTGTTATTTATAAATATTTTAGTGCTTTTTTAGACTTAATATTATTTTTACAACTTTAAGTTTGATCTCACGTTAACTCTCCCCTATATATATATATATATATATATATATATATATATATATATATATATATATATATATATATATATATATATATATATATATATAACATTAAAATAAAATTAAGTTCTACATTCGTAAAGTCATAATGCATAACTCATAACTCATAACAAATCAAAATAGTAGAAACATGGTTTCATAGCCAACTAGCTAGTTATTTTCATCATCAACTATATCATCGGTTGTGAATAACATGGCTTCCATTTCTGGCTCATCAAGAGAAAGTTTGGCCATTCCAAATATCCCAACATCATCTAAAGTGTCAAATCCATCTCCTCCCAAATCCCACTGAGTTTTGTTATGAATTATTTTCTTAAGTATTGGAAAATCCGTGTCCTACCCGTGTCCAGATCGAATCGCATGTGGGACACGGAACGTGCGTGTCGGACACGTGTCCGTGTCCGACACTGCCACTCCGAGGTTTCTGGCGTGTCTGTGCTTCCTAGATTGTGGCTAACTTTACTAACGGAGGGATGTTTGTGTGCAAAAAAAAAGGATGTATTGTTGGACAACAGACATGGATGTATTTTAGACTTTATTCTTTATTTAACATACTTTGTCCTTATCTATAAATATTATTATCATTATATATTAAACCAATGTATATTCACGAAATTATAAATATCAAAATGAAAGCACGAGTTACTTGGATATGTAAATAGATACACGAGATTGCACATATACGAACGACTCATGTTATTCCTCGAGATTAAGTAAGGATGTTCGAAAAAGTTTTTTTTACCATCTACGTCCAATAACGACTCACGTTATTACTCTTTATAAGTTTAACTAGCGTAAAAGCACGGGTTGTTAAGATAAATTAAATTATTTTTTATAGTACGCACAAGATTATAACGTATATACACAAATATTTACTAAATTGTACGTATGTCTAAATTCCGTTAGTACGACTAATAATGTCCAAGCCACGTGCGCATGTGTGGGTCTAAAACTAGTTTAGTCAAATGACCAAACAACGATTAATGATATATAGCTGCTATTATTCTTCTAGGAGAGTGATTAATATCGCGTCATTAATTCATTCATCTTAGTTACATGATGATTATTACCATTCTTTGGAAATGTTACTGTCATTCCATCTGGTTCATTAAATTTGATGACCAAGTGTCTTTTTAAAGCTTATGATTTCTGCATGTTTGTCCAGAACACTATCAAATTACATTTTTCAAATAATACTTTGTCAATGTGGCCATTTATAGTTTCATGATCAAGTCCCCTTTAGTAGTAAGTTTTGGCTACAATTAAAAATGTCTGCTTCAGATCAGGATCAATATACACGAGTTGCACGAGCTCTTGCATATTGGATTCAGTTTCAAAGCCTATGATACAGTTCTCCTAAACACATCAATAACTTAATTCAATCAGTAAACTATATGTATTATTTGAAAAGTTAAATTGCACATAAATTTTTTAAAAGTACATTGTGGGTGTTGTCCCAATATCTAGATCAAAGTATATAGATTGCAAAGTAAAGTAAAGTGAATAAGTAAATTTTTTCAATTAACTTGTAAATGATTTCGGTACATATGTATATATACAAATCTAACCGGTATAATGAACCATTGTGTTGGTTCATATGTGACCGCTCCTAACCGCCATATCCATAACCATTTTTTTCGGTTACTAACTTCCTAGTTGGCGTATTTGGTCCTTCGTCTAATAATAATAACAAATGAAGCATAAAGATAAAGATTATCGGTTCACATTCTCCTCCTTAATCTTGATCGTTGCTTCGTCCTAAATCTTGAACTCCGAGCATTTGTCGCATAGTCACGAACTTCAATCTTGGTAGAGCCTTTGTTAGAATATCTGCTCTTTGTAGTTCTCCGCTGACATGTTCCACATTGATGTGCCCATTCTCTACGCTTTCACGAATGAAATGGTAGCGAATATCGATGTTCTTGCTTCTTCCATGAAAAACTGGGTTTATGACAAGTGCTATTGCTGAAATGTTATCGACCTTCAGCGTTATCATTTTTTCTTCCCATCCAGTTAGTTCACTAAGCAATCGCTTCAGCCATAAGGCTTGACATGCTGCTGTAGTAGCCGCCATGAATTCTGATTCACATGATGATAGCGCCACTATTGGTTGCTTCTGAGTACACCAGGTAAGAGGTGACTCTCCGAAATAAAATACGATCCCAGTAGTTCCTTTTCCTTGATCAGTGTTGATTCCATAACTACTGTCGCTGTAACCTGTAATCTTGCAGTCGCCTTCTTGCTTGTATATTATGCCATGCTCCTTTGTTCCTTTGATGTATCGGATTACTTGCTTTACTGCCTTCAAGTGATGTTCCTTTGGGTCTTGCATGAATCTGCTGAGTAGTCCGACTGAGTAACTAAGATCTGGTCTTGTATGCAGTAAGTACCTGAGACTTCCGATTAAGCTTCTGTAATAAGTTGCGTCAACTGAGTTTCCTTCTTCCCCCTTGACCAACTTAGTACCAGTATCCATAGGTATCTTCGTATCATTGTTGTCTGCCATACTTGTTTCCTCTAATCCTAAGTAAACCAATGGTATGATTCTGTCGTCTAGCTTCTTTAAGTGAGGTATCGTTATCTTTGCATAAGCTGTGCATCCGAATATTCTTAGGTTTTCCAGGTTTGGTTTTCTGTTGTAGAGAGTCTTATATGGAGTTTTATCTATCAGGGCCCTCGTAGGTACCCTATTGAGTATGTAAATTGCATGTTTAACTGCTTCCGCCCAAAAAGTTAAAGGTAACTTCATCGCTTTCATCATACTCCTAGTAGCTGATAACACTGTCATATTCCTTCTCTCATTCTGCTGTGGGGAGTACGGTGTTGTCAACTGTCGTGCTATTCCGTTTTCCTTACAGTACCTTGTGAATTCATTTGATGTGAATTCACCACATATATCCGTTCTTAGCATCCTTATTTTCAACTTCATCTCCATTTCTATCTTTTGTCTAGATTCCTTGAATGCACTAAACGCCTCATCTTTCGATGGTAGAAAGTAGGCCCACATAAAACGTGTACAATCGTCCACTAACAAGAAAATGAGTTTCTTGCCTGAGTGCGTTGCTGGACTTATAGGACCGCAAAGGTCTCCGTATACTAAGTCCAACGGGTTCTTTGATCTGAATTTAGCTTGGTTTGGAAATGGTGTTCTACTGTGTTTTCCTAATAAACATGCGTCACAAATCTGCCCTGCATGATTTATCCTTGGAATTCCTTCTACTAGACCTTACCTAGTTATCTTGTTTATATCGTCAAAGTTCAGATGACCTAATCTAGCATGCCATAACCACGCTTGGTTATCTATATTTGCTAAGAGACATATCGGTGCTTCTATCTGTAACTGTATCTTGTAGAGTCGATTCTTAGATCTTTTTACTTTCATCAACAACTTCTTGTTCTTATCATACAAAGTCAATTTGTTTCCATCCATAATGACCTTACAACCTATTTCGGTAAGTTGGCCTAGACTAAGTATGTTGCTCTTGAGGTTTGGTATGTAGTATACTTCCGATACTACCTTCTGTTCCTGGTTCTTACAACCTAACAGTATAGATCCTCTACCCATTAACTATACATACGATCCATCTCCGAAACGTACTCGTCCTGTTACGCTTTCATCAATATCCCTAAAATGACTCTTTATACCCGTCGTATGGTTACTTGCACCATTATCTAAATACCATATGCTTGTATCCGCTGTAGCATATTTCTTTGGTTGAATTTGTTCTTCATTCAACAACAGTTCCATGTGTTCAGTTTCGTGCATAGTCATTAATAGCGATGGTTCATCGTCTTCTAAGATAAGGTTTGACTGTTCCTGAGTTGCTGGTTTTCCTCTACAATTTCTTTTAAGATGTCCCATTTTATGACACCTATAGCATTTTATCTTGCTCACATCCCACTCATCCTTATTCTTATCCGAACTCTCTTTATAACTAGAGTTCCCTCCTTGTGGGTTGTTTCTATTCTTATTCTGCCAGTTCCCTCGTGAGAAATTTGATTTTCCTCCACGTTTGTAAAAGCGTTTCCTATTTCCTGAGTGTTTGCCATGTGCGAATAGTAGGTTTTCCTGGCTTTCTACTTGTCCTCCCTTCCGAAGTTTTATCCTTTCCTCAAATGCCTTGAGTCTTCCAATGATCTCATCTAAAGTGATTTCGTCGAGATCAGTTGTTTGTTCTATGGATGCTACTATCTGAATGAACCTATCTGGTGTGGAGTCTAGTAGTTTTTGAACTAAAAGTGATTCATCCAAAGTTTTCCCTAATTCTTTTGCCTTCGTGGCATAGCCGTTTAGTTTAGCCGCAAATGCATCCACCGTCTCATCTTCTTTCATCTGAAGTGAGTTAAACCCAATCATCAATGATTGTAACCGTGCTTTCTGCACTCTATCTTCTCCAACGTGTCTTTTCTTTAGCAAATCCCATAAATCCTTTGCCGTCTTACAACCCGCTACTAGTAAGATCACATCTTCCGTCAATGCTTGATATAGGAAGGCAGTCGTTGCCTTATCCTTCTTATCATCAACTTGTGTATCTAACTTTGGTTCTATTGCTTCCCATAAGCCATGTGCCTTTGGTATAACTTTAATTTGTATAGCCCAAACTGTGTAGTTTGTGGTTTTCAACTTAGGGCATTGATATTGTGCAATAGGTGTTACGGGTTTTGTTACAGTTGATGTGGTTGCTATATCATCGGTTGTCATTTTGAAAGTGTTTAGTATCTTCACTTTCTAGTTTAATGGGATTTGTCCTTCCTAGTGTGGTATTTCTATAAAGTATGGAAATTTCTAATCTTCCGGGAATCCTAGTAATACGGGATCAATAAATAGTTTTCGGGGTTTCCTAATAGTATGAAATAAAATATTCTATACTATTCTATACTATGTAAAAGTAATGAAATCCAGAAAGAGTTTAACTTGTGACCTCGTATATGCGATGAATACTAGTGTATTCTCTTTTGATTTCGTTAGTAATAATTGTTTTACCAACGTTCCTTTTGGTTCCGTTTTCTTTGCCTCGTACCCTTGATGTTGTTTGCCTCGTTGTGTTTTTTTGCCTTCGAACACAAACACCAAAAAAACCCTTGTCGAATTCCTCTTTTTTTTTATATCCGACTAGTACTTGAACCAAACAACACTTGCGTATTGTTTTTGAAATTTCTGTTTGCCTCTAAAGTTTCGGATTTTGAAACTTTTGAGTTTCCAAGTTTCGAATGAAACTTCTGTCGAGATGTATCTCCTCCAACAAGTCCAAAAAATTGTCTTCTTTCTTGTTCCTCCACACTACACGTTCCTTTTTTTTGTACGTTATTTGAAAACTTATTCAAACTTCCCACGCACAATTTGATACCAATATGGTAACCAATTCTCCGAAACAAAACCAATTAGTTCTGCTTCTGACCTTTTTCACGTTGTTGTTCTCCTTGTGTCGTCCCGACACTACTCCACAATAAACTTGAGCGCTCCTCCTTCTATTACGTACGTATCCTTTTCCACAACAACATTTCCCCGCGTATTACCCGCGTGTTCCTCCCTTTGTCTCTTGTTTAACCCGGTTTCACAAAGTTTTATCCCACTCGTTTCTTTTACCAAAACGTAGTGTATGAAATTTCTTCCTTCCCTATGTTGTTGCCAACAAGGTTTCCCCACCAATCCGTTTGGTGTAAAACGTTTGCAATCCCCTACGTAAACGATCGTGCACTATCCTCTACGTATCCTTATTCACGTTTGTCTCTCTTTGAAGTAAAGAGTAAACAAAAACTTGTCAACAAAACAGAAATTTTTCGAATGAAAGTTCTGTTTTCAAAAGCGTATGAAAACTGGTTTGTTTTCTGCGCGTGTTCCCCTTGGGTTCTTCTTCTTGCGTATGATTTTGTTTGTAATAAAAAACAAAGGTGTAATCCTATGCTCTTGATGCCAATTGTTGTCCCAATATCTAGATCAAAGTATATAGATTGCAAAGTAAAGTAAAATGAATAAGTAAATTTTGTCTATTAACTTGTAAATGATTTCGGTACATATGTATATATACAAATCTAACCGGTATAATGAACCATTGTGTTGGTTCATATGTAACCGCTCCTAACCGCCATATCCTTAACCGTTTTTTTCGGTTACTAACTTCCTAGTTGGCGTATTTGGTCCTTCATCTAATAATAATAACAAATGAAGCATAAAGATAAAGATTATCGGTTCACAGTGAGCGAGATGGTGACAAATGTTATTTGTGACTAAGGAGAGTCGTTGGTATTGAGGATGAGATAACGGCTTCTCGGGTAACCATCGGCCACTACACAAATTTTGTTAGAATATAATAACATGACAATCATATAAAAAACACATAAACATCAAAGATACATGCGGAAGCGTATAGGAACGTATAATGAATAATTAATTAACAAAGAAATAAAGTATGCGTACCTTTTGATTCTAGCCCAACAAGAATCAATTCTCAAACTAGCAATTAGGATGAACCCTAATTAAGGTTTATAGGATTATAGGAATTGCTCCTTACCGATTTTGCAATTCAATCCAAGATACTTACAATAGTGTGTAAGTACCATGTTCTTGTACACACATACTATAACAAATTAAAGTAATGCTAGTTTTATGAACACAAAAAAATTACTTAGGATACTAACTAACATAAACACATGTAATCTTTGTGGTTTGGTCGTGCACTTTAGAGAGAGAAAGAAAGAAATGGGAGACTTCTTAGAGAAGGAAAGTAAATTGGTTTACATTTAACCAAATGAAGTTTCAACTCTCTCCCTTGGTGGGAAGAGGGTATTTATAGTTACACATAAACGCCCCTACAGGCTGTAGAGCGGGCTAACTGTGGGTAAAGACCCGACCCGACTCCACGGTGATACTTAAACTAAACGTTTTCTAGTAAGACTATGACCTAACTAGAGCTAGATGATACTCGGGATGACCGCAGGGTGACCGAATCTTTAATAAGGATTTTCGTTATCCTAACAACTTCCATTAACCAGAAAGGGTTTAAATGCATTAATTGCAGGCAAAAATGACCCTTCCCAAATACTCTGCCCATGGCTGTTGTTGTCAGCAGGGATGGTGAAAAAGGTCCTTGGACAGTCTGAAAATATAATGATCAACACACATGTTTGCAATCAAGGGCGCTCAAACATTTTGACCTTAACTTTATCTCAAATCAAATAACAGAACACATTCATACCAATCCACGGATTCCAGTCAAGTCTGTTCATAATCAACTTACCAACCAATTTGAGCTTCAAGTGTCAATGCAAAAGGTTTTAAGGGCCAAAAGAATAGCAGTAAGAGGAATTAGGGGTGAATTCAAGCTACAATTTATCATGTTGAGAGACTATGTTCAAGAGTTGCAGAAGAGAAACCCTAAAACAACAGTTCTGATGAATGTGGAATGACCAATAGAGGATACTCTTCCAACAAGAGAATTCAAGAGAATGTATGTTTGTTTAGGTGGATTAAAGGAAGGATTTAAAGCGTGTCAGAGACATTTGTTGGGGATAGATGCTTTTCCTATTAATGGTCCTTTGAAGGGTCAACTTCTAACAGTTGTGGGAATTGATAGCAACAATGGTATATACCCATTAGCTTATGCTTTTGCAGAATCAGAAAACATAGGATCATAGACTTGATTTCTTCATTGTTTATCTTCTGATCTTGAACTTCAGCCAAACTTAATCTTCACTTTTATTAGTGACATGCAAAAGGTACCCCCTTAAACTGGTACTGATTTCAAGTTGCTTTGTTTTTAAACAGATCCTAAATATATGTGTTTTTGTGAAGGATATCATTGCAGCTTTAAGAGAAGTTTTTCTAACTGCAGAGCACATATTTTGTCTTAGAAGCATTCATGAGCATATGAAACTTTATTGGAAAGGTAGGGCCTTCAAAAGCCATCTATTGAGATGTGCAACAACCCCAACTGTTATACAGTTTGAGAAAGCTATGACTGATTTCAAGATATTTAGTCAACCTGCTCATGCTTGGTTAAGTCAGATACCACTAATCCATTGGTCAAGGTCATAATTCTCATCTAAGTCAACTATCTATGTAACTTAATTGGTATATGTTAAAGTACTATGAAATGTATAAGTAATACAACTTTATTTGTCTTGTTTTAGGGAGACCTCATTTTGATGTGTTACTTAATAACATGTGTCAAGTGTTTCATGGGAACATAATTAAGGGTATAAACAAACCAATTATTACAGCCTTAGAATACATCAGGGAATATTGTATGAAAAGAATAATGCATGTTGTAATGGTCATTGACAACCAACTGCACAACACATGTTAGATAGTATTAAGAAAGAGGTTGTTAAGTATAATGTTTTATGTAATGCGGGAGATAAGTTTCAGGTTAGTGGACCATGGAGAGACCAATGTGTAGTTAATGTTGTAGAAAAGTCTTGTACTTGTAAAAGATGGGAGATAACAGGTTTATCATGTAAACATGTTGTTGCTACCAATTACAATATGGCTTTAAATGGACAATAAGTAGGAGTTGTAGAAACATGGGGTCATCCTTGTTACTATCTTAACACTTGGGAAGCAACCTACAAACACCATGTCCAACCCATAACTAGCAATGATAATTGGGAAAAATCATTTGTGCCCACAACAATTGTTCCACCAAAACTTCAAACAACTACAGTTAACTCAACTATTAAAAAAGTAGTAAGTGGTACGCGTACAACGTGCGTTCGGGGTCAAAGGAAACTTCCTTTTCTTCGAGCAAGTTTTTCAACCACCTAGGCAGTGAACCTAATCTTTGTAGTGTAGTATTAGGGTAAGCCTCGGGATTGATATCATTCTCTAGGGGAATATGAATGCTAGTGAGAAATTACTACGCTAAGGTTGGGGTTAAGGAAGATTATTTTTTTTTAATCTTTTTTATGTTTTTTAGAAAATAGAAAGGTACGAATCTCGGGGTATTGAATTTGGGGGGTGGTATTCTACCGATTATTGATCGGTGGCAAACTAACAACTTTATTACACAAATTAACCACTTGTGAATGGTCAACCGTAATAAAATTAAAACAGTCTAAAACCAATGCAATGAAGATCTAGAGGAGTTTAGTGTTTCCCCAGGTCGTTAAGTCCCAACGAGCTGTGCGACTAAATAACCAAACGTATAGTGATCGGGTGATATTGAACGGGAAAAGGTTATGATTGATACTAGATGCCAAAGAAAAAAGGAAAAAAAAGCTAAATTATATTAAATAAACGCTATCACTATTTTTTAAAATTTGATTTTCTTGATTTTTCTTTTATAAATTTAAATTAAAAACTACGTAACGTACAAAAGAAAATGTGAAATTGGAACAGTATTAATCCTAAAAATATAAAAATAAAATTTTTACAAACCTAATGTTAAGAGAAAATTTTGAGAAAAAGAAAATTATTTTTATGACTATTGATTTAATTATTATTAATTAAAAACTATTTGTACCTATTTAATAATACCCTAAAATATAAGAAAATATGAAATAAAGCTAGAAAAGTGAAATTATGACTTAGAAAAATCTAAAATAACTAAAGAGAATTTTCAAAACTAATTTTGTATTTTTCTGATTTATATTCTAATTTCTATGAATTAAAAACTGTTTTAAACTAATTAAATTGCTAAAAATTACAAATTTAACTAAGAAAAATCTGGAAAAATTATTTTTTTGCTTTTTATATTTTTCTTAACCTAGGAAAAATGAAAACTTATTTTTTTAAAGCTTTTCTGAATTAATTGTATTAAAAGCTAATTAAAAAGTCCTAAAAACTGATTAAAATAAAGAAAAATAGCAAACAGTAATGAAAAATTATGAAAAATTCAGGGAAAGTCTAAAATATTATTCTAAATCTATGAAAAATAATAAAAGTGATGCATGTGTGCAAGAATTAGGGGCTGTAGTGAAATTTGCTTAAAAATAAGCACTTATAATAAGCAAAAGGCAACTATAGTGAACTAAAAGCTAGCAGGACCTGGTTTATGTTATTACTACCTAAATTCTACTAAATATGACTATCCTACACTACTGAAATGCGAGCTACACAGATTTAATGTGATTAAGGCACAAGAACCAAAAAGGCTTGTCTAGCTAATTTGTAGCTTATGCACAGGTCTACCAAATAAGCTGAAGTGGAAACCAGCACTTGGATTCTCAAGACCACCAACCAGTGAACCAATGAACCAAGTCTTAGCCCTAGAGAAGCTATTATGAGCTTTCTAGAGCTTCTGCAAGAAGCCTGTTTTCACACTCAGTTATGACTGAGTGTGAACATGGCATATGAGCTTAATTGAAAAGCTGTTTTAAAGCTTAAAGAAAATTACTAAAAATCTAAAAAAATCAGATTTCAACTAAAGACCAGTTGAACTAGAATATCCCAAAGTATCACTTCTTTTGATTAGAAACTGAGTTCATGAAAAATCCACACAGTTGGGACAAAACTGGAATTTCACTTTGACTTTTATTGACAGAAATAAAACTTTGACTTTTATGAGTTTTGATCTTTCAACACAGGTTAAATTTGATGTTTTATGATGAAAGAAGATCTGATAATGCTATTCTATATGATTCTAAGTCTAAATGCAAGCTTGTATACTCTTGAACTTAACTGGTGTAAACAATCAAATAGGATTAAGGTGAATTTTGACCATGAGTGAAAATGAGCACAAGTTAGCAACCAAAGACTGCTTCTAATAGCTAAAATGCAAGTGATACCACTACTCCTAAGTCATATAGAAGCCTGAGAGTTGGTTATGCAGGCTAATCCAAACACTAGTTATAAGGACAAAGAATGCAATCAACTCAGACTATTCCTACAGCTAATCCAAAATTATCAATAGAACAGATCTAACAATATAACAACTTAATTATGCAGAAACTACAACTATATTTATAAAATCTAAGCTAATGAAGATTATGCAAAAATGGAAGCAGAAATGAAAACTTACACTAGTCCAGCCAAATTAACACCAGCTGAGAACCAATTATCACTATCCTAACCCATAACTAATTCTAAATCCAGCTCAACTTAACCCAATCTGATCCAGTTCCAACTTTTCAACCCAAATCTGCTTCAGTTGACTTTTGTTGACTGGTTTTTTATTTTGTTTCTGAGATGAGATTGAGACAAAGAAAAGCTTACTAAAAGCTATAAGAAGCTAAAATGAACCTTAATAAAACAGTAGCTTAACTTTTTAATAAGCTTATAAGAAGCTTTAGAATATTTTTATTTTTCAACTATTTCGTTCTGATTTTTTTTTTTTTTTTTTTTTTTTTTTTTTTTTTTTTTTGAGTTAATGAAGAAACAATCTGAAAATAAGGTAAGAAGCAATAGATGATTCTAATAAGTAGTTTTGAAACATAGAAGAAACTGAACAATAATTTTGAGAATTAAAAACTGAATTTCATTAATCTAGGAAATTGAGTACAAAAAGATGAAATACTTAAAACGTTAAGACTGAAATTAAAATTACATTAAGCTACTAGAAAAGAAAAGTGCTTCTACATTGGCATACAATATGATTATTTATACTACTCCTTTGGTAGTCTTCTCTTCCTCTATTTATTCACAAAATGCTTTCCACTGGCACTCTGAGCATTTCCCACCAATAATTTAAGCAGTTGGATGATCTGACTCCATTTTAGCCGTAGATTAATTTTTGGCGCCAAAAACTTCTCAACCCAAATCTCTGATTGCTAAGAAACCTAGACGAGGTATTAAATGCGTTTTTGGCTTAGGGTGTTTGGAGGGTAGGAATAAGGTGGGTGTGATGATGATGGAGTGTGGGTTGGAGTTGCAGGCGCAGGTGATGATGAGGGAAGAGGGAGACCCGTGAGCGGGAATTGACCAAGTTTGACCGGTATTTTATTAATAGAGAAAGGGTCCAAGGTCCAAAGGGGGGGTCAAGTGGTATATGGCAGGGGGGTCAAGTGGCATATGGCAGGGGGTCACAGGTCATGGGAAGGGTTCAAGGGTTTGATATTAAATAAACAAGGACCATTTTTGCAATTCCTCAAAAACCAAGGACCAAATCTGCCATTTTCCAAAATTATTCCAAGGGACCAATTATGACAAGTTTCAATAGTACAAGGACCATTAAAGATATTTTCAAACTTCCAAGGACTATTTTTGCCAAATTTGAAACTTGAAGGACCAAACTTGTAAATTCTAAAAACTTTTGAAATTTTTCACCAAAGGACTAATTATGACAACTTATGATTTCAAAAGGACCTTTGGTGACTTTCTTTTAAAATAGGTGCTCAGGGACTGATTTTGTCAAGATTTTGAAAGTCGGGGGACTGAAACTGCCAATTATGCAAACTTAGCTCATTTTTCATCTAATTTTAAACATTTTGCATCTGAAACATATAAAATACAATTTTGAGATATTTTCAGTATTTTGATGCATTTCTGAGCGTTTTTAAATGTTTTGCAGTTCAGATTTGACAAAAAATGATGAGTATTTACACACTCATCAATTACTCTACTATTACCTATTCTAATTAACTAAGCAAATGGGTAGTCTATGTCAAATTGATGCGTGCTCGTATGGTGATAAAAAATGTGTCTACCTATATACTATTACTCCCTAGTTATCTTTTATTGATGGTTGAATTGTCATGTCCTTATTCTTAACGCATTGTGTCTTCTAAGGTCATAGGGTATGCTTTTTTCCTAATTCTTTGAGGATACCTTAAGGTTATTGCCTACAAAATCTCTAGGATTCATAAACTAACTCTAAGGTTATCTTTGGATTTTTAGCCTACAATAATTCTAGGCGATTATAAACTAATGTTCATAAAGATTACTTAAGCATTAAAAACACAACGATGACCTATTGCAATCCTAAGCCAATTACAATTAAGAGAAGAGACAACCAATCAATATTGAATAACTAGGTTTCATAGATCTAAGCAAACACACAAGTAAATTAGCCGGACATGGTAAACATGCATGCATACACACATACAATCGAAGACATAATGAAATCAATGAAGTAGATTACTTATCTTATTGTAAAATAGGGTATGAGAACCCTAAGATACTGCCCAAGACAGCCAAAAATCTTTTTTAGGTTTTACTCCACAATTCTACCTCCCTAAAAGTCTGAAAATTCGAATTCTATATATAGAGTTACAACTGCGACGGCATCACTCTTTAATTGTGACGCCGTTGGATCGCAGCCATTAGGGTTTCGTTTTGACCAAGTCAACTTTGTGACGGCATCATGTTGTGGTTGTGACGTCGTCGGCTTCATCTTCTGACGCCGTCTGAATCTGGATCTAGGCCGTCTGAGTTGTGACGCCCTACTCTTTAAAGCCTGACGCCTTCAGGTAAAAAATAGCAATTTCACTCATGAGCCATCGCAATTAGAGGGACGGCGTCGCCCTTTATCTGTGACGCCGTCAGGTGCACTTCCAGCAGCTTGAGTGTCTTGATCTTGACTTTAGCCATTTTCTTCACATATTGATAACGCTACACGCGTCGTTCGGGGTCAAAGGAACTTCCTTTTCTTCGATCAAGTTTTATAACACCCTAGGCAGTGAACCTAATCGTTGTAGTGTAGTATTAGGGTAAGCCACGGGTATTGATATCGTTCTCTAGGGGAATAGTGTCGTTAGGCTGAAGTATATGTCGATTTAAGTCTAAAGATGAGGGATGATTATTTTTGTATTTTTATATTTTATGAATCTCGGTTTTGGAGGGGAGGGTGGAATTAGTTGCTAGTCAACTATCCCAAAAGGTACTAACTAAATTAGGGGTCTACCAGTAACGTGAAGCGTATCTACTTATGATGTATTACTCCTTGCTAGCTATCTAATTCTACCTACTGAATTGTCACGTCCTATTGATGGTTGAATTGTCACATCCTTATTCTTAACGCGTTGTGTTTTCTAAGGTCGTAAGGTGTGCTTTCCCTAACTCTTTTAAAGTCACCTTTAAGTGTAGTAAACAAAATCCACTAAGTCATTCATAAACTAACTTTAAGGTTATCTTTGATTTAGTAAACGAAATCCACCAAGTCATTCATAAACTATCAAAGATTTATCAAGTATTAAACACAACGATAGCCTAGTCGCACTCCTAAGCTAATTACAATTAAGATAAGAGACAACCAATCAAACAAGAGACAGTAGGGTGCAAGAATTATAAACTAAACCAATTAGACTCATTGAAATTGTCACACACCTAATGATGAAGATAGACACAAGCATCACTAAGAAATCAATAAGATCTAATTAATTATATACAAGTTTCATACAATCATAAGCAAACACAAGGTGAATTAGCCAAACATAATTAATGAAGAGCAAGCAACAATTGTGATAATTGAAGACATACCATAGGATTGGATAATCAAACAAACAATTACACGATGTTTATAGAGTGTTTGAAACCCTTTTAGTTGCTGGAAAAACACCTACCTAAACCCTGGAATCGGACTTAGGGTTTAGGGCTTACAAAAAATGAAGTTATAATGTTATATTTATAGGCAGATTTTCTGTCGGCAAAGAGCGACGGCGTCACACTTATAGAGTGACGGCGTCACGACCATTTTTTCAGCAAATTGTAGATTTTCTCGTTCCGGTCGCGTGGGCTTTTGAATCACCTAAATCCGAGTTCGTATGCAAAAGTTATGGCCAAAACAATATCAACTACTTCGCGCTCATGTTGTGACTTGATCAGCTTGTGACGACGTCACCTTAAGGTTGTGACGCCGTCGCCTTCAGTCTCTGACGTCGTCTGGGTCGCATCTAGGCCGTCTGAGTAGCAACGGCCTACTCTTTTAAAGCCCGCGTCGTCACTTGAAAATAGGGTTTTTGGCTTCTGTATCGTCACAAAAATCCTCGGACGGCGTCGCAATTAGCACCTGACGCCGTCGCCTTCTATTTTCATCAGCTGTGAGTGTCTCGATTTTGACTTTAGCCATTTTCTTCATATATTCGCGCCTTTTCGTCCAAATAAGTGCCATTCCAGCATTTTGCCTTCAAGAGACCTAAAAAGTGAAAAGGAACGATATTAAGCAATAACGGATACAAAAGTGATCAAATAAGGACTTAAACGACCCCTCAAAATGGTACATTTTAAAACCTTATCAAATATCCCTACACTTGTTATTTGCTTGTCCTCAAGCAAATGTGCTTTTACCCAATTAATTTATAAGTTAGGGGTCATGAAGCATTAATTCAAAACGGTCCACAACACATATAAGCCCCGCAAAAGTCATAACAAGCACGGAAATTACATACTAGCACCTCACATGGGGTGTTTGGATACTCACATCTCTCTCGGGTGTATACATGAAATATAACAAATAGGAAATGGAAGATAAACACTCATTAACCGGTCCTAGTACATAGATTACCATAGGCTTGAGAATAGATCAAACCTCCATCGCTTTGGCGTAAGCACCTAGGAAAGACTATCAAAGAGGTCTTTTAAAGGGTTGTAATGTTAGGCTTACGGTAGGGAAATAAGGGTTTGGTGGGATAGGCTATTTAGTGGTGGTAAGTCAAAAATCTCTATGTTAAATGCATACGAAGAATGGCGTTGCTAAGCCAAGACTCGACATTCTAAACTCTAGATAACTGAAATAAACAAACAAAAATTTAAAGGATAGATGTAGGATGGTAGCCCGTATGTTTTTTTTTTTTTTTTTTTTTTTTTTTTTTTTTTTTTTTTTTTTTTTTTTTTTTCTTTTTCTCTTTTTATCTATTTTTTTTCGATTTTTTTTTTTTTTTTTTTTTCATACACTTTTACTCTACCATCCTCTACGGTAACATCAAAATACTAGGGATTTACATGCATATCCCTACACTTGAGTTTTTATTATTCTAACACTAATTTGACCCGATTTGAAAAGATCAAAACACTTGGGGTACATTATTACGCAAACAAAGGGAATTTGAATTTAATGTTCCCTTCCCGTCATTTCATAAACTTTAACTTTTCCCATGAATCCCAATCGTCCCAAAACTGTATACAAAGGATATGACTCGACTTAGCAACTTATGCAAGCAACTAGATAATTGAACTAAGGGTTTGGGGTGATAACAAACATTTGCACTAAAAGTGAGTGCATAAGGGGTAGGCTAAGGCGATTTGGGTGTATATTTGGGGGTGGGGTGTAAACAATGCTCTTCATTGATATTCCAGAAAAACCGAAACATCACGAGAACCGCGAAAATGATAGGCTCTGAGGGGTTAACTAGGGGTATCGTGTACTAAAGATGAGTACAACGCAAAGGGTGTGGGGGAATTACTCAACCGATATGGAAGAAGTAATTATATTACGGGTATCAAACAAGGGTTATCCTAATGCCTCTTATCATTTAGTTATTCCTAACTACACAAGTGTAGCCTCACTTGCGATCTCGGAATGCATCACAAAACAAGTTCTAGAATCTAATATACTACCAGTTCACACTCTAAGCATTAAAGATGAATGCTTTAATTCCTACTAATCTAAGGGCGATCCTCACATTTTGGTGGAATTTGGGTGGTAAAGGTTTTTTGTGCTAGTCATGCAACTTCCTATCCATGAGACGCTTTTGTTAAGACTAATGGCCCACTCCTATATGTCATAAAAATTTTTAAATTTGGTGCCAAAATTACCCTAACCGACATTTTCTCATGGTTTATTACACAATCACAATTGGACAAAGCAAATAGTCAAGGATAAACATAGTTTCAAAGTTCCCGTTTTATTTTCCCTCCCTACACTTAAACTGAACATTGTCCCCAATGTTCCCCGAAAGTATCAAAGTTATGATAATGGAAGGTAATTAAAAACGAAAGAAACTAGTACTCCCCTGATTATCTCGGTAGGATCCGTGTGTGAAGTAGTGGTTAAATCCTTTCCAGGAAGAATTTATGCGTGAAAAGCTCCTCAATCTTATGTAACTTCTTCTTGATAAATTAAACCTGCACACTTGAAGAAAACAAACAACCCAACGCATCAAACCGAACAAAGAAAAATCACAACAAGATGTAATTCCAGACTTAAATAAGATATAATGCTTGTGGAATGGATGTTTGCAGATTTTCTAGAAAATTGAGACCTGGAAAATTCCAAAAATTTATAAGTAGCACAGAAAACGAGAAAAAGTAGTAAGCAATTTCTACTCCTCCTGACGCCGTCAGGTTGAGACCCTGACGCCTTCAGGTTATCATGACAGAAACTGGTCTGCGATTTTCTAAAAAAAATTCTGGAAAATTTATATCTTTAAAATCTGGAAAAATTTCCTGCAATAACATCCATTATGACTCGATACAAGCATTTGACTCGAACGAACACACATGTATATCTTTTAAATAATTGTAATTCTCATGTTCACGTTTCTTTTGAAAACGTGTGTAATCCTCCCTACACTTATCCCTTATGTAAAATACCTTTATATGTAATTAAGACGAGGTTAAAGACAAAATAAAGCATTTTTACAAATTTAAACATGAGAATTAACAATCAATAAAAGATATACGACACACAAAAAAAAGGAAAAGGAAAAACACATGGGTTGCCTCCCAAGAAGCGCTTGTTTTTTGTTCGAGTCACGAGCCTGACTCTACCCTTATTTAACAGCTAAAGGGGAAGTTTTCCCTACACTTAAGTTTAAGTGCGGGTGATAGTAGCGATACACACCCTTAGGGTGGAAATATGCCACGTGAGGTGAAGGGGGTGTGTGAATGGCTTCCTTCATCCTAAAACTACCCGGACTAAATTGGTTGATGGGTGGGTCGGTTCCTCGTTTATCTAAGGATGGAAGTAAAGATTGAGGTTCCGGTTCATCAACACTATGAAATTCCCTAGAACTAAGAGTAAGACTGAGACTACAAGTATTCAAACCTATATTCTCCAGTTGCGTTTGGTTCAAATGTTCTACCTCCATTGGGATTCCTAAAGTCTCTTCTACTACTTCCGGGTAAGTCACGTGCGGTGTGTATGCCTTAAATGATGGTGGAACTTGTGGGATACCTTGTGGGTCTAGACTTTTCACCTTATCCTCAATCACATCTACATCATCTATATGCTCATCATGTGCTATTTCCTTAGGTCGTGATGAAACCAAACTTAGTAATTGATCTAACTTATGGTTTAAAGCTTGGTTGCTTTCCATAATATTTTCACAAATTTGGTCAGTTCTCCTAAGGGCCTTACTAACAATAGTTTCTAAACATGGAGGTTGTTCACAAAAGTCTATCCTAGGTAAAGGCTCATACGAAGCATATGTTTCACTAGATGAGGTGTTTTGGGGGCTTGATGGAATGGTGAAACCCTCAAAAGGTTTATGGACTTGGTTACTTTCTTCCCACCATCTTGAATAATCCGCTTTAGTAATATCATAATTTCTTATGAAAAAACCTAATCGCGAATATAGTGGATTCGCGTTCTCCATAATGGTGAACGGAAGAGTCAATGGACAAGTTTTACGAACAAAGGCACAAAGAAGGGGGATAGACTACAAGGACGCTAATAAAAAGAAAAAAAAATCTCACTTGATAGGAATCTTGTGAGTAGACCTAAACGAGATAGAAATCAAGCCTAAACAATAACTATTCCCCGGCAGCGGCGCCAAAAACTTGATAACGCTACACGCGTCGTTCGGGGTCAAAGGAACTTCCTTTTCTTCGATCAAGTTTTATAACACCCTAGGCAGTGAACCTAATCGTTGTAGTGTAGTATTAGGGTAAGCCACGGGTATTGATATCGTTCTCTAGGGGAATAGTGTCGTTAGGCTGAAGTATATGTCGATTTAAGTCTAAAGATGAGGGATGATTATTTTTGTATTTTTATATTTTATGAATCTCGGTTTTGGAGGGGAGGGTGGAATTAGTTGCTAGTCAACTATCCCAAAAGGTACTAACTAAATTAGGGGTCTACCAGTAACGTGAAGCGTATCTACTTATGATGTATTACTCCTTGCTAGCTATCTAATTCTACCTACTGAATTGTCACGTCCTATTGATGGTTGAATTGTCACATCCTTATTCTTAACGCGTTGTGTTTTCTAAGGTCGTAAGGTGTGCTTTCCCTAACTCTTTTAAAGTCACCTTTAAGTGTAGTAAACAAAATCCACTAAGTCATTCATAAACTAACTTTAAGGTTATCTTTGATTTAGTAAACGAAATCCACCAAGTCATTCATAAACTATCAAAGATTTATCAAGTATTAAACACAACGATAGCCTAGTCGCACTCCTAAGCTAATTACAATTAAGATAAGAGACAACCAATCAAACAAGAGACAGTAGGGTGCAAGAATTATAAACTAAACCAATTAGACTCATTGAAATTGTCACACACCTAATGATGAAGATAGACACAAGCATCACTAAGAAATCAATAAGATCTAATTAATTATATACAAGTTTCATACAATCATAAGCAAACACAAGGTGAATTAGCCAAACATAATTAATGAAGAGCAAGCAACAATTGTGATAATTGAAGACATACCATAGGATTGGATAATCAAACAAACCATTACACGATGTTTATAGAGTGTTTGAAACCCTTTTAGTTGCTGGAAAAACACCTACCTAAACCCTGGAATCAGACTTAGGGTTTAGGGCTTACAAAAAATGAAGTTATAATGTTATATTTATAGGCAGATTTTCTGTCGGCAAAGAGCGACGGCGTCACACTTATAGAGTGACGGCGTCACGACCATTTTTTCAGCAAATTGTAGATTTTCTCGTTCCGGTCGCGTGGGCTTTTGAATCACCTAAATCCGAGATCGTATGCAAAAGTTATGGCCAAAACAATATCAACTACTTCGCGCGCATGTTGTGACTTGATCAGCTTGTGACGGCGTCACCTTAAGGTTGTGACGCCGTCGCCTTCAGTCTCTGACGTCGTCTGGGTCGCATCTAGGCCGTCTGAGTAGCAACGGCCTACTCTTTTAAAGCCCGACGTCGTCACTTGAAAATAGGGTTTTTGGCTTCTGTATCGTCACAAAAATCCTCGGACGGCATCGCAATTAGCACCTGACGCCGTCGCCTTCTATTTTCATCAGCTGTGAGTGTCTCGATTTTGACTTTAGCCATTTTCTTCATATATTCGCGCCTTTTCGTCCAAATAAGTGCCATTCCAGCATTTTGCCTTCAAGAGACCTAAAAAGTGAAAAGGAACGATATTAAGCAATAACGGATACAAAAGTGATCAAATAAGGACTTAAACGACCCCTCAAAATGGTACCTTTTAAAACCTTATCAAATATTCACGCCTTTTCGTCCAAATAAGCATCATTCCAGCATTTTGCCTTCAAGAGACCTAAAAAGTGAAAAGGAACGAAATTAAGCAGTAACGGATATAAAAGTGGTCGATTAAGGGCTTAAATGACCCCTCAAAAGTGTACCTTTTAAATCCTTATCAAATATCCCTACACTTGGTATTTGCTTGTCCTCAAGCAAATGTGCTTTTGGCTAATTAATTTATAAGTTGGGATGCATGAAGCATTGGTTTAGAATAATTCACAACAAGTATAAGCCCCGCAAAAGTCATAACAAGCACGGAAATTACATACTAGCACCTCACAAGTGGTGTTTGGATACTCTCATCTCTCGGGTGTATATGAAATATATCAAATTGGAAATGGAAGATAAACACTCATTAACCGGTCCTAGTACATAGATTACCATAGGCTTGAGACTAGATCAAACCTCCATCGCTTTGGCGTAAGCACCTAGGAACAACTATCTAAGAGGTCTTTTAAAGGGTTGTAATGTTAGGCTTACGGTAGGGAAAACAAAGGGTTTGGTTGGATAGGCGATTTAGTGGTGGCAAGTAAAAAATCTTTATGTTACAAGCATGAGAAGAATGGCATTGCTAAGCCAACACTCGACACTCTAAACTCTAGATAACTTTGAAACAAACAAACATAAATTTAAAGATAGATGCAGGATGGTAGCCCGTATGTTTTTTCATTTTTTCATTTTTTTTCATACACTTTTACTCTACCATCCTCTACGATAACATCAAAATATAAGGGATTTATAGGCACATCCCTACACTTGAGTTTTTATTACTCTAACACTAATTTGACCCGAATTGAAAAGATCAAAACACTTGGAGTACATTATTATGTAAATTAATGGAATTTGAATTTAACGTTCTTTCCCGTCACTCCATAAAATTTAACTTTTCCCATGAGTCCCAATCGTCCCAAAACTGTATACAAAGGATATGACTCGACTTAGCTACTTATGCAAGTAACTAGATAATTGAACTAAGGGTTTAGTATGATAACAATAATGCACTAAAAGTGAGTGCATACAAGGTAGGCTAAGGCGATTTGGGTGTACATTTAGGGGTGGATTGTAAACAATGCTCTTCATTGATATTCCGAAAAACCGAAACATCATGAGAACCGCGAAAAGGATAGGCTCTGAGGGGTTAACTTGGGGTATCGTGTACTAAAGATGAGTACATCGCAAGGGTGTGGGAGAATTACTCAACCGATGTGGAAGAAGTAATTATAATACGGGTATCAAACAAGGATTATCCTAATGCCTTGATTCGTTGTAGGTTTAGGGGTATTTGTGTATGGATAAAACCACAATATCGATATAAAAAATAACCACAAGGAATGATTTAAAATCCCTTTAGGAAAAAGGATAATGAATCAAAACCCGTGAGTGATAGTGATACGGATTAGGAAATCCGAGTCGTGTCCCAACGAGGTGTGAATGGGCAACGTCGTTATTGGTTTGTTATTAAAATTCTCGATATTTTGGATTAATGATTTTGATTTATTTAAACTACGGGAAAAGGGAAAGAAATTAAGGGAAATTAAACTACGGGGAATCCTAAGTACGAGAATAAACGTAAAATGCAATAAATGAAACGTAAATAAAATGCAACTACGTCTAATCTAAATCCTAAATATGATCTAAAATTACTTTCTAACCTAAAATGATATTTGAAATCTAACTAAGAATTAAAACTAATTTTTATGATTTTTCTGGAATTTATTAGAATTAAAAACTAATTTTTAACTTTTAAAACTAATTTAAAATACTAAAAATTATGAAAATTAAGGGGAAATTTATGAAACTATTTTTCGAAAATCTAAAATAACTAAAGAGAATTTTCAAAACTAATTTTGTATTTTTCTGATGATTTTTCTATTTTATACGAATTTAAAACTATTTAAAACTAATTTAAATTCTAAAAATTACAAATTAAGCTAGGAAAAATCTGGAAAAATTATTTTTTTTGCTTTTTATATTTATCTTAATCTATGAAAATTGAAATTTTTTTTTGAAGATTTTCTGATTTAATTGTTATAAAAGCTATTTAAAAAGTCTTAAAAACTGATTTAAAATAAGAAAAATAGCAAACAGTAATGGAAAAATCTGAAAAATTCAGGAAAAGTCTAAAATAATATTCTAAATTTATGAAAATTATAAAAACTATGGCTATGTGAAGGATATAGAAGCTGTAGTGCAAACTGCTTGTGGATAAGCAATGCAAAATAAGCTAAAAGCTAAACTAACTATCCAGAAGCTACCAGGAACTTTTCTAAGCTAAAATAAACTAAAGTGCACTAAACTTAACCTCTGAGTATCAAACTACAAAGATAAAATGAGAATTGACTAAGTATGCCAAACAAGCCTAACTGTCTAACTTTCAGCACATGTAACTGCTTATCCAATAAGCTGAATGGAAATCCAGATTATGGAACCTCAAGACCATCAACCAAAGAGTATGTGAACTAATTTTTAGCCGATTACCAACTAAGATGAGCAAGTTATGTTGACTGTAAAGTCCCTGTACAAACTCAGTTAAGACTGAGAGTGTGCACAGGGCATTAGGTGCCTAAAAGCCAAGCTTATTAAGAGCTTAAGTTGATTTCCAAAAATTCCACAAAAATCACTTTTGACTTCTCAACCAGTTGAAATTCAATATCCCAAAGTTACAAAAACTTTGAACCAGAAATGAATCCTCTAAAAATCCACATAGGTTGGTGAAAAACTGTTTTGACAACTTTTGACTTATGATGTGATTTTGAAATATTGACCAAAATGAGATTTGAATCAAATTTTTGGATTGATTATGATATTTTGTGATGATATAAAACTAATGCAAGCTCAAGTAACTAATATAAAGGCTAGATGCAAGATATCATGAACTAGTACCAACTGAATTTAAGTTAAGAGCAGATTACAGATTATTTTGACTTTTGGTGATAAAAGTTGCAAAACTATGATCTATTTTAACTGATATTACCTATATGAAACTAGTGCAGCAACAATTAACCTCTAAACCTTCCTCAAACTCAGATTATAAGCAGATCCAAACACTATGTTTCCAACTGATTTCCAACTTACTCTATCCTATACTTAATCCTACAGCAATGAGATCAATATTCTAACAATAATAACACCCTAACAAATGCCAAATAATCACTAAAAACCTACAGCAAAGAGTAACAAAAGTGCAGCAAAATAGTTTTAAGATTAAACTGAAAACGTACTCACATGAGGTCCAGCTTAATTGCAGCTTATCTGAGAACCAAATATCACTATTCTAAACCCAATTCCAATCCAAATCAAGCTTAATCTCAACCCAAATCCAGCTCCATACCAATATGAGACTGCAGTTTGACTTTAGTTGACTGTGATAGTGAATTTGAGTGAATAATGATTTAAAACAGCAACAAGCTCACTAAAAGCTATTTAGAGCTTAGATGAGCTTATGTAACAGTAGCTAAGCTTATTGAAGCTTATAGAGTAGAATTGACATTTTTTTTTTTTTTTTTTTTTTTTTTTTTTTTTTTTTTTTTGTTATTTTTCTGGTTTTTTTGTATTTTTGAGTAAATTGAGAAATAAGCTGATATGATTTAAGAATAAGCTATCATGAACTCAAATGATACTGATAAGCAATTCAAAACAATTTAAGAGCTAAACATAATTTTGAGCTTAAAAGAGGAATTTCATTAATATCAAAAACTGAATATAAATACTGAAACTATAAGAGAATTACAAAGAAAATATTTAAAACAATAATAAACTACAATAAGCTACTGAAAAATTGAAAAGTAAAGGAAAGATGATCTTCAACTCGTGAATGAATGGGTCCTTATATACTTGAGCTTGAGGTCTTGGAAGGCTCTGGAAGATGTATTTGTGCTTTCACTCCTCATCTGACAACCCTTGGATTTAATCCCAGCATCATCCAATCATTATTGACCCTTGGATCATGTGCAAATACTCTGTCGACCAATGAGAGAGCAGGGATTGGAAATGTATCACACGGATAGCTGACTTGGCACTGAGCACGTGTCAGATGGTGTCAGCAATGTACGAATATGCCCCTAATTAGATTAATTTGATCAATTGTACTCGGGGGTGTTTTAGGGTTCTTACACCTGGGTTTAGTGGGATTTGGGGGGAATTTGGGCGGGCAAAGGATTTTTTAGTGTATTTTGGTTTCGTTTGACCCATTGACCGGGTATTTGGGATAAAATGGATTGGGCTTGGATTAATATTTGGACCAAAGGATTTAATATAAACCCATTTAATGGTTTAAGGACCAAAAGTGTACATGCTGAAAATCCAGGGACCAACCTTGTAAATCTGAAAATGTGCCCAAGGACTATCTTTGCCAATCTTCAAATAATCCAAGGGCCATTCTTGCAATTTCTAAAACTTGAGGGTATATTCTGCCAATAACTGAAAACTCAGGGACTATTTTTGATAATTCTGCAAACTTGGTTGTATCTTTCAAACATCATCCTCTGAGCATAAAAATCTTCACAGATGCACAATTCTGACCTTCCGGCTCAGCTTAAGCACTCTTTATCTCTCGTGCTCGGGTTTTCGTCTGATTTGGCTATCTTTTGTGTGTTTTGACATATCCGTACCTGCACAAGCACAAACTCAAGAAAACATCAAATATTAGCAATAAACGGCTCTTTCTAGGTTATTTTGGGTCATATTTGATAAAGAAATGATATGTGTTTTTGCACATATCAAAATACCCCAGACGAGACCATTGTCGTGTCCCCACGCAATGCAATCAACTCACGCTTCTAAAACCAAGGATTTCAATCTCTTTCTACTAAACCTATGAAGAAGTAGCAAAGATTCCTCAAAAGAGATTAAGAACCCTTAATTCTAAAAACGCCCCGTTTACCTTTTAATTCGTATATATAGATATTACGATTAAGCACATTCCGATTATGAGTGACGTTTTGTTGAACTTTCATGTCGATCAATAACTCCAACTTTTTTCAAACGACACGTTAGGATCACTGAGTAAGAAACACAACACAGCGTGAAGTGACCATACGGATAGAATACATCGTCCCTGATTTTTCACAAGCTCCCAAACTAAGCGTAGAATCGAAATCATTGTTAAATATGATTCTAGATGCCAACACTACCCATGGAAGTTACTTGTGTAATTACCTTTTGCTCCCATTTTCCTATTTTCCTCTAGATTTTTTTATTTTTGTGAGAAATGAATTTCTTCAAATTTCTCGTTTCGATAAGAATTAATCCGATAAAGATACAAAGCTAAGTCGCTAATTAGTTATCCATCTTCTCTCAAGAACCATTGTCTAAAAAATGAGGTCCACATCAAGGAATTTTTGTTCACTTATATTTTTTTACTTTTCCATTTTTTTATCATTCATTTTTTTTTTTTTTTTTTTTTTTTTTTTGCACTTATACTTTTTACTTATATGAGCTATGAACCACGGAGCTTCACGGGGTAATTCCAAGACTATAGGCTTCATGAAATGAGGATCCCAGTTGGTTAGACCAAAAACCTCACCCAATCCCGGCTAAAGATCCAAGGGTCCGATCTCGACACCGCAGCTCATAACTTTATTTATTACTTATTACTTATTTATTACGGATCCTTGATGTGTAACCAATTTTTAAAACAAAGATTCTTTTAAGAAGATAAAGAACTAACTATCGCCAAAAACTCAACATCTCTAATTATTTATTAGACAGATATGGGGTGAAACAATTTTGTGGGAACAAAAAGCCATAAGTACCTTCGATGGGCTCTAAAGAGAACCAACTACTCCACGCTTAGCATCTAAACTCATAAGTAACTCTATCATTTCTCGATCTCCGCAAATTTAAAATCCCAAATAATGAGATCCGCGGATGCTTAGCCGATAATTTTTAGATTATCTATGGTTAAGGGAACAAGCTAGGGCTCAACACGCCCGGTCAAGTCAGAATTCTATTCCTACTCTCACCAGCGGAAAGTCAACAAGGTGTCAAAACATATATTAACTTAGCAAATGCTTCGTAAAATAATCTCAAGTCTCGCATTTTTAAAGTCACTTATTAGAAACTCGCAAATTCTTGTTTAAGCTTCGCATATTTAAAATCACTTAGGGAGACTTGCAAATTCTTGGCCTTGTGAGCTAGAATCGCATTTTATAGCCTCTTGTCTAAACAATTAGCAAAGCCTATTTCAAGAAAACGCATATTTAAAGTAACTTCTAAGAAACTCGCAAAGACTTTTCAATCATAAAACTAGCAAAAGCTTACGAAAAATTTTAAATTTTCACATTTTTTGCATAATTTTTCATTTTCTAAGGAAAAACGGGGTTGCGAGAGAAACACAACAAAAATAAGCAAGTGCGATCAAATCAAATCGAAGATTACCCACCCAGACTAAAACGAAACATTGTCCTCAATGTTTAAAGGCAAAGGTATCAACGAAAATCTAAAAGCCGTTTACTAAGTATGCTAAAAGATAAACGTTAGTCGATAAGATTTCGGATATCGGATTTCCAGAAGCATCGATCATGAAACTCGAGTGGAGAAAAGACAAACTTCGAGCACGAGAGTCTTCATATCGGGAACATCCTACACACAACATCACAAACAACCAAACACTAGAAATCGAAGAGGCTAACCCCTTCACTTCACTTATTAGAAAATAGAAAGAAGATAAAGATAAGCATGGGGTGCCTCCCACGAAGCGCTACTGTTTTTGATCACCGAGTCGCTAGCCTGACTCGTCCCCGAATTCATTTGTCCTTGGGGAAGCAAGTGGAAGGGATACCCGGATCAAAGATGGTATCCTCACTCCGAAGGGAAAGAGAAAGGGTGGGTTGGGAGGGAAAGAAAATGTCGGGCTCCAACACATAAATGGTAACTCCTCCCGAACTCACAAAAGGTATATCAAAGAATGATCCATCATCAGGCGGTTTAGCGGGCGGACGAAGAGATGACGGATCAAAGAGAAACGACCCCATAGAAGAAGGGAGTCCATGGTACAGAAAAGTGTTACTTGAAGGTTCATCAACGAAGGCATCCAAGATAGGATCCTTTTTCCGGAAAACTTTGGTTTTGTGAATGTCTTCTTCGATGAGTATCCCAAGATTAAAAATCTTGTCCTCGGAGACGAAGGAAATCAAGGTATCATCCACGTGAAAATCCTTACGAGACAAGGCATCACTCTCAGATAAAAAATATTGTTGGACCTCTATATCAACAAGTTCATCTGTCGTAATCTTTGTTTCCTTTTCTTTCTTCGGGTAAAATGGATCATCGTATTCTGTTTCTTCTAAAACATCATCTTCTGACGGAATTGAGTTAATGGGAGCAAGTTCATCGGTGAACTTCTCGAAGTAAATCGACGGATCTTGATATAACAAATATTCAATTTCGCGTAAGTCGGCTCTAAAATCAAAGACGTCATCCTCACTTCCCGGTGGAAGAGGACCTATGCGAGCGAGTTCATCGGCGAACTCCTCGAGAAGTAAATCAATGGAAGATTCCTTGAGCTCGGGCTCCGAAGGATTAAAAGACGGCTTAACTTCTTTAATAACTTTTTCTTCCGAAGGAATATAAGAATCCCCGTAAAGCATTTTTTCAATCAAACGAATATCTCCTTCGATGTCGATGTCGGCGTTATCAATTTCCGGTGAAACTGAATCACTTTTCAAATAAGCCTCGATTTCTTTCATGATAGAATCATCCTCCTCATTTTGAGTATGGGAAGGGGAAGAATCAGAAATGATTTGTTTAGAAGAAAGTTCCATATTTTCAGAAGAAGGAGTGGGATTGCCACTCAAAGAAAGTTCGATGTTTTTAGGAACAAGATCAATTCGATACACAGAAAGCGGAGGTGGGACAAGTGGTGTGCTCTTAGAGCTAGAATTTTCCACCACAACCGTTGTAGTCTCCTTTTCTAATTTCTTCCTTTGCTCAGCACGTACCGTCGATAAACTCTTAACCGTAAAACGTAAAAGACTCGGATCAATTCTCGATGTCTTAGGCCCAACTTTTTGAACAACCGGAGGTTGGACGTTTTTGGTACTTCCATTATTAGTAGGAATTCCCGGGTCCTTTGTCACCTCGGTGTCATTAATTTTGGCCACATCATATTGGTAGGTTAAAGATTTAGAAGTATGGTTAACGTTAAACGTGACGGCTTCTTTTCCAACTCTTAAAGTGATCTCTCCTTCATACACATCAATCAACGCATAGCCCGTCCTTAAGAAACATCTTCCGAGAATAAGGGGCACACGAGGGTCGGCATCAAAATCAACGACAACAAAATCTGCGGGGAAGTCGAACTTCCCCACTTTAACAAAAACATCCTCGGCTATACCGATTGGTTTCATAGTAGTACGGTCGGCTAGCTCGAGGGTCATACACGTTGGGGTAAGTGGGGGCAATGAAAGCTTTTCATAAATTGATTTCGGCATCAAATTAATACTCGCGCCAAGATCGGCCAAGGCGGAGCACTGAATAATTCCTTGAAAATCGCACGAAATGAGAAACTTGTCGGGGTCACCTAACTTTTCGGGAAGTTTCTTGAGGATAACCGCCGAACAATTCTCATTCAAAGACGTTTTTGCCAAATCCACAATTTTCTCTTTGTTACTTAACAATCCTTTTAGTGTCGAAACAAACTTAGGCATGAGAAGAAGAGCATCCGCGAAGCTAATTTCGAAGTGAAGATCTTGAAATATTTGAAAGAATTTTTCCATTTGAAGAGTTGCTTGTTCACGTTGCTTTTGATCATTCATCCTTGACGGGTACGGAAGTGTTGTTTTTGGGTTAGTCTTTTCAGCACTAACCGGAGCATCCTTAGGCTCAGACATCGGGACAACCATGGGTTGGACATTCTCAGTACTCCCCTTATTAGTAGGAAGCACCGGGTCCTTTGTCACCCCGGTCTCACGGTCTACCACACGAGACGGAGAAGAAGAAATAGTGGTAGGAACCGTGGGTCCATCGTAAGCAACACCACTTCGGGTAGTGATCGCTTTCATGTCACCTCTCGGGTTAGGAATCGTGTTACTTGGAAGAGAACCGGAACCCGAGGGTTGAGAATAAGAAGTAGAAGGTTGATTAGCTTGAAAGAAACTAGCCATCATATTCCTCATTTCACTCATCTGCTTGTTATTTGTAGCTTCCATTTCTCTTTTGAAATCATTCCTCATGCTAGTGATTTGAGTTTGCAAACTTTTAATGGTGTTGTCGGAATTCTTCATGTAAGACAGAAACTCGTTGTTTGGAACAGCTTGATGAGGTGGTTGATATTTTTGTTGAGGAGGTTTTTGATAAACTTGAGGTGGAGGAGCTTGGTAGTTTTGATTACCATGATTGAGATTGGCTCCTCGGTTTTGATTATAAGATTGGTTTGAATAACGGTTTTGGTTTTGTTGTGGAACGGGTGCAAAACCGGGTGGTCCCATTTGGTTGGCACGGTATCATTGGTTTTGATTTTGAACCGGATTAGCAGAGGCTACGGAAGCATTTCGGAGATCGCCATCGATGGCTTGACAATTATAGTACGGATGAGGACCACCGCAAATAACGCATGTTTCGGTAACGGCTTTGACTGGTTCGGATTTATGAATCTTAAACTCTCTCATCATAGAATTAATAGCATCAGTCAGCCCACTTAACTCACTTCTCTGGACGTAGTTGTCGTTCGTAGTGATCTTAGAAACAACCGGTCGGTTTCTAGACGAAGAAACTTTTGACTTATTTTCGATAATCGTTCTAATATCGGTGGGCATACGACTCAAGATATTACCCCCGGCGGCCGCGTTAAGCGAATCTTGATCGGACAGAGTAAGAGCATTATAGAACGTATCAATCTGATGAAGATCGGTAAAACCGTGATTTGGGCATTTTCGCAAAAGTTCTTTAAATATATCCCATGCTTCTCCAAAACTTTCGTGATGCTATCGTGCTTCGCCATCGATTTGATTTCGTAACATCGTAATTTTTGACGGAGGAAAGAATTGGTTCACAAATTTCTTAGAAAGGTCTTCCCATGTTGTAATTGAGTGAGGGGGTTCTTTTTCTAGCCAAGTCCGGGCTGCCCCCTCAAGGGAAAATGGAAATAATCTCAATTTAACTGACTCATGAGTGACGCCCCGAAAGTTTATCGTAGAAGCAACTTGATTAAACCAACGGAGGTGTGCGTGGGGCTCCTCATGATCTAAACCACAAAAAGGTTTATTAGACACCAATTTTATTAAATTTGTTTTTAGTTCAAAATTTTCGGTGTTAATTGGTGGAAGTACGATAGCATCACCGTAGCCGTCTACGGGAGCTTGAAGTAACTCGTTCATCGTTCGAGTGTCTGCCATGACGGGTTCTTCAACGATAGTACGTAACTCGGGTACGTCTATTCTTTGATTACGTCTACGTCGTGATTGAGAGCGAGTGCGCATGCACTTTAAAAACCAAGGCAATTAAAAGAGACCGGTATTCGAAAACACAGTGAACTTAACCAATAATCCCAAGTGAATAAATCACTTCTATAAGACAAACACACAAGCGAGCGGAGAAGCTTTTTAGGTCAGCGCGAAGCTTATTAAAAACCCGCCTCTTTTCAGCCGCAATTTAATGTCAGGCCGTCCTTATACCCACCACACAGTTTGTTTATCCGATAGAAATAAATCGACTCACAAGCGACACAAAGGCAAGTTTTTAATCTTTGGTTCGGGAACTTATTAATGATAACACCTCCGTTGAGAATGTTATATAATTGGTGGATTCTATTTAAGCTCAAAAACACAAGAGAAAATCTTTTTGTATTTTTAATATGATATATATATATATACAAAAGAAAAAGGAAAATATTTTTTACTTTTTTAATTTTTATAAAAACAATAACTTCACGAAGAAGGATCTCGAGTCACTAATCGTCAAACCGCTAACGATATTGTCGCGACACAACCTCTCCGGCAGCGGCGCCAAAATTTGGTATCAGTTGTGTGTGTAGGGAGAAAAACGTATAATACCGATATCAAAAATAACCACAAGGAATGATTTAAAATCCCTTTAGGAAAAAGGATAATGAATCAAAACCCGTGAGTGATAGTGATACGGATTAGGAAATCCGAGTCGTGTCCCAACGAGGTGTGAATGGGCAACGTCGTTATTGGTTTGTTATTAAAATGCTCGATGTTTTGGATTAATGATTTTGATTTATTTAAACTACGGGAAAAGGGAAAGAAATTAAGGGAAATTAAACTACGGGGAATCCTAAGTACGAGAATAAACGTAAAATGCAATAAATGAAACGTAAATAAAATGCAACTACGTCTAATCTAAATCCTAAATATGATCTAAAATTACTTTCTAACCTAAAATGATATTTGAAATCTAACTAAGAATTAAAACTAATTTTTATGATATTTCTGGAATTTATTCGAATTAAAAACTAATTTTTAACTTTTAAAACTAATTTAAAATACTAAAAATTATGAAAATTAAGGGGAAATTTATGAAACTATTTTTCGAAATTCTAAAATAACTAAAGAGAATTTTCAAAACTAATTTTGTATTTTTCTGATGATTTTTCTATTTTATACGAATTTAAAACTATTTAAAACTAATTTAAATTCTAAAAATTACAAATTAAGCTAGGAAAAATCTGGAAAAATTATTTTTTTTGCGTTTTTATATTTATCTTAATCTATGAAAATTAAAAAATTGTTTTTTTGAAGATTTTCTGATTTAATTGTAATAAAAGCTATTTAAAAAGTCTTAAAAACTGATTTAAAATAAGAAAAATAGCAAACAGTAATGGAAAAATCTGAAAAATTCAGGAAAAGTCTAAAATAATATTCTAAATTTATGAAAATTATAAAAACTATGGCTTATGTGAAGGATATAGAAGCTGTAGTGCAAACTGCTTGTGGATAAGCAATGCAAAATAAGCTAAAAGCTAAACTAACTATCCAGAAGCTACCAGGAACTATTCTAAGCTAAAATCAACTAAAGTGCACTAAACTTAACCTCTGAGTATCAAACTACAAAGATAAAATGAGAATTGACTAAGTATGCCAAACAAGCCTAACTGTCTAACTTTCAGCACATGTAACTGCTTATCCAATAAGCTGAATGGAAATCCAGATTATGGAACCTCAAGACCATCAACCAAAGAGTATGTGAACTAATTTTTAGCCGATTACCAACTAAGATGAGCAAGTTATGTTGACTGTAAAGTCCCTGTACAAACTCAGTTAAGACTGAGAGTGTGCACAGGGCATTAGGTGCCTAAAATCCAAGCTTATTAAGAGCTTAAGTTGATTTCCAAAAATTCCACAAAAATCACTTTTGACTTCTCAACCAGTTGAAATTCAATATCCCAAAGTTACAAAAACTTTGAACCAGAAATGAATCCTCTAAAAATCCACATAGGTTGGTGAAAAACTGTTTTGACAACTTTTGACTTATGATGTGATTTTGAAATATTGACCAAAATGAGATTTGAATCAAAATTTTGGATTGATTATGATATTTTGTGATGATATAAAACTAATGCAAGCTCAAGTAACTAATATAAAGGCTAGATGCAAGATATCATGAACTAGTACCAACTGAATTTAAGTTAAGAGCAGATTACAGATTATTTTGACTTTTGGTGATAAAAGTTGCAAAACTATGATCTATTTTAACTGATATTACCTATATGAAACTAGTGCAGCAACAATTAACCTCTAAACCTTCCTCAAACTCAGATTATAAGCAGATCCAAACACTATGTTTCCAACTGATTTCCAACTTACTCTATCCTATACTTAATCCTACAGCAATGAGATCAATATTCTAACAATAATAACACCCTAACAAATGCCAAATAATCACTAAAAACCTACAGCAAAGAGTAACAAAAGTGCAGCAAAATAGTTTTAAGATTAAACTGAAAACGTACTCACATGAGGTCCAGCTTAATTGCAGCTTATCTGAGAACCAAATATCACTATTCTAAACCCAATTCCAATCCAAATCAAGCTTAATCTCAACCCAAATCCAGCTCCATACCAATATGAGACTGCAGTTTGACTTTAGTTGACTGTGATAGTGAATTTGAGTGAATAATGATTTAAAACAGCAACAAACTCACTAAAAGCTATTTAGAGCTTAGATGAGCTTATGTAACAGTAGCTAAGCTTATTGAAGCTTATAGAGTAGAATTGACATATTTTTTTTGTTATTTTTCTGGTTTTTTTGTATTTTTGAGTAAATTGAGAAATAAGCTGATATAATTTAAGAATAAGCTATCATGAACTCAAATGATACTGATAAGCAATTCAAAACAATTTAAGAGCTAAACATAATTTTGAGCTTAAAAGAGGAATTTCATTAATATCAAAAACTGAATATAAATACTGAAACTATAAGAGAATTACAAAGAAAATATTTAAAACAATAATAAACTACAATAAGCTACTGAAAAATTGAAAAGTAAAGGAAAGATGATCTTCAACTCGTGAATGAATGGGTCCTTATATACTTGAGCTTGAGGTCTTGGAAGGCTCTGGAAGATGTATTTGTGCTTTCACTCCTCATCTGACAACCTTTGGATTTAATCCCAGCATCATCCAATCATTATTGACCCTTGGATCATGTGCAAATACTCTGTCGACCAATGAGAGAGCAGGGATTGGAAATGTATCACACGGATAGCTGACTTGGCACTGAGCACGTGTCAGATGGTGTCAGCAATGTACGAATATGCCCCTAATTAGATTAATTTGATCAATTGTACTCGGGGGTGTTTTAGGGTTCTTACACCTGGGTTTAGTGGGATTTGGGGGGAATTTGGGCGGGCAAAGGATTTTTTAGTGTATTTTGGTTTCGTTTGACCCATTGACCGGGTATTTGGGATAAAATGGATTGGGCTTGGATTAATATTTGGACCAAAGGATTTAATATAAACCCATTTAATGGTTTAAGGACCAAAAGTGTACATGCTGAAAATCCAGGGACCAAACATGTAAATCTGAAAATGTAACCAAGGACTATCTTTGCCAATCTTCAAATAATCCAAGGGCCATTCTTGCCATTTCTAAAACTTGAGGGTATATTCTGCCAATAACTGAAAATTCAGGGACTATTTCTGATAATTCTGCAAACTTGGTTGTATCTTTCAAACATCATCCTCTGAGCATAAAAATCTTCACAGATGCACAATTCTGACCTTCCGGCTCAGCTTAAGCACTCTTTATCTCTCGTGCTCGGGTTTTCGTCTGATTTGGCTATCTTTTGTGTGTTTTGACATATCCGTACCTGCACAAGCACAAACTCAAGAAAACATCAAATATTAGCAATAAACGGCTCTTTCTAGGTTATTTTGGGTCATATTTGATAAAGAAATGATATGTGTTTTTGCACATATCATGCCTCTTATCATTTAGTTATTCCTAACTACAAAAGTGTAGTCTTACTAGCGATCTCGGAATTCATCACAAAACAAGTTCTAGAATCTATTATACTACCGGTACACTCTCGAAGCATTAAAGATGCATACTTTAATTCCTACAAATCTAGGGGCGAACAACATTTTTGGGGTGGAATTTGAGTGGTAAAGGGTTTTGTGCTAGTCATATAACTTCCTATCCATGAGACGCTTTTTTAAGACTAATGGCCCACTCCTACATGTCATGAAAATTTTTAAATTTGGTGCCAAAATTACTCCAACCGATATTTCTCATGGTTTATTTCACAAATGAAATTGGACAAAGCAAATAATCAAGGATAAGCATAGTTTCAAAGTTCCCATTTTATTTTCCCTCCCTACACTTAAACTGAACATTATCCCCAATGTTCCCCGAAAGTATCAAAGTTATGATAATGGAAGGTAATTAAAAGAGAAAAAAACTAATACTCCCCTGATTAGCTCGGTAGGATCCGTGTGAAATAGTGGTTGAATTCTTCTTCAAGAAGAATGTATGCGTGAAAAGCTCCATCCAATCTTATGTATCTTATTCTTGATAAATAAAACCTGCACACATAAGAAAACAGACGAAACCTTCGTGTAAAATCGGCGGTAAAACTATATATGACTCAACTAAACTAGGATATAATGCTTGTGGAATGGATGTTTACAGATTTTCTGAAAAATTAAGACTTGAGAAATTCCAAAAATTTATGAGTAGCACAGAAAACGAGAGAAAACCACAGAAACTGGTCTGCTGCGTTTTTCTGGAAAAATTACATCTTTAGAATCTGGAAAAAGTCCTGCAAAACATCCATTATGACTCGATACAAGCATTTGACTCTAACAAACTCACATATATATCTTTTTCAAGAATTGTAATTCTCATGTTCACGTTCTTTTAAAAACGTGTGTAATCTTCCCTACACTTATCCTTTTTGTAAAATACCTTTATATGTAATTAAGACGAGGTTAAAGACAAAATAAAGCATTTTCACAAATTCAAAAATGAGAATAAACAATCAATGAAAAGGTATATGACACACAAACAAGCAAACAATTAAGCATGGGTTGCTTCCTACGAAGTGCTTTTCTTTATTTATGAGTTTTGTAGCTAGACTCGAAGTCGTGCCCCTACGTGGTCTCGTTTTTCATCCTCAATGAAAACTCTATCATATTGAAAAAATTCTCATCTACTCTATACCTAGGCCCGAGGGTCAAGCAATCCTTATAGTAAAGTCTCCTTTTCTCCCACATGAAGCTTAAACCTTTTTCAACATCGTCTTCGCTCTTTTCCTCAAAAGCTCTAATGTTGTCTCGCTCATAAAGGGATAAAGGGCCATATCCATTCATTTTCCAAGGCATCCTATAAGTGATCTCATCGTTTCCTTCCATGAACCTAACCGTTCCTTCGGATTTGTTATAGCTCATCTTAGATTTTTCAACAAACGGTTTTCCTAGCACAACTTGGAACAAGCTATAGTCAATGACACATCCTATGTCTTCTAGGACCACAAAATCAACTAAGTAGGTGAAATTTACTATAAAGACATGTACATCCTTGACTCTTCCCCATAAATTGCAAACCTCACCCGGATACTTAGGGTCTCTCCTAATCTTAAGTCGCTCATTCATAATGTCATTGTAAACAGCTGATGACATCACATTAATGGGAGATTACGTATCTATATAGGCATGCTCGACATTCCTATATCCAATCATACAAGGGATTTTGATGTTCCAAGGATTTCCTCTCCTAATCTTTGGGCAAATCCTAATGATGGGTGATCGAGGATTGTCGATTATGTATTGGTGGTAAGAAACCTCTTCCTTAGTGGGGTAAAGATTGAAGTAAGCTCTATCCTCCTCATTCACATTCTTATTCACTAAAAAATTTTCCGAATTACTGCTAATCATAGAGCCAACAACTGAGGGCTAACCACTTTTTCAACAGCATCCCTAATTGTACTGTCAAATACTCTTTGTAAATCTTGAAGATCGTTGTTCCTACTCACATATCGGTTGCGGCGATTGTGTTGGTCAGTGGGTTATGGTTTGAGTGAAAGTGGTTTATTTGGTGGTGGGTTATTGTTTGATGGGTTATCACCTTCCATGATGAAAAGTGATGGGGTTACTAACACAGTCACGAAGAAGGGGGATAGACTATGAGGAAGCTAAAAATTGAGAAAAAATCTTACTTGATAGGAATCAAGCAAGGGAACCTAAACGAGATAGAATCCTAACTAGCTATTCTATTCCCCTGCAGCGGCGCCAAAAACTTGATACGCGTATAACGCGCGTTCGGGGTCAAAGGAAACTTCCTTTTCTTCGAGCAAGTTTTTCAACCACCTAGGCAGTGAACCTAATCGTTGTAATGTAGTATTAGGGTAAGCCTCGAGATTGATATCGTTCTCTAGGGGAATAAGAATGCTAGTGAGAAATTACTACGCTAAGGTTGGGGTTGAGGAATATTTTTTTTTTATCTTTTTTATGTTTTTTAGAAAATAGAAAGGTACGAATCTCGGGGTATTGGATTTGGGGGTGGTATTTCTACCGATTACTCTACTATTATCTATTCTAATTAACTAAGCTAAGGGGTAGTGTATGTCTAATTGATATGTGCTCGTATGATGATTAAAAATGTGTCTACCTAGATACTATTACTCCCTAGTTATCTTTTATTGATGGTTGAATTGTCACGTCCTTATTCTTAACGCGTTGTGTCTTCTAAGGTCGTAGGGTATGCTTTTTCCCTAACTCTTTGAGGATACCTTAAGGTTATTGCCTACAAAATCTCTATGATTCATAAACTAACTCTAAGGTTATCTTTGGATTTTTAGCCTACAATAATTCTAGGCGATTATAAACTAATGTTCATAAAGATTACTCAAGCATTAAAACCACAACGATGGCCTATTGAAATCCTAAGCCAATTACAATTAAGAGAAGAGACAACCAATCAATATTGAATAACTAGGTTTCATAGATCTAAGCAAACACACAAGTAAATTAGCCGGACATGGTAAACATGCAAGCGTACACACATACAATTGAAGACATAATGAAATCAATGAATTAGATTACTTATCTTGTTGTAAAATAGGGTATGAGAACCCTAAGATACTGCCCAAGACAGCCAAAAATCGTTTTTAGGTCTTACTCCACAATTCTACCTCTCTAAAAGTTTGAAAATTCGAATTCTATAGATAGAGTTACGACTGCGATGGCGTCACTCTTTAATTGTGATGCCGTCGGATCGCCGCCATTAGGGTTTCGTCTTGACCAAGTCAACTTTGTGACGGCGTCACGTTGTGGTTGTGACGTCGTCGACTTCATCTTCTGACGCCGGCTGAATCTGGATCTAGGTTGTCTGAGTTGTGACGCCCTACTCTTTAAAGCCTGACGCCGTCAGGTACAAAATAGCAATTTCACTCCTGAGCCGTCGCAATTAGAGGGATGGCGTCGCCCTTTATCTGTGACGCCGTCGGGTGCACTTCCAACAGCTTGAGTGTCTTGATCTTGACTTTAGCCATTTTCTTCACATATTCACGCCTTTTCGTCTAAATAAGCATCATTCTAGCATTTTGCCTTCAAGAGACCTAAAAAGTGAAAAGGAACGAAACTAAGTAGTAACGGATATAAAAGTGGTCGATTAAGGGCTTAAATGACCTCTCAAAATTGTACCTTTTAAATCTTTATCAGTAAGGTTAGCTCCTGAAACTGAAGAGATTGTGAAGAATGGTAAGCTTTCTAAGGCTTGGAAAAGTGTAAAGTGTAGTGTTTGTAGCATTGCTGGACACAACCGAAAAACATGTCTTGGCCATGGTGGAACTCAAAGCAGTCAAACTGGCCCTAAACAATAATGTTCAAGTGCTAAGGAAAAGGTAAACAAGCGCCTCAAAAGTAGGGGTGGCAATCGAGTCGTGTTCGGGTTAATCTATTCGGGTTCGCGGGTTGACGTGTTATTTTAACTGTTAGCCTCGCTTTTTATAAAGATAACGTCACTTACGTGAATTGGACTAGACGCGTAGTATACTTTGCCCTTAGGGACTAGTATCGTTTAAGTGGCAAAGATAGGACCTATATATACCCCTCATGACTCTTCATGAGGGGTGAGGTGAATCATTAGGTGTAGTGTTTTGTGTGTTTTTTAAATAATATCATCTTTGTTTTCTCCTCCCTCTCTCTACTTTCTCTCTCTAAAAAAGGATGAAGATCTTCATCTTCTTCCACCAACCTCGACCTCCAAACCACATAAATCCCATAGATATTCGGTCCTAACATTAACCTCTACCCAAACACGACCCATTTATTAATCGTGTCAAGAAACTCAACCCTAACCCAGACATGCATAACATGTATAACCCATTTGTGACCCATTTAACCTGTTTAAATAAAGAGGTCAAGCGGTGAATAAGATTAGTGCTTTGTCGATTTAACTTGTTTAAAATGAAAGAAACGATATAAAGATCTAAAAAAAGATAATAATAACATAGAAATAACTACGCGACAATTTCAATGATATTTGAATATAATCGTAACTTACTCATATATTAAGTACATAACATAGTACATTTAATAAAAATCCAACATGAAATCCAAGTTAGATATTTTAATTTTAGTGGGTTATATAACTTAAACGGGTTCACAGGTTGACTTGTTTAATAATAACTCAACCCAAACACGACCCGTTTATTAAATGGGTTGACCTTTTTTTGACCCAAATCTGTTTATACTTGACCCAAACCTTTTTATCCTTGACCTAAACCTGTTTAACTTAATGTCGGGTTCCTGTCGTTTATCGTGACGTGTCAAAAATTGCCACCCCTACTTAAAAGGTTGCATCAAAGAAGATAAATCCTACAGGTAACAAAGTTGCAACAGATAAACAAGCTAAAGGTCTAGGTGTTATTGAAACTCAAGATGATGCAGTTGAAGGAACTTGTGTTCAATCTGAAATTCAAGATCAAGCTACTCAAGATGTTACAACAGACAAACAAGGTGAAGTTCCAGGTGTTCATTCTAAGAGTCACGTTCAAGATACTGATGATCCCAGCATACATAATGAATCCCAGTCTTAATCCCAACAACATGATCAATCATAGTCTCAATCTCAGGTTCATTCAAGTAGCGTGCAAGCGGTTTCTGTTTCATCCCAGCCTACTGCATGAAGAATGACTAGTTAGCAGGCTGCACTAGAAAGAATGATGGCCTCACCATAAGTCAATTCTGTTATGCTAATGAACTATACAATATTTCTTTATGTTTGCTATGGACAAATTATGTACTCTAAAAACATATGTGTGTGTCTAACTCTAATTCTCATGCTTTGAAAAGTATGAAATTTTATGCATTTGGAATTATATCCATTTGCATTATCTATGGAACCATGTTATGTTTGTATATTTTCATTGTGTGCATAATTTGCATCTTGTGTGGAGTGTATCTTATAGCAAAGTCTATAACTACATCACCTTCTACTGCAAATTGATAAAGGCAAAACTAACCAAAGTCAATACTTTATAAGAATGTTGACAATTAAAAGTCAAAACTAACAAAATCGATAACCATCTGCATAAAGATGAGGCAATTAATCCAAAACTAACCAAAGTCAATACTTCATAACAATGTTGAGAATTAGAAGTCAAATCTAACCAAATTGATAACCATTTACATAAAGATGAGACAATCAATCCAAAAGTAACCAAATACAATACTTCATAATAATGTTGATAATTAAAAGTCAAATCTAACCAAATTCATAAGCATTTGCATAAACATAAGGTAAACTCACCAAAAGAACAAAGTTCATATCCATGTGGGAGACAAAGTTACTACCATTTAAGAGAATCTAAAGTTAGAACATACTACATAATAGTTTGGTCAAGGTTCTTACACTACCATGGTGGCCTAACAAGTAATTACATTTCCACATAACACAAAACACGACCATCATACATTAAAGCTAAAAAGTTAAGCAAGTGCATAAACAATCAAGAAAAATATCCAACTGGGCACCAGGTAAATCTTCCACTTCCACAAATCACCTTGAGCACCTTCTAAACTTGCCTCCAGCTTAGTTCTCCCCCTCAAAGTCCGGGTATGATCATTCTTGAACGAGCCCACATTTCCGGGTCATACAATCATATCCACCGGCAAGAAGACCTTATCATGAATATGGCAAGTCATTAAACAACTACCATTGTTACAATGTACTTTGCTACTTGCGAAAACCAACCAATACAATAAATCTTAAAACGAACTTACTTGATCAGAACAACCATAGAATCGACGCCCTGGGTCGGCCGAGGTCCACGAAGTGCGAGTTATCGCTTGCTTACCACACCAACAGTGTATCATGTTGAAAGGTTTAATGACTTGTAGAAGAAAGGTGTTGGGGGAAAGTTTAGGGATGATAAGTGATGATAAAATTGTGGCTCAAAGTAATATATAAAACTGGAACACTGTACAATGGCTTGAAATAGGATGCTACAGTGAAAGACGATTTTTCCCTCACCAATAATTCATTGACCTGAGCGTTACGGGTCGAGGGACGCAGTCCGTCTCAAAAACCCAAGTTTTGGACTCACGGAGACGATTTCCCCAAGTTTGGGGCCCTGGCGATGCTCTCTGGCAAGTTTAAGGACCAACGGTATTTTTGTCAAAAATGAAATTAGATGAATGGAAAATTAAAACATGGGCATAGACGGAAGAAAGAGAAGAAAAAAGAAAAATATGAATAGAAAGCATTACTTGGTTCATTTTATTTATACTAGATTATAAAGCATTTGAAACATTTTAAAAATATAAGGCTTAAAAAATTAAGATTCAATACTTGTTTATAATAGAAAAAATTGTATTACTCTTGCTATTAAAGCAATATTTACAACTATTTAAAGCACAAATACATTAATACATAAATTAATACACTATTTAAATCATCCCCTCACTCAAATATACAACAATTTTATCACATTTACAGTGTAATCAAACTAGTAATCATCTATTGTGAAAATCCAATAAGCCATACACTTAAAAGAAACCACGCATCTTAAAACACGTACAAATATGTCAAATGCGCAAGTCCCATCAAGCATGTCATTGAGATGAACAACTTTAGTTACAAATTGTATAAATGTTTTGACACAAAATAAATAACTCGAACAATGGTAATAGTACGTGCCTCAAAGAGATTTAAAAGAAGAGAAGCACTCAAAAATTATGACTTGCTGAAAATATTAATTACATGGTACTGGCCGCCATAACGTGCAGGTACCGTGATATCCTCAAATTATAGAGGAATCATTTATTACCGTATAGTAGGTAATGGCTCATTGCACTATAGCAAACCAACCACCATTAATTATTATTATTGTTATTCCTTACCTACTAATACCTTCAACCAAGCACAAATTTATCAGCGGATGGAGTTGGTGGAGGTCGTGATACGGGTGATGTGTCTCCAGTCATGATTGCTGAAAGAAGTTAGGGTTTTTTCACGTGGATTTATTTTTACGTAGATTGAAAAAAAGTTAGGAGAGAGACGATTATTGTTGAGAGAAATTGGGGTGGATTAATTTTGGCTTTGATACCAAATTCAAAAAGTGATTGATTCTCTCATTAATTGTCAAAGTGTTTAAATATTACAATAAAATAATCTGAAAACTATTTAATTGGGTTAGGCCCAAAATACATGATCATTGGACCTAAACATTATATTGACTAACACACTACGAGTGCATGGTCTCATCAAATCACATTGTCAAACAATACTTTGTCAATGTGGTGACTTATAGTGTCAGGATCAAAGTACGCTCTATAGTAAAATGTTTTGACAACACTCAAAAACATCTGTTTCAAACCAGGATCAAGATTGTTTGGCGAGTCATTGAGCACGAGTTTCACAAGTTCTTGCATTTTCGAATCCACTCCGGACCATGATGTATGATTGTCATCCTAAACACATATGTAAATTACTATCTTTAGTTAAAGGATATATTAGTTAGAGAAACGACACCATGCATTATGTTTTTACGTACCTTATGGAAGAGTTTGCGACAAATATCATTTGTGAGGGACGAGATCAATTGGTATTGGGAATTTGATAATGATTCCTTTGATAAACAACGACCGCTACTCATGTATATCGTTTGAACTATGAGTTCTGCTTCTCCTCCTTTTTGTCAGTTTAACAACCACTTCATCCACTTAAATTGAAAATAAAAAACTATAAGAGGAATAATCAAAGAGATTGAGTTAAATGACATAAACTTAACTTACAGAATTTTGGAGGTGTGGATGGATGTCTACACCATGAGCTGCAACCACTTCTGAGGAAATATCGTTTAGAGTTTCATGAAGTACATCCATCACCATATGCCTTGGTCTTCTATCATGTTTATGATTTTGAGGGTTTATGAATTCATCCACGAATGCTCGCATGTCTGCATTTGTGAAGTACGATCTGGTTGTAAAAAAGGAGTTAATGATGCCAATAAGCACGGTGGTTTTGACCCAAGCGAATCGTTCGATGCATCTTTCTGGTTCGAATATGCTTGCCGCTGCCTCATAATACGACCATAAAGGTCTCGTTTTTAAGCTTTCTTCTATTTTTTGATGTGCAAACCATCTGTGTAGAACTTGAAAAAATATGAAACTAGAAAGGAACTAATTTGCATTTTCTTTAAACGAGAGGCATTTGGTCTATTTTGAATTGTATACGCAACACCTACTATAATATTTCATAATTATGTTTTTAGTTTTTCTAATTTCTTAAACTAAACTCTTTAATCACTATAGTTCTTGCATGTTTTTATTTGTTATGACAAATTATGGAGTATATAAAACTTTATAACTTGCTTGTAAGCAACTGAATTCCGGCGGAAAAGTTATTAAGAACAGAATTTCAACACATGTTCTTTTTCAATGTTTCTAACAGAGCTCTGATGGATAGTAATTACCGACCATATTATTTTTAGGCCTATTATGAATCACTTTTCAATATATATATATCACCATTTTGTGAATAAAAAATAGTTATAACAAGTGACGTACTTTTGGATATGACTCCATTCCCTCTGATGAACCGCTTGGCAGTGATTGTAGTCCAATTTAGCCATCTCAAGATATTTGTTATTGCTAATATTCCCCATCCTACATTTTCATTAAAATACACAAATCTGTTTATAAATGTCAAATACGTATATTTCTATAACGTTTAGATGATATTTAGCTCACCTATACAATGTTTTTGCAATCCAAACATCGTCTTCGCCTCCATATTATTCCAAGTAATATCTTGTCTCAAGTCGGGGTAAACTGGCGTACCATGGCACATCGAGTGCGTATTTAACCTAATCGGTATCAAGTTTATAAATCATTTGAAGCGACTTGACATTTAAAAAGAAATCCTTTGATTTTCTAATAATGCAAAGTTTGTTAAAGAAAACCTTACCTCGCCACCCAAGTCTTTGGTGATGATCCATCTGTCGAGAAGTTCATTAATTGATTGTTTTTCAGCCAGGAATCTATGAGAAAAACTCTTGGCATCATTAAGGATTTTTTCTCCTGGAAAAAGCATTTGAGAAGCTCGATATAGATTTAACATCACGGTCACGGTCTCTCTTGACTGACCCGTATAACACACAAATTCTCTATCTTTCACAAAGTGTTGAAACACATCTATCCAATAAAGGTTTGAGTCTTGATTACTTATAGACCATCAACAACATCTATTGAACTTATTATTTGTTAATGTAACTAACCTGAAGAAACTTGATAACCGGTCATTCTTAAAATCCAAAAAGCCATGACAGTATCATCTAGATCAGGTACATTGCAATTTCTAGCAAACCCAATTCCTTTTTCATCCCAGTACCTTCAAAAATATGTCATGAGATCCATGAAAAAATGTGTCATGTCATCAAATATAATAAGATCTTTTAATCCTCCCCTAGTTTTGCAATGAGGTTGATGAATTTGTTTCTTTAAACATAAGAATAAGATCTTTCAATCCCCTCCTAGTTTTGGAAAACTTTAATGAGTTAATACACTTCTAACTTATACCTGTAAATATAAGCAACACAATCTTTGATTTCTGAACGAAAATAATGTGCAATTCCTAGGCGTTGCAAGCGATCAACAATCCAAATATGCTCAAACATGTCCATAGGGTATGTAGGCGGGACTGCATCAAAAAGATTTCGGTTTATTAACTTGTTACTCTTTTCATCCGATTTTAAATCTCCAAATTAATTAACATATATTTTAGTTTTGTCCTATTAAACCTTTTGCACGTAAGGCCCAGTTTTGTCCTATTAAACCTTTTGCACGTAAGGCCCTAATCTATTTAAGTTTACTACAAATTTCCTACAAAATTGATAGAAAAAATTCTTGATATTACCTCCTCCATTGAATTTGTCAACAAGATTAGTCAAATATGCAAGACAGTTTTGATCTTTGGTTTGCATAAATGAAGATGCAGTTGCTGATGGACAACAAAGAAATGATCCATTTGTGCACTGAAGTTTTAAAAGCTTATCCCATTCCAAATCTTTCAGCCCTTCCAAGCTAAGAAGCATGATTGTTGGGGTCTTGTGAAAAAAATCTTTTGGCATCCTTTCAATGAGAAACAAAAAAATTGTCATATCTTCCGTAACTCAATATAACACACTATTTGGACATATTCATACTTAAAAATTAACAATATTTAATGATTTAAAGACTGGCATGTTTGGATGAAATAAACAAATAGATTTCAACTTAGTTGGTGGCTCAAGTTGTGGTCAAATTATACATCCGAATAATTTTAAAAAATTTCACACAGTTGTTGTAATTAATAATTTCAGTATTTAGCATAATTTTGGGTTAATAGAATGACCAAAAGAGTGGACTAACTTTGCAAGCTTCAAGTCTCGTCGTGCGTAGATCTCTTTCATGACAGGAGAATGATGTGATACTTTGATTTCTAGTTTTTGTGCGAGGTCAATGAGCGAAGGGAATAGTATTTCAAAACCAGGTGTCATGTGTTCATCCTTCTCTTCTTCAAGTTTGTTCATGTTATCATTCACAAATTTTAGTCCTGTAGAATATTAAACTTAAAGTTAATAATTAGATGATAAGAAATGTATGGAAATCAACGAGGTTGAAATACTCTCCTTAAAAAATAATGAATAGTATGCAAATTTTTGAAATCTTTCACAGTATATTTTGCTCCACTAATCGAGAGATAAGGATAGACATGCTTGGTGGTTTGTATACCTTTTTTGCACTTATCAGGATAAATGTTCCATGTAGTTAATGTGACGATACAAGCCAATGTGTTGAGGAGTCTGTCATACGCTGAAAACATTAAGGGTTCTCCCCACGAGCCATCAGGGAGTTGATGGTTCACAATCCATTGTAGACTTGATGGGAACAAAGGACCACCAAATGGTCTGTTTGCATCTTGAATGAGTGCAACCCAAGCTGTGTCGTAAGCGGAGGAAGTTATCTCTCCATCATCAATGGAATTGAAAATTTCTTTAATTGCATCAACATACTTCTTGATCGCATGTTGCTTGTTTCTTAATGACAAATCATTGTGGTGTACTACATCTTTGACATCTATTGTATGTAATGGTTGGGTTAGTGAAAAGCTTAAAATTAAATAAAGGATTATTAACATAATTAATACAGTATTTAGTTTTAGAATCCATTTCGTACATAGTTTGATTAGATAAGTTAGCTACTCATAAAGTAAACTAAGATTTATCTCGGAGTTAACATACCGTTGTTGCTCGGGTTATAAAAGGCTTGAGACCGTAGATTGGCATGTTTTACATCATCTGTAATGTGTCAAGTTTTTCTCAAAAAAAAAAAAATAAAAAAAATAATAATAATAATAATAATAATAATAATAATAATAATAATAATAAAAAAGAAAAGAAAAAAAAAGAATCAAGAAACTTGTTTTAGTTATTTATTATTTCATTAAAGAAGGAATTGTATATATATGTGTGTGTGAAAGGAATCCAATAAGAAGAATAATTAAAATGAGAATGATAAGAAGTAATTCTAGCCACACATTTTAATTTGAGAGGGAAAATTTGAATGAAGATGCATTTAGAATGATGTTAAATAATGATATATTTCTGTAGTGAAAGAAGGATGTTAAATAATGATATTGGTAATCATCGAGATCACTTTTTCTACCACGATCATGCAGTGAAGTAGATTACTGTAAGTTTGGTTGAGGAGATACAATTAATACAAACACAAATCAATTACGTAAATCCTTTCATTAACTGCATCCCCTCCCGAATTCCTTTTCCCCTATACCTAATAGAGAGCTAGTGCACATTTAGTTGACAATAAAAGAGAAAATTTTATTAATGATTTGATGAGTCTAAGAAACACCATGATAAAGAAAATCATAGAAACACCAGGTGATAATCACCATGCTATCTGTTAATGAGCTTGACATACATGAGAGGAAAACACATGACAAAATAATTAATCAAAAATTTAATGTTGGACCTTTGATCATGACTAAATTACTTTGGAACCTATTCTTTGTGACCACCCTAAAAACCAAACTTGATTTTTAACCTTTTTCTTTATGTGCTCCCGCTCTAGCCAAATGTTTACATGGTCACTTTCCATCACCATTGATGTTTCGCGGTTGCTCCTTCATCGTTGTACTTTAAGTACCTTTTTTATGCAAAACATATTGTTATACTTAGAAATATACGTGTAAAAATAGTATATATGGCAATCATTATAATTAACCATATAATATTATAGGTAAACTCAAGTAAAATTTTGCTTTAAACTACTGTAAGAAAGATTTCGAAAGATTCCAAAGAATAGTTATGTTAAAAGTGTAAGAGTAAAAGTCTTAACATGTAAAATGATGGAATGCTAACATAAGTTTTATGTATTCTTTCTCTGAGATAGATATGTCTTTTTTGTTCAATGTATATATGACTCCACCCAAAGTGATTAGGTTTAAAAAAATATACACTACTAAAAAACCATATGATGCAAAATAGATGCGTTTGACACTCTAACGTCTTGCTCTTTAAACTGTTCTTCCTTTTCTTCATAATTAGAGAGTGCAAAGACTTGAACCGAATCACTCAATCAGATAGAAGTTATGATATGATGGATTTGCAAATTATTGTCTCCAAGAACTATTGAAATACTATATAATATAGGGGTCCTTACAGTGAGAAATTCACTGAAAGGGGTGTGTTTATGGGCTTTTGGCTTGGGAATTGAATCTCGTATCTAAAGAAAGTAAGATATTATTGTAAGTTGTACGATGTTGTTGGGTTAATGATGATAAATATGTATGAAAAAACAAAAAAGCCAATAAAAATATACCTTTTGGATATCTTCCCTCAAAACAGGTTATAAATTTTCAAGAGGAGTCTGTAAGTAGTGATAAGATACTTGAATCCATACGTCATCCGTCACCAAATATACTCTCACCTGAAAATAACTGCAATGATGTAATTTTACCATAATGAAACTCAATATTGAAGCAAGATTCTTGTTAGTGACCTTTAAATTTTTCTTCACAGGTATCATTGCTTTTAGATCGAATACCTCACCTTTAGGACCCGTTCTCATTAGAGAATCGGGCTTCTTAACATAACTACACCCTCCATTAGATCGAAACATTCCATGCATTATCCAAAGCGATCTTTCATATCCCTATTTACATATAATGTATCAGTACTTTAATGTCTGATTAAAAAAAGTTTACATGGTTATATGAAAAAATGTTATACTGGCCACTTGAAAACTCACCTGCATATTAAACGCAACCATCTGAGCACCATGCATCCATGACTCTAGTGGTCTGAAATTCGTAGAGGTAACTTGTATTCCCTATGCAAAACCCGAAGAATATTCTTTGAGTAAACCTAAAGATAAATCACTCTTTATAAAAAGACTCCAAGCTTAATATATTGTTTCATATAACGTTTACCTTAATCCCTTCTTTGATTTAGCAGCATGAATTCTATCAATAAACAGTGATTTCAATGGTGTGAAGTTCTTGATTCCTAACTGGCGGCTCAACAACCGCATGGCGGTGTCAAAGTTTCCAGCTGCTGCATGTTCAGCAGCAAGAGATGATTTATGAACCCAAATTTGACTCACAGGCATACCAGGAGTGGGGTTTGTTGCTCACAAGGATTATCAATGGTCTAATTTTGAATGTTGCAACTGTGTATAGGTGGCTTAATGGCTTCAACAACATGAGATGGCTGCATGTGATAGTTTCCATTTAGGAGCAGTTGAGCAACTGCGTACTCGTGCTCGTAGGCTCCAGGTATGATGAGCATGTTTACACTGACATTGTACTCCCTAACTATAGGTTGCAATTCTCTGACACAGTTGCTTAAGACTATGTGTTAGATTTTAGATGTATTTCTAAAAACAATTGAACAAAAAGAAATAGCTAAAATGTATTGAATAAGTACAGAGTAACATAGTCCTTTATATTAAAGTTGGTTTATATATCTTTATCGCATAAATTATGCCTCATATCTTAAGGTACTAATGAGTTACTAAGCATTCTTGTTATGATGATTCCAAGCAAAACAACATTTTTTATTTGCTTGATAGAAATATGTGTTCCCCCGTCCATTTTTCGTGATAAAAAGTTCCAAATGTGGCTGATCTTAATTCATGTAGTTCTTCAAGATCAGCGATTCTTATAATCTGCATATTTTACATAATAATATGTATCGGTTTTATTTGAAAATTCTAAGTACTACATACAATAACATGATGTATGTTACCTGATGACCATGTATTCATGCTTCCAGTTCAGCTATTGTAGTACCACAAATGAATTCATCCCCCACACTCTCGTCATATTATATAATTAAGTTACGTCATTGTTAGATTGAGCAACATTCTCAGGAGTTGGTTCTTGTTACGTGCAACCGTAACAGATCTGGTAATGGGTCGGTCTACCGATGCAACGAAGGGTAACTTGGGATTGGTTTTCGACTTCCTGCCTATTGTGAGGTTTAAAGAAATAACTTTATGAATTATGATGGTACTGATAAACAAATGATAATAGAGAGTACAGTTGGTTTGCTTTGAGGGAAACCTGACCTCCCAAGAACACAAGAATGGGTAAATTTGACTATATTTATTTCATCATAGAGATTACAAATAAATAGGGTAGTGCTCAACGGACTATCCCTACACTTCAGCAACTAAATCGTAACTGCTTTTGAAACATTCAAAAGCTAACAGCTACTTAAATAAAGACTCGTTCAAACTACTAAATTATTCATATCCTAGAGAATGGAAATTAGAAAATACTTATTTTAATTTGACACACGACAGTTCTTCTTGTAAGAATTGAACCACTTTTGTCGACAATGGAATGCCAAGTGGCAGATCAGCAGTTCTAATCTTCAAGTATAACAGGAATTCCAGATATATCACCCACATTTTTATCCTCCGATGTCTATGATAAGTTATTCCAACCAATATTATCTTCATAGATTTCACCAAGAGAAACGTCACTGCTAATAGGAGTAAAATTGACAAAATTTAGAAAACAAATAAAAGTGAGACGTACTATTAGGCAACAAAAGTAGACCAGTGATGACCAAAGGTTCGATGACTGTTAACTAAAGGTATAGAAAATTGTCTTGTGTGACGGAGCCATTGCTTCGCTTCATTATACTATTTATAGCTGATTGTTACCTTGAGGTTGCCACCTAGGCAGCCACCTAATGTCGTCAAGAGAGTTGTTTTCCCACTGATAGATGGGCCTAACATCACCAGTATTTCACCATGAATTTTTCCAAAAAGAAACCCTAATCATCAGAACACTCTCCATGAAGAAAACTCCATCATTATTTTAGGGTTTTAATGACTATTAATGTTTTCTTTTGCAGGTTGTAATTATAACAACTTTCAGGGGATCATCTTCCTCCAATAGTACAAAGATTTGAAACTGAGAAAAAGGGCTTGGGAAGGACTCTCTTTGAACAGCTTGCACGTTTGTATGGAGATGAAGTCATATCTATGCTCATTGTCAAGTACTGTATGCATCATCAAAGAAGCTTTACAACAATGAGGTCAAAGCTCATGCAAGATTGTATCAAGCAAAATTTATGTTATATCTATTATTTTACAAACCCTAATTTAATGCAACTCTCTAAAATGTTTTTTAGGAAAACTTACTTGATGGTTACAACTACTTTAGGTGTAACTTTGCAGTATGATCTTGCTGAAGTTTCAAAGAGACTGCAAGCCTACCATCTCGAAAAGTACAGTGCGACTATATTGAATTTTCCCTTTTGTTTATTTATTTTGAAACTTTTTATATTATAATCATAATCGTATAGTATAAAAATTGAACATGATGAAGATTGGAGCTGTGAATCTGTGATGACGATTCAAAGTATGAATCAGATATGGGTACATACAAGTTAGTAGAACAGCATTATAGGAATTATAACCATGTGATTATAATTATATTATAGTTAATCATATAATATTTGTTCATACCATGTTAGATTCAATTTTTATATAATAACCATTTCGCAAACATTATAATGAGTTAATCATTACAGTTAATAAAAAGGAAGTAAAATTGATAAAAAGCATGCGTGTTGATGTGGTTGTTTGTTTATAATTAGTCTGCGGGTATGTGAGTTGATACTGTGACTCATGTCTTTTGTGATGTTGACAGGCTCAGCCACACCCATATAATGCGAATATCCAGTACCTTTATAACCCAAATGAATAGCTTGAAATTCCTTGTTTGTCAGGTCAACGTATTTGTTTTCAGCGAGCCTGTATGAAAGATTTTGTCCATCTAAATGCAAATAACATATTGCAATTAAAGATGAAGAAAAGTACCACATCACTGGCCAAGGCTTTTGCCATCATGTGTCCACAATATTGCTTCAATCTGCTGTCAATCGACGAACAACTAAAGGTAAATGAAACTAATGAAGCTTAAAGACGGACATGACACTTTGAAATACCATACCTGCTGTTGTTCCCCATCAGACCGATGTTGTTCACAAACCTCATGTGTGCCAGAAACATTCCCTGTCTGCAACATGAAGATCTCAATTAGCAATGATAACCAACGTAACGAAATAACAGTCACATCATATATGCAAATTAGGAGAAATAAACACAAAAGCAATTATACTTGAAGCTTCAAACTCGGAGCAAGAAAACCAAATGACAATCGTATGAAGCATGATGACAGCCAAACCGGATATCTCCAACGCCTTCCACCACTCGTCAGTCGTCACATTGTTCGCCTGGAATTACAAAAGAATGTGTAAACCAAAAATATTATAAGTCATCTGGTTCCCTAGCTGATTTTATACAGTAAAGATAACAAAGAATACCTTTAACGATGACATTTTCTTGTCGCCTTTTGATTCAAATTCACAAAGAAAAGCCCTTTGAGGTCCTCATCTCCCCTATTACAAAAGATCGTAACACAATAGTAACAAATTATTGAAATCCAAAACTAAATGGTGTAGAAAATCTTAAATCTCACCAGTCTCACATGCCATTTAAGGACTAAACCTTGGGTTGTAACTCTTCGTCTGCGTATCTGTCATATGACATAACTTGGAAACGCGGAAGGCCAAATTATTGAAATCCACAACTAAATGGTGTAGAAAATCTTAAATCTTACCAGTCTCACATGCCATTTAAGGACTAAACCTTGGGTTGTAACTCTTCGTCTCCGTATCTGTCATATGACATAACTTGGAAACGCGGAAGGCTTTTTTTAGAGGAAGAAGATAAATTGAAAAAATTAATCGCATTTATTATTCGTTACCACTTACCTGTCATGTTGTATAGTGAAGAAATGATAGAAACTGAAACCACTTTTACCCCACCTTTAATACGCACTACGCTCACCATAACTCCTCGTTGCCTCCTTAAACCGGAGTGAGTTCACCCGTTTGTCGCCATTCCTTTTTAGAAGGATTCTAAAACCCTCAAAGAAATCCCAAAGTTACTAAAACCTATAACAAAATTTAGAACCCCAAGCTTTTCAAACAAAAATTAAACAATCTTAAAAAAAACTTACTAACAAAGAGTCCACCAAGTCAGTACTTATGTGGCTTCTTAGTAAATTATGCTCTTTCTTGTTGAGGTCGTTTACGTTTTCTCAATCCTTTACCATTTCTGTTGTTTGTACGATCATGCACTGTCCATGACAACACATGAAAACCATTTTTTAATTACATGGCTATAGAAATAGGTTCAGTAACTATGAATACAGCTCGATAGTTATAAACCTCATAGCTTAGAAGCGTGTAACTTACTTGTAAAAGCTCTTCGAAAACATCTTCAAAGGTGATGATGTAAATGCTTCACCATCTTCAACACTATCTTTTTGCTGTACATCTATCTTTGGAGTCTTGTGATTCGCTCCCAGACAGTCAAGTTTTCTCACACAAGCCGGCCACTTGTGAATGGCCGACCGTAAGAAACTTAAAACGGTTCAGAAGCAAATGCAATGAAGATCAGGGGAGTATAGTGTTTCCCCGGGTCGTTATGTCCCAGCGAGCTATGCGAAGAATCACCAAACGAATAGTGATCGAGAGATTTGAATGGAAAAGAGATTTGTGATTATTATAACTACAGAAAAAGTTCATAAACCACAGGGGCTTAAATGCAAATTAAAGAGAATTTAAAAAGATAAAAAATATTAAATAAACGCTATCACTATTTGCAAAATTATGTTTTTGATTTTATGTTTTTATAAAACTGAATTAAAAACTACGCGACGTATAAATGAAAATGTGAAACTAAAGCAGTATTAACCCTAAAAATATGAAAATGATATTTTTACAATCCTAATGATAAAATAAAATTTATAGAAAAAGAAAATTATTTTTATAACTATTTAATTAATTATTATTAATTAAAAACTATTTTAAACTATTAAATAATAACCTAAAATAAATATGAAATAAAGCTAGAAAAATAAAATTATGACTTGGAAAAATCTAAAATAACAAAAGAGAATTTTCAAAACTATTTTTGTATTTTTCTGATTATTTTTGTATTTTCTAGGAATTAAAAACTATTTAAAACTACTTAAATTATTAAAAAATACAAATTTAACTAAGAAAAATCTGGAAAAATATTTTTTTGACTTTTTATATTTATCTTAACCTAAGAAAAATGAAAAATTATTTTTTTGAAACTTTTCTTAATTATTTGTATTAAATGCTAATTAAAAAGGCTTAAAAACTAATTAAAATGAAGAAAAATACCAAACTGACTTACAAAAATCTGAAAAATTCAAGATAAGCTTAAAATAATATTAGGAATCTAAGAAAAATATAAAAACAGGGGGTTATGTGATGGATAATGCAACTGCAGTGGAAGTGCTTAAGTAATAAGCACTCCAAATAAGCTAAAAGGATCCAAATGGGCACCAAACTGAAACAGCAGCTACAGTAAGTTAAAACTACCTAAATGCAACTAGTCTTAACTGCTCTTAACCTCTGAATTGCAAAATTAGACAGATTTGGTGTTTTGAGTTAATGTGCTAAAACAGGTTTAAGGGTCCTACTTGCAGCTTAAGCACAAGCTACTCTATAAGTTGAAAATGAAAACCAAAAGAAGGAACCTAATGTAGACCTGGGTGACTATCTCTAAACCAAGAATCAGACCTAGATAAGCTCAAATGAGCTTGGTGCAAGGACTGCAAGACCCTGTGCAGACTCAGTATCAACTGAGTCAGTGCACAGGGCAAACAAGCCCATGTTTACAAGCTAATATGAAGCTTTAAAAAAATTAACAAAAATCCACAAAAATGCTATAAATAAACTAGACCAGTTGAAGTTCATGAACCCACAATTTCACTTGATTTGGCCCAGAACTGAGCTCATGAAAATTCATCCCATTTGGGCTCAAAACTGATTTTGTGCAATTTGACTTTTTTGACAAATTTGAAATGTTGACTAAACTAAACTTTGATTCCAATTTGTAGACTGATTATGATATTAAATGATGAAATAGACCTAATGCAAGTTAGTTCTATGATTTTTAAACACAAAACAAGCTTTTGCTTTTCTAAAATCTCAACAGACAAGACTTAAGACAGATTCAAAAGTGATTTTGACTTTTAGTATTCTAGTGCACAAATAACTTACCAATTTGACTATATTACAACTACATAGGACCTAAGCAACATATATTACTCACTGAACACACCTCTAACTAGGATTAAGAGGCAAATCCAAACACTCCTTAACCAACTGAGTTGTAAAGTAAACTAAGCCAACTACTAACTCAACTTGTGCATACACTTAAACTGAAGCTAGCTAACCTAAATACAACTAAATAAATATGCCTAAACCAGTTAATGACCAAGGATTCCAACATAAGTACAATAGGCAAACTTAGCAAAAAAAAATAGAAATGAAATAGACACTCACAAGTATCCAGCTGTTTGCAGGCTAAAACCAAACCCAAAACTACACTATTTGAAGCTAATACAACCCAAATCAAGGCTCTGCAACACCCCAAACCATTTCAATGTCCATTTGAGCTTACAGTTGACTTTTGTTGACCATATGACTAATTTGCATGAAACTGCTTTATGAGTTTACTAAGAGCTTTAATAAGCTTAAGTGAGCTTATTTGAGTTCCAAAATAAGTCACTAGAAGCTTACATATAAGAACATGGAATTGGATTTTTCAACAGTCAACACAAAAACATAAATTTTAGCTAAACTTTGAAATTGATTCTTAAAAACTGATTACAATGATAAAATAACTTGAGTTTGGATCATAGAAACAAAAGATTACAGATTTTAAGCTAAACTAATACAATGATAAAAAAAACGACATTAAAGAAATTTTAAACTAAATTCTACTACTTTTCTTCTCTTTCTTCCTCCTCTTTTATACACCAACTCTCTTTCTCTTACCTCTCTGAGCAGATCCCACATGGTTTTTGGTCCATTGGATGAGTCAAGATGATTTTGGCCATTGATTGCATTTTGGCGCGAAATTGTATTTTTGCCAGTGGAGTTGAGATTGAGTGTTAGGAGGGGAGCATTTAATGTCTTTTTGGATTGTTAGGAGATGGAGTGATAAGGAGGGGATAAAAGGTGAGCTGGGGGGATGGGAGTGTCTGAGTTTTGCAGAAAAAGCAAGTGGGGAAGAAGAAAAGGTTTTGGCGGGCATGGTTTATTTGACCAGATATTTGACTAGAGTTTAATATCAAAGGGGGGTCAAATGAAGGGGGGTCCAAAGGCTAGGCAGGGGGTCACAAGTGTTTTGACAAGGCCAAAGGTGTTAAAGGGTTTTAAATACACAAGGACTTATTTGCAATTTCTGAAAAATACAAGGACCAAATCTGCCATTTTGCAAAGTTGCTTCAAGGGACCACAAGTGACAAGTTTCCATAATACAAGGACCAAACTTGTCATTTTCCAATTTTCCAAGGGCCATTTTTGCCAAATTTGAAACTTGAAGGACCAATTTTGTAATTTCTCAAAACTTTTGACATTTTTCACCAAAGGACTAATTTTGACAAGTTATGATTTTAAAAGGACCTTTGGTGACTTTTCTTTTGAAATTATGTGCTCAGGGACTATTTCTGACAATTTTTGAAACTTGGGGGACTGAAACTGCCAATGATGCAAATTTAGCTCATTTTTCATCTGATTTTAAACATTTTGCATCTGAAACATATAAAATGCAATTTTGGAATATTTTCAGTATTTTGATGCATTTCTGAGCATTTTTAAGCGTTTTGCAGTTTAGATTTAACAAAAAATGATGAGTATTTACACACTCATCATCTTGTCAATAGTAACTATATAATTTGATTCTTCTTCAAGCCTTGGCAATAACAGTTGATGTGCTTCTGAATATCCATTCGCCTTTTTGCAGCTACCAAGGTATACGTGCAGCGATCAATGACATGGTGAATCTCCAAACTGTTTGCCCTCTATCACATTATCAAGTTGGCCCCGACTAAACCTTGGGCTGTAACTCTTCGTCTCCGTATCTGTCATATGACATAACCTGGAAACGCGGAAGGCTTTTTTTAGAGGAAGAAGATAAATTGAAAAACTTAATCGCATTTATTATTCGTTACCACTTACCTGTCATGTTGTATAGTGAAGAAATGATAGAAATTGAAACCACTTTTACCCCACCTTTAATACGCACTACACTCACCATAACTCCTCATTGCCTCCTTAAACCGGAGTGAGTTCACCCGTTTGTCGCCTTCCTGTATATTTGTTCTTGATTTCTGCATTCGCTGTACGGATATTCACAAGTAATCAATTCTAGTATGCACATTCCGAATGAATAGATGTCCACAAGTTCATTATATTCCTCTAAAGATTTCTTATGACTATTATAGAAGTTCATAACCATCAAGCAAATCAAGCAAACTATTAAAAATGCATACACCGCAAAATCAAGAAAAAGTTGAAGAAGACACAATTTCAGTAGGGAACTTACCGAAGAAAGTCCATTAGGAAATCAGTCAAGTTTTCAAAGTCGCATATAACTTCATCCAACATCTTTTTGCCTTTACCTTTTGCAGGTTTTAGCTGTACATAAGAAGTGAACGTGTAGCAATTTTAGAGTAAGCGAAAAAATGAATCCGTTAATAAGAAAATTTGCAGGTAAACATTAAACGTGTACCAAGTACATTGCCACTTCTAGTGATGCCTAAGTGGATCAAAACAGTAAACGTGCATAGGACAACAAGGCAACTAATAGCCATAAAAATAAAGTGAAGACTCACTAAATGATTGTTAGCATATTAACATTTTCACCATTGTAATGAAACCTCAATTCCGTGAAAAAGTATCCACAATAAATCAGCAGATAGAAATAGATATGCAATCTGTAGACAAGTGTACCTCAAATTAAAGAGTAAGATCTTCAAGTTTGTAGCCATGCTTGGTCAAAGCATGTCCATATGCACCAATTAGTTCCAAGTTACCAATGGCGTTCAAGAGTGAGCTTCCATGCAACAAAGAATAATATAAGTGTTGAACAGAGACAGACCTTGACAGATCTTGAGCACTCGTGGATCGTTAGTGTTGCCTATGTAATCATAAGCAAACTAATAGAAAATCTCTACAACCCGTATTCTATAGCGGAATGTAAATACAAGTTGTTATAACTAAGAACACTTAGATCCTCTATGGATCCTTTTATCAACTGAAACACTATGTTTCGGATGAGTTATCTATTACAAACTATGAAGTTCCTTTTATAGACAAGGAACCCTAAACTATTACTACTCAATCGACTAAACATGCAAGCATGCATTTAATGACTAAAACACTTAACAATATTGAGCAGTACAATAATACCCATGCTAACCTCGGGCAGTACAAGAATAATGATGGGTTAGCATTTAAATAATAAAGCGCATGCTGATCCTAGTTAGCTTCCACTCTTCAGCAGAAACACGGCACGACTTTTATACTTCAGCAGAATTCATTCTTCAGCAGATTCTGCTTCTACTTCAGCAGAATCCTTCGGCAGTATTGACAGCAGAAATCCTACTTCGCATAATTCCCAACAATCCTCCCCTAAACTGGAATTTGACTTGGTTAAGTTCCAGTTTCCTACCTTGATAGATCTTAGAGACTGCAGTACTAGAGGATTGTTCTCAAACATCAGTAGCAAAGAACCAATAAATCTCATCTCTATGATGACCAAACTTTGAAACGCCAGGTCTTTGCAGCAAAAATTGACACATTGTGCATCAAAACTCATTAGTTGCATACTATTCTCATCACATCCAGGTGTGTTAACTCCTGGGAGAGGTGAATCATTGAAAATAATGGATTTGATGTCTCTTTACCAATAGCAATCTCTACTGGAGTAGCCAAATGTTTAAGTTCGAAAACTATGATACATTGATAACCATCTGATTTATGAGCAAATCAGCAACTATATAAACGGATTTGATGTGTCTTTACCTGTAGCCGTTTGCTCAGGACTAGTCAATTCTTAGAATTGGTGAATTGATAACCAAATATGGATTCAGTTGCCTTTACCACAAGCCATATACTTGTGGGCTAGCCAATTCTTGGATTCCAACAAGGAATATACCATGGTGAATTGATGACCATACAACTCTCAGCAATTAAGCATGGGTGGTTGCAGACCCTATGATTTTGAGCAAATCATTACAGCTATCAACAGATTTGATGTGTCTTTACCAAAGGTGTACCCTTTGGACTAGCCAACTCTTTGATATGCACAAGGTATATCTGGTGAGTTAAAAACCATCAACAAAATACAACAAACCTGCAAAAGAAAGTTAGTTTTTTTTTTTTTTTTTTTTTTTTTTTTTTTGTTTTTTTTTAACTAAGAAACTAACAAACAAAACAAAGAAAAGAAACAACAAAACAAAACAAAATAAAATCAACAACACAAACGACTGTACATACTACAAAAGACAATGTAGATTACCGCATTCATGATGAAGATGCAGCTTGAGCTTGCAGAAGTTGAGTCTTGATCAATCCAACCAGTCGTTCAGCATCTGGTCTTTCATTTCCCACTGGATCTGGAGGAATTTCCAACTTCTGACACAGCATCCTTTCCATAAGTCTCTTGGACAATGGATAAATTCTTTCAGCAAACATGCAGACTGTGATTCCACCCTTTTTCTCAACTACATGCACACGAGGTAGGGGATAAAATCTCCAGGACTCAACCTGCCATAGATGTGAGTTCTTCCAAATGAAATGCCCTTTACCATTGGGAGATTGAGAGTCAATCAGGACATGAAGATCTCCCAATAAGCACATCCCAGAACCTTGTGGTGCAGTATTGCAGTAATGTTTGGTGACGAGAGTGTACAGAGTAAGTATATATGCCCTGTCTGCTAAATGGAGTATTTCCTTCAAAAAGGTGAACTCCATTGAAGTTTTGTCTAATCGATTAATGACATTCATCTCACCATTTATCAGAGACCACTGGACCAACACATTTTGATATCCCTCAGGAAAATCAGTAGCAGACCCTTCTTTAATAAAGGTTGAGTCATCAGCCTTTAGGTCCAAAGGAACATGCTTGGGTGATGGCTTATTCTTCGATGCATGAGTCCTCGCTTTTCTCACAGATCTTCTCAGAGATGTGAGTTTTCTCTTGGCCATCCTCTGCATCCTTCTACCAGGTGTATAGATTTCCGAAGAAGGAAAATATTTGGTTTCTTCATTAACTTCTGTAGTAGGACTTGAAGAAGTAGATGTGGATTTAGGTGAGACATCATCACGAAGGGCATGCATTCTTTCAAGCACCTTTCTTGCCTTTTTAGCTTTGACAGTTGTGGTTTTAGCTTCTTTAATCGAACCACCTCCTTCTGTATCAGTAGATTCCACAGATGGAGCAGAAGCTTGTACATTAGGTGCTTCAGAGGAAATGGTGGTCGGTTCAGCAGATGAGACTTTTTAAGTTGAGCTAGTGACTTCTGTAGAAGCTTCAGCAGATATAACAGTAGGTTCAGCAGAAGTAACCTGGTCATCTTCCCCAACCAAAGTACTTTCTTTTGCAGCAGTAGATGCCACATTTGAGTTAGAAGGGGGCATAACTGGTGCTTCAGGGGAAACAGCCGATGGTTCAGCAGAAGGAACCTTGTCAGACGAAGGAGCGGCTTCAGAAGTTTCTTCAGAAGAAACCATTTGAGAGATCGTCTTAGGTGGAATATCATCAAAATTATCCACTATCTCAACAAACTTGGGTCTTTTGGCCTTTGGTGCAACTTCATTCCCAGCAATTCTTTTCAAGTTGGAAGATGGTGTTAAAGCAGAAGAAGAAGTCTTCATAATCATATTGTACAAGTAAAACAATCTTGCATCAGGTAAAGCCAAGACTTGCTTCATTGTTAAACCACGGTTGAGCACAGTGCAACTTTGATTTTTCACTGCAATCCTCATCTTTGTTTTCTTCTGAGCTTCAGTAAGAGGTCTCTCTCTCTTTGCCTTATTCTTTTCAGTACTCAGGGCTTTCCTTTTCGCAGCTGCTTCTTGCTTCCTTTGTTCTCCAAGCTCCATCATTCGAGCCACAAAATTTTCACTATCAAATTCCCCTCCTAAGATACTTTGAGCAAGTGTAGGATTAGAAGTGGTTTGCTTAGTAAGAGCATCCCATTGTGCATCATGCATCTGAGTAGCTAACTCATCCAATTCTCTTCGTCTCTCAGGAGGCAAAACAGAAGTAGAATGATCTGCAATTTGTTTAGCCACTTCTTTACTTTTCTTCTGATCTGCAAACTCAGCAAATCTGCTTTCTTGTCCTTGCCTTTCTTGTTCAGATACCAGATCTGGACCAATCTCTTCTTCAATCATTACACCTTTCTCTTTATTAGTAGACTCATGAACAACATCAGCTGGAGGAGAATCACCAATTTGAACTTCAGAGGAATCGTTTTGAGAGAGATCTTCAACAGGTGTGGTAAGGATATCAGTTGCAGGATCCAAATAAAAATTTCTTCCAACATGAAATACAACTTGATCATCTACTGAACGGGTGGGACATGGTGGTTCTTGAACAGGTACATGATGATAAGTTTCAGATGCAATATCCTCCATTTGAACCTCAGCAGATGTAGTATTGTCAACACTTGGTTTCTTGGAGACTTCAGCCGAACCCTTATGCAAGTGAGATCTCTTTCTTCTTCTATAAAGAATAGTGTCACAATTCTCAAATTTCAGTCATTTCTCAAACTCTATATTCATCATTTGCATCATGTTAATTCATTCATGATTTTATATTTCACCTTAAACGCGTAAATTTTATATTAAATAAACGTTATCGCGTGAGTTATTATTTTGAACATTTAATCCGTTACTTCCAAAAATGATCCCGATATATTTTTATACTTACATTTAGTTTATAAAAACTATATTTTGAGTTTACCTAGTGTTCTAAATTTATTTTGTATATAAATCGTTAAATTTATATTATTACGACGTTTTTCTTAAAAACTACACGATAATTATTATATCACTCAAATTTTACAAGGAATGTATTTTTACAATTTTTATGATCTTAATATACTTTACTTTGATCCATTAAAACTTATTTTTAGTCCATACTACTTTAACTTCACAACTATGTACAAGTTACAACAATTTCTACTTAACTATACATTTTACTTAACCTTTTAACAATTACTTACATATATATACATTAAAAGAAAAAAAAAAAAAAAAAAAAAAAAAAATTGTGAAACATCCCCCCCCCTAAAATCCGGCCCAAGGGGGAGGGGTAGTCAAAGTGGGTAGATTTTCTATTATAACTAGATCTTTACTCCAAACTCTTTCATTCATTCATTGAACTCAATTATTCAAGTAGCCAAAATATTTCTTCTCTCTTGGTTTTTCATCCTCAAAACCGGCCACATACTAGGAGTACAAAGGGATCATCAAAAATTTTGCAAGCTCAAGTAATACAATCTAGATCACACTCTTATTAAGGTTTTGAAATAAAAACCTAGGGTGTTTAGGTTAAACCTTTGTTCTAATCACCTCATCATAGTTTACTTGTAAGCATATTTCTATCATTTTACATCTTTCACTTTTATTTCATATTTATTTCTACATATTTGGAGCAAACATGCAAGACTTGTGTTGTTTATACCATTTTACATGATTTTTAGTGTTATATATATATAAAGGTCATCCTATAATTATTCCCTTGTTAGTTATTGGTCTTGATGATGTTTAGGAACCCATGACACCCTAAGAAGGTGTATGGTAGGATTAGATTAGCTTTGGAGTTGATTTGAAGGGATTGGAATAGGTTTAGTACAAGAAAAACTATTTTCGATAAGTATTAAAAGTGGTCTGTCCTTATTTTGATTTTCTGGAAAATCCGACAGTAGGCACGAATTTTTGGCCTTGATATTTAGAAAATATACTTTAAAACGAATCCGTGGCCGCTTGAACGGATTAAAACGGAGTTATAACGAAGAAGTTATGAATTTTTCAAGTTTGACGACGAAATATATATTTTTCAGAAATTTCAGCATACTATTTTTGGTTTGTATGAGTCAAAAACGAGCCTTAAGCTTCACAAATTATTTCGACTTATCAAAAATATATTAGTATACTTTGATACGAAGCTAAGGACATATAATACGTAGAAAACGGATTTGAAACAACTAAGATATACACGTTTTCATAGAATTGCCGTAACTATTATTTTTAGAAAAACTATATTATTTTTACGAGATAAGTGTTACGGTAACTAAAACGACCATGTTGACGGCTGTTTTTATCAATGATGTGGAACTTTTTGTAACGAGATGTCTTCTAATGAAATTAAGATCACCAAGCATATTTTTCAAAACGACCAACCGTTTGTATAGCGGAGTTGTAATAAATTATTTACGGATGCTTAAACTTTGCCGAAACTCATTTTAAACCACATCTTAGACAAAATCACCATCTTTAACCCTTATTATCTTTATGTTCGAGACCTTTATGTCGAAAACTCATGAACTGAAACTTCTAGATTTTGATACAAACTTTCCAAAACCGTCGAGTTCGTTTCCTGACGATCGACGTACACCATTTTACGACTAGTTTTTCAAAGCCATTTTTGTCACTTTCATGAAATTTCCAACGACATTATTTTACGGCGAAAAGTGATAATTTCACAATAAATCATTAAGAAACTATTATAGGATGACATTTTGACGTAAATACTTGTAAAGTAATTTAAGAATGGTCAAGACGTCAAAAGAGTATTTTTCGACGATAAGTATTATTTTCAAAACTCACAAATGGTATAAATATCATCCGAATTGCGTGCATAACATTACATCATGACTTATTGCATATCATATCATTCATAATAGGTCAGTTTCGGGATTCACGCTACATTTCGGTGTAACCACTTTTGTCATCGCATCTATTCATCAAGTGAGTAATCACACCCCCTTTTTACCGTTTTACTATATTTTGGGGCGAAATGCATGAACCGTTCTTGAGCTAAATTGTTTACTACTTTTATTAACTAGTTTGACTAGAACTTGTGAACTTGAAACAAATCCTTGAACTAAATTATAAAATAATGCCTTACTTGAACTTATTGAACCGTACTTGTTATGACCTTGACCTAAAGTCTCCTATGTTCGGAGCATCACTATAAAGTCTCCTATGTTCGGAGCATCACTATAAAGTCTCCTATGTTCGGAGTATATCTTTGGGAAGAGGCACCCATTATATCTTTGGGAAGAGGCACCCAGTATATCTTTGGGAAGAGGCACCCATTATATCTTTGGGAAGAGGCACCCAACCTAACTTTGGGTAGTGGCACCCAGCTTAATTTGGCTTCATCAGTAGCATCCCTGAATTATTATATTCGTGGTAATATATTGTGAACTATTATGACCGCTTATACTTGACTACTTCATACGCTATATTTTGTGCAATGGGTTGTGAATACACAGGTTGCAAGTTTTGTATGGGCGGAACTTGGAACTGAGTGGATTTACAATGCCTTTGCTTTGTGGACTATTTTTCGTTGACCGAAAGCCTTGAATATTTCTTACGAGTTTTCTTATTTTGCTAAACATGTTTACTCACCAACTATTTTCATAGTTGACCCGTTTTTCTCTCATGCATTTCAGGTGATCGTTAGTAAGTTTTTCTACCGGGTCTTGCACAATGAAGTTTTCACTTGTCACTACAAATCGTTATGTAATAGAACGAAATATTTTGGAATCTAAACTTTGTAATATATTTGCCGATGTCGGCTAAACTAGTATTGTAATGGTGTACTCTTTCTTTTAAATCTTAACGTTGGTATGTTCTATTATCTTGTGCTTATGTTCCTTTCCGTTACACCTCGTGTTTCCGCCTCTGGCGAGGGTGTGACAGATTGGTATCAGAGCCAAAGGTTATAGAGAATGCCGATTTTTCAAAAATAAAAATCACAGCTATAACCGAATTTTTTTTTATTAAACATTGAACATCATCCGAGTCATCTAGTCCTATCGTTGCATCGTTAATCATAAATTAAACATAGCCTGATCAACTATGTCTAATTTATGAAGAACCATGCAATGATAAGAGTGGTAGTTTTAAATCATGTTTAGTCGAGTCTTTAGAGTCTGGTCACCTGAAGTTGCATTGGTCGGGTGGGTATGCATAGCATGTTTTACGTTCACGTCTACATTACCGTATCTTATTTATACCCTCTATTTTCCATCTTTCGACTTGTTAGACATAGCATGCCCCTGATCCTGTCATATTTCGATCACTATAACACACATTACCACCGTTCTGCACCTCATCTGACTTCGTTCGAATGTCGTTTACTCAACCCGATGTTTTGGTCCTCTGTAGGATCATGGCTGCAAGAAACACACGCTCAGGAGGTAGCAACAACGACAACCCAAACAACAATGACAATCCAAACAACAACGCTGCTGGAATAGCGGAGCTACTCACTCAAATTATAACACATCTCGATGCTAGAAGAACCAACGCCGGAGAAGGTACTTCAAACGCTGGTCAAGGATGCAGCTACAAAACTTTCATGACATGTAAGCCAATGGAATTTCATGGTACTGAGGGTGCCATTGGACTGCTAACCTGGTTCGAGAATGTTGAGTCGAAGCTTAGTATCACGAAATGTGCTGAAGAAAATAAGGTTGAGTTCTCTGCTGGCCTACTACAGGGACGAGCTTTGACCTGGTGGAACAACCAACTACAGATCAGAGGAAGAGGGGCTGCAAATGCATTATCTTGGGAAGCATTCAAGAAACTACTAACTGATGAGTACTGCAGAAAAGATGAAGTGCAGAAACTGGAAGAAGAATTTTGGAACCACTTGATGGTAGGAGTAGAGATCGACAAGTACACGATCCGGTTCCACGAGTTAACTAGGATGGTTCCTCACATGGTTTCCACTGTGGAGAAGTTGATTGACCGATATATATGGGGATTGATACCAGAAATTAGGAGGGATGTCACTTCGTCGAAACCAACCACTCTGCAAGCCGCTGTGAGTATGGCGTATCGCTTGACAAATGATGTGATCAGGTCTGGAGAACTAACAAAAGCAAACGACAATGGACGAAAGCGACAGGAGGATCACCAGGGAAACCGAGACCAGAATCAGCAAAACAAGAGGCAGCGAATAACCCAGAACTATGGGGCGATCACCCAGGAGCGCAAAGGATATACAGGTCCACATCCTTTGTGTACTCGATGTAATTATCATCACTCAGGAGACTGCCGAAGGTGCGACAAATGTGGACAGACGGGCCACTTCGCGCGAAATTGCTCAAACAGAACTGGAAATCAAGGACAGAGAAAAGCATGTTACGAGTGTGGAAGTCTAGATCACCTTCGCAATACCTGTCCAAAGCTGAAAAGAACTCCCAATCAAGGAGGTAATCGTCCAAACCTGGCGTTGGCAATAGAAGGCCCACAAGATTAGAACATTGAAATTCCTCCCGCACGTGGTCGAGCATTCTATCTGGGCACCGAGGAAGCCCGCAACGCGTAACGGGTACATTCTTTTGAGCAACCACTTTATTTCTGTACAACATGATTTTGGGTGCATAACTTCCTTCCAATTCTTACCACGTTCACGATATTGATTAATTCGAGACCTATTGATATCGACCTTAGTTGTTATATATTTTGTTGATTTGATTTGATTTGTGTAAGCAAATCGAATATCGAGCGAATCTTTCAAAAGACTACATTCAAAAGACTTGTTTCCTAGCTTGATCTAGTGACAGTTCTTGTTTGATGAGTTGCGAAAGTCGAGCTAAGAAACAAGTTTACTCAAGTCACTATCTAAAGGTCTTTTGAGGGCTACGTTCGATATTGGGTAAGTTTACCCCATCAAATCTAATCACGGGCATGTAATTAGTTGGATGAGGAACCCTTATGCTTGAGCACTGACATGATCATTTAGACTATTCGTACGAGCATGAACTTTTAGAACTCTTGTCGAGGTTCGGACCATAGTATCGTTAATCGAATCACGAGGACGTGATTCCGCTGACATGGGAAGAATGTCACAATTCTCAAATTTCAGTCATTTCTCAAACTCTATATTCATCATTTGCATCATGTTAATTCATTCATGATTTTATATTTCACCTTAAACGCGTAAATTTTATATTAAATAAACGTTATCGCGTGAGTTATTATTTTGAACATTTAATCCGTTACTTCCAAAAATGATCCCGATATATTTTTATACTTACATTTAGTTTATAAAAACTATATTTTGAGTTTACCTAGTGTTCTAAATTTATTTTGTATATAAATCGTTAAATTTATATTATTACGACGTTTTTCTTAAAAACTACACGATAATTATTATATCACTCAAATTTTACAAGGAATGTATTTTTACAATTTTTATGATCTTAATATACTTTACTTTGATCCATTAAAACTTATTTTTAGTCCATACTACTTTAACTTCACAACTATGTACAAGTTACAACAATTTCTACTTAACTATACATTTTACTTAACCTTTTAACAATTACTTACATATATATACATTAAAAGAAAAAAAAAAAAAAAAAAAAAAAAAAAAATTGTGAAACATCCCCCCCCTAAAATCCGGCCCAAGGGGGAGGGGTAGTCAAAGTGGGTAGATTTTCTATTATAACTAGATCTTTACTCCAAACTCTTTCATTCATTCATTGAACTCAATTATTCAAGTAGCCAAAATATTTCTTCTCTCTTGGTTTTTCATCCTCAAAACCGGCCACATACTAGGAGTACAAAGGGATCATCAAAAATTTTGCAAGCTCAAGTAATACAATCTAGATCACACTCTTATTAAGGTTTTGAAATAAAAACCTAGGGTGTTTAGGTTAAACCTTTGTTCTAATCACCTCATCATAGTTTACTTGTAAGCATATTTCTATCATTTTACATCTTTCACTTTTATTTCATATTTATTTCTACATATTTGGAGCAAAATGCAAGACTTGTGTTGTTTATACCATTTTACATGATTTTTAGTGTTATATATATATAAAGGTCATCCTATAATTATTCCCTTGTTAGTTATTGGTCTTGATGATGTTTAGGAACCCATGACACCCTAAGAAGGTGTATGGTAGGATTAGATTAGCTTTGGAGTTGATTTGAAGGGATTGGAATAGGTTTAGTACAAGAAAAACTATTTTCGATAAGTATTAAAAGTGGTCTGTCCTTATTTTGATTTTCTGGAAAATCCGACAGTAGGCACGAATTTTTGGCCTTGATATTTAGAAAATATACTTTAAAACGAATCCGTAGCCGCTTGAACGGATTAAAACGGAGTTATAACGAAGAAGTTATGAATTTTTCAAGTTTGACGACGAAATATATATTTTTCAGAAATTTCAGCATACTATTTTTGGTTTGTATGAGTCAAAAACGAGCCTTAAGCTTCACAAATTATTTCGACTTATCAAAAATATATTAGTATACTTTGATACGAAGCTAAGGACATATAATACGTAGAAAACGGATTTGAAACAACTAAGATATACACGTTTTCATAGAATTGCCGTAACTATTATTTTTAGAAAAACTATATTATTTTTACGAGATAAGTGTTACGGTAACTAAAACGACCATGTTGACGGCTGTTTTTATCAATGATGTGGAACTTTTTGTAACGAGATGTCTTCTAATGAAATTAAGATCACCAAGCATATTTTTCAAAACGACCAACCGTTTGTATAGCGGAGTTGTAATAAATTATTTACGGATGCTTAAACTTTGCCGAAACTCATTTTAAACCACATCTTAGACAAAATCACCATCTTTAACCCTTATTATCTTTATGTTCGAGACCTTTATGTCGAAAACTCATGAACTGAAACTTCTAGATTTTGATACAAACTTTCCAAAACCGTCGAGTTCGTTTCCTAACGATCGACGTACACCATTTTACGACTAGTTTTTCAAAGCCATTTTTGTCACTTTCATGAAATTTCCAACGACATTATTTTACGGCGAAAAGTGATAATTTCACAATAAATCATTAAGAAACTATTATAGGATGACATTTTGACGTAAATACTTGTAAAGTAATTTAAGAATGGTCAAGACGTCAAAAGAGTATTTTTCGACGATAAGTATTATTTTCAAAACTCACAAATGGTATAAATATCATCCGAATTGCGTGCATAACATTACATCATGACTTATTGCATATCATATCATTCATAATAGGTCAGTTTCGGGATTCACGCTACATTTCGGTGTAACCACTTTTGTCATCGCATCTATTCATCAAGTGAGTAATCACACCCCCTTTTTACCGTTTTACTATATTTTGGGGCGAAATGCATGAACCGTTCTTGAGCTAAATTGTTTACTACTTTTATTAACTAGTTTGACTAGAACTTGTGAACTTGAAACAAATCCTTGAACTAAATTATAAAATAATGCCTTACTTGAACTTATTGAACCGTACTTGTTATGACCTTGACCTAAAGTCTCCTATGTTCGGAGCATCACTATAAAGTCTCCTATGTTCGGAGCATCACTATAAAGTCTCCTATGTTCGGAGTATATCTTTGGGAAGAGGCACCCATTATATCTTTGGGAAGAGGCACCCAGTATATCTTTGGGAAGAGGCACCCATTATATCTTTGGGAAGAGGCACCCAACCTAACTTTGGGTAGTGGCACCCAGCTTAATTTGGCTTCATCAGTAGCATCCCTGAATTATTATATTCGTGGTAATATATTGTGAACTATTATGACCGCTTATACTTGACTACTTCATACGCTATATTTTGTGCAATGGGTTGTGAATACACAGGTTGCAAGTTTTGTATGGGCGGAACTTGGAACTGAGTGGATTTACAATGCCTTTGCTTTGTGGACTATTTTTCGTTGACCGAAAGCCTTGAATATTTCTTACGAGTTTTCTTATTTTGCTAAACATGTTTACTCACCAACTATTTTCATAGTTGACCCGTTTTTCTCTCATGCATTTCAGGTGATCGTTAGTAAGTTTTTCTACCGGGTCTTGCACAATGAAGTTTTCACTTGTCACTACAAATCGTTATGTAATAGAACGAAATATTTTGGAATCTAAACTTTGTAATATATTTGCCGATGTCGGCTAAACTAGTATTGTAATGGTGTACTCTTTCTTTTAAATCTTAACGTTGGTATGTTCTATTATCTTGTGCTTATGTTCCTTTCCGTTACACCTCATGTTTCCGCCTCTGGCGAGGGTGTGACAAATAGGTTCCTCATTCTTTGAGGATTCAGCAACCACTGAGGAAGGAACAACTATCTCCTGAGCCACATCAGCTAGGATATTTAGAGAAGCAAGCCGAGAGTCCTCTTCCTCCTCATCAGAAGAAAAGACTAAATTTCTTTTGCTACTCTTTTCAAGTCGCTCCTCTAGGTCCTTAACTTTATTCTGCAGTTCCTCAATCTTATCACCAAGAGTAGACTTGGTCTCTGTAAGCTCCTTTTTTAGATCAGTCACCTCAGCTGCATACCTGTTAACAAGAGCATAGACAGATGTGAGAGTAATAGGGTCCTCATCTCCACCAGCAGATTGCTCTGTGGTAATGGGAGTTTCATTGGACCTGTCAGTAGAAATAGGTTCATGCTTAAAATGAGGATGTACTTCATCAAAAGGTTCCCTTTGAGGACTGGGTGTGGTCATCCTGTTCTGGTCAGACTCAAACTCATCAATTGAAGCCTGTGTAGGTGGTGGACTCGGTCTGGGTGATGGTACAGGTGGAGAATGGTCAGGAGCAATATGACATGCTTCAGCAGTAAAATAGGGACCCTCATCTATATTAACTGATGGATTGCCATCAGTAGCAACATTTGAAGAGGGTGGGATATCAGCAACATTTTCCTCATCAGCAGCCTCATTGCCATGAGGCAACATAGCTGCTGACAACGGATGATGTGCCCCCTCAAAGTTAGGTCTCATAGAGGCAAATAGTTTAGCTGAAAGAGCTCCTGTGGGATTAAAGGCCTCGACTTGGGTAGAGGTGTCTATGATTATTTGTAAGAATCCAGGGTACATTAAAAACTTATGTTGTTTCCTGTTTATATTTTCAACCATATTATCAAAAATAAATTTAGAAAAATTATAAGTTATCCCTTGAGATAGACACACAATACCACAAGCCAATTGCGTAGAGAATTGATCCCACGCTCCAGATTTGTTGCTAATGCACTGAAGCAGAGTGTGAACTAAAAATCTCCACATAGGGCAAAAATGCGTTTTCAACCATATGTCCGTTCTTGTACCTTGATACCCAATGGCTCTCAGCCCAGAGAGAATCACCTCTGTACTTAAGTGATAAACCCCATCAGCATCATCCAAATTAAGCTTTCTCCTTATCAGGTCCTCTGTCACCACGTGCTCTGTTTCATCAATCAAAGCAACAATCTCTGTTTCACTTCGTTTTTCAGCAGATTCCCAAAATTGTTTAACCAACGATTCATAAATCGCATCAGGGGAATGTGTTAGGGCAAAGTGAATCTTGGACCGCTTCAGGAACTCCACCATTGGTTCATACAATTCATCGCCCTTTGCTTTACCCAGAAATGCAACTTTATTGTGATCTTTCTTGAATTGAAGAGCCATGAGAGATATGTGATTTTAGGGTTATGATTTTGAACTGAAGAGGGAAATTTTTCTTTTGAAGTGGAAGAAATGCGTTTAGAGGAATGGTAACCGTTACCAAGAATATAGTCAAAAGTATGAGAACTTTAGTTGACCAGATCCTACGTGTATTTCAACTTGACCAACGACAAATTAACGCTTCAGCAGAAACACATAGCCAATCTGATGAAATAATATGCTTCGGCAGAAACCACCCCAAGACTAGAATATCTTCGGAAGGATTCTAGAATTACTGTGCCATCTAACCGCATTAAATTGCATTAACCCTTGCATCCGTCTATTTAATCATCCCAATGCATACTTCTCTTCATAAAAAACCCCCAAATATTATCACAAACCCTAATTTCAACAATGCTTCAAAATTAACCACAATCAACCATGAGTACTAAACCAGAGGTTGTTAACCCAACCTCTTCTCCATCATCATCATCATCCAGTGATTTCCTGCAGTTTTGGTCACGTTCACCTGACCCTCGTCCTTTGACATCCCCATTTCTCCCTTCTTCTGAAGATGACAGTGTAGTGGATCCAAGTGAGTCTTCTGATGACTCAGAGGAACCCACTACTAAGATAACTTCTTACTCCCAACCTCCAGCACCTCTCCCTCAACAAAGGCCTCATGCCGAAAGGGAGGTGGTGCTTGCTCTACCTGCGCCAATCTTTGGTGCATCTTCACACTTCGTATAGAGGAAGAGCTAAAGGAAGGTGGATGGATTGCATTTTGGTTGAAATCGATAGATGAAGCACAAACGAAACTTTATGTTTCTTCAACACCATGTGTGGTCATCGTCATCTTCATCGTTTGCATCAATCCATCTTTCCATTTTGATCCTTAGCATCTTCGTCGAACCGGTTATGCATATCCAGCCATCGAGATACAAGGAATGGGTGGTTATGCAAGATTTTACAAACGCATATCCAGCATCTAGTGTGAAAGATGTGAGCGATCATGCATATCCAACAGCCCGTTAGATGTTGGAATAGATGATATGAACTAGATTAGGATTAGTAGTATAGCTCTTTTCTTGTAGTTGCATTGAAGTTGATTGTAAGTTGTAAGCTGTAAGCTGTAATTTGTATGAATGAATGAACAATTTTAACTTCAAAATTTGTCTTCAGTACTTTATCTTCAGTGGAAACACATTGCTCACTTCATTACTTAGCTTTCAGAGGAAACAAGCTTTTAAGCTTACTAGACCATTTACCAAAGGACCACACATGATTAACTTGAACTGAATAGGGCATTCTGCAAAACAAACTCAGAGAAACACAAGAATAAAACAGAGACAAAACATACTAAAATAATATTAGCAAGTTAGTGTAAGCAAACAGAATATACACAAAGTTTACAACAAATTCCTCCCCTGAGGCTATGCCTCCCCTTAAACTTTGCAGTTAAGGGATCCTAACAGAGGAGAAAGATCCACCTTTGTTCTTGGGTTTGCATTGAAATTTAGGTCCCTTATCATTCCAAGAACAACCTTCTGAGGGTTTGACAGCAGTACCCCAACATCCTTTCCCATTATTCATAGAGTCAACATATGCAGGCCAATTACCATGTTTAAAGTATGGGCTAATAGGTTGCACATAAGGTCTATTAGCTGATCTCCTCCAATGAGAGTCAGTATATGTAGCTTGTGGGACATAAGGAGGAATATTATTGACATTGGTCCACACTGGTCTAGGTTTCTGCTGAGTAGCACATCCACCCAATCTTTGCTCATAGAAATCACAATCCTTAATTAAATGAAGTTTACTTCCACACACAAAACATGTCTTCCTTTTGGAAGATTTATTTAACAAAGCAGATGTTCTATTACATGTAGAAGTACTTAAACCAGAAACATTAAAGGAATTGTTTTTGACAGAATTATTATGCAAAGATTTAAAGGACAAGTCTTCAGGGGAAACAGGCTTGGAAGTTGATTCCTCAGCAGCTGTCCTAGAAGTCTTGTAGATAGACTTGGGTGCAGGCTTGGGTGTAGGCTCGGGTGTAGGCTCAGGTGAGGGCTTGGGAAGGTCTGACTTATCACTTGAATCACAGCTGAAAGTAGACCCTTGATCCGATGAATTGTCACTGTCAGAGAAAGAGACAAAGTCATAAGATGAAGCATCGGTGTCAGGCAAGTATTTTGACTTTTTGCCATACAGATGGTGTGATCCATCAAAGTCAACAGTAATGGACAGGTCAGTGGGCATGAATTCACCTCTAATAGGTCCAGGGACAGCATGTAAATCACCTTCCTTTTTAAAATGTTCTAAGCCTGCAGGTGTAGATTTACGCCCATCTTGCCTAGCTTCCAATCCTACATACTTTTGAAAACCTAAACCTATTCCAGAGTTCACTGACTGACTACAATAGAGTTCTCTAGCTAGATTGTCACCTGATATCAACCATTGTTTATGTCTAGCTATTTCCTCAGTAAGTTTCTCTTTAAGCTCTAGATTCTCAGTAATAGTATCAGCTTTTTCCTTTTCAGTGCGTTTAAAGTTAATATTAGCAATATCTAGATCAAATTGTAGCACTTTAATCTTTTCTTCATAAGCTATCTGATTCTTTTGAAACCATACCTTTTGTCTTTCTAATGTTTTTAACGAAAGTTTATAAGCTTCATTATCAACATAGCATTCATTGTATTTAGGTTTCATAGTATCATAAGCTTCTTTAAGTTCATTGTATCTTTCACCACAACCAAATATACAGTTGTGTACCTGAGAAAGTCCCATTAAGGCAAATTGATCATGCCTATCTTCTGAAGTGCATCTTGCCAGCAATCCAAGCTTCTCTGCATCAGCAGCTTCCTCATTCACCGGTTCATGTGCAGCCCAGTTGACCTGTTCATCCAAGGTGACAAGAGCTGCTGAAGTGCTAGCTTCCTTCTGATTCTGCTGATAGGAATTGTAGCTAGCTCCCTCTCCACTCTTCCTATCTTTGCATTCCCTTGAGAAATGACCCATCTGATGACAAGAGAAACACTTGACCTTTCTCCTGTCAAAACGAGCTGGTTCCTTTCCCTTGAACCCAAACTTTCTTCCTGACTTCTCTTCAAACCTTTTGATATCTACTGAAAGCATGGCCACCTGCCATTTCAGCTTCATCTCCTCCATCTCAAGTGGGTCCACCTGGTCAAAATCTTCATATACAAGATGCTGCTGAGTATCATAATTAGCAACAAATGAATGAAGAACATCCTCCAATATACTTCCAGTTTTAGCTTGAAGATGTGATGGAGTGGGATGATAAGATGATGATGGTAAGTAAGTTGGACTTGGAGCATGCATCATCATATTGGAGTGAGATGTCCCAACAAAGGCTGTATGACCAGAAGAGGATGCACGGTAGGGAGATCTGACATCAGGTTCAAGAGATTTGAGTTTGTTGTATAGCTCATCAAAAGTGAGCATGTCCAACCCACCTTTAGCCTTAAGAGCTATACTGACATGTAACCATGATGGAGGCAAAGATCGTAGGAACTTTGAGTTGCAATCATCATTGTTAGGTTTTGCATTCAGCTGGTTTAGCTGACTCAAAATCTTGTGAAACTTGTCGTATCCCTTGTGGATACCTTCTTCTTCAGAGATATTGAACTCTTGGAAGTGTTGTCTCAACATGGACTTCCTCATTCTCCTGGACTCTTCATTGCCACCGAACCTTGCTTTAAGAGCCATCCATATGTCCTTTGCATCATTCATGTGGTGAAAATCACCCAAGTAATCTTCAGGAATAGCTTGAAGAAGGATGGTTCTTACTTTGTGCTCTCTTTGCACATCTAGAATCTCTTCAGCAATTTTGGGAGGAGCAATGGTAAACTTACCATCAAGATCTGGGATAGTCTTCTTTAGACTGTTTCCATTCTTCACAATCTCCCAGAGATTCCAATCAATATTGGAGATCCAGTTCTGCATCTTCATGGTCCACAGATCATACTCTTCCTTTTTCAGATAAGGAAACTTGCCATTACTGTTGGAGAGACTAAGTTGCTGCATAGAGGTGGTGTTTTTGATGTTGTTGTTGGTGACTTCTGATTCATCATCAGTTCCAGGCATGGTGAATATGTTTTTGGTTGTATGGGGGTGAGGTAAATATGGTTCTCAATATCGTAGAGACTCTCCCGAGGCTCTGATACCACTTGTTGAACAGAGACAGACCTTGACAGATCTTGAGCACTCGTGGATCGTTAGTGTTGCCTATGTAATCATAAGCAAACTAATAGAAAATCTCTACAACCCGTATTCTATAGCGGAATGTAAATACAAGTTGTTATAACTAAGAACACTTAGATCCTCTATGGATCCTTTTATCAACTGAAACACTATGTTTCAGATGAGTTATCTATTACAAACTATGAAGTTCCTTTTATAGACAAGGAACCCTAAACTATTACTACTCAATCGACTAAACATGCAAGCATGCATTTAATGACTAAAACACTAAACAATATTGAGCAGTACAATAATACCCATGCTAACCTCGGGCAGTACAAGAATAATGATGGGTTAGCATTTAAATAATAAAGCGCATGCTGATCCTAGTCAGCTTCCACTCTTCAGCAGAAACACGGCACGGCTTTTATACTTCAGCAGAATTCATTCTTCAGCAGATTCTGCTTCTACTTCAGCAGAATCCTTCGGCAGTATTGACAGCAGAAATCCTACTTCGCATAATTCCCAACAATAAGGGCAACAGAAAATGGCTAATGGCAAGTAAGTAACAAAACAAACAGTTGTATAGCAGTAATTAGTATAGCTTTTGATTAGTAACCAATGTGACAAACCTGTAAAACTCCATAGACAAATAGTAAGCATGCTTTGTATTATTCATCCTTTTCGTAGATGTCCTAGTTCATTCATACATAATCTACTATGATAGCCAAAAAAAACTCTCATGCAGGCTGTTAAAGTTAGTTTGCCATTCTAAATAGAATAACCACACTGGTACATAGATTTAATAATCCTCAAATGGTGTCCAATGACATGATACAGAATCATGAGACGACATACCAGATTAGTAAGTAGTTGGATCATTATCAACCTAACACCCCTTAATAAACCTTGTGTATCTAGTTTACCATAAAACATGCCATCAAAGAATTGAAGTTCAAAGGGTTAACAAAAAATCATATGACAGTAGATATACATGATTAATAGAAAATTTTAACAACATATTATACTAATAAAAAGTTGATCTTATGAAACCTTTATGTGAGGTAGAGGTATCATTAGTTCTATAAACATAATTCCCATGAACATCATCATCTACTTCATGGACCCTCACAACCAAACTGCAAAAAAAATATAACAGAGACCATTAGGGTTTCTAGGGAAAAAGAGGCGTACAGAAAAAAAATATGAATGTACCGAATTTTTTTTATATGTTTTGTTTAGGGCTACCTAAGTTGTAGGGATTCTCCTACATAATTGATTGCATAGATTTATAATTTTGGACTTGCAACAAATATTTCAAAAAATGATGTTGCCTTAGTGGTAAAACACACATGTTATTTATCCAAATGACCAAGGTTCAATCCTTGCAAGGCACTTTTTTTATAAACAATTTTCAAAAATCTTTAATAAAAATCCGAAAATTACCAAAAAAATTAATATAAATCCGAAATTTAACAATTAATGCTTAGGTGGATAAAAATATTGCTTAGTTGGACAATAAATGCTTATGTGGCATGAAAAACAATTAATGGTTGCTTAGGTGGACATATAATGCTTAGGTGGCATGAAAAATGATTATGTGGCATTGAGGTGGCATTGAGGTGGCATTGACGTGGCATTGAGGTGGCATTGAGGTGACATTAATGCCAAATGCCTCTTGTTATATATAATATAGATATATATAGAGTTAGGATCAAATAAGAAGAATAATTAAAATAAGAAGGATAAGAAGAAACCAAAACCACATATTTTAGATGCACCTAAAAAAGTGGATGCATGTCCCTTCAAATTTTCCCTCCTTATTCAAATTGTGTGGCTAGAATTACTTCTTACCCTTCTTATTTTTATTAATCTTCTTACTAGATCCCTATATATATAAATATATATATATATATATATATATATATATATATATATATATATATATATATATATATATATATATATATATATATATATATATATATATATATATATATATATATATATATATATATATATATAGGGAAGGGATCGGTGGGTTTCAAGCTTTTAAGTAGGGATGGTGCGTAAATATCACAGTAGCTTTTTAAAAAAAAAATTCAAAAAAATCTGAAAAAATTAAAAAAATAAAGAGGATGATAAATTATTAAGAATCGCTGAAAAAATTTTCAAAAAAAAAATCGTTTTCATGATTAAAGGTATTGTGATATTAAGGTCGATTTTGACTTTTTTACAAAAGTCAAGATCTGATCTTAATATCACATTCACTTTTTTTTTAATACAAATTGTTAATATCACACTAACTTTTTTTTTTATATCACACTACTTTTTTGTTTTTTTTACTAATATTATTAATATCACCGTTCATTTTTTAATAAAAAAATGTTAATATCACGGTTCTTTTTTACTATCACAGGAACTTTTTTTCTTTTTTTAATATAATTGTTAATATCACCGTAACTATCATATGCTTTTTAATAAAATTGTTAATATCATAGTAACTATCATATGTTTCTTAATATCAAGGTTCATCTTTACATGTAAAAAACTTAAATATCACAGTTGGTTTTATAATATCATCATTTTATAATATCACAGTTTCATAATATCACACTAATACTCATAATATCGTTAATATCACGGTAGAACTCATAATCAAGAAAACAAAAAGTGCTCAGAAAAATCTGAAAAAATAAAAAAATGAATGAAGATAACAATAGTAAGGTTCGCTCAAAAGGAAAAAAATTAAAAAAATCGTTTACATGGTCAATTGCTACCGTGAAGTTAGCGCAGATCTTGACTTTTTTACAAAAAGTCAAGATCAGATCTGAAATGGGTGGTCCAGATCTATCCGTACGTCCGCACTAAAATTAAAAATCCGCACATGATCCTCACTCTATATATATATATATCTATATTATATATAACAGGAGGCATTTGGCATTAATGCCACCTCAATGCCACATAAGCATTTGTCCAACTAAGCATTTTATTAATTTTTTTGTAATTTTCGGATTTTGCATTTTATTAATTTTTTTGTAATTTTCGGATTTTTATTAAACATTTTTGAAAATTGTTTATAAAAAAGGTGCCTTGCAAGGATTGAACCTTGGTTGTTTTGATAAATAACTTGTGTGTTTACCACTTAGGCAACAAGTTATTTTGATAATTATGTTGCATATTATAATCTATAAATGGCTATAATTAAATTGGAATCCTATACTAAATACAATTTATCTACAAAAATTATATTAAGTAATTATCTTTTTTTAAACTTTTTATACATATCTTTTCCATAAATATATTTTTTTTTTGTTAATTCATTCATTATTAACAAAAAAAATCATATGTATATTTTCCAAAAAAAAAAAAAAAAAAAAAAAAAAACAAAACAAAAAACCCTAATCAGTATTGCATGAAGAAAACTTCATCACGAGCAACTTTTAACTGATAACATATGTTCATTTATAAAGATTATTAACTTTGAATACTGTTTCTTTTCCCAGGCTGCGAGAGATGCATAATAGCTTAATGATGAGGAAGATATATCATGTTATTCTGGATACAAGACATCAAATAATGAAAAAGAGAAGCTGAATTGTTTGCTAGAAGAATTCTGTAATTATTTCTTGCCCGACTTTCTTTGATAAAGCAATGTAAGCTCTCAACCTATTTGACATGTTCTGTTTTTATTTAGAAAATTAGAGTGGTCTGAGGTTGTTCAACGCGATAGAGTCCCACTCGTCCTCAACGTCTTCACTGGGATACCTTGGATTACCATAGTGAAGTTAATATAAAAACACATTAAAACGTATCTGATTATCGCATCCTACGGTTGATCAATTAAAAACACATTAAAACGTTTTAGTTAATATAAAGTAATTGGATACGGTTAATTAATTTATTATGAGCTCCATTGTTCTCTGTTTATCCTTCTCTGACCCTCTCAATTAATGTCTCTTTGTTGTTCATTTACGAATAATTCTTTACATATTACGTCACATGCTGAGTATGACGTTCATTTTGGAGTATGATTTTGGCAAAAAAGCTATCATGTGAACTTTTCTTAGTGTGCTTTTTATATCTTGCAGTGCACAATGACCGAATGACCTGGCGTGTCGAATCGAATCCATTCATCTTTGAAGGCAAGCAAGGAATACTCTTTGATAAAAAAAAAAAAAAACTTTTCTATTTCTGTTTTAGTAACATAGTTATATAAATTACACTTCCCATAAACTTCACTTCTTTTACTATTGCAGCTCGACCACTAGACTTTTCTTCCTATCTAAGTTTTATCCAACTTCCTTTAACGATGGTTGATATTAGTCATAATGTCTTATACCACATGACATATGTCTTATAAGCCTTCCTTTATTCATCAGGTATCTTATATTTCTTTTAGTTTGTTTACTAATTTTATAGTTCATTCTTGATATATTAAACATAGGCCACATATTAGTGAATTAACTATGATTTACAAGCATTTCATTTTTTTACTTTGGTGTTATTTTGTGGTTTAAATTTCAGGAGACAGGTCATCCAAGAGTGTTTGTATAAATGTGTTGACCACTCTACGTTCCTGATCAGTTGACCTCAAACTAAACCACGTTAGGAGCTTCAATTGAAACTCTTGCTTAATGTACCCTTCACACTCGAGCCAACGGATCATCTTCACACAATATTCAAAGTTTTCATCCAAGTTAGCAGGTCCTCCTTTGTTGGCTAGAAAGGGTGAGATGTTTACTAAAGCACTGTTACAATAATAAGTGTCTGTGCTAGCTGGCCTCTTTCGTGACATCTCAGCCTGAGAATCAACAGCAGGCACTTCCCCATTGGCCCCTTGGGCCCAGTTTTCAGATCCACCACTACCATGATCTGCAACAGCATTATCTTCATCCCTAGCGGTATCATTTGAAGGAGTTAACTCTTCGTTTAAATCAGGTACTGTAGCAACATTTAAGTCAAGCCCACGTGAAGAAGATGGTAATCCATCAAGTTTCGAAGTTTTGGGTTTGACCATCTGGCCAAGCTTACTCAAATCTGCACCTGAAATATCTTCCAAGTACCCACGTTCTTCAACCCAAGCTAGACGCAGAATCTTTCCAAGGTCACGGACTTTGAATCCTGAGTCAGATTCAACATCTTTGGTACCCAAGGTTCCCTCATCATGAGGAGCCATTCTTGACCTTCAGGTATCTCTACTTTCTTATTAAGTATTTACCGGCCCTTATATTGGTAAATGATAAAAGGGGTGTTATTATGAGACAGGATGCTCGAACTATTGATACCAACAACAATGTGATTTGCTTACTACTATGATACATGTGCCATTTAAATATTGTACTTACGTTCTCATCAGGCATGCCTACTTTAAAAGTGAATATGATAGTAAAAAGCGCTTAGAGCAAACACGAGTATTTTTTTGTTACCATGTTTTGTAAGAGTACGCTCTGGACAATGTATATTATATCCTTTTTGATTTGCTGCCAACAGAATTCTGCTTTGTGTTTGATCCAAACGTCACTTTTCTTGCAGGATTTATGTGCAATTTGCACCAACTTCATTATATCTGAGCTCTGGACTACAAACTTCTTAGCTCTGGACTACAAACTTCTTAGCATATCAGGTTTGAGAGTAATGCTTCTTACTGTTATTCTATAATATTAGTATCTTTCATTGCTTAGCATTTCCATGTTTCCTTAGGTTCAAACTATTCCGATAATTACGTTTACTTATAGCTGCAATAAAGTGTCGCATGGTGAGATAAGATTTTTCTGATTACTATTTTTTAACTTGAATTGAGATACTTACTGTTTTTCATAAAAAAGATGTCATTTACTGGTCACTTTTATGTGTAAATATATTGCGCAATCAAACAGCTGATTCTCATAATAGTCTTTTTGTGTCAGAGACCATTTTTTAACCTTTGATATTTGTGTTTAGGCAGAAGATATATGGCTAAATCAACGGATGTGCTGGCGACTGTGATAAATGACCACTGTCATGATAAGTCGTTAAGAAAATCTCATCTCAGCTTTGATACATCTATTAATAATATATGATTTTCTTTACTATTGTATCTATAATACGTCCCTTTGCTATGTTGTCAGGACGTCTACAGATGAGATCAACTCTCAGAGACTGATAACTGCAGCTAAAACTCCATACTTACCAGATGGGAGGTTCGATCTAGAGGCTTATGATGCCTTGGTGAATATGCAGGTTCAAGATGGAGTCGATGGTGTGATTAGGTGGTACCACTGGTGAAAGTCAGTTTAAGATGCCTTCATTATGTTGTTGGTTTTTTTTAAAGTTCTTATTTTTAATTTGTGTTAAGGAATGTACATTAGGGTTACCAGTGCGTTGTACAGATTTGGTATACCTTTTACTGATGCGGTTTGATCTTCGAGTCCGTATTTTGCAGTATCTGAGGCGAGGAAATGTAAATATGGCTTCTTTCGGTTCATACGTTTGCTGGGATTCTCAATAGGGAACCAAGTAACTAAGTCTGTACTGATTATCGTGTAATATTGTTGATGTCCTTATTGTGTTATTTATCTCTTAATTTTTTTTGGCTGCTTTGTGTTTGATTATATGTTGTTTTACGGATTTCAGATCTACATATGTCTGGAAAGAGTTATTGAAGGCTAAAGTCGAAGAACCAACTGGACCTGACACTAAAAAAAACAAATTGCGACTAATATCAAAAGCAGACCCAAGTTTACATGCAGTCATAAGGTTTGGATTTTTTTTCTCCCGTTGGATATCAGCGACATAGTTACCGTGGCCTGTTACAATACCTAATACTAATTCACTGACTCATACTATTATTACAGGTGCAATCGAACATTCACAGATCATTTCTCAGAATTCACACGCAGATAGTAAACAGGCAGCTGCTCTTCCACAAGGTTCAGTAATTGCTTATTCTATATATGTTTTGCATATTGTAATGTAATTGTTTACATTCACCACTATTTGTATTGAGGGCTTTGTATTGTAAACTATACGATAAGAAATACCAGTTTGCATTGAGTAACAAATACCTTCATGATCATACATGACAGATTACCTATTTTTGGTTTTTTAATAAATTGAATAACATAAGATGAAACATCAACACTAACAGTCTCAATTATTTATCCCATGTATTGGTAACTAAGAGATTATAAGTTAACCAAAATAATGCAAATGAACTGGTTACTATAAAATGATTTATATATTAGCGTCTCTGTCATATGAGCGTAAATTCAGATCTCTGTAACGCAATATGTTGTAGCTTGCATCTCTACCGAAGTAACCAACTTTTGTTTTCTGGTGTGGGTAGGGTATAAGGAATCCAGTTGGACGAGTGCTTTCTTGTGGATACTTTTTTCTATATGTTTTGGGAGGTAAGTAATTTTCCAAACTAAGTCGCTGTTTTTCTTACTAATCTCATATACCTTCTGATTTCGGCATACCATTTAGGTTCCATTCTTTAAGAATACTTAATACTTGCAACAATTTATCATTATTTCCATGATTTTACTCAAATACTCAATACTTATAGTCTGAGGTTTTTAAAAACAATCAATACAAAATCCGCTAAAAAGATGGTCTGCAAAGTCGTGTGAATTTTCATACTTCTAAGCTCCAAGTATACAATGCAATACATATACCGCTTTACTAATGTTTCTTTGTAAACTTTATCTCAGCATTACTACATGTGTATATATCGTGCGGCAACTGTTCCATCTCTCAGCTGATCAGGAAGTTTCACTCATACTTTTCCGCAACAATCACAGGCAAGTCTGACAAAGAACATGGTTACTTTTGTTCATCGTACATATAAAAGTATGGTGCATGGGGGTTCACTTATTCTCCTCTTTGTTTATGTATATACCTAAGAATTACATGTATCAGTTGGCAACGCTGTTAAACACACACATCCACTTATGTTATGAATGAGTGCATAAAGGAGATGAGGGATGACGTTGACTCTATAATATGGGTCCGGATGTCTGATGTCAAGAAATAAGCTAAAGTGGTTTAATTCAAGATTAATAGATACCACAAAGCCTAACCGCAATACTGAATGGCTAAAAGACATATCAGCTGATTACAGATAGGATATCTTAGAGGTGTATACATGGGCAAGTCAGGTGGGTTGGGTAAACGGATCATATTGGGTACTGGGTAATTTTTATGTAGGGTCAAAATGGGATCCAGTCGACAACTTTATAAGGATTGAATAGCCCGAATACCAATTTATTACTCTATTTATGAAAGTACTGTAAATGCATGTATAGTAGTTCAAGCCTTAAGGGATACCATGTAACATGTAATCCAGAAATCTTGCATTTTCAACAAGAATATTTAATTTTTTCTGGTGTTTATCCTAAATGCAGGTTTGGTAAATGAATTACTGTACCATGACGTGTTGGTGTGACTGAAGTTGAAGGTGTATCAAATGATAATGTTGTGGATAAGGAAAACGAGTCAACAGGAGGTACCTTTTTTTAATACAATTTTTCGTTTAAATCTGTTTGATAAATATCTAAGCATGAGCCACTGATGATACACACAGATAAAGGCGTGCCAAGTTTCTGTCTCAATGCAATGAAGTCTAATGATGTGCTAGCTGATGAGGTGATCATATAAGCGTCAAATTTTTGTAATTTCCAAATTTATTTATTGAAATATCACATATATTTACTAATTACTATCTTTCTGTTCTATAGATTTCCAAATCTGATGAAGGAGCTCTACAGTATCTCAAAGACGTTAAGTGGTCTAGAGTTGTTGGTGCCAAGGGTTAACATGTGCTCTAAGGCCACAAGTTAGACCAACTCATATAATAATTTTAGATATTTAATAAGGACTTTTATTTTTGACAGACTTGGTCCTGATTTTTTACCACGTTTTTCTTGAAAAGGTTAGTTCCAGTACCTTTTTTATGTTTTGCTTAAGCTACTCCATACGAGATTCTCACCATGTAGTACTTTGTGCTATAGATTGAAGCACCTGTGGATCCAACAAAAGAATTGTCTAGGTTGGTTTATGAGCACAAATATGAGGAGGCTTTCACTTATGCTCTACAAAGAAGTGATGTTGCACGATGGTATCAGGTAGCTTTTTGTACATGATTAAGTAAATGCAACATATCCACAAGACATGTTTATCGGGATTTGTGAGGGATTTAAAAAGATCGGGAAAAAACGGAGGGTTTAGATCAGTCGATCTGTCTGTAGAGGATAAGAAGTTGTATATTTTTTCAATAGCATTGTTGATTTCACCAGAAGAGCATAAACAATTAACCAGTTGTAGGAAGAGATCCAAGATGTATTCACTATCCAGCTCTGGATTCCAGTTAGGAGTAGATGCATGACTACAGAGAGCAGTTATTGCATTCTTATATGCAACCAGTCGGTCATCAAGTTTATCACGACTATTAATGAACATCAGCCACAGCCGAGTCATCTTCTGCTGATGTTGTTGAACGGGAAGGAGTAAATCCGTATAGTTCACCATCTTCTCTTCTAAGGCTTGAAGTGTCAACAAGTGGCTCGCTGCAAAAACATGGAGATGAGAGGGATAACTTACATGATGTTATTTCCACGCCTATGGTCACTTCAAGAGTAAGTAATGTGTTCATGCATGGCTGTATATGTGTGTAGGCATTTTGTGTTGCTGAATCAGTATATAGAAACCAGTTTTGAATGTTATTGAATTTTACCTAGCCTCAAATGTATCGGTATGACAATCATAGTTAAGCTCTGCATCATAGCACGACATGATGAACCCAAGATGCCCGTTCTGTAAAACCAGGAAATTTACTTCAACTAAATCATTAACATCCATTGAATGGCATATATAAAAGTTTCATTAGCAATTTCAATTTAAAAAGAACTGACGTTCCCGCCTCTCTCCAATTTTTGTAGTTAATAGAACTATTTAAATTTTTTAGTACCAGATCATTAACTTAAGAGTTAGCCCCACCAAGATAATGATTATAGTTAATTTGTATATTTTTCCGCCTTTTTAACATTATTTTTTGGTCTATGGATTGATGGAGGATCAATTGTTGTTGTTATAGTGTTGTCTAATGTATCATATACATAAATACTGTATGATATAAGCCTTTGGGATAATTGACTTATCCAACTAGTGTAAGCAATAACTGAACATTAAGCTCTATAAAAGGGGACATATATATATTAAAAAAAAAGTAAAAAAACTACTGAAGCTTTTTGAAATAGTTAAATACTATTAAGCGTAACATTCAAATGAGGGAGCACGCGCAGCTGCGTGCCACTTGATAACTCCTGTCACTAACTATAAAGGAGTTGGTTAAAGATTGGATAATAACGTTACCTCACGGTTAAAGACCTGAGCAGGAAAGCAGAACTTGCCAGTCTCAAGGGCTCGGTAGAATGACACAATCGAAGAACTGTCTTGTGGCTGAGAAGACTTTCTTCCATCACTATAACCAAATTTTAACATCACAACAGACCAGAGTTTAGACAAATAGACCTTAAAAAAGCCTCTTCGTTACCATCTTCAAAGGAACTACTCAAAGACTGTTTTTGAGATGCAATATGCAACTGCCACTCCTTTTGCGCAGCAAGACCAATAATTCTACCCCATTTCTGCGTCATATGGCGTTTTCATAGGTAATCACTGAAACAAATGTCTCTAAAATAATTAGAAACACAAGCCATTATACAAAGATCAGTAGGCTCAAGCTTCTCGAGTATAGTTTCAATTGCCAAATCAGGCAAATCCAATAGCCTTGACTCCATTGGTGCATTGGTTTCAGCGCTCTTGGTATTATTTGTTTCCATATAGCTAAAACATCTTTTCTTAGCCTTTGAGGAGATCTTCGAATAGAAGCTTATAGAGAATGCATTTTTTTAAGAGTTTGCCAAGAACTTCCGAGAAATAGAAAGAAAGCAGTCCCATCTCATTAGCCCATGGCTGAAGTTGCTTAAGGGGAAGAGAGCATATAAAAAAGAGGATGAAGGAGATGAATGTAACTAAGTAGATTAACATTCTGAATGTCTATAAAAGGAAAAGATCCAGAAAAAAAAATATTTACAGTTTTTTTCTTTTCTATGTCTCAGTATACGACTAGATGTGTGGTATCACATGCATAATTTGATTTTTCTACATGTATTAATGGTGCATATAGGTAATGAGTTTCAGTCTTTTGACAAGTACATAATGGGGATTTGTACACCAGATGCCAATATTTTACCAATTTCGGTACCCAAACCACGTCTCATTAAAGTCGATTAAGCCAAAGACGATTGGCAAAGACATGGTCACAAGAGGTTTCTTTGGCGTGGTTGTGAGAGTCCTACAACATTACTCACATATGCTGATATGCAAGTTTCTTTAAATACGATATTGCAATTGATGATAATTTGAAACTTTGAAAAGACGTTTAAATTAGACTTGAAGATATAGTTATAAAATAAAAGTTGGAAACAAATGCGCAGAAAAACCAATAATTTGGCCATAAAAAACCAGCTACTTAGCTCATTTCAATTCCTTTAGGAGCAAAATATAAGCAGAAAAGAAAAGGACATGTCCTAAGATTTAATGGTAGTCACAATAAATACACAATTCTCAAACCTTTTAAGCACAAATAGACCACGAGACTAATAGTAATATTGTTCTCTTTCGATATAAGAAGCATATGGGTGGATCCAACAAACCTTTTAAGCACAAAAAGTTATCACATCTGTATTGTTAAGCAATTTCAATTTGTTCACAATGAAAATTATACATCAAGCTCGCCTTCGTTAAAAATAATTTTCCGTTTACTAACACCAACAAGATTAAAAAAACAACAAACAAAATATTTAAAAAAATGCCCGACCAATCGTATTATAATATTCTATGACAATTTTTTAAAACATATTTACGCTAACAAAAAACAACAAACAAATAATTATAAGTCATGCCCGCCCATTAGGCGGGCTTCGAATACTAGTATGTATATATATATATATATATATATATATATATATATATATATATATATATATATATATATATATATATATATATATATCCAAGCTCAACTTATATTTACATATATATTATTCCTACATCTAAAAAATGTCATATTTAATCCTAACTTTATATGTCTTCATTCGTTTTCGTACGTTTTTATTCGTTTTCGTACGTTTTTATAGTTTCATCCATTTTCGTACGTTTCCGTCCGTTTTCTTAAGTTATTAACCTTTTTCTTACGTTTTTATCTGTTTTTGCACGCCCTCATACGTTTTGTACGATCTTGTACGCTTTTATACATTTTTATCCGTTTTTATACGTTTCTTTACGTATTCATAAATTTTTATATGATTTTATACAATAAATGGGAAGTTGCCCTTCCATTGTATGCATATTTTAAAATTTCTATACAATGATGTAGCAAAAGTTTGTTCAATCAAATAGATTCTTGCTTTTTTATAATTGTTTTGATTGGACAAATTATGTTACCACATCATTGTGTGGAAGCTTTTATGTGAATCTTTTATGGATATAACATTTCTCGATTATAAATGTCAATCTATCAATAATCATGAGGGTAGTTTTCTAGTAAGATGTGTGTTTCCCAATAATTCTCTTAAAATGTAAATTCAACCATTAACTACTTAGAAACTATTAATGTATTCTATTTTTCTCATGTGATGTTCTTCATCATTTTAGCATTCTTTTTAATTTTTTGTTTTCAAAATGAATTTTGGTCGTGAGGCTAAACACATTTCTTTCATATTGAAACAAATGCTTCTTTAAATTCCGGGACAACTGTGGGGCTATTATCCTCGTTAATTTCACAAATTTCTAACTTCTGTTAGCAAATACAGACAGGTTACGATGCTAGTCTTGAAATTTTAACATGGTGTCACTTTAAGCATTTTCCAGTAAATGATCGTATATTAGCTAATTGGTTAGATGTGGCCAAAAAATATAATTTGTTTTAATCTGATACCTAGAGCATAAACTGTTGAAAAACGAATATGTGAAAGAATATATGGTAGAATAACGCTATTCTTCTATCTATATATGTCAAAGTAAAAGAAACTCACGAATACATAATTATTGGCATTCATGCATAAACTCAAAGTTAATACATAAAAAAAGATGAACATGCCTTTAGAGAAACGAATGAATAGGTTAAGAGACGCGGGATGAGAAGAAAATGTCATAGTGTGAGAGAACCAGTGGTGAATCTTGGTCGCAGCAGTGTTGGAAGAAGATGATAAGATAAATGTCTTCATGTCGAGGAAGATCGTGCTTATTGTTTGGTAAGTTCTTAGCTAGGTGTAGCAATCAATTTATAGGACTCCAGTTGTAATAAAGATCATGACATAGAATGTATTTTGTCATTCATTCATAATACAGGACATAAAAAATGAACCACCATTAAGTGATAAGACACTTCAACTTTTTTACAAGAAGTCTTATTTTTAAAAATAATAACTATAATAGTTCTCACTTGATTATGGAGAGTAAAAAGCAAAAAAGAGAAAAATTCATGTAACTTAATTGGTACAAATTACATGCCACATGTGTGTGTATTTTTGTTTGTAAAAATTGTTTAAGCCTAGCATTGCTCTATTTTTATTCCTCACTGGCTACACATCTTGAGGTTAGTTGTGATAAAGATTAGGAACGGTCACGAAAAACTCCGATTAAACCATGTACATCTTATACAAAAACTTGCCCTTCTCAAACTCCGATTAAACCATGTACATCTTATACAAAAACTTACCCTTCTCAACTAACCTATCTATACTATCTATAAAATGTTTACGCTATTTTTCCAAATCCTTAATCTTGAAAACTTAAAAAATCATTTCAATTACTAAAATACATTTGAAAATAGTAATAACATCTACTACTAAATTAACTTTTTAAATATTTTTTAATCCTTAAACTTTTATTATTTTTCGTTTATAATCCATAATCTTTTTTTTTTCTCGCAATAACTACACATCGAGCTCGTAAGTTGAATCAAAAGTCACCGCAAACATAAGTTCGCAAGTATAATTATTTGCCTCTAAACACCATCATTTTGCGCAAGTATTCATTTAAATAATCAATATTAGAGGGTAGCGTATTCGGGTGGCGGGGAATAATATCCGAGTTAGAAAACTCTAACATCAATATATATAGAGGATAGTGAATATGAGGCTGTCTCACATCTAAGCTTACATGCGAAACCATAAAAAATTACATCGTTTTAACAAGAAAAACATCAATTCTTCTCCATTTGTATCATATCTTTCACTATATTAGTGTTTTCCTTTGATTTCATCACAACATCACTTATGTTGGGTTCACGTTGATACATGCATAATCTACATCATATTGTTAGGTGTTTTCATTTACCAACAAATTAGTTATAGATTCATTCCACTATGCATATATTGGTTCCACTACTAAAATTTTGAAAAAATAATAATCAAAATGACGTATTTTTTAGTGATTTTTGATGGTTTCGCATGTAAGTTTAGATGTGAGACAGCCTCATATTCACTTTTCCCATATATATATATATATATATATATATATATATATATATATATATATATATATATATATATATATATATATATATATATATATATATATATATATATATATATATATATATATAGGGGACCTTTATTTTGAGAACCCTGTTAAGTGCGAGAACTGCGAGAACCCCTTATGTACTCCTAGAAATGCATATTGTGCAACATATCAATGCAACATAGCATTTTTGAATTATTAATCCTTTTTATTTAATCCAAAAGGGTATAATAGTAAAAGTTAATTTTATATTATTTTTGATTTTTTAAAATAAATAAATCCTATTTTTATAAAAAATACAATTTTCGGTTTTTTTTTTCGTTTTTTTTTTCTTTGCTTTTTTCTGAACATGCATGTTTTAAAACTGATTTAGTGCATATGTGTTTTTATGAATTAATTTTATTATTTTGGTTTTTGGAATAGTTCTTTTTACATACATGTTTTTCATACGGAAGTGCATACATGTTTTCTAGATAAGTAAGTTTATATGCAATCAAGAACATACATGTTAAATACAAAATCTAATATCGATTGATATACAATTAAATACAAATTTCTAAGAAGCAGAAATACATTAATCTAATCGATCTATACACGTGTGTACAAGTAATATTTAACGCAAACAGATATATGTGCACACTCCTTGTTATCAACATTTTCAGAAGTCGGACATATATGCACACTCGTAGTCGTCAAAGTTAAGAAGTTGGACATATGTGCACGCTCCTTTTCAATGTTTCAGAAGACGGACAAACGTGCACACTCGTTGTCATCATTCTTTTAATTCAGCTACATCTGATACAAGGAAAAGTATAAAAATTAGGAATAAAACGCAAACTAATATGTATAAACACATGTATGAAGGCCTAAATTTAATTTTTTATTTATGTTTTTCAAATAGTAAAGTGCCTATGTTTTTTCTAGATAATGTAAATTTATCAGAAACGAAGAACATACATGTTAAATGCAAAATAAAAGAAGCTATAACCATTAAATTAAAATTATTTGTATAACCACGTTAAAAACATACATGTTAAACCAAGAACATACATGTTAAATATATGTTAAACCAAGAACAAACATGTTAAAAACACCGAAAAACGCATATGCACCATTTCAATGATTTTATATTAACTTTAAAACACATCAAACACATATGCACAATTTAAAAATATATGCATAATCTTTTCCTTTGATTTTATATCAAACTTAAAACACATATGTATACCCATTTTCATTATTTTTATCAGTCATACAATATTCTCATTAGTTTAAAACATAACCTTTTTCACATATTTAAAACTAACAAACACAATGCAACGTTTACTAAGACCAAAACTGAACAATTCAGATACAACAATAGAAGTTGTTTGGGATCAGATTAGATAAAAAATGAACATATATGCAACCTTTACTAAGACCAAAAATGAACATATTTTTTGTAAAACATATATGTTCGCGCAACTTCAGATTTGTACCTAAGAAGTTATTTGTACCCAAAAACGAACGAGAAGGAAAAACAGAACGAGCTAATAACCCATCATCAACACCAACTCGATCTAATCTAATCCCATCCTCCATCTCACTATACACAAGATTCAAAACCGAAAAGATAGAAAGAAAAATGAGATCTCAGTTTGTTCAAATACCGGTCAAATATAACAAACACATATGCAACGTTTACTATCACATATTGAACAGCCAATCCTAAACACCAAAAAGAAAAAGAAAATAGTAGAAAGGACAAGATATAAAAAAAAACTGAAACAAATAATTACATCACATATTGATCACATATCATATTTATTTTATATCACATATTGAACAAGATCGAAATAAACCGAATAGATACCCCTGTACAACAGAACGAAATAAACTGAATAGATACCTCACATATTGAAAGGTTTCCTGTACAACAGATCGAAAGGAACAAGATTCGTTGGAAGGTCTTGTGAAACACATATCAAAATAAACAGAACATAGATTCGAAAATAACATAACACAGATCGTGAAAGGTCTCGTGTACAAGATCGAAACAGATGATCTTTTAGAAATCTTCACGGCGACATCATCTTCTCCCAAAAATAAAGGCGGCTAGGGTTCTTGAGAGGAAGAGAGGATCAAAAGTGAAAGAAAAGAAATCTGAATAGAATAAAACTGGGAAACAGTTTATGGAATATAATGGTTTACGGTATATAATGCTTTTTTTATGGAATAATTAAATTCCCATTTTGCCCCTAATTTAATTTTTTCTATCAAAAAGTTACTTATATTTTCAAAAATGCCATTATGCATTGACATGATGTACATCATGTATTATTAGGAGTAAAAAAGGGGTTCTCGCAGTTCTCGCACTTAACAAGGTTCTCAAAATAAAGATACACTATATATATATATATATATATATATATATATATATATATATATATATATATATATATATATATATATATATATATATATATATATATATGATAAAGATCAAATAAAAAGACAAATATCCGTAAAAAGATAAAAAGATTTTTTTTTCAAAAAAAGTTCACGAAAAATTCCCAAAAAATCCCACAAGATCGGGTATGATGGTGCATGAAAAAGTTGTGAAAAACTTTTTTCTAAAAGTGGATATTTTTTCCCAAAAAAAATTATGAAAATATACGTTTGCGCATTAAATCCTTTTTTTGTGCATCAAAAATTGGTTTTCGCACCCAACTTCTTTTGACTTTTTTCATTAAAATAACATTGCGCATCAAACTAAAACAAGTTAAAAATTTTGTGCGTCAAAATTTTTTTGCGCATCAAAATTCGTTTTTTGTGCATTAAAAAAAACGTATCAAAACTCAAAATTATAAAAAATGTTTTCACAAAAGTTTTATGCACCAACATACCCGATCTTGTGGGATTTTTTGGGAATTTTTCGTGAACTTTTTTTGAAAAAAAAATCTTTTTATTCTTTTTACGGATATTTGTCTTTTTATTTTAACTTCACCCTATATATATATATATATATATATATATATATATATATATATATATATATATATATATATGTCCAGTCTCATGTATATAATGTTAATTATTAATGTGATACAACATAAAGAAGGCTTAAATATATTTAAATTTGTCACAAAACAATATTTCACAAGTGGTTGAAACATATTTTGTGATCCCCTGGTTCGAGTCCCATTTTATTCGAATTTGATCCCCTGACGTTGATTGTTTAAACATTTGTTACAAAGCTTTTTGGCTTCCACTAAATGTTGTTAAATTTCTATACTAGATAAGATTAACTAAATCGAGTTACAAAAGTCGTTACAAACCTTTTTTGCTTCATCTAAACATTAATGAGTAAAGTCTTTATAAAAGTGCACTACATAGAAGCTTTCGATACTACTTCCACACTACGTCGATATGACAGTAGCCCCATTATGCATGTTATGTTACAAATAATACGTCAACAAAGTAGTATTTAGCTCATGGGTACACGAGCACAAAAGTCATAGTTTTTTTTTATTAGAATAAGAACTTTAACTACATATGTGGCATTATTATATATACATAATTACACTAACTTTTACATGGTGTTATTGACAGGGAAATGCTATAACTTTTGACACCAAAGAATAATATAGAGTGTTGCTTCATCGGTAAGCTACAAAATATTACACTTAGTAATTCATAACTATGATGAGAAACCGGACAAAGATTAGTATTGAACTATGTAAGATTATGCTTGCATCACTTGCATGAAGAATGTATTTTGATGGTTAAATGACAACGTTGGTACGGTACAAGTAATGTAGGAACAATGTCACTGATAAAGGTAAAAGATTACATTCATTAAGCTACAAAAGATTACATTTAGTGTTCGAACTTCGATATTAGTGTTTAATCTCATGTGATATGTAATTCAAATTTTGATTTAGGTAAGAATACGTGAAAAAAAGACCAAAAAAGGTTTGTCGATAGTATATCAAAGTGCTTATCTATAGAAAGATAATTAAATGCTAGTCGTGACGGTATAATTTATTTTGTTTAACGATCAACAGTTCATGAGATATTTATAAAAATATGGGTGTAATTAATATTCTCCTTTTTTTCTCAACAAGAAAATGAGTGATTGAGATTTGTCTCACTCTGTTCTCAAGTTTTTTTTAAGTGAAAAAAAAAAAAAAAAAAAAAAAAAAAAAAAAAAAAAGTGGAGTGAGGAAGAAAGTATATTTTAGTATCAATTTCCCTTGTAAATGTTCATGATTATTGTATTTTCACATGAATATGTACTCTAAATGATTCATATTTCATTTTAGGTGATATTTGAGCAAAGGAATGAAAAGACGAGGGATTGGAAAGGAAACAAAAAGAAATACACACAACTTGTTGGAACAGAGACAACCTACGGCGTAGACGGGTCGACCAAATTACGCCGTAGTCATCATATCTAGTGATGAAGACCAAGTTAACTCACCACGAAGTTACGTCGTAATGATATCGATCAAGTTAAGCCATAAAGATTCATTAAAGACTTGGAATGTTACTGACATATGAGTTGCGTTGTAACCTCATCACCAAGGTTACGACACAACTAATGAGCCAAAAGTTAACGAGACGAATATGGCATAATCCATTCTTCATGGTTACGTCACAACTATTCTATAAATAGAAGAGCAACATGCATGAAGGAGATTACATCATAACCTTTTACTTATGGTTACACCGTATTATGTCGAGGCTATACAAACAAGCCCCAAATCTTCATTTTTATCATCTCCACTTCACACAACACATCAAGGACGATTAGGGTTCTACTCCAAGGCAGTTTCCAACATTTTCAAACCAAGGGATAATTCACTTGAAATCATTCATAGCTTTAGCCATTCATCAAGTATTTGTATCAAACTCAATGTTTTGTTTAATTATTATTACTTTCATTATGTTTGCTATATTTTACAACATAAGAGGCTAAACACTTTATGTGTTAGCCTACTGTTATGAAATTATTTTTGTTTTCATCTTCATTCCTTGTCTATTTATCGTTTTGTATGGTTATCTTATATGCCTATTAAATGATCCTTGCGTTTTGGTAGCACAAAGGCTAGTGCAAAGCTTATTAGCTAGTTAGTAGGTGGACCTAATTGAACACTAGACTAGACTAGTGTAGACCATATACCACTTGTCATCGACATTTAATCACCCGTACCCATCATTCCTGTTAAGACAGAAACCCGCATATCACTTGGAAAATCGAAAAGTACTTGAGTAAATTCTGGAATTTTCAACAAAAAAACACAGGATCTTGCCAAGACATCTTTTTCGAAACCCATGTGTTTCAACTCAGCTTAGACTTCGGCTCCTGAATACACTTGGGGACGTGATCCACCAATTGCCTAAAAATAAATATAGAAACACAAATATTACCTAACAAAACAAATTTATATAGCACAACACCATATCATACCTTTCCCTTTGAGAGTACAAAGCAATATGCTAAATTCCTAATGCATTCATAAGAAATGTTTTAATTCTTCTATTTTTCTTGTTAATTATATCTTAATAAGGTTACGAAAATAAGATATAACAAGTATCAGGGTGCACTCCTTCATTGTATATGCTACACATTCAAAAGAACCCATGACTTTAGAAACAAAATCACTTTCTTTTTCGACCTTTCTATTATGAATCTTTTGAGGCTCTATTTGTGAAGGTCGAGTAGGTGTTATAGAATGTCATCAATGTCTTCAGAATCATCCAAATCAATCTCATTGGTAGATTCGACATTGCTATTCATTCATTTTCTTATTTCTTTGATTTTTTAGGCAGTGCCACCTGTTGCCCTATCCTTAGCATATAACTCATAGTAGTCATCATAGTTTGAAATCATTTTCGTTTTCCATATTGAAGCTTTTGGATTCGCCAATAAAAAAATACCATAAATAAATAAGGATAGAGTAAAGTAGAAACATGTAATAAGATAAGCAAAGCATACCTCGATCAAAACTTTCCACACTTCTTCTTCAGCCTCAATTAACTCACTTATGGGGTTCCAAGAAATATCACTTAATGTAGTTCTACGGAAAACATCATAGCATAGGGAAAAATGTTCTTTAATGGTTGAGACATGAATGTTCCACCAATCCTGTTGTCCATTGGAGCCAATCGCTTGCCTGAAGCTTGGCCCAAACAGGCTTTGAAGTGATAGGGAAAGGGAAGAAAAGAAAGATGGTCGCTTCAAGGCCTGTCCCTCGGTATGGTCAGTACTCCATACTGTCGGGCAGCAAAGCTATCACTCTTATAAATTCATCATCCATTTCAGCCGTCCAAGACACAAATTCCCTCTTACAGTTAGTAGCATTTTTTACCTTTTTGTTTGTGTTTTTATTCATTATAAAATCTATTTTGATACATACATGTAGACATTTATATTAAATAAATACTACAAAACTCATAGATCCATATATTTACAAAACTAAGAAAAGAGACAAAACCAATGTAAACAATACAAAACTCTAAAAAAAAGCCGATTGACACAACTACAAAACATGATGCACAACCAATACAACAACTAGGGGTGTTCAAGAAACACTACAAAACATCGTTACTCGTCTTGTTTGTGTTCAAAGCATGAGATAAATTTTTCTTCTCATAAGTCTTCAAGTTTTTGCTGCCACTCATAAGTTTTATACTACTGACATGTTACAAACCTCTCATATGTTATAGTAATATGTGTTATACTATCGACATCTTGTTTTTTCATCATTTTTATAATGACCTTGTGACAATAGACAAAATGATAGCCATATAATCCACTACAATATTTGTTCATTTGCACTGTTGGCTTTTCAAGTTGATACTATATAACACTTTAACACACATATAGCAAACATAACGAAGTCAAATACACAAAATGAAATTAGTACATTGGTCAAAGAAGGATAGAAGTGGTCTAAATTTGACAAACTTAATAGCACAATAAAGAGTTAAGCACCTACTTTTCACATAATATTCAACAAAAAACACCCAAGTTGTCTAATTAAAACCTAAGTGGGTCTAAAAAAAACCCCAAATTGTCATTGTTCATCAAAAAAAGAAAAATTAACATTAAATTAAACATATAAAAATGTAGAAGCATAAGGTAATTGATTGTTACAAACCTGAGAAGAAGATTACTTCATGTGTTGAGATTTGTTATTTATGTGTCGATTTTGATTTTAAGGTTGGTGGTTTTGATGGCAATAACTATAAAGATATGATTAAGTGAGAAAATAATACAAATACAAAAAGAAGGGTAATTAAGTTATTTTACATTTTCCTCTTTTTTCCCCTTCACTTTCACCTCAAAAGTGGGCTAAAAGTTTTAAAGCAAGACATCTCCCACTTTCACCCCTTTGCTATCACTTTACAAAAAAAAAAACTTGAGAACATGAGTCTTTTATATCACACCACTTTCTTTTTCTTTTCATCCTTTTAATCAACTTGAAAACATTGTGTAAATGTTTAGTATGTAAATAAACTACTTAAAAGAGTATATTCTTAGTTTAAAATTTTATATGTTTATATACCATTTGATCTATATGAAATTTAATTTTCTAATGTAATGGCCATTATTAATGGATTAAAATTCATTTACATACCAAAAAATTACTCATATAATAATGGACAAATCTCATCCACTCATTTTAACAGACTCACTTTCATTATTTTTTTCAATTATTAATATCTCTTAAATCGTTAAGCTAAAAAATATGTATATCATCGCGACGAGTATTTAATTATCTTTCTATAGATGGGTACGCCGCGATGTTATATTTTTTCACGATGATATATTTTTTTCGCTTAACGATTTAAGAGATATTAATATTTGAAAAAAAATAATGAAAGTGAGTTTGTTAAAATAAGTGGATGAGATTTGTTCATTGGTATATGAGTAATTGTTTGGTATGTAAATGGATTTTAATCCATTAATAATGGCCATTACATTTAAAAATTAAAGTTCATGGAAATCTAATGATATATAAACATATAAAATTCAAAACTAAGTATATACCCTTTTAAGTAGTTCACTTACATACCAAACATTTACACAATGTTCTCAAGTTGATTAAAAGGATAAAAAGAAAAAGAAAGTGGTGAGATATAAGCGACTCATGTTCTCAGGTATTTTTTCTAATAAGTAAAGTGATAGCAAATGTGTAAAAGTAGGAGATGTCTTGCTTTAAAACTTTTAGCCCCCTTTTGAGGTGAAAGTGAAGGGAAAAAAGAGAGAAATGAAATAACTCAATTACCCTTTTTTCCGTATTTTATTATTTTCTCACTTTATCATATCTTTATTGTTATCGCCATCAAACCCACCAACCTTAAAATCAAAATCGACACATAAATAACAAATCTCAACACATGAAGTAATCTTCTTCTCAAGTTTGTAACAATCAATTACCTTATGCTTCTACATTTTTATATGTTTAATTTAATGTTAATCTTTCTTTTGTTGATGAACAATGATAATTTGGGATTTTTTAGACCCATTTAGGTTTTAATTAGACAACTTGGGTGTTTTTCGTTGAATATTATGTGAAAAGTAGGTGCTTAACTCTTTATTGTGCTATTGAGTTTGTCAAATTTAGACCACTGCAATTCTTCTATGACCAATGTACTAATTTGATTTTGTGTATCTGATTTCATTATGTTTGCTATATGTGTGCTAAAGTGTTATATATATCAACTTGAAAAGCCAACAGTGCAAATGAACAAATATTGTAGTGGATTATATGGCTATCATTTTGTCTATTGTCACAAGGCCATTATATAAATGATGATAAAAACAAGATGTCGATAGTATAACACATATTAGTATAACATATGAGGGGCTTGTAACATGTCAGTAGTATAAAACTTATGCGTGGTAGCAAAAACTTGAAGACTTATGAGAAGACAAATATCTCATGCTTTGAACACAAACAAGACTAGTGACGGTGTTTTGTAGTGTTTCTTGAACACCCTTAGTTTTTGTATTGCTTGTGCATCATGTTTTGTAGTTGTGTCAATCGACTTTTTTTTTAGATTTTTGTATTGTTTACATTAGCTTTATCTCTTTTCTTAGTTTTGTAAATATATGGATCTATGAGTTTGTAGTGTTTATTTAATATAAATGTCTACATGTTTGTATCGAAAAAAATTTATAATGAATAAAAGACAAACAAAAAGGTAAAAAATGCTACTAACTGTAAGATCGAATTTGCGTCTTGGACGGCTGAAATAGATGATGAATTTATAAGAGTGATAGCTTCGCTGCTTGACAGTATGGAGTACTGACCATACCGAGGGACATGCCCTAAAGTGACAACATTTATTTTCTTCCCTTTCCCTATCACTTCAAAGCCTATTTGGGTCAAGCTTCAGGCAAGCGATTGGCTCCAAAGGACAACAGGATTGGTGGAACATTCATGTCTCAACCATTAAAGAACATTTTGCCCTATGCCATGATGTTTTCTATAGAACTACATTAAATTATTTTTCTTGGAACCCCATAAGTGAGTTAATTGAGGCTGAAGAAGAAGTGTGGAAAGTTTTGATCGAGGTATGCTTTGCTTATCTTATTACATATTTCTAATGTACTCTATGCTTATTTATTTACGGTAATTTTTTATTGGCGAATTCAGAAGTTTGAATATGGAAAACGAAAATGATTTCAAACTATGATGACTTCTATGAGTTATTTGCTAAAGATAGGGCAACAGGTGGCGTGCCTAAAAAACCAAAGGAATGAATAGAAATGTCGAATCTACCAATGAGATTGATTTGGATGATTCTAAAGACATTGATGACATTCTATAACACCTAATCCACCTTCACAAATAAAGCCTCAAAAAATTAACAATAAAAAGATCGAAGAAGAAAGTGATTTTGTTTCTAAAATCATGGGTTCTTTTGAATGTGTAGCAGATGCAATGAAGGAGTGCACCCCGGCACTTGTTATATCTTATTTTCGTAACCTTATAAATATATAATTAACAAGAAAAACTGAAAAATAAAAACATTTCTTATGAATGCATTAGGAATTTAACATATTGCTTTGTACTCTCAAAGGGAAAGGTATGATATGGTGTTGTGCTATATAAGTTTGTTTTGTTAGGTAATATTTGTGTTTATATATTTATTTATAGGCAATTGATGGATCACGTCCCCAAGTGTATTCAGGAGCTGAAGTCTAAGCTGAGTTGAAACACATGGGTTTCGAAAAAGATGTCTTGGCAAGAGCCTTTGTTTTTTTGTTGAAAATTCCAGAATTTACTCAAGTACTTTTCAATTTTCCAAGTGATATACGGGTTTCTCTCTTAACAGGAATGATGGGTTCGGGTGATTAAATGTCGATGACAAGTGGTATATGGTCTACACTAGTCTAGTCTAGTGTTCAATTAGGTTCACCTACTAACTAACTAATAAGCTCTGCGTAATAAGCTTTACGTAATCTTAAGAGTTGGTTACGTTGTAATTATTAATGTGAAGGCTACGGCGTAATTTGGTAATTCAGTTACACCATAGAGTGAATTAAGGAGTGAATAAGTATACACAGACGAAGAATTACTACGTAACCCGGTGATTCAGTTACGCCGTAATATTACTACATACGAAGTTCGCTGCTCAATTAACACATTTATGTGTTGGTCTCCATCAATGGAATGATGGAACTCAAGGGCTTAAGTTGCAATATTGCTATTATGAATAGCTGAAGAGGTTATGCCATAACCCTAAAACTCAATTAAGCCATAATTATAGTTACCGAGTAACTAAAACTTTACGCCATAACTAAGGTTACAGAGTAACTAAAACTTTAGTTACGCCGTAACTGAGGTTACAGAGTAAATTAAACTTTAGTTACGGAGTAACTTAAACTTTAGTTACGCCATAACTGAGGTTACGGCGTAACTTACACTTAAGGTTACTCCGTAATCATGTCGCAGCCTATAAATACAGCCCTAAATCTGCATTTTTAAGTATCTCTCTTCACCCCTCTCCTAGGGGTCGATTAGGGCCCCACTCAAGGGCAATTTCCAGTAGTTCCAAGCCATTTTCCAAGGAAGAATTCACTTGCAATCATCATCATTATTAGCTCTACATCAAGTAATTTGTATTAAACAATATGTTCAATTCAATTTATGTTTTATTCATTTTTGTTGGTATAATTTACTATTTGTTTGGCTAAGCACCTTCGGTGCTAGCCTAGTTATGATTCCTTGAATGAATTGTTTATGTTTTCATGCTTCCGTATAATTGTTTCTAGTGTATGCATGCATAGTTCGTTGGTAGTTACTCTATCTTCAGTAGTTTTGAAATACGGTCATATCTAGTTGCTTAGGAGAATTGACCAACTGACCCTAAGTAGTTAGGTAGAGTTGGGAAGGGTAAAAATTGACCAACTGACGACCCTTCCTCGCTTGTGTGAACTGACCAAATGATCACCGGTCGTCCGGATGAACTTAATAAGTTAGGGATGAGTGTTTAAGATGCTAGTGCCCGAGCACTCATTATTTTGAATCTTGCATGTAGGGTACTTAATGACTTGGCTTAGGTGACTAAAAACCACTCGACTATCAAGGGTAGAATCTTGACCTCGGGGAGGAGCCTTTGTTGATTGGATAGGACGAATTGACCAAATGTTGTCCTAGCGACTTAAACCCCCACTTGTATCAATTGGAAGTAATAAAGCATTAACATTACATGATAGGATGAGTAATTAGGTTAGCACACTTTCCCTCTATTGATCACAACCTCTCTTTATTTTACGCATTTATTTCTTGTTTATTAGTTAATTAATTATTTCAAACCTCAAAATAGTTAAAACCTGTGACATCTATACTTAATTAGAATCCGCTTACATAGCTCTTGGGACGACCTCGGTTTTACCGATTACTACACTACACACGACCGGGTATACTGTCCATGAGTGCATAAGGTGGACCACAGGTAAACGAGACATTATAAATATTAAAACCTGGTCAGAAATCATGCATCAAGTTTTTGGCACCGTTGCCGGGAGCTATTTAGGATTTTAATATAAGTTTTTCTTTTATAGTTTTATTTTCTTTTATTTTTGTTTTCAGTTTTTTTCCCTTCTTTTCTGTTTTTTGTTTGTTTGTGAAATTTCAGGATATGGGAAATTTAGATTTTGACATGCTCACTATGGAAGAATACATGGCTTTGACTCAAGGTAACCAAAGACCGGGCGTGGTGAGTCTGGATATCAGTAATAATATCAGCTTTGAGACCAGTTGCCAGTTTGTGAAGGAGTTCAGACATAAGCTTTTCGCAGGAAGTAATGATGAAGATGCCCACCTGAATGTGCGAAAAGTATTAGATATCGCAGATCTTTTCCACACTCCAGAAGTCACTGAAGATGCATTAATGCTTAGAGTATTTCCTATTACACTCACAGGTGCATCTAGAAGATGGATGTGTAACATATTGGTTTTCATAAACACACAATTATAATCACAAGGTTCGAATATATATATGAGTTTCTAGAGAGAGAAAGTGGAGAATGGGAACTTCTAGTAAGAGAAAGAAAAATGTATTATGAAGCTCCACCCTTTGCCTTGATAGGCAAAGGGTATTTATTGTTTCTTACAATATATGCCACCTACGGGCTATGGATCAGGCATACAGTGGGTAAAGACCCGTCCGTCCTCCACGGTGTTACTTAACTAACTACTAAACATAACTAAACGACTATAACTACGAGCTTTCTAATGTTACATATACTTGAGGTGACCGAGTCTTTAACTACTGGATTTTCTAAATCCCAACAATCTCCCCCCAAGGGAGGTCACCTCATTTACAAACAGATATTACATTGTATGTTCTTGGATTCATTTTGTAAGTTCTTTGCTCTGTATCTCGTAATCTTTGATTCTTCAAATTCCGCATGCTTTGAACTTTAAGTGGAGGTCTTTAACTGATCCACGGATTGGTTATTCTTTGAGCCTTCTTAGAGATCATCAGCCTCTGTAAATATCTTGACTCATCCTTTGTTGTGTTTCCTTCATGTGATGTATGTGACTTTGGACCGACATGCTTACATTATTGGATCATGACATCTTTTCATCAGAGTTGCGGAAGCTTCATTGGATCATGATATCTTCATTAGCGTAGTGGAAGCATAGCATGATGGTATCAGAGTGAAAGCAAAAGCATCATGATGATATCAGAGTAAAACACTGAGATGTGCACTTGTCATGATTTCTTTGAACATGAGTGTGATGTGAGAGCATGCGGCTACGAATTGACTTCTCAATTCTGATCAGCTACAACCGTTGGATGTTCCTACAAACAACAGTTAGCAATAAAACACACAAAAGTGTCTTTGTTCACTTTCGTTGAATATGGTTGCAAGAACCATGGTTCCCCGTTGATCAGTATAAATACTTCCTGTGATCAAGTAGAATTCCTAAGAATCTCCTTGATAGGGTTTCGCAGCTTGATCTAGCCATTCTCAAACCGGAGCGTCCCAAAGTAGACAACACGGAGTGAGTGAACCAGCGAATTGAGATTCATTGATTGATGAAAAATTGATTTTAAAAACAATCGCGTATTGCTTAAGAGAAAGAGTTTTGAAATACGACGAATGTTTTATGAGAAAGATCAATTTTCAATCATAAATACCCTTTTATTTTGGAAAATTAATACACATTCGATGTGCTAGAGAAAAGAAGTTGAGCACAACGAATGGTTTTTCATCTTCATTGTGAATATTTAACATTTTGGTACAGTTCATTTCCGCCTCGATACCAAATGAAAACCATTTGAAAAATCAATCAAGGTACTTGTGATATAAAATCAAAACGTTTTGTACCTTAATTGTCTTTTGGCACATGTGTGAGAAAGTGATGAGTGAAAACATAGAAGGTTAGATTTGAATGAAAGCTCCAATTCTTCTTCACATTATCAATAAAATGATTTTGTTTTCTAAAATGATCATCATCTCTCCCTTGATCAAATCTAGTATTTAGATACTTTAGATAAAACATTTTGGGGAAGGATGTGGTTTTCTTTTACTTGCTCCCCCTCAATATGTACATCGAAATTTGAAAGAGTTTTGCCCATATTAGAGAGAACCTGCACTTTGAGCCAAATCTTTGGTTTTAGATAAATTCTCCCCCTTGACATGTGCATGGAAAATTTGAAATCGTTTGGCACATGTAGGAAGGAGTACCTTCTATTACATTTCTAAAACACTCACCAGTTAATCAGTTTATTTCCGATTTAAATCACAAACTCTCCCCCGATCAAAATTTTCAAACCCTTTGAAATTTGGGATCCCAATTGATTTAAATTATTTTTGGAAAACATTTTGAGGAGAGATGTGATTTTGTTTTAAGAACACTTGACTGATAAGGATCAAATTTTAAAAACTTTAGTCTCCATTGAACTAACATGCTCCTGTACCATTTGTAAAAATGCTCAGATTTTGGAAAATGTACCATTTGAATGAAAACTCAAAGTTAGCATGCTCTTGTTCCAATTGTGAACAAAATGTTCATGTTGATTCATGTGGTTCGATTCAAAAGTATAGAACATACTCCTTTTGATGCCGATTGTATGAAAATATCCTTTTTGAAATATTTGAAATCATTCTCCCCCTCAATCAATGACCAAAGTTGTTGATTAAGTGACAGAGGTTAAGTTTAGTTGATTTTCAAACTTAAGTCCGAGATATTTTCAAAACAATTTAATTTCCATTTGAACACAAATATTTTTCAAAAGAATCTTTAGAATGAAAAACATTTGTGAAGAAACATTCGTCTTTTTGGCGACAAATATTTCTAAGTAACTTTTGTTTTTAGGATCAGAGCTTGATATTTTAAAATTTGATTTAGCATAGCACTGTCCTTTCTTTAAAAACGAGTTACAGTCTGAAATAACTGCAAGCCTTGATTTTAAGCCTGGGTTACTGCCTGAAATGACAGTAAGCCATCGTTTTGAGACATGTTTTACAAAATATTTAAACCTTCTGCTTTAACTTCATCTAAAGTCTCGTGCCATTGTTGAATGACATTTCTAAGACAGTAGATGTTATCGATACCAGAAGACATGCCTTGAGAAAACAATATTTTTGGTATTTTTCTGATTTTTCAAATTTTTATTGGTTTTTGAAGATTTTATAATTTTCTATTTTCTTTTTGTTAGATTTATATTTTTGTATTTTGCTTTTTGAAAGAATATTTACAAAGAATGGGTGAAGAAACTCCTTTACTCCTCACCTTCCTCCTGTAGACGTTTGAGCGTTTCCGGCTGTAGACTTTTCATGCCGAGTCGTGGGAGAATAAACTCAAAACCATCTCTTGGAAGGGCTTTGGTGAAGATGTATGCTAAATGATACTCAGTCCTCACGAAATATAGATCAACCACACCTTTCTCTACTTGTTCCCTGATGAAATGATGTCGAATGTCAATGTGCTTTGCTCTTGAGTGTTGAACATTGTTGCAGCAAAGATAAATGACACTTTTCTTATCATAATACAGAGGGATTTTGTTGAATACAAAGCCATAGTCAGATAATTGGGATCTCATCCATAAGATTTGAGCACAACTTGATGCCATGCCTATGTATTCATCCTTTGTAGAGGATATGGAAGTACTCATTTGTTTCTTTGAAGACCAGCTCACTAACTTATCACCCAAAAATTGTGCATTTCCTGATGTACTTCGACGAGTATCTTGACACCCTGCATTGTCAGCATCTGCATAGGCTGTTAGTGACATACCGGTGTCCTTCGGATACTAAAGTCCCATGTTAATGGTTCCTTGGAGGTACCAAAAGACCTGTTTAACCGCTTCAAGGTTCTTTTTGGTAGGCTTAGCCTGGTAGCGAGCATACATGCACACAATGAACAGAATATCAGGTCTACTGGCAGTGAGATACATTAAGGATCCAATCATACTACGATAATTAGTTTGATCAACCAGGATCCCCGAGTGGTCCTCATCTAGTTTTGTTCGTTCCACCATTAGAGTGTCAACAGGGTCACAAGAATCAAATCCAAATTTCTTTAAAATTTCATTTGCATATTTATATTGATTAATGAAAATGCCTCCGGGATTTTATGAATTTTGTAATCCTAAGAAAAATGACATTTGTCCCATCATTGACATTTGAAATTTAGAGCCCATCTCTTTTGAAAATCGGTCACGTTCATTAGGGTCGGTCGAGGCAAATATAATATCATCAACATATATTTGAACATGAATTAAATATTTGCCTAACTTTCTAGTGAACAATGTAGGATCAATAGCTCCTTTGTAGAATCCATTTGCCAAAAGGAATTTTAACAACATATCGTACCATGCCCTAGGATCTTGCTTTAAGCCGTAGAGGGCCTTTTTCAAGTGGTAGACATGGATAAGATGCTCAGGATCCACAAAACCTCCGGGTTGACTAACAAAGACCACTTCTTTGAGATCTCCATTAAGAAAAGCAGTATTTACATCCATTTGATAAACTACCATATTCTTGCAAGCAACATTAGCCAGGAAGATTCTGATAGCCTTAATTTGTGCAATAGAAGCAAATGATTCCTCAAAGTCAATACCCTCCTCTTGTCGATATCCTTTAGCCACAAGCCTCGCCTTATTCTTTAGAACATCACCGTGCTCATCAAGTTTTACTTTGAAGATCCACTTGAGAGCAATAATCATAGCACAATCTGGAGCAGGCACCAATTCCCATACATCAAGATGATCGAACTCATGGATTTCATCTTGCATAGCATTAAACCAGCTGTCCTCAGACATTGCTGATTTGACATTTTTTGGTTCGATCTTTGATAGTACAAAGTTGAAGAAGCACCATAAGGCATCAGTGGCAAGTTGTTTTCTAGTAGATACTGGACGAGAAGGATTCCCAATGATACTATCCAATGGATGATCATGTGTCCATTTTCTGAGATGTTCATGTGGTTATTGGTAAGGAACTGATGTAGCAGACTTAGGATCCCCTGGTGAAGATGTTTCAGGAGTGGGTTCAAGAGAAAATATATTTTCAAACGGAGCATCTTTAGGAGTTGCAAAGGGGTTATCTCCAAAAGAATTAGCAACTGCATTTCCTTGATGCACAGAAGATGATTGAGGATTCGAAGATGATGATGAATGATCGGAAAATGGCGCTTCTTGAGATAAAGACATTGAAATAGATGGACCATTTCTATTGGTTGGATTAGGAGCAGCTACAATTGGTGGTGCAGGATTATCATCAGCTGGAGGCTCATAGTATTCATCAAACATTGGATCGAACAGTTTCTTCAAATCTTCTTCTGAGGGAGGTACATAAGGAACTGCAGGAGAAGGATTATGTACAAGACTTGAAATAATGGGTCCAAGTGTCAAAAGTTGAGATGCGGGTCCAGAACTGGATTGTCCAGGAGCCATTTGCTCAGTCAGCTCATCAAACATAACGTGAATAGTTTTCATAATGTCTCGGGTGCATAACCAACGAAAAATCCGATATCAGCCTTAGCTTTCAACTTTCCCAGATCTTGACCCTCATTAGTTGGATAACACAAAGCTCCAAACACACAAAGAAATGAAAGATCCGGTTTTCTATTGTGAACTAATTCGTATGGGGTTTTTCCATGGGTAGTATGTATTAGGGAACGGTTTTGGGTGTAACATGCAGTGGCAATGGCTTCCGCCCAGAGAAGCATTGGAGCCTTTGAAAATATTAGCATAGTCCTTGCAGCTTCTACAAGAGTTCGATTTCGCCTTTCATATACACCGTTCTATTGAGGAGTGCGTGGAACACTTCTTTGATGAATGATTCCAATGATTTCATAAAACTGACTAAGTTCTTTGTTTACAAATTTAGTTCCATTTTCTGTTCAGATGATTCTAACTATTTTATTAAGCCAAACATGCAATTGTTTAATGAGTTTTATGATGACTTTTGGAGTTTCATCCTTTGATCTCAAAAACTTAACCCAAGTAAACTAAGAATAGTCATCAACAACAACTAGCACATACTTCTTCCCATTTATACTTTGTACTCTCATGGGTCCGAATAAATCCATATGAAGGGTATGAAGAACTTCCATAATGGTATTGGCAGGTTTGGGTTTATGGGCATACTTCGTGCTTTTGCCCAATTGGCATGTTGAACAAAGATGATCTTTTTCATATTTCAACCGGGGAAAGCCTCTTACGAGGTCCTTTCTAGAAAGATCATTGATGGTGCCGAATTTCAAGTGATTGAGGCGACGGTGCAATAACCATGACTTGTTCTTAGATGCCTTAGACAACAAGCAAATTGGAGAAGACTTCATCATGTCTTCAATAGAGATGGTGTACAAATTAGTGCCACGAGTTCTCTTTAAAAGTTCAACACCCTCTGATTCTCTAACGAAGCAAGAGTGCTTTCTGAAGGCCACTTCGAGATCAGAAACACAGAATTGACCAACAGAGAACAAATTATGACCAAGACCTTCCACATAATGTACCCTGGAGATCACACTATCACAAAACACATAATCTCCATAACCCATCATTTCCCCACAGTGGTCATTTCCAAATCTAACAGTCCCGATGAACTTATTCATAAAGTTCTTGAGCCGTGAGCGATCTCCAGTCATATGTTTTGAGCAGCCTGAGTCCAAATACCAAAGGACGATTTCTACGACCTGCATTTGAAACCAGACGAGAATGGATAATTGGAAGCAGTGGATCCCCATGAGAATATGGGTTCCGATTGGTTAGTACAAGCAATCTGAAGACCTACAACATTTCTAGGTGTCATGAGATTAGTGGTGGAAGCAAGACTAGTAGTGGCAGTGGACCTATTTGAAGTGTGACAACTTCTTAAAGGTATGATTCTACCAGTGGGCTTCCATTTCTTAATGGGCAGAGATCTAGACAATTTAGGGCAAAGTTTACTACTTTTGAATTTATGGCCACTAGGTTTCCATTGATAACCCACATTACTAAACTTTTTCTCTGTAGGCTTCCAGACTTGCTTAACCTGTTTAGCATTCCTAACATTTTTAACTGGATATTTAAAAACATTTCTCAAATCAGTCACACCATATTCATCATGATTACTAGAAACCAAACATTCATTACATGTTTTGTAAGTAGTAGCAGAATTCGAATTAATTACAGTACGCTTATAGCTAATACTAGAATCAACATGATTCATCTTATTCAACTCAAACTTATTATTCCTAGGGTGGTCTTCTACTTTCTTCTCTTGATCACTCTTAGCTCGCGCGGTCCAATCTTGCTTTGAATTTCCTGAAGGCTTTGACCCGCTAACCTTAGTGTCACTGATTACTCCTGTAGAAGGAACGATGGGAATATTAGTTGGTTTCACTACTTTCTGCTTTTCTGGTCTAGAAGTGTTGGGATCTGAGACTTTAGGAGGCACATCAAAGGTAAAATGTTTGACTTTAGGCATAGAAATGGGTGTAACTATTCTATCTCGCCTAGTACCAGATTTAGGACATGTTGCAATTACAAATTCTAAGAGTTCCTGAGATCGTTTGGCATACAAGCATGCATGACCAACCGCATTATCAAGTGGTTTCTCTATTTTATCATCTTCAACAATCTCACGGAGACTCTATAAACTATCCTTAAGGTACGAAAGATATGTTTGAAATGCAAATTCATTATTCCTAAGATGAGGGGGAATATACTTCACATTCACATCATATTTAATACAAGCAGGCACCTTTGGTGCAACATAATCACAACTAGTGATTGACATTTTCCCTTTTACCTGATTCTTCAGATTCTCAATTTCTTTTTGCAAATACATTATCTTTTCATTGTTCTTGTCACGAGTTACCTTAATTGATTCATATAACTCTTTGAAATTCAGTTTAACCTTTTCATTTTCAGCTAGAAAATACTCATTTTCATGTTGCAATACATCAATGATGTTTTGAAGATGGAAATTCTAAGAATTCTGAGAATCTAAAGGAGGAGGCATGTGGGAGCCAGTCACTTTACTCTTATTACCCTTCAATTGGGAAATATGAGCTTTCAATTTTCAGATCGTGTTGCAGTGAGCTTGAATCCGTTCATCACGAGAGTTTATTTCAAAATATGCATCAAACTCAGGAGCATCCGAAGATGTCTTGGCATTTGAAGTTTTGATTCTTTCTTCAAGATGTTGATATTTTAATTGTAAATCAAGATATTCAACTTCTAATTTAGAAGAATGCCTAACCATGTTATCATGATCATCCTTTTCGATTTTGTCATGCAATTTCGAATTTTTGGTTTCAAGCTCATTGACACGATCTTGTGAAACTTTCAAAGCAATCGATAAATCATGAAATTGAGAAGCAGTAATTGAACAATTCGTGACAGTATGAAACACATCTTGAGCAATACATCTATAAATCAAATTCTCATTAAGGATGTGGATATTCTTCCTCTCAATCTCATTACTTTTAAGCTCACATTCATATATTTTAACCTCGTTTTCCATTTCATCATACATCTTTTTCATTTTTTTAACTTCCGTATCTATGGCCTTTTGAATACTCTCGAGTTGTTCTTTTAGTTGTTTAAAGAATGGAATGACCTCGGTTAGATAACATGCTTTAGTTTTCTCAAAACCCCTTTCCCCTTCAGTAATTCATGTTGGTGTGATTCTCTTCTTACATGTTTTCTCGAAATCAACAAATAGTTGGTAAACTACATATAAGCTGATTAAGGTTTTACTTTGAGTGGGAAGATTTCTAGGCACTCAATGCATTGGTGTATTGGGAGGAGACACTGTAGCTGGAGGCAGTTTCTTAAGGGGGGATTATTTTCAACAAGTTCTTCAACTTTTCTCTTTTCCAAATCTAACTTCCAAAACACTTGTTTAGGGGTTAATTGATTCTGAGTTTAAAACTTAGTCGTGGCTATCCAGTTACCCTTAGTGTAAATATGATTTTTAAATGTTAAGTTATGACTCACACACCAAGGATCTTTTAATTTCTTTTCCATTTTCTCTCTAGAGGCATTTTCTATTTGTATGTCCTCTTTAGTGTTCTCAACATAAGTTAGGCTTAAGAATCTCACTACCATCATAAATCACATCATGAGCTGTTTTTGCTTTCTTAAGATACGAATGATTAGGGTCTTCTACATGGCTAATACTGTGCTTATCACCTAATACTCTATGCTTAGTGACCATGTGAGCAGTCTGAATGGTGTTGCCCTGTACGTACAACTTGTTTTCAAGTTTGTTCTTCAAAGTTTTAAGGTTGGAAAAATCATTTAAAAGTTTTGATTCCTTTTCTTTGAATTCCTGTTTAAGCATTTTAACATTTTCTTGAAGTTCTTGCTTTTGCTTAACAGATTTATTAAGTTTCTCTTGTAAGGAATTTAACTCTTGTTTTAATGTTTCTTCCCTTAAATTAATTTTTCTGATTAATGTAAGCATTTGGCTATCCATTTCCTGCTCATGGGTGGTCAGCTCAAATTTAGCACGCTGTTCATAGATGATAACTTGATCCTTATAAATGTTTAGTTTAGTGGTCATGGAATCATCAGGCACATAATCAGTGTACTCATCAAATAGATATTCATTATTAATGGCAAAAGATGCATTACTTGGTACAACAAGACTTTCATCGTGCTTCACATATTGATAATATGGGACAACATTGATATTCCCCATATTTTCAATATTTTATTCAATGACTTCTGTTGATTGTACTTCATTGGGAATCTTTTGCACTTCAACCACATCATATAGTTTTAGTACCTCTGATATGATTGAATCCTTGGAGGGACCGGCTTATTGGAGAAATATTAGCTATAAAGATGGTATGTGTCGTTGGTTCATCATCAACATCAGAGTCAAAAGCATCACAATCTGCAACTTGGAAGACATTGGGATTGTTCTGTACCAAATCATGCACCGGTTATTCATCCACATATGCATCATATGTTTTGGCATTCCCATCAGCAAGAAACAGCAACTCTTCCTCATCCAACACCGCTCCACTATCTTGAGCTTACATCAGCAACATCTTATCCTTGAAGTACTCTGCATTATGTGGACATTTTGGCTGAGTGCTGGTATATGTGAAAACATATACCTTTTCTTTATCAAAACTGGCCCAAATAAACCGGAAATCAACTTTGGAAAAATTACAAAATACACCCCTCAATCACCCAATTTACATAATTTACCCCTCACTTACCCATACTTACCAAATATACCCTCATATCTCTCATTTATCCAAGTTACCAAAGTACTCTTACACTTTCGCAAATCACACCATGGGTCCTTAAAATTACAAAATTACATGAATGGTCCTTGAAATTAAAACCGAATACAAATACAAACCAAGACCAATCACTACCCCTTTTTATCCCTAAGCCTACCCAACACCCCAAAATAATAATCCTACCCCATATACCACTTATACCCGGTTCCATTTTACACCCTATCCAACCCTGTTCAAATCCACCCCAATACCCGGTCAACACCTGTAGGACCTTAAACCTATCAACCTTATCACAAACCCACTTAACGAACACAAGTATACCCACGTGAAACCACGAACACAATATGCGTAAAGAAGAAAGATTAAGAAAGATGGTGACTTGAATATATGAAACCGTGTATGTAGAGAGAAAAGATGAAAATAATATGTTGTATATTCCAAAGAAAACACACACACACACACTCAAGCACACCCCTCAAATGAGACTTTGAGGGGTTTATATAGTACAAGTAGTAGACGCCCTAATGGGCTTGGCATGGGCTCGTTTGGGCTTGGGTTGGACATGGATTGATATAAGGCTAGCTTAACTTAACTTCTAACCAATTAGCTTAGCCCAGTCCACGAGCCCGTTGACTATTCTATCACGATATCTAACACACGTTACAAAGTTCCTAAACGTAAATGACCATCACTTCTAATAAAAACTATTAAGGCTAACAATCTCCCCCTAAGGGGTGGTCATTCAAAAGATGCTCTACTTGATAAGATCTTTACTTTCCTTGAGCTTGAACTTTGCGTGTAGATATAGAATAGTCTTGATTTTTGTTCCTTCATGCTTTGTGATCAATTAATGTGGTTGTCTGTCGTTGTCAACTTCGTTGGTTAGGTGTCTCCACGCCTTTCTCTACCATGCTCACACTTCTATTTGTCTATTGGTTACCAATGATGTAGTTCTCGGGTCTTTAAACTTTGTAGATTCTTTGACATTGACGAAGAATCATCTTTAACTTTGAGTAGCCTTTGATTTTGATGAGAACTTTCATGTTTTGTTGGTATGAGCATGTGGAGAGTCTGTACGATCAATCCACTCTGGAGCTTCCATAAGAAGAAGACATAAAAACAGGTTAGTAATAAGCGGATTCCGGCACTTACAAGTTTGAATTTCGAGGGTGTTAACAGCATAGTGTGGAAACACATCTCTAATTCTTACAAAGGCCGTTCCTGAACTGGAGTCCCACAAGTGAGATAACGCGATGTACCGAGGTACACCTACAGTTCAGATGAGTCGCTGAAGTACACCGAAGCATCACTCCACGACTGTAGATCGTTTAAGACACACTAAGCGTAATCCACAGGGAGTTACCGAAGTGACCTGCTGTCAGGGCTGCTTGATGTTGACCCTGGCAGGAGTTTCCATTCAATCACTGAAGATCACTACTGTGAATCTTCTCATAAATGTTCTGGCAGATTGCTAAGACCTGCGTAGGACTCTAGAATGTATCACTTGTGTTCTTATAGATGAACAGCAAGCGATGTCATGTCAAGTGTTCCTATGAGATCTTTTTGATGAATCTCGTGGCTCTAGACTCAATAGTGCATTTTGGTTTTCCTGAGCGGAGACTAGGGAGAGGGTCTCCTTCTTCAATATCAACAATCTCTAAGAGAAAGTCGATAGATTATGTAGGGTTCCTAGTGAGAATGAAACAAATCCTTTTAAGAGGAATTGAGTAGCTAGAAGGTTTAGTGCAGTGCGTCACTGGGTCCATGACGTCTTTGTCTTCAATACCAGTGTCATCTAGTGACAACCAGTAGCATATGAATTGAACCCGGTTTCTGCCCTAAGGTTGAATATGGAGGGCTATTTCTTTTCACCCTTTCTATTACTTTTCTTTTTAATTCTTCAACCCCTTCTTTCTCCTTTCTCACATTACTCCTTTTTTCAATCATACCTAAGGACTTCTAGTTCTAATCTATTGGTGATGTCCTTGGGTAGATCCCTCCAGCTCTGGCGGATCATAGGACGGATTTCCTATCCTTAGTCACCTTATAACTCCATGACTGTCCCATGTTGCCATAAAACCATTTTTCTTGAAAATCTCTCAAAGTGTTTATGATAGAAAACATGTTTGAAACACTCCGTGAGTTTTATATTTTCAGAAACACTCCCCCTTCACATGTGCTTATAAGTTTTAACTGATTTCTGCACAGAGAGGGTAGAGTTCGCACGTTTTGAATTGATCGACTTTAAATGAGCTAGACCGATTCGAGACACGTTTACATCACTAGAGAACTAGCTTGAAATTATTACCCGTCCTGGTCAAGTCCATAGAAAGTTTCTCGAGATGGTACATTATTCCTCGTCAATTCAATGGTTTCAACTGAGTCGAGCTCTTTTGAGATTCAAACAACGAACATTAAACTTTTTGATCACATTTTAATCACGTCTTCTCCCCCTCAAAAATAGCATATTAGTGATATTTTTGATATCAACGGATTAAACAACATGTTAGAATCTTTTGGGGAGACAAACGGATTTGATTTAAGCATGAATTTGGAACATTTTGGTTTTATACTCCGCCTTTAATAAAGCAAAATCAATTAAAGGGTTTTAGAGGGAGTTATCTTGAGCACAAAATATTTTGAAAGATTTTGAAAATCTTTTTGAACACTCTTAAAAAAGTGCTCAAGATGATGATGATGATTTCTCATCAGTTTTAAATGTAGTGCACTGAAGCGTACACTAGATTTTTCTTTAAAAACACGAGTTTTGATTTGAAAATAATCAAAAGTCATCATTTTAGTTCGGGGTTTCGTACTGAAGTATACGAAAGCCATTTTTTTTTTTTTTTTTTTTTTTTTAAGAAATATTGAGAAACAACATGTTTTGGAAAACATTAAAAGAATTCTCGCTCAAGCATCTGTACATGCCCGTATCATTGTTGAATGACATTTCTAGAAACGTACAGAATATCGATTATACAAGAGACATGTCGTGAGAAGAATATTTTTGGATTTTTGATTTTATATTGTTTTTGTATTTTTGAAAGTTTTATATTTTTATATTTTGATTTTGTTGGTTTTTCAAATTTTGTATTTTGTTTTTCAAAACTATTTACAGCAAAGCTTTTTGGAAAATCATTTTTAAGAAGATTCGAGAAGACGTTCTAACTCCTCAGGGGTTAGGCTTCGCATTCCAATTCGTCGAACTAAATCGTCAAACCTTTCTTTTGGAAGGGCTTTAGTAAATATATCGGCGAGTTGGTAATCTGTCTTCACGAAAAATAATTCAACAGTACCTTCTTCCACGAGTTCTTTTATGAAGTGATAGCGGACTTTGATATGCTTAGTCTTTGAGTGATGAACAAGATTGCATGATATGGCTATGGCACTTTTCGAGTCACAATACATAGGTATTTTATCGAAAGTAAAACCATAATCTGTGAGTTGTGTTCTCATCCATAGAACTTGAGCACAACACGCAGATAGAGACACATACTCAGCTTCAGCGGTTGAAAGTGCAGTGCAATCTTGTTTCTTTGAAGACCAGCTTACTAACTTTTCACCCAAAAATTGTGCTCCTCCGGATGTACTTTTTGCTGTAACTTGGTCACCTGCATGGTCCGCATCTGAAAAGGCAATTAGATCAAATCCGGATTCCTTCGGATACCAAAGACCCTTGTGAATGGATGTCTTCAGGTACCGAAAGATCCTTTTAACCTCTTTGAGGTGCAGTTCGGTAGGCTTAGCCTGAAACCGTGCTAATAAGCAAACAGCAAAATGAATATCTGGTCGACTAGCGGTGAGGTACATGAGAGAACCAATCATGCTCCGATATTTCTTCGGATCAATAGGTTTCCCAAAAAAATCGGCTCCAATTTTTGGTGAAGTTACCATTGGTGTGCCAACAGAGTCACAATTATCCATACCATGATTTTTCAAAATCTCAGTTGTATATTTCACTTGATTAATAAAAATTCCACGTGGGGACTGATGTATTTGTAAACCAAGAAAAAACTTTAGTTCCCCCATCATGGACATTTCAAATTTGCTTTTCATGAGATTTTCAAAATGTTTTGAAAGATTCGGATTAGTGGACCCAAAAATGATGTCGTCCACGTAAATCTGAACAATCAAAATGTCATTTTTGCATTTTTGTGTAAACAAGGTAGGATCAACCGTTCCTTTGGTGAAATTGTTTAGGATAAGGAAAGAGGACAGTTCGTCATACCACACTCTCGGAGCTTGCTTTAAACCATAGATTGCCTTTTTGAGTTTGTAGACATAGTCTAGATGTTCCATGTCTATGAAGCCTTTTGGCTGACTCACGTACACTTCTTCTTTCAGAGTTCCATTCAAGAACGCAGTCTTAATGTCCATCTGATAAACCGTAATGTTTTTGTGAGCTGCATAGGCTAAGAAAATCCTGACTGCCTCAAGTCTAGCTACCGGCGCGAATGACTCTTCAAAGTCTATTCCTTCTTCCTGTCTATATCCTTTGGCCACAAGACGAGCTTTGTTGCGAATTACAGTCATCTCTTCATCCCTTTTGTTCTTCCATAACCATTTGAGATCAATGACTCGAATGTCAATTGGTCTTGGAACCATATCCCAAGAGTCATGTAGACGGTATTGGAGAAGTTCCTCCTGCATTGCTTCTATCCATGCGGGTTCTGCCATTGCCTCCTGAATGTTCTTCGGTTCAATATTGCTAATTGAGCAAAGGTAAATGCACAAGTCGCAATCGGTGGCAAGTTGGCGTCTCGTCTGAATTGGCCTTGACGGTTCACCAATAACTTGTTCAATCGGATGGTCTTTTGTCCACTTCAGAGTAGAAGGATACCGTAGATTATACGAGTGCGAGTTAGATGGTTCTCGTAAGCATGAAGATGATTCAGTTGATTCCGTAGCAAACGGGTTTTCAAATAAGTCTGCATCTAACGTTGCATCGTTCGGGTTTTGAGTAGGTTCTTCTTGAAATGATATGTTTTGAATTTGCTCATCAACTGCTGGTAAGACTGTTTGAAGAATTGGAGTTGCTGGAGTAGATGTAGATGATGTTGATGGAGTTGGTGCATTGGTTTCGACCGTTGTAGATGCATCTTCTGTTGGTGGCGGTGGATGATTTTGAGCGGGAGCAGCGGAATGATGGTTTGATGCATTTGTCGAAGTTCCACCATATTATTCATCGAACATTAACTCAAAGAATTTCTCCCATTCTTGTTCATGAGGAGTGTCAGCAAAAGTTGATGGAGCTCTTTGATGTACGAGTCCTGAACTGATGTGTCCTGAAGTCTGCTGGTTTAGTGCGGGTTCTAGAGCGAGTCTCTCAGAAGCCATTTTATGTGAAATTTCATCAAAATTTACGTTCATTGTCTCCATGATCCTCCTAGTTCTTCTGTTATACACCCTGAATGCCCTCGAGCTATCTGAATATCCAATGAAGATTCCAATATCACCTTTAGCTTTCAGTTTCCCTAGATCTTCTCTGTCGTTTGTCGGATAGCACAAAGCGCCAAACACGTAAAAGTACGAGATATCAGGTTTTCTGTTGTTCACTATTTCATATGGGGTTTTATTGAATCTTGGATGGATTAGGGATCGGTTATGAGTGAAACAAGCAGTGGCAACAACATCAGCCCATAGAAATAACGGTGCACTAGAATAAATTAGCATTGTGTGAGCAGCTTCCACAAGAGTACGATTTCTTCTTTCAACTACCCCATTCTGCTGTGGAGTTCTAACAACTGATGTCTGATGAGTTATTCCAACATCTTCAAAATAAGCTCTTAACTCCTGATTTGTGAATTCTGTGCCGTTGTCTGTTCTTACAACTCTTACAGGAGATTGAAGAAGTACTTGAATACGTTTCAGGAAGGTGATGATGATGCTTGGTGCTTCGTCTTTTGATCTCAAAATCCTAACCCATGTATATCTTGAATAATCATCGACGATAACAAGAATATACTTTTTCCCATTAATGCTTTCAACTCTCATTGGGCCACATAAGTCCATGTGCAACATATGCAACCTTGCTTCCGAACTAGGTACGAGTTTGGGTTTATATGATGCTCTTTTGCTTTTTCCTTGTTCGCATGATGGACATAAGTGATCCTTGGTGTATTTGAACTTTGGAAGTCCATTGACGATGTTGTCTTTGGCAAGTTTGTTGATGGTGTCGAAATTGAGATGGGATAACCGTCTATGCCACAACCAGGACTTTGTTCCAGATGCTCGTGTCATAAGACATATTGGTGATGAAGAGGCCATTTGATTTATGTCGATAGCATACAAGTTTGTATCACTATTCCCAGTTAAGAGATCAGTGCCATTCAAGTTTCTAATGAAGCAAGCATTTTTTCTAAAAGCAACCTCTAAATCTGCATCACAGAACTGCCCGACTGAAAACAAATTGTGTCCCAACCCTTCGACATAGTAAACCCGAGTGATCAAATAATTTCCAAAAGGTAGATCTCCATAACCCATGATAGCTGCTACATGATCATTTCTGAAACGTACGGTTCCCATGAATTTCCAAACGAAGTTGATCAGCAGCTTCAGATTCCCGGTCATGTGCTTGGAGCAACCCGAGTCGACGATCCAAAGACATATTTCAATAACCTGCCAATAACAGAAGAAGAAGATTTTGGAAACCGTTTTAATTTTGGTTCCTTTGGGTTAGAGGTAAAATCCTGATCACACTCATAGAAGTTATCTATTGGTAAGACAGGTATATCACTCATTCTACCATTCTGGAGTGTGAAAGTTCTTCCCGTAGGTTTCCAAATGTCATCCCTAAAGTAAACATTATGCTCCCTATCAGTAGTGTAAAGCCTAAGTCTCGCAACTAGTCTTCCTATTCTTTTAGCATAAGTTCTTTTGGGAATATTCTTCTTAACAGGCTTAACAATCTCATTCTTAGAAACACAATCATCATGAACATTAATTAAAGATTTCTTGCAAGTTAAACAAAGAGATTCAACACATTCATTAGACTTAGCAAGTTTCATAGGTTCATTACATTCAGATGAAATGTCTTTCTTATTACAAAGCGGTAAATTCCTAGGGTATTCTTCTACTTTCTTCTCTTTATTCAAGCGACTACTCTTAGAGGTAAGCGAGACTCTATTGTTCCTTGTATTGCTCTTAGGCTTTAGTCTGCTGCTCCTAGAGGTGCTTCCTAGTCCTGTAGAAGGTAAGGCACACTCATTAGGATTCACAATGTTACCTAGAGAAGTGGTTTCAGCTTTCCTAGTCTCTTTGGAGTGCTTTTCTAAACTTATGTCGTTTGTTCCATATGTTTTAGATGTGGAGGCAGACGCATTAGTGGTACTCATCTTAAAAAGGACAGGAGCTAAAACTTTTAGATTCTCGATAACCGCTTTTCCTTTATCAACATTATGTTTAGGCAAGGCAGGTGGAGTGACTGCTTTTGATAAATTATTTTTCTCATTGACTTTTGGAGGAGGTATTGAAACAGACATTTTTGGTTTTAAAACCGGTTTGGGAACATTTGCTTTCTCCTCAGTCAATGGTTTTGTAAACTTAGTATCCACTGCCTTTCCTTTCTGACATTCCAGCTGAGCCCTCAAAAGATCATTTTTCGCTTTCATGTCATTGTAGGCACGCTCATACGACAGTTTGTCATACTTGCATTCCTCAGTTTTTCGATCAAGTTGTTTAAAATATGAGACATTTTCTTTTTCAAGTTTCTCAAGTGCTTTTTCATATTTTGAAACAATTTTGGAGGTCTCAGACTGGAGTCTTTCATGATCTTCAACAGAATATGTTTGTAAAATAATGGACATAATATCAGTAGTCAGAACATCTTCGAAGAGAGAGTCATTTAAATTTTCCAAAAATTTGATGTGTTCGACACAGTCATTAGCTTGTTTTACCAGGGATTTATGGTCCTTGACAAAGTCAGCTGTTTCTTTCAAATACGCTTGTTCAAAATGAATTACCCTTGAGTTGATGTTATTCAGCTGAGGGGCAATTTGAGTTTCAAAATACTTTTTATTTTCATTATCAAAACTATTAAACCAGATGTTTGTTGTAATGTTGGTTTTAGTTTTAACAGTGTCTTGAAGATTTGCAATTCTAGTTTTCACATTTTCTAAAATACTTCTCGCATCACTTGTGTTAAAAGGATTGTTTGAAGACATTTGTTCAATGTTCGAAAGAGAATTTGAGACAACAACAGGTTTTGAAAAAGATTTTGAAACAGGTGTTGACTCTTTGTTTGAAACACTTGGTGTGATGGAGAACTTTGACTTTCTTTTTGATTAACAAAAGTAATTCCGTTAATTTTGTTCTATTTGTTATAATCAATTGGTTTGATTTCCGGATTTTTTTGTTTCATTTTTGATCTACTCTCCTCAGATAGTTCTAACGTTTCAAGCGAATCACGAACAATAATGGGTTCATGTAAAGCATTTCCATTGTTTAGCACATTCTGAGATTTCTGAGCTTTCTTGAGGAACGAAGAAGGGTCGTTACCAAGTGCCATTCTATGATTAGTATGAAAACGCGGATTTACTTGATTAAGCACTTAGGAAGTTGAAGCGTAAGTATATATGGTTAAGGAATTTTATTAAACCCTATATTCAAGGTTTCAACTTATGGGTTAAAGAGGAAAACAAACGTCGTAAACAACTTCGAAAGGAATTAAAACGCAAGAAAGTTCCTAAACCATCTTCTGTCAACTTGGGGAGGAATTTAGAAAAGGAAAATTTGAAAGAAGATGTTATGAAGAAGAAAGAATCTGAAGAAGATGTTACAAAGAAGAAAGAATATGTAAGTACTGCAGAAAAGATTATTTCAGATTCTGAGGAACAAGAAGAGGAAGTACAAGTTCAAGGTACTGATGATCAAGGTACTGAACATCAAAGTACTGATTTTCATGATACATCTAGGCAAGAAGTAATAACACCAATAACTCCAAGGGTATTAAATTTTGAAGAAGAAGCTGGTCCTTCTACAACTGTTATAGAAGAAGAGGAGGAAGCTACATTCAAACCTATTCATTCTGCGAGTGATGATGAATTAATTGCTACAATATTAGATTTGTCACAACCAAGAGGAGGAGTTACTATTAGAGATGTACAAGAAGAAGAACAACCAAGAGCTTCTCAACCTGAAATTGATCCTAAAGACAAAGGGAAAGGCATTCTGGTTGAAATTAAGAAAAAGAAACTCACTTTGGCAGAACTTAGAGCATTTGAAGTTGCTAGGAATGAAGCTGCAGCTAGAAAAGTTCAAGAAGAGATAGATGCTAAAGATAGAGAAGAACAAGAAGCTCAAGAAGCTCTGAATAGAGAAGCAGCTCAAACGGTTCAAGATGAATTGGATGCTGAAACTGCTAAACCTTTACAGTCTCCAACACCTGTTAGATTTATGTCAAGAAGACCTAATTTAGCTAAAGAAAGGAATGCAATGATGGCATATTTAAAAAGCAGAGGATATAAAGGTCTACAGAAGCTAAATTATGTTGATATGAAAAGACTCTATGATGCTGAAACAGAAGCTTATTAGAAGAGTGTTGCTGACATTAAAGACTTCAGAGAAGAAGCTCATTGGACTGAAGCTGAAAGGAAGAAGAGCTTAAAGAGAAAAAGAAAAACTGAAGTTACAGATGTTCAGTTTTCAAAGAAAGAAAAGGTTGAATTAAGATCTGAGACTAGTGATGAATTGAAGAATTATCTCAGAGTGGTAGATTTTGATTATACAAAGGAAGATGATGACATGAAGATGAACAGATCAAAGATTAGTGTTTTCAAAGTTGTGAAATCTAAGAATGGAGATTACATGGTTTTTCATAAAGAAGATGAAAGCTTCAAAGTTTTCAAAAGGCTATGGGATTTGCTGCATATTATAGATAGAGTAGATCTATTCTACTTATATCATGTTGTGAAGACTTATTTTGAAGATAATCCATTAGAAGGAATTGGTTTGGTTTTACATGGTGATCTTATAACCATGTGGGAAACTGAAGAAGAGAGCACTGATGATATCTGGAAGAATCAAGAAAGCTGGGAAATAGTTTGCTGGAGATTCTTTGAAGAATCTGGAGTTCATGTTTTGGAGCTAGAAAATGGAACAATGATACACATGTTTGCAGAAAGAACATATCCTCTTACAGTTGAGCTCATGAGAAGAATGCTAGAGCATGGATTGGAAGTAGAAGAGGCTAATGAAACTGCTTGCATGGTTATCAATTTGTTTATCAACTGGACTACCATTGCTGAGAATGATCTATAACTGGTATGAATTTTATTTGAATAAATACTTTTTGATATATCAGTACTTTTATTCAAAGTACTGCTGATCAGACAGTACTTTCTCAAAGTACTGTTTGCTGAATTAAACCAGTTAAATAAATTTTAGAAGAAACCTTTTTGCTAAGTAATAAATATTTTGAAATAAAGGTTGAATAAATGGTTTTTGTGATGATAACATCAATAGGTTATCAATCCACCATGGTTACAAAAGGATTGACTAATCCATGAGCAAACGGCTCTGGTAAAGATATATCAAATCCGTTTTTAGTTGACAACTTGCTAATAAGTTGGATGGTCATCAACTCACCATATCAGTAATGTGAAGAGTTGGCTAGCCCACAAGAAAATGGCTTGTGGTAAAGGCTGTGGAAAAACTATTATTGGTAATTAGTTCACCATTAGATAGAAGAACTAACTAGTCCAGAAGGGTACAGCTTTTGGTAAAGACAAAACAATTCTGTTGATAGCTGGTGGTTTGCTAAAAATCATATGGTTATCAATGTACCATGGTCTTACACACCAAAACATTTGGCTACTCCAGAGATAATGGCTTTGGTAAAAAGATCTAAATCCATTAAATTTTCAATGATTCACTTGGAAGTGATGAGAATAGTATGCAACTTAAACTGAATTACTGTACAAATTGTCATATGTTGCTGTGTTGCTGAAAAGATGGAGCTTGCTGAATGATGCTGTGGAAAGAACAATTCTAAGAGATACTTTGATAAGAACAGATATTACAGAGATACAATCTAAAGACTAAGAAACAATCCGTTTTAAAGATGAAGTTGTTAAAGATATATTCACAAAGGAACTTGAAGTCAAGCAAGTAGAATTCAAGTTAGGGGAGGATTGTTGGGATATGAAAGTGCTGAAGATATCAAAGTACTGAAGATATGAAAGTACTGTAAGCTGCAAAGTACTGGAAGAAGTCAAAGAGTCAAAGTACTGCTAAAGACAGAGTCAAAGTACTGCAAGATGAAGTCAAAGTACTGCTAGAACAAAAGAACTGTTATATTCGTTTATGGAAAGAATTGTATTCCATGTTTAGATTACTTGTCGTACAAGGTTATCAATTGTAAACCGACTAGGATATCCTTGAGCCTATAAAAGGACTCCTAGATTGGCATTAGAGGTACGATTTCAGAAAAAGAGTTTTAGAGTTTACGAATTAGTGTTGGGTCTATTATAGATTTCAGAAAAAGAGTTTTAGAGTTTACGAATTAGTGTTGGGTCTATTTAGAGTTTACGAAAAAGTGCTCATATTTGAAAGTACTGCTTATGATTTTTGGGTCTATTATAGATTTAATGATACAAAACAAGAAGAATGAAACATGAAGGACTTAAAGTGACAAGAAGGAAACTACAAAAAGATGGAGGATTTGGAAGATTCTAGAAGATATGCTTAAAAGAATATTTAGTTTCCTAATTGTATTGTTTCCTAATTATATTATGATTCCTCTTGTAAACCCTAGATGTCTCTAGTATATAAAGAGACATAGGGTCATTAGTTTTAGTAACGTACGTACAAGATGTAGACGTCTAAAGGTGTGTGTGTGTGGGAACCTAGGCGTAGGAATTTGGGAAAACGCCTAGGGTTTAGTGGTTTAGTTAGTTAGTGTTAAAGATCAAGTCTTTGATCTTTATTAGTGTTTAGTTAGAGATGGTGAATGAAAAACCTTGTTCATTATAACGTTAATTCTTATTGAATATTCCGCTTTCGTTATTATGTGTTCCTAGATATAATATTAGACCTCGTCTAAGAGCTTACAACGATCTTCACAATTGGTATCAGAGACTGGGGCTCGTGATATCTAGGATCTACAAGGTTTGTCGAAGAGAAAAGAAGAAAAAAATTCGAATCTGGAATTTTCGTATCTTTCTGCAGGGCTGTTTTCAAACAGCCATAACTTTTTAATGAACCGTTGGATTGGGCTAAAATTCGAACTGGAGCTTCTTGGTATATCTATCTTTAATCTCACCGAAGGGTTTGTCAATCGGAGCTCTCAATCAAAAGATATAAGCAGTCGAATTCTGCTGCAGAAAAATCCGTAAGGTTACAACAGCACTGTTTTGAAACGATCATAACTTTTTCGTTAACCGTTGGATCGTAACGAAATTTTTGGTGGATGTTCTCTATATATCAATCTAACTTTCCACCGAAGGGATTTTCCATCTGAGCTTTTATGTGAAAGTACTGCTGAAAGTACTGCTGCGTATTTTCAAAGTACTGCTTGGTTTAAAAGTACTGTTTGCTCATATTTGAAAGTACTGCTTATGATTTTTTTTTAAAGTACTGCTGTTTGACGAAAGTACTGCTGATTGAATGAAAGTACTGCTCATAAGGATGCTGATTATTGAAAGTACTGTTGTTCTCAAAGTACTGCTCAAGGTACTGCTACTTCTCAAAGTACTGTGAGGAGGTTTCAAAGTACTGTTAAATTGAAAGTACTGCTTCTCATATGGTTTTTGATTTAAGGGGAAGTCGTGATAATGGCTATGGATTTTTGGATGACACACACAGGTTATTGTTCACACACACAAAGAATTTGGTTATTTATTCTTAAAAGGATTTAAAAAAAAGCTCGTTTTGGAGATTTATTGAAGAATTGATTACGAAGAGGATTATTTATCACTTATTTGAAGGTGAAGTGGAATTACTTGGTTTGTGTTCTTATCATCTAGCTTGATGAATCTAGCAATGTGTGATTTTTCTTATGATGCTCTATGCACACATTGGCTATCACTTGAAGGAGTTACATTGTAGTGCTCAGTGTCTCATACTAGTTGAGGATTCTTTTCAAGGGATTGCGGTCTACTTATATTTGGTAGGTATAAGTATGGAGTTCCGTGGATAGTACAAGATTTAAGACACAAGTTTGGGAAATTCTACTTCTTCATCAAATTCGTTATATTTGGTTTTCTTCACAAGTAATCATTACATAAAGCTTACAGATTTTGAAGAATCAAGAAGATGGTTAACATATGGTTTTTAGGAGAAGCTTATTGTTAAAAGTTTAACCATCTACATGCATCACTCCAGGGGAAGTGTTTGATTTTTACTATTGTTGATCATTATTACTACTGCTAGTTGAAGTTTTCTACTGTTTTGGATCCATTTTTCCTATGGTGCGTAATGGTGGGCGATTTGAAGCATTGGAAGTCTTAGATTGGAAGTATGATATTGGTTCGTGGTGGTCAAGATCATTATTTGCATATGTTTCCTATTTAGATAATAACAAAAAGGGGAAGAGATGTTTGAGTGACATGTTTTAGTCAAGGGGAAGATTGTTTCATTCATGGTGAGATTTAATTATCTCAACTTCTGCTACTTCGTCTAGGGAAGTTTGTACAAGAATTGTGTTTGTTTTGTCATCATCAAATAGGGGAAGATTGTTGGGTCTATTATAGATTTAATGATACAAAACAAGAAGAATGAAACATGAAGGACTTAAAGTGACAAGAAGGAAACTACAAAAAGATGGAGGATTTGGAAGATTCTAGAAGATATGCTTAAAAGAATATTTAGTTTCCTAATTGTATTGTTTCCTAATTATATTATGATTCCTCTTGTAAACCCTAGATGTCTCTAGTATATAAAGAGACATAGGGTCATTAGTTTTAGTAACGTACGTACAAGATGTAGACGTCTAAAGGTGTGTGTGTGTGGGAACCTAGGCGTAGGAATTTGGGAAAACGCCTAGGGTTTAGTGGTTTAGTTAGTTAGTGTTAAAGATCAAGTCTTTGATCTTTATTAGTGTTTAGTTAGAGATGGTGAATGAAAAACCTTGTTCATTATAACGTTAATTCTTATTGAATATTCCGCTTTCGTTATTATGTGTTCCTAGATATAATATTAGACCTCGTCTAAGAGCTTACAACGATCTTCACAAGTTTCTACCCATTTATATTACCCATTGTAATACATACTAGTTATGTATATATTTACCCAATATGTAAACACTAGTTGTTATACATAAACTATTTAACTAAACATGTTTTAATGGTTTGTTGGGGGTTTGATCATAATGCAACATAACAAACATGTACGAACCTGTGTTGTAGCATACAAGAACTTGAGTCGTCGAGAGGTGTTGAGACAATATATAATTACAAGTAACTTATACATTTTATGTTATGTATTACAAGTTACTTGTTTGTCATCAACAAAACAAATGAGAATGTATAGATTAAATATCGTAATATTTGCACTAACAATCTCTCCCTTTTTGATGATGACAAAATATATGTAAACGTAATAGATAGGTAAAATGTCAAAGTTACTTGTGTCCGTACTTCCTATACATTACCTTATCCATTTACACTCTTCTCCCCCTTTTGTCGAAACAAAAAGGGTGTGTCCTTTAAACTTAATTTCTCCCAAGAATGGCGAGTTTGCATCATCCCTAGTGAAGTTAAAATGAAAACACCTTATTGCTCCAATTGGCACACTACGCCAATACCTTCAACATGAAACACTAATGACGAAGCTTAGCAACTCATGACCTTGAGCTTGCACGTCTTCAAAAGGTGGTGATCTCGCCTTTAAAAGGATCCTAGAGAATCACACACAAAAAAATAGAAATATCCTTTGAATTATAACCATTATTGCCAACGGCTCAATGGATCAAATTTTTTAGGCTTAACCTACATCAAGGTTAGTTTTAAGAAGAAAAGAAAAAGGAAAAATATATGATGAGAAAGAAATCTCCCTTTTGTTGAAACATAAAGGATTTTTGAAGAATGAAAGTGTGCAGGCTCCCCCTTGTTAAAGGCGTCAAGTATTTTAGGAAGGATAAGACGAAATTATTGCATCATTTGCAATGTTTTTGCTTTGACGAAAAACTCCCATTTATTGAGAGCGTCAAGTTCTCCTAGTGTGTTTTGAAAATCTACAAAACAAAAAGTTAGTGCAAAATTATATTCGTCCTTTGACGAGTAAGTCATATGATGCACTTTATAAATGCTCGACAGAAGCTCCCCCTAGCTCGAAGGCGTCAAGAAGAACCTACAAAAAATAGTGTAAAATTTCGTCCATAAATAGACGAGAATCCCATACACATCAAAGTGTATATATATGAACCTACAAAGAAAGGATTAGTGTCAAAAAAGAGAATAATCCTACTACTTGCATCATCATGGTTGGTTTAGAGGTTGTAAGGTTTGTTCAAGGTATGAAAAATATGCTTAGGGATGAGACGCATTTCATTACGAAATTCACTTAGCTTTTCACAACATAGATGTTTGTGGAGGATGGTTGAGCGACCATGCATTATAGTGGTAGTGAAACACTTATAGGATGTGGTTGAAACAAGTAGCTTGTGGTTTGAGGTTGTGGTTGACATAAGTAGGATGTGGTATAACATGAGACATACTTTAACACGTAGTTCATGAACTAGATCTTGGACACGGTGATAATGATAGAAATCATCATTATGACTTAGAGGTATGGAAGTTGTGGTAGAGGTGACGAAAGGTATCAAGGTGAATCTTTGACTTGGTTGATGACTCACTATAGGTGGTAGACATGATCGGTTAGGATGGTGCAAGATTAGGAATAAAAAAATATGTGTGAATGAGCACAAATTGACTTGATGATGAAATCGACTATTGTCATCCTACAAGAATCCAAAAGAGTTGGTACAAAAGGAAAACATTTATACAAATGGATAAATTGTTCACATAAAATCATGAAACGAAAGAACACGTAAAGAATTATATAAATGCAACTCACATATAAGAAAATCATAATCCTAAGTGTTGAACAAGTGCTTGTGTAGAAAAAGGAAATTTGAAATGATTATCTAAAGAGATAATGTACCTAATGTTCCACGGTTCCACCGGTTCCCTCACTAGATGGATCCGGTTAGCTTAAGTCTAGGGATCCGGCTAACAGATGGGGTGAAAAAGAGGTGATTGGGTTCTAGCAAAGTCTAGCACCTTTTATGGAAAGAGATGGGGCTTTATGAGCACCAGTGGATGATCAAAGATGACACTAAGAAATTTGAGAGTGTCAAGTGGTGTTAAATGATCCTAGAGATCAGATGATGACTTAAGGGAGATTTGGAGAATTCCTTAAAAATCATAAGAAATTAAAAACTAGTTTTTGGCCTATTTTGAGGTAAGGATGACTAAAATCAATTTGCTAAAATTGAGAGAAATATCAAATTAGGTGTTTTGAGATGAGAGGAACAATGTGTAAACATTGGAGCGGAAAGATGGTGAGTTTTGAAGTAATGATAAATCAAAAAATACTTCGAATGTGATCCTAAGTCATCCATGAGTGAATGTGAGATCAACTGAGCCTAAGGAAAGTTTAAGTGATCCTAATGTAGCATGCTTAACTAGTCCAATAAGGTCTAGAATATTGGATTGATGCAAGGAGGCTAAAAAGGAACTTCTGTCCACCCGGATCCCACGGATCCTTCACTTGAGGGATCCGTCTAGTAACATCTAAGGGATCCAGCGTTTGAGACAGATTTACTTAACAGAATAGTTGCAGAATTTTGGTCTATGTTTCGAATTATGAAACAAATTGTTTCTACAGCAAGCATACATGTATACACGTTAAGCAAAGCAAGGAGAGCATGTAGAGATCACACATAGGCAATCAAATGAGATCGAGCTCATAAATAACACAAAGGTTTAGCAAACTTAACAAGCACTATTCAAGAAGCCCAAAATAGATTTACGGTCTAGATTAGTAAATCATTTACACTAACAATGACATGCAAGGTATGTGTCTAGAAAGAAAAGAGCACGTGATGGTGTTCAAGCCAAAAGAGTTGTGAGGTGCTAGTTTAGGACAATCTAGTCATTACGGATGGTGATTAGCGTACAATGAGCTTCGTCCATGAAGTCATGTAGCTCTTCTCGATCAAAGCAAGATAATCGCTTGATGAGGCAAGTGGTTGTGATTAACTAAAAGAAAAATTAATTTTAGAACTTGTTTGATAAGTAATCCTAAGACAATGCAAAGTATTTCCATTGTAAACTTACTTTAGGAAAACATAGGAGTATAAATTTCTCAAGTGAGAGAATGAATATGAGACTATTACTAGCAGTGCTCAATTATGGCTAAACACGACCATTTTTACGGGCGATTCCACATACCCAACTTCTCTCAAGGAAGCAATTCAACCGTTAGGTCAAATTGAGTTTCTAGTGCAATAAGTTCTCTAGTATTCATTCTCAAGTTTGGAAAATTTATATTCCTACAATGGCCTATCAAAGAGTAACAATGATGATACTTTGCTTCGTTTATATTAATATTATACTTTAAACAACTAAGGTGACGAAGGTGTTAAAAAATTAAAAGTTGTCCATATTCCTGACCTATTCCTGAGTTTCCATAATTATGTGGCTCCTGCACCTGAACCTATTCCTGAGTTTCCAGTGACCTCATCAAGCTTAGATCCTAGACTACAAAGTAAGTGGATAAGTTCTCAAGACATTGAGCTTGCGAACATCATTGGTGAACCCACTGAAGACATGCTCACAAGAAGCATGGCTACTAAGTTAAAAGAAGCTTTAGCCAATGAATGTCTATATGCTGATTTTCTATCAGAAATAGAACCCAAAAGTGTCACTGAAGCTCTAAAACATCCAAGTTGGGTTTAGGCTACTGATGAGTGTCTAAATACTCATCATTTTTGTGTAATCTAAACTGCAAAATCATCTGAAAACGCTCAGAAACACATCAAAATAATCAAAATATCACAAATCAGTGTTTTATGTGTTTTAATTGCAAAAATATCAAAATCAGATGAAAAATGTATCAAGTTTGCAAAATTGGCAGTTTTAGTCCCCCAAGTTTTAAAAGTTGTCAAATCTAGTCCCTGGAATTCAAAAATGTGGAAATTTATCATTCAAGGTCCCTGAAGTATTCTAAGTTGTTTAAAATGATCCTTGAATGATTCTTTGGTCAATTGGCAAGAAAGGTCCCTTAACTTTGAAATTTTGCAAAATTAGTCCTTGGACTTTAAAAATAGATTTTATGCAAAAAAGGGTCCTTGTTCTATAAATGTTTGTCATGTTTGGTCCTTATGAGAGCATTGGAAAAATATCACTTTCAGTCCCTCATGTTTGGTCAAATTACATTTTTAGTCCTTGTTGTTACTTCTTAAACCAAACGGATCCACACATATCAAAAGCCCAATAGCTAGCCCAATCCTTTGACCCTTGCACCTTGACCCCCAGTCCACATCTACTTTTGACCCCAGCCACCCAATTATGACCTCCCCCATTATTAATCTTCGGTCAAAAGAAAGTCAAACCCAGAGAAAAACTGGCGCCCAAATACCATCTACTGTAGCAGTGTCTCTCCCAAGCCTGAAACATCAATACCAGCCATGGTTTTACCACATTTTCAACCCCCCTCCCATTCCTTGTCCCCTCCACACCTTCTAAACAACAAAAAACTCTTAATTGCTCAAACCAAACTCAATTAAAGCTAAAACCTGCTTGAAGAAAAATTGGCGCCAAAATGCAAGGTGGACGGTTCTGATTATTTTGAGTGATCCAAAGGCTAGAATGTGGTGGGAAAGTCTCAGAGACACAGGGGAATGATGAAAAGTCTATAAAGAGAGAGATGCATTGGAGAAAAGAGTTATCTAAGTGTAATATTTATTTTTCATGTCGTTTTAGTTTAATTGTCAATTTCAGTTTATGTTTTAAGCTTAAAAACTTTGTATTTCAAGTTATTATGTTATAACAAAGCTTTTGTGAACCTTTAATTCAAGTGTCAAGTTAAATTTCAGTTTATGTAAATTTTCATGATTAAGCAAAATCTTATGTTGAATCAAATGATGTTTTCAGTTGTTTGTATGGACTAGAATAGGTCACTTAAGCTCCTAGAAAGCTTAAGCAAGCTTTTAGAAACTCTAAAATTCAGTTTAGAAGAAAAAACAGAAAATTCACCAAAAATCCAATTAAATAGTGAAAAATAAAAAAGGGTTCCATGGAAGTGTTCACAGCTGGAGCAGGGTATATAGTGGATGGCCTTGGGATTAGTAGCTTAGTGGTAAGCTTATAGGGGTGCTCATTGATCTTGGGTCTCAGTTTTAAGCTTGGAAGCATTTGTAAGCTTTTTGATAAATTTGGCATTTTACTGTTGTAGTGGTTAAATAGCTTATATTTCTGTTTCTTTGTGATATCTAGTTATAATATAGTGTGTTTAAACTTTAAAATCAGTAGCTTGTTCTTTGGAATTCATAGTTGCCTTAAAATCTTAGTTAGGCAGTCAAAATGGCTTTAGTCTAATTTCTTAGTTTTAAGTTACTATTACTGTGGATTCAAGCTTGTTTAGTCTTAGTTAATGATAATACAAGGTCTGAAATTAAGCTCATGTTTTAAATTTAAGAGTTGCTTTGTAAAAATTTCAAAACAGCCACCTAAAGGGGTGTTTGGTTTGTTGTGTTCAAAGGTGTTCTAGTCATTGGACTTGTTGGAAATATATCTAACTTGGTTTAAACCACTTATTTCAGTCAAGAAAACAAGTCCTAGTTCAAAGAAAGTCAAAATCCCATTTAATTGTGCCTTATGCAGTCACTGTTGAGATTTCATGATCCTTGATCATTATTTTGTGTTCAAAAGTTAATAATCTTACTCTAATCAGTCTTAGTTCACTTCATAACATCATAATCAGTGTTTAAGATCAGTTTAAATCTCATTTTGGTCAACTTTTAGTTTCTGTTAAAAAGTCAAAATCTTCAATAGGTCGTTTTTGAATAAAACTTGGAATTTCACTGTGGTTTTATTAAAGAGATTCAGCTTATAAGCTCTGGGGGAATTATAGTTTGGTTGGTAAAGAAAATTACAAAAATACTAGTTCTTTGCATTTCAGCTTGTTAAGTGCTTTTTAGCTAGCTTTTTTTTTGGGTACCTGTTTGCAAATCTGTCCTGTGCACAGAAGTGGTACCAATTTGATAAGCTCACACTGAGCTTATTAGTTGTCCAAATCTCTTGTTCTCTGGTTCTTTGGAAAGCCAACCTGGTCCTCTTGAAATATCAAGTCTTGTTTTTCACTTTTGAGCTTGTTAGCTAGGGCTGCTAATAGCTTGTATCTTGTCCCATTTTCTGTTTTTTCACTACATAAGTCAAGTGCTTATTTGCCTATTCTTAGCTTATCAGTGTGCTTCTTTTCATTCTTTAGTTTCATTTCAGTAGCTTGTACCTTATTCCATCTTAATCTAGCTTCTGTTTCAGTGTGTAAGCTTGTTTGAGCTTATTGCCACCAAATAAGCTATTTAAGCCCACTGTTGGATTTTTAAGTAATCAAATCTGCTTATTTGTGTTTTGTAAATTTTTTGTCTTTATTAAAGTTTCATATTATTAGTATATAAGTAGTTTTTAAAAAGAAAATTCAGAAAAACATCAATATAAAAATAGTGATAGCGTTTATTTAAGATTTTTTAGCTTTTTGATTTTTCTTTTCAACTTTTTAATAAGCAAAACTTGTTTTTCTCTTTTTCTTAGGTTTCTGTCATCATATAGGATTTTTAGAAAAAGTTTCATATTTTTCTCTATCTTTTTAGTATTTTTTATAATTATAAATAGTTAATAAATAATAAATAAATAGTAATAAATAATTAAAAAGTCTAAAAAATATCTTTTCTGTTTTAAAATTAGTTTTATCATATTTTAGATTTTTCAAAGTTTAAATTTTATTTTTCCAAGTTTATTTTGTATTTTCTAGTATTTAAGTGTATTTTAAATAGTTATTAATTAGTAATAATTAAATAAAAAGTGTGAAAAATATATTTTTAGTTTTAAAATTAGTTTTATAGTATTTTAGATTTTTCAGAATCATAAGTTTATTTTTCTAGCCTTATTTTGTATTTTCTTTCATTTTAGAGTATTTATTAAGTAGTTAAAATAGTTTTTAATTAATAGTAATTAATTAAATAGTTTTAAAAATAATTTTCTTTTTCTATTAATTTTCTTTTATTCTTAGGATTCCAAAAATGTCCTTTTTATATTTTTAGGCCTTTTATTTCTTAGTTTTCACTTTTTATTTTGTGCGTATACGTAGTTTTTAAAACTTACGTTTACGTTTCTTTGATCTGGTTGTTGTGCTTTCCAAATCTGTACTCAATTCCTTTCCAATCAATCAGTAGTGTAATTTCTAATCATAACCTTTACAGATCACTATCCTTAGTGATCATTCCATTATCTGAATCAGTGTTTAACACACCATTGAGTCTCCTTGGGACTTAACGACCCGGGAATCCCCTGTATTCTCTGATCTTCATTGCATTTGTGTTTAAGCTGTTTTAAGTCTGTTTAGACTTGACGGTTTACCACAGATCAAAATTTTGGCGCCGCTGCCGGGGATCGAACCCGGGTCACCCGCGTGACAGGCGGGAATACTTACCACTTTTCCTAAAGTGTTAAAAAAATAAACTTGGAAAAATAAAATTTAAACTTTGAAAAATCTAAAATATGATAAAACTAATTTTAAAACAGAAAAGATATTTTTTAGACTTTTTAATTATTTATTACTATTTATTTATTATTTATTAACTATTTATAATTATAAAAAATACTAAAAAGATAGAGAAAAATATGAAACTTTTTCTAAAAATCCTATATGATGACAGAAACCTTTTCAGATCCATTGTTGCACATACCCATCATTTGTAAAAAGTTTTTGTAAAGTTATAAGAAAATCAAAAAAGTCATTAACACTTTTCCTAAAGTGTTAAAACACCAAAAAAATATAAAACAACAAAACAATCGGAACGTTTTCTATTTTGTATTCTCTTTTAAGGTGATTCTTGAAGAGATACGATTTGGTTAAACGGGACGATAACAAAAATATTGTCCAAAAGTTTTTAAACCCATCAGCACAAATCTAACCTACGTCTTTTCAGTGGTACTTAATATACATAAAAATCAACCACCGCAAATCAAGGCAGTGCACTACCTAACTGGGGGTGCGACCATTAATAAGTTCCCGAACATCAGATTTAAAACTTGCCTTTGTGTCACTTGTGATTTGGTGTACCTTTTTCAAAGAAGCCATTTCATTTGTGATTATTGGTTAAGTTCACTTGTGTTTTGCCTCATTTGTTTTGAAAATTGATTTTTATACTTAGTGCATGCGCACTCGTTCTTCCAGTTCTACAAGTCCACTTTCTGAACTTGGAAAGATTCCTCGCAGACGTAGAGGACGTTCAGCTCCTTCAGCCGTGACTGAGGAACGTCTACCACCACCACCACCTGTCGAAATGGCAGAAGACAAACCTATGAATGAGCTTCTCCAAGCACCCATCGAGGGTTACGGAGATGCCATTGTTGTCCCAGCCATTGTGGCTGATACCTTCGAGCTCAAAACCGGGTTGCTTAATCTGGTAACCCAAAGCCAATTCTATGGTTTTGAGCGGGATGATCCTCATGCACACATTCGATGGTTTAACAAGATAGCATCTACCATCAAGTACAAGAATGTCCCACAAGAAGCTATCAAGCTTCTTCTGTTCCCATTTTCTCTAGAGGGACAAGCCCGGAATTGGCTTGAGAAACAACCCCCTCGTTCTATAGAGACATGGGAAGATCTTGTCACCAAATTCGTTAACGAGTTCTATCCTCCATCCCGAACCACAAGTCTTAAGAATGAGATAATGAAATTTTCTCAGAGATTTGATGAATCATTCGGGGAGGCATGGGATCGTTACAAAGAGTTGCTTCGCAAGTGTCCGCATCACGGTTTTACCGAGTTAATGCAAATGGATACTTTCTACAATGGTCTCAATCAGGCCAATCAAGATTCTTTGAATGCCTCCGCGGGAGGTAATTTCTTGAGCAAGACCACCAAAGAGGCCTTGCAGATCATTGAGAACAAATCTCAGGTCCGTCCTTTCAGAGCTAAGACATATCAGTCTAATGTTGGACCTTCTTCTTCTTCATCCCCAGTGAGTACATCTAGCACCGATGCTATGATTGATAAACTCACAGACATTGTTCAGGCTTTGGTTCTTGCTAACCAGAAGAAAGTCTCCTTCACTCAGCCACCAACACATGCTGAAGTGAAGAAAGTTGAGAGTTGTGTCACTTGTGGTGGTCCTCACGCTTACTACAATTGTACTGCCACCGATGGTAGTCCTTTTGAAGCAAATGCTCTAGCTGGTAGTTCACAACAAGGAGGTAATCAATACCGTCCTCAAAATGAACCACACTACCGTGCTAACACTAATCAGGCACCACTCGGTTTTAACCAAAATCACAACCGGAATCAGAACCAACCAAGAATGAACCAAGGTTATCAAAACCAAGGTAATTTCTATCCTGGACCCAATCAAGGTTTCCAACATCAAGGAAACCCTCATCAAAATAATTTCAATCGAGGGAATCAATTTCATGGGAATATGAATCCTAATCAAGGGAATTTTGGCTATAATCAAAACATACGGCCTCAAATTGTCCCTCCAGCTCCTCCCGTCATTACTCCTCCAGGACCATCATCTGATGAGTTACTGAAGCAGTTCATGAAATCCCAAGATGAAATGAACCGGTTGTTGGTCAGTCAGATTGCTGATCTGAAGAAGTCTTTAAATGATCGACCCTCGGGCTCAGGTACTTTACCGAGCAACACGATCGCTAACCCGAGGGGCGATGCCAAGGCGATCACAACCCGAAGTGGTGTTTCATACACTGGACCTGCTTTTCCTACTACCTCTTCTTCTTCTTCTCTCCCTACGGTAGTAGAGAGTGAACCTCGGACACACAATGGACCTTTGACTCCAATGCCTCCTCCACCTGTGCCAATGAGTCAAGTCACCAAGGATCCAAAGGACAAGGTGCATTATTCAAGCCCACGAAGTACCGCACACGTCCTACCTTCGGTAGTCCAACCTCAAGTTGTCCAGAAACCCAATCAAGGAGTTGTGTTTGAACCTCCTGTAGCTCCTGTTGAGAAATCCAAACCTTCTCTTCCTTACCCATCTAGAATGCATGATGAGAAGCTTAAAGACAAAACCAAAGAGCAAATGGAAAAAATTTTCCAAATTTTCAATGAATTGCACTTTGATATAAGCTTCGTTGATGCTCTTGTTCTCATGCCCAAATTTGCATCTACTCTCAAAGGGTTACTAAGCAACAAAGATAAGTTATCTGAAATGGCTAAAACCCCTCTCAATGAGCAATGCTCAGCGGTCCTTCTTAAAAAGCTTCCCGAAAAGCTTGAAGACCCTGGCAAGTTTTTAATCCCATGTGATTTCTTGGGGATGGTTCAATGCTCCGCCTTGGCCGATCTTGGCGCTAGCATTAACCTCATGCCACTCTCAGTATGGAAGAAACTTTCTCTCCCTGAACTTACTCCTACTTGTATGACTCTCGAGCTAGCGGACTGTACAATAACTCGTCCACTTGGAATAGCTGAGGATGTCGTGGTAAAGGTAGGGAAGTTTCATTTCCCCACTGACTTTGTTGTAGTAAACTTTGATGCGGATCCAAGAGTTCCCCTCATCTTAGGGAGAGCTTTCTTGAGAACGAGCCGTGCTCTAATCGATGTATTCGCTGAAGAGTTGACTTTACGGGTTGATAACGAAGAACTCACGTTGAATATCAACCAGAACTCCAAACCTCTGAACAAACATAGTGTTGCCACAATCGATCAAAAATCCAAAAGAATCGATGCAACACTCTCAAATTTCACGGTTAAGAGTGTTCACCAAAAACGTGCTGAGCTAAAAGCTATGAAAATCAACCCTGGTTCAAACAAATGGTTTGAAAGTTGTACCAAAGATGTCAGGAGTATTCTTGATGATGATGATCTTGAGTCGGAGACTTCATCGGAAGTGGTGGAAACTGCTAGCTCTAAGAGCACACCACTTGTCCCACCTCCGGAATCAGTTTGTCGTATTGAGTTTGTTAACTCTGTGGATGAAACTGAATTCTCTTCCAAGGATCCAATCATATTTGAAAATCAACATATCATAGCCAATTCTACTCCTTCTCTCACTCAGTTTGAGGGAAGCGACTCCATCTTGGATGAGATTGAGGCATACTTGGCTAGTGATTATGTTCCTTGGGAGATTGATCATGCTCCAATTGATATCGAAGGGGACATACTTTTCATTGAGAAGTTGCTTCATGGAGATCCATCATCCATTTCATCCCCTAATCCAATTGTTTCCGACTTTTCCATTCCTTCCCTCAATCCGGATGAGGAAGATGATAATTTTTGGAAAGAAGTCGATGCTTTTCTAAGTGATGAATCAATCCCAACAGGGGTTGATGATAATTACTTGGATTCAGAGGGGGACATCCTTTTTCTTAACAGTTTATTAAATGAAGAATCGTCCCAAATCCTCCCTTCCGGAAACTCCTTTGATAATCACCATACAAGCTTCAAGTTTAAGCTTAAAAATGTCAAGAATGGTGATTTACTTCTTTCTAATGAAGAATGGACATGCATTGTAATGCACATATTCATTCCATTCTTCACACATGGTGTGGTTGCTCTTTCCCTTTTCTCTTTCGGGAATGAGGACACCATTTTTGACCCCGGTATTATCCTTTATAGTTTCTACTATTAAAATACCGGTTGTATCTCGTCGGAGTGGAACTTTCTGATGTTCATGTGTTTATTAACATTGTGAATGAAAGTCCGATCGAGATTGGTTTTCCACGTTACTTTCCCCATGAACCAATGAATGCGGGGATCGAGTCAAGCTAGTGACTCGGTAATCAAAAACATTAGCACGCACTATATGGGTTTTCACCCATATTTCTGTCTTCTTACCCCTTTCTACCACCCTAGTGTGGGGGAGTTTCCCCACACTGTTGTATATTCTCATTCTTTCTAAAAAAAAAAAAAAAAAAAAAAAATCTTCTTCTAATAATGGTCGTAGTATTTCCCTTTTACGTTCTTTGTTTCGGCATAACCGCCGGTACATTGAATATTGAGGGCAATATTCATTTCTAAGTGTGGGGGGGAATTCTCACGAATTTCATATATTATCTACCCAATTTCCCCGTTTTTGGCCAAAATTTTTTTTTTGGAGTAAGTGTTTTACACTTTCTCATTTGGTTATCAGTCCGCCTTGTCTGTAAGACTAAAGGATTGGCTAATCCAGGAGCAAACGGCTCTTGGTAAAGATTTCTCAAATCCGTTTATATGGCTTGCAATTTGCCTAAAATTGTATGGTTCTTCAGCTCCCCATCATCCTCAAAAGATAATGAGTTGGCTAGCCCGCAAGGTTATGGCTTGTGGTAAAGGCAGTGGAAAATCCATAATTGGTATTCAGCTCACCAAAGATAATTCTGATAATTTATCTAAGAGTTGGCTAGTCCAGAAGGGTACGACTTCTGGTAAAGACACATCAAATCCGTTATATGGTTTATGATTTGCCAATAAATCATTTGGTTATCGTTGTACCAAGATTCTTACTTGAATCAAAACAATTGGCTACTCCAGAAGTGATGGCTTTTGGTAAAGAGATAAAATCCATCAAGTTTTCTCAAATCATTGCTAGGGACTAGCAATATCTCAGTGTGGGGGATTGATGAGTGTCTAAATACTCATCATTTTTGTGTAATCTAAACTGCAAAATCATCTGAAAACGCTCAGAAACACATCAAAATAATCAAAATATCACAAATCAGTGTTTTATGTGTTTTAATTGCAAAAATATCAAAATCAGATGAAAAATGTATCAAGTTTGCAAAATTGGCAGTTTTAGTCCCCCAAGTTTTAAAAGTTGTCAAATCTAGTCCCTGGAATTCAAAAATGTGGAAATTTATCATTCAAGGTCCCTGAAGTATTCTAAGTTGTTTAAAATGATCCTTGAATGATTCTTTGGTCAATTGGCAAGAAAGGTCCCTTAACTTTGAAATTTTGCAAAATTAGTCCTTGGACTTTAAAAATAGATTTTATGCAAAAAAGGGTCCTTGTTCTATAAATGTTTGTCATGTTTGGTCCTTATGAGAGCATTGGAAAAATATCACTTTCAGTCCCTCATGTTTGGTCAAATTACATTTTTAGTCCTTGTTGTTACTTCTTAAACCAAACGGATCCACACATATCAAAAGCCCAATAGCTAGCCCAATCCTTTGACCCTTGCACCTTGACCCCCAGTCCACATCTACTTTTGACCCCAGCCACCCAATTATGACCTCCCCCATTATTAATCTTCGGTCAAAAGAAAGTCAAACCCAGAGAAAAACTGGCGCCCAAATACCATCTACTGTAGCAGTGTCTCTCCCAAGCCTGAAACATCAATACCAGCCATGGTTTTACCACATTTTCAACCCCCCTCCCATTCCTTGTCCCCTCCACACCTTCTAAACAACAAAAAACTCTTAATTGCTCAAACCAAACTCAATTAAAGCTAAAACCTGCTTGAAGAAAAATTGGCGCCAAAATGCAAGGTGGACGGTTCTGATTATTTTGAGTGATCCAAAGGCTAGAATGTGGTGGGAAAGTCTCAGAGACACAGGGGAATGATGAAAAGTCTATAAAGAGAGAGAGATGCATTGGAGAAAAGAGTTATCTAAGTGTAATATTTATTTTTCATGTCGTTTTAGTTTAATTGTCAATTTCAGTTTATGTTTTAAGCTTAAAAACTTTGTATTTCAAGTTATTATGTTATAACAAAGCTTTTGTGAACCTTTAATTCAAGTGTCAAGTTAAATTTCAGTTTATGTAAATTTTCATGATTAAGCAAAATCTTATGTTGAATCAAATGATGTTTTCAGTTGTTTGTATGGACTAGAATAGGTCACTTAAGCTCCTAGAAAGCTTAAGCAAGCTTTTAGAAACTCTAAAATTCAGTTTAGAAGAAAAAACAGAAAATTCACCAAAAATCCAATTAAATAGTGAAAAATAAAAAAGGGTTCCATGGAAGTGTTCACAGCTGGAGCAGGGTATATAGTGGATGGCCTTGGGATTAGTAGCTTAGTGGTAAGCTTATAGGGGTGCTCATTGATCTTGGGTCTCAGTTTTAAGCTTGGAAGCATTTGTAAGCTTTTTGATAAATTTGGCATTTTACTGTTGTAGTGGTTAAATAGCTTATATTTCTGTTTCTTTGTGATATCTAGTTATAATATAGTGTGTTTAAACTTTAAAATCAGTAGCTTGTTCTTTGGAATTCATAGTTGCCTTAAAATCTTAGTTAGGCAGTCAAAATGGCTTTAGTCTAATTTCTTAGTTTTAAGTTACTATTACTGTGGATTCAAGCTTGTTTAGTCTTAGTTAATGATAATACAAGGTCTGAAATTAAGCTCATGTTTTAAATTTAAGAGTTGCTTTGTAAAAATTTCAAAACAGCCACCTAAAGGGGTGTTTGGTTTGTTGTGTTCAAAGGTGTTCTAGTCATTGGACTTGTTGGAAATATATCTAACTTGGTTTAAACCACTTATTTCAGTCAAGAAAACAAGTCCTAGTTCAAAGAAAGTCAAAATCCCATTTAATTGTGCCTTATGCAGTCACTGTTGAGATTTCATGATCCTTGATCATTATTTTGTGTTCAAAAGTTAATAATCTTACTCTAATCAGTCTTAGTTCACTTCATAACATCATAATCAGTGTTTAAGATCAGTTTAAATCTCATTTTGGTCAACTTTTAGTTTCTGTTAAAAAGTCAAAATCTTCAATAGGTCGTTTTTGAATAAAACTTGGAATTTCACTGTGGTTTTATTAAAGAGATTCAGCTTATAAGCTCTGGGGGAATTATAGTTTGGTTGGTAAAGAAAATTACAAAAATACTAGTTCTTTGCATTTCAGCTTGTTAAGTGCTTTTTAGCTAGCTTTTTTTTTGGGTACCTGTTTGCAAATCTGTCCTGTGCACAGAAGTGGTACCAATTTGATAAGCTCACACTGAGCTTATTAGTTGTCCAAATCTCTTGTTCTCTGGTTCTTTGGAAAGCCAACCTGGTCCTCTTGAAATATCAAGTCTTGTTTTTCACTTTTGAGCTTGTTAGCTAGGGCTGCTACTAGCTTGTATCTTGTCCCATTTTCTGTTTTTTCACTACATAAGTCAAGTGCTTATTTGCCTATTCTTAGCTTATCAGTGTGCTTCTTTTCATTCTTTAGTTTCATTTCAGTAGCTTGTACCTTATTCCATCTTAATCTAGCTTCTGTTTCAGTGTGTAAGCTTGTTTGAGCTTATTGCCACCAAATAAGCTATTTAAGCCCACTGTTGGATTTTTAAGTAATCAAATCTGCTTATTTGTGTTTTGTAAATTTTTTGTCTTTATTAAAGTTTCATATTATTAGTATATAAGTAGTTTTTAAAAAGAAAATTCAGAAAAACATCAATATAAAAATAGTGATAGCGTTTATTTAAGATTTTTTAGCTTTTTTATTTTTCTTTTCAACTTTTTAATAAGCAAAACTTGTTTTTCTCTTTTTCTTAGGTTTCTGTCATCATATAGGATTTTTAGAAAAAGTTTCATATTTTTCTCTATCTTTTTAGTATTTTTTATAATTATAAATAGTTAATAAATAATAAATAAATAGTAATAAATAATTAAAAAGTCTAAAAAATATCTTTTCTGTTTTAAAATTAGTTTTATCATATTTTAGATTTTTCAAAGTTTAAATTTTATTTTTCCAAGTTTATTTTGTATTTTCTAGTATTTAAGTGTATTTTAAATAGTTATTAATTAGTAATAATTAAATAAAAAGTGTGAAAAATATATTTTTAGTTTTAAAATTAGTTTTATAGTATTTTAGATTTTTCAGAATCATAAGTTTATTTTTCTAGCCTTATTTTGTATTTTCTTTCATTTTAGAGTATTTATTAAGTAGTTAAAATAGTTTTTAATTAATAGTAATTAATTAAATAGTTTTAAAAATAATTTTCTTTTTCTATTAATTTTCTTTTATTCTTAGGATTCCAAAAATGTCCTTTTTATATTTTTAGGCCTTTTATTTCTTAGTTTTCACTTTTTATTTTGTGCGTATACGTAGTTTTTAAAACTTACGTTTACGTTTCTTTGATCTGGTTGTTGTGCTTTCCAAATCTGTACTCAATTCCTTTCCAATCAATCAGTAGTGTAATTTCTAATCATAACCTTTACAGATCACTATCCTTAGTGATCATTCCATTATCTGAATCAGTGTTTAACACACCATTGAGTCTCCTTGGGACTTAACGACCCGGGAATCCCCTGTATTCTCTGATCTTCATTGCATTTGTGTTTAAGCTGTTTTAAGTCTGTTTAGACTTGACGGTTTACCACAGATCACTACGCATGATGAACTTCAACAGTTTGATAAAAACAAGGTCATGACCTTGATCAAATGTCCTCATGATGTCACTGTCATAGGAATGAAGTGGGTTTTCAGAAACAAAACTAATGAAAACGGCACTGTCATTAAAAACAAAGCCAGGCTTGTAGCCAAAGGTTACAGTCAACAAGAAGGCATTGACTATGATGAGACATTTGCTCCTGTTGCAAGAATGAAGGCCATCAGGATCTTCCTTGCATTTGCAACCTACATGAACTTCAAAGTTTACCAAATGGATGTAAAAAGTGCATTCTTGAATGGTGAACTCAAGGAAGATGTGTATGTTCAGAAACCTCCTGGCTTTAAGAGTAGTGAATACCCTGACTATGTCTGCAAGCTTGACAAAGCCCGATATGGACTGAAACAAGCTCCTAGAGCATGGTATGAAACTCTCTCAGCCTTCCTGATTCAAAACAAGTTTGTCAGAGGAAAGATAGACAACACACTATTTATCTATAGGACAAAACAAGATGTGATACTAGTCTAACTGTATGTTGATGACATCATCTTTGGCTCAACAAATTATACTCTTTGCAAATAGTTCGAAAACTGATGACAAAGAAATTTGAAATGAGCATGATGGGTGAACTCACATACTTCCTTGGACTACAAATCAGGAAAACTGATAAAGGAATCACCATCAGTCAAGAGAAATATACCAGAAATCTCTTGAAGATATATGAGATCTCTGAATGTGCTTCAGTGAAGACTCCAATGGTCCCTCTAAATAACCTTGGACTTAATCTCACTGGAAAATCAGTCAATCAAACTCATTTCAGGGGGATTGTAGGATCACTGATGTATCTAACTACTTCCAGACCTGACATACAATTCTCAATATGTCTAATAGCAAGATATCAGTCCAATCCTAAAGAATCCCATCTCACTACAGCCAAAAGAATCCTCATATACCTGAAGGGAACTCCAAACCTTGGACTTTACTATCCAAAATGTTCAAGGTTTAACCTCAAAGGATATTATGACTCTGATTATGCAGGCTGTAACATGGACAGAAAAATTACCTCAGGGTCCTGTCAATTTCTTGGAGAAAAGCTGGTTTTTTGGAGTGCGTAAAAGCAATAATCAGTGGCTATGGATGAAAAGTAGCAGCTGCAGGGTGCTGTCCAAATGTGCTATTGATGAAAACTCAACTCGGTGACTATGACATCTATTATAAAATGGTACCCATCTTTTGTGATAACACCAGTGCTATTGCAATCTCCAACAACCCTGTCCTTCACCAAAGAACCAAACACATTGATATCAGATATCATTTTATCAGGGACCACATCATGAAAGGAGACATAGAACTCCACTTCATCCCTACTGAATATCAACTTGCTGATATCTTCACCAAACCCCTGGATGAACCTACCTTCAGAAGACTGAAAGCTGAATTGGGAATGCATGACATTGAAAGTCAGCAACCTGATAATCAATCATAATCTCAGTAAGTTTTCTCTGAAATGGTCCCTGATCCCTGAACAAAATCCCAAAATCATCTTCTCACTGAATGATTAAGACTCATTGAGGGTCCCTGACATTGGATATTGAGCATTGAATGAGTAACTAAATGCACTAAGTATTTCAGTTACTTAATGTCCTAGGTTGGTAAACTCACCAATTTAATATAGGAATATATGTCTCTTAACCCTTCTGTCATCCATGTCATGGGTCCCTCAAACCTTACCTCATCCCACTTGGCATTAAATGCCTTCTCTCACAACAAATACCTTAGGATATTTTAACTCTGCAAATGCACTTTTACTGTGCACTGCAACTGTTCCCTTGAAAATCGTGAGAAAACTGCGGGTAGTGGAGTGGTCGCATTAAATGAGGTAAATAACTCGTTTTCAAAAACCGACTTTACAAATCCTCACATGTGCAAAATTTACCCCTCTCACCACTCTATAAAAACCCCTCTCAAAAACACAAAAAACACACACAAATTGATTTCTGCAAATAAACGATGTCAAAATCCTTTCAAAACTCAGAAACAATTGTGTGTTCTTATCACCAAAACCAGTTTTTAGCAAAAATCTTCTCTGCAAACGATCTACAAAAGTTTTTCATCACAAACTTTTAAAAGAATCTAACTTCCTTGATTGTTCTTGTCAAAAGATATCAAAAACCCTAAAATCTTTTAAATGGAAATGGCAAGAACTCAAAGTTTTCAGTTTGCATCACAGTGGGTAGGAGGTCTTGAAAGTGTTGAGTTTAAAACAAATAATGTTATAGGCAATTTTGAATACCCACATGATGTCCCAGCCTATAAGGGAATCATGAAGTTTTTGCTAAACTGCCCACTGAAAAAGGCCTTTGTTCAGTCCCCTTCAATACTGTACCAAAACCTCCTCAGGGAGTTTTGGGCAACTGCAGTGGCCTATGTCCGTTTTCATCCTTTTCATACGTTTTCATACGATTTCATCTGTTTTTATACATTTTTGTCTGTTTTTATCTATTTTCGCTCATTTCATGCATTGTTGTCTGCTTTTAAACGTTTCGTCCGTCTTTATATATTTTCGTTCTTTTTATACGTTTTTGTCCGTTTTTATACGTTTTCGCCCGTTTTTATATGTTTTCATCCGTTTTTATACGTTTTCATCCGTTTTTATATGTTTTCACCCGTTTTTATACATTGTCATCCATTTTATACGTTTTCATCTGTTTTTATACGTTTTTATACGTTTTCATCGTTTTATCCAATTCTATCCGTTTTTATACGTTTTCGTCCGTTTCTTACGTTTTCAGGCCATTTTTTCCATTTTTATATATTATCATATGTTTTTAAATGTCTTCGTCCATTTTAAACATTTTCATCATTTTATCCGTTTACAACTGTTTTTATACGTTTTTGTCTGTTTTTATACGCATCAAAACATATGTAGATAGATAAAAACGTATGAAACGTAAAAAAACATATGAAAAAAGATAAAAACGGATAAAAATGTATGAATACGTACGAAGAACGTATAAAAATGGACAAAAGCGTATAAAAACGGACGAAAACATATATAAACAGATGAAAACATACAAAAACGAATAAATATGTATGAAAACGTAATAAAAACATATTAGAACATATAAAAATGGGCCTAAATGTATAATAACAGACGAAAACGTATAAAAACAGATGAAAATGGATGAAAACGTATAAAAACGAGTGAAAATGTATAAAAACGGGCAATAACAGATAAAAGAAAGTAAGAAAACATATAAAACGGACCTTGCTAACGTATTAATAGTTAAATATATAATAAAAAATTATGGACTAAATTCGTGATACGCCACAAGCCACAGGGACCTAACGTGTCAATGTTTGAAAAGTAAAAGTGCTAACAACAGGTTACCAACCCTGGGAGTGACCTGAGTGTATTGTTTTAAAAGGTGAAGTAACACATAAAACAAACTCGTGACGTTGAATAACCTGGATGACAACTTTGAAACTTTAGTGCCTTAGGAAAAATTTCACCCAAAAGTCAATTACCATTTCTATATACTTATGTAGTTACAAATTTGCATTTATATTATTTTAACTTAAGTTTTATTGTTCAAATTAATGTGTACAATTACAAATAATTGATAGTTATAATAAATAGTTATTATTTGTATTAATATGGATGTTATTAAAAAAAAAAAAAAAGCTTATAATAATAGATTGTGTGTAAGATCAAAATTTTAAAGACTTTTAAAAGTAGAAGTCCTAACTCCTAAATGCTTTATATATAGTAGAGATCGAGATTTAATGTGGTATCATTTTCAAATCGATGAAGTACCATATTTGAAAGGTTTAAATAAAACGATGGATGATATGTCGACAATGAAAGCAATAATTCTTAAAATTCTGGTTTTTAGTTTATTATTATATAAAAGATTATAAAATAATTTATTAATATTTTTATTGACAAAAGTTCATTTACTTACCTTTATTTTGGTGCTTACTAAAAGCAAATCTTCATCATCCATTTAGTTTGACCTAATGGTGGAGATTAATCTAAACTTTAATTTGTTTAACCTTATTTTCTCCGACTATATAAAGTTTTTTTTTTTCATTTAAAATACACATTCCACAGACCATAGGTGAAATATTATCCTCTCCACTACACTGATCGGAACCACCACTATATTGTCATCACAACTACCTCTAAACCGCCAGTAAAACCACCACTACACCGTAGAATAGAACCACCACTACTCCAAGCAACCATAACACAAACTGCCATTGGAGGACCAATCGTCATCGTCTCCATAACTGCACCTTTCTGTCACTAATTTGAAGGTTATTATGTTAAAATGGCTCTTCAAAAGGTTAAATTCTTACATTTTCATCATTCACATATTTGTAATCGGTGTTCAGTTTTAAGGTTGCGTGTAATATTTGTTAACTTAATACTTTTATCACTATCATTGCAGAAAATTAATTCAGATTTATAATGCATATCAACTGTTTGAATGTTTGATGAAATGCCTGAACCAATATTCCGCAAGCTGTGAATTTTTTTCCTAATTAATTGTTTTAGAAGGCTTGATAGTACTTACGGTTATGATTTCTTAATTATGTTAATGCTTGGTGTCGGTGTTTCCTCAAGAAAAAACCTAGTTGAAGAAGCAGCTAAACAAACAACACTTGCTCCTTTGATTGGTTCGTCAATCCAATCTGCTACCGGAGTCGTTTATATATCACAGGAAGGAAAGACATAACTTTTCAAGAGATCAATAGGGTGTCTCAGGTATATTTATTCACAAAAATTCATTTATTTATATTTGATATATAACGGTGTTTCAAAAGTTATTGTATTAAACTATTAGCGCTTGCGGATTCGACATTTGAATGTAAAATGTGAATATATCGGATATAATAGTTAGGATACGCGTCAAATGAAGGTATTTTGTTAGGAGGATTTACTGAATGAGATTATGACTTAGGTGGCAGTTATTACACAATGCTTGACATCATTCTTGGTTTTTTAAGGCTGAAATTGAGAGGGAATCAGGAGGGTATAAAAGAGTTACAAATAAACAAAAAGCTTGCTTTGAACTAGATATTTGTAGTATCACTTGTGATATTTTGTTTATTTTGATAGGTTTTAATGTTTACTGGTTAAACTTTATTATATGTCATGTATAGTATCACTTGTGATATTTCATTGTTATTGTTTTATAATCATAGTTTGTTATGATACCATACTTACTCTGTGTTTACTTTTGTTTACAACTTCTAATAGTGTGAAAACACCTAAGTCGTTTAATCATCATGAGTTTATTGACACTCTTGGGGGATAAGTTCTTTGGGTTCCTAGAATTTATGCTAATGCGTTACCAGTATTCTCTAGGCGTTGCCCCGGGGGCGGTGACCTCTGGAGACGGTGGGCTCGGAGACGGTGTTCCTGGAGGCGGCTTCGTTGAAGGTGGATATGTTGCAGTCAAAATCTAATTTTACCTTTTTTTATTTCTTTTGTTTAATGTATCACTTGTGATTCATAACTTTTCAATATTAAAATATATATATATATATATATATATATATATATATATATATGCTCAATAATTTGGAATAATTTTTTATGAGGATTTTCGTAATTCATATAGTTCTTGTATCTGGTATCACTTGTGATATTTTGTTAAAATGATGCAACACTTGGGTTTGATTTTGATGTTTATATCACTTGTGATATTCTGTTAAATTTGATGCAACACTTTCTTTGATTTTTAAAATATGTCAAGTTTTTTATTTTTATACATATTTGGTATATGTAGTTGATAGTGTTATAGCTCTTGTGATATGAAACGTTTTATTATAACACAAAATGTTTTATTTTAGCTAAAAGTAATATCACACGTGATAAAGGAATAATATGCTACATTAATAATTTTCCATACAAATAAATATACAAGTCACTTAGTCATTTCCAAAAGTAGTACAAACTCCGACACGATGCATTGTGGCTCTGGACCTAATAGAGGGCACCCTTCTTAGGTAACCCCAAACTCACATTGCATTTTTAAACTAAGCATCAAAAGAAATTACTATGTGTTTACAAACATGAAATTAAACATAAATCATTGGCGATTGCTTCCTCCTTCGCCTGCTCCTTCTCAAGTCATCTTTGTTTCATCTATCAATATCTTTATTCAGTCATCTTTGTTTTTCGTAGCAATCTTGTTTTCTTAATCAGACATCATATTCTTTTTTATCGTTTACTTGATGTAGTATTATGTTTGCTGCAATTCTTCATAAATTTTCATATGGATCATCATGTACAACCCACAATCTATCTTTTCATCTTTTGTCTTCCATTTCATTTATAAGATTGTTGGATTTTTACTGTCTCTCATGATTTGTTCTACTTTTGGATGTTCGTATACCATCAGGTGCCTCGCAAGCATGTCCATTTGAAAAAATTAATAGGTCATGATTATTAGAGACCAATATATACTCATTTATCACTTGTGATATTATATTGCACTTAAAAACATGTGCAACATGTTGTTAAGATTTTGGAGGAACCTGTGACATCATGATATCATAGGTGATATCACAGGTGTATCACATGTGATATCATATGCGTGTCGGCTTCTTCTATTTGTTGAATCAACAATAGTTTTACACCTGTGATTCTTCAGTCTTCATAGCCTTCATTCTTCAGTCTTTAGTTTGTCTTCAGTGTTAGTAGTTGGTGAGGAGTTTCGGGATTCAGTGAGTTATTGTCATCACTCACTGAATCCACCATCTTCTTCTTAACTCAGTGTTCACCCCTTAAGTTCCGCCTTACTGAGTGGAGAGACTTCTTCTTTGTCTCTTACTGAGTATCCTGAAGACAACTCACTGAGAGACTATGCGCTCAGTGACTTGTTAATGTTTAAAGGATTAAATACTTAGGGTATTTTCTATTCAAATCCTAGACTTAAGAGGTTTGGTATTTACTGAACCCAATAGTGAGAATGGCGAATTTTACAATAATAGCCTCTCTGTGTCTTTTTTCATTAACTTTTGTCCTTTTAATCCAATAATCAAGATATTTCTCTTGGTTTGTAAGGATATTTTAGTTTAACTCAACTCTACTTTTATTAGTTCTTTTTCTAAACCATATCTTAGTAATATTTTCTTTAAGAGTATTTATCTAACCACTAAAAGTATTATCCTTTTTTTAAATTATAAATGTACTAATCAAAATAATTAACATAAATGTTTTCTGTAAAGGAAAAACTACATGACTTATTAATATGAAAATAAAATGTTTCTTATAATAAGTATTGTACACTTGCGCTTAAGATTGAAGCAGAGATGAATGGTCAAGATTAGAGACCCAGAAGCTTCAGAAGAGCCTCTTGAAACCCTAGATAGCTTCTATAAATACCCCCTCATTCTCATAGTTTGTGTGTAATTTTTCTTAAGTCGTTTTTATGTTAAATTGTTTTTAGATTAATTTTAAGCTTCCAAAAGTAATTGTAGTATGTTAAATCTTTGTTTTCAGATTGTATTCAAAGTTTCCTATTAATAAAATTCAATTTTCCTTTTAAATTTGTTGCATCTACTTTTGAAGTTGTCATTTAAATTCTGTCAACAAGCTTAATTACTATTTTCATAAGCTCTTCTTAGTTTCATTAAAGCTTTTACAAAACTTGTTTAGTTTATTTCAGTTTATAAAAACAAAAACCAAAAAAATATAAAAATCCTTTCAAAAATACAAAAATATTGTCAAAATTTTTTCAAAAGCTTCAATAAGCTCATACTTAGTTTATATTAGCTTATTACAGCTATTTGTAAGCTTGTTAAGGTTTAAATCTATTTTAAGCTTAAAATCTCAAAACAGTCAACAAAAGTCAAACTCAATTTTACCTTTTCATATTGTGGAAAGCTTAGAAAGTTGCCTTAAGGGATTGGCAAGATAGACTTTTACCAGCTTATTCAGAGAACAAGCTGGAGCTTGTAGATGCCATTAAGTTGGTGCCCTTGTTTAGCTAGGGTCTCAAGTGAGTTGAATTTTCTATTTTATTGCTTAAAATTGCATAGCTTAGTTTAATTGTTGTAGATTTATCCCAGATCTAGAATCAAGATGACGTCCCAACTGAAGACCGACGGCGTCACAACTCTAAGGTGACGCCGTTCCATCGATGACTTGGCCCATACGAAACCCTAATGACGGCGAGTTGACGGCGTCCCATGCAAAAGGTGACGCCGTCGCATTTGTAAATCTATATATAGAATTCGATTTTTCTGCATTTAAGGAGGTAGACTTTTGGAGAAAAAACCCTAAATCATTTGTAGTTCGATTTGGACAGTATCTTAGGGTCCCATACCCTATTTTACACATCAAGATAAGTTTTTTAATCCAAATTAACATTATGTCTATCCCGAATTTGATTGATTGTGTATATGCTTACTTGTTTACCATGTCTAGCTAAATTTCTTGTGTGTTTGCTTAGATCTATGAAACCTAGTTATTGATTATTGTTAGGTTGTTTCTTATCTTAATTGTAAATTGGCTTATGAGTGCAACTAGGCATCATTCGTTGTATTTAATGCTTGAGTATGCTTTATGAATATGTGGCTTATGAATGAAATAGCTTAGGCTTGCCGACTTCGTATGTCATAAACGAGAGATAACCTCAAAGAACTATGGGGCACGCATACCCTACGACCTTAGGAATACAACGCGTTAAGATAAGGTGTGACAATTCAACCGACCAATGAAACAAAACTAAGGAGTAATAGCATCTAGGTAAACACATTTTTAATCATCATATGGGCACACATCAAATAGACTTAGCTACCCGTAGTCACTAGATAACTAGATAATTAGATAAGTAGAGTAATCGGTAGAAGTACCACCCCCCAACCAATTGCCCCGAGATATTTACCTTAGCTTTCTAAAAAACCAATAAAAAGATAAAAAAGAATCTCCCTCAACCCCCACCTTCTCGTCATACATTTCTTACTAGCATTCCTATTCCCCTAGAGAACGATATCAATCCCCGAGGCTAACCCAATACTACACTACAACGATTAGGTTTACTGTCTAGGAGGTTGAAAAACTTGCTCGACGAAAAGTAAGTTTCCTTTGACCCCTTTCCAGCACCTTTTTATATCAAGATTACTTAATCTTCCACCAGCAGCATAATCAATTGTTTTGTGAAAACGTAGAGGGGGTGAATACGTTTCCGTTTCAAACTTAAAACTTTTGTATCAAATATAGTATAAACCATTGCATTTGCTAATCTCGACGCGAGGATGCATTTAACGCATTACGGCATGTAAGGCCAACCCCTTAATATCACATAAGATTCCGCAAGATTAATGGTTCATTATAAATCAAGTTTCACCATTATTAGTCCGGTTACTTTTTCTTGATCAAGCGTGTCATAATATGTAAAGTGTTAAATATAGTTTATGACTATATGAAAGACCAAATATGCATCACAAATATAGACATCAACCACATAGAAAATAAACAATGTAATGCAAGAATAAAAGTAAAGCGATAAGTAAAAGGATAGACAAACCAACACGAGGATTTATAGTGGTTCGGCTACAAGGACACCTTCCTTGCCCTACTCCACTCCCCGAGTCACCTACTCGAGAGTTGCTTCACTAGATCAACAAACTCCATTCTCGACTGAGAAAACCTTACACAACGTCGCTTACACTTTTTCCGGTACTAAGCTAAACACCGAGTTCTTCCGCGAGGTAGAACTAAACCTATCACAACGTCGCCTACACTTTATCCGGTACAAGGCTAGATACCGGGTTCCATTACAAAGGAGGAACCATTTCCCGACCAACACGAATCCTATCCCTAAGGAGATCCACTCCTTATGACAACATCAACAAGGATATCAATATCCTTTGACCCAATACTAATCTATCTTGTACATCGAATCACACCATATCGAATGTACACCTTAGGCACCTTTCACTAATGCCTTTGACTCGATCTTCAAGGCAACCTTCACTAATGCCTTATGACTTGACTTCTAGGCACCCTTCACTAATGCCTTTAGCCTTGACTTCTAAGCACCCTTCACTAGTGCTTTCAATATGGACATTCGACACCTTTCACTAGTGTCTTTGTCTGACCCTTTAGACATCTTTCACTTATGTCTATGACACATCTATGACACCCGTTATGTTTTGTGGCCCAACATAACAAACCTTGTGTTTTATGGCACAAACACATAAACCTTCTAGTCTAGTCATAGATATACGACATGTCTATGACACTCGTTATGTTTTGTGGCCCAACATAACAAACCTTGTGTTTTATGGTACAAACACATAAACCATTTAGTCTAGTCATAGATACAAGAATATGATACTAGACAATATCCAAGACAATGTGTTTAATGGATATGAAATCCTAAGCTAAACATCAAGAACACAAAGCATGATGTAGTTAGTCTTCTATGAATGAAGATGACAAGTTTCCCAAGCTTGTTGTAGAAGATCTTCATGTGCTTGTATGCTTGTGATGGGTGATCACTTCAGTAGGTAAGGATGCAAGATCTCTAAGCTTGCTTTGGAGGATCACTTTGCGAGTATGCTTACAACAAATAAAAGTTAGAAGCATTATGATCATATGAGATGAGGGTGGTTTACATGTTTCCTAATGATCTAAATATCCTAGAAATGGTGGAGAGAAACTATGTGTGAAGGTGTGAAGAAATGGTAAGAAGTGGCTTGCTATTTATAGGCAAAAAGGCCAAACCATGTTTCTGCCCCAAGGATCCCTCCTGGAGGGATCCGGCCCTTGTAATTCCAAGGGATCTGTGGGACATTTGAGGGATCCGTGGACGCTCCTCTTTACCCATAGTTTATTGGTTAAAACCATGGGCTATGGGTCATGGTTTTGAGTGCCCACCAAGGTACAATGTATCTAGACATTGGGTATGGGTCTTGGGTCATGGGTCATGGGTTTTACCCAATATATTTACTTATGTTTATGTATTTTATAAAATGTTAGTAACCAAAATTACTTAAGTGTTTTCTAAACTATTTAACTAAACATGTTTAATGGTTTGTTAGGGGTTTGATTATAACGCAACATAACAAACATGTACGAACCTGTGTTGTAGCATACAAGGACTTGAGTTGTCGATAGGTTTTGAGAGTATGTTGAGACAAAATATAATTACAAGTAACTTATACATTTTACGTTATGTATTACAAGTTACATGTTTGTCATCAACAAAACAAATGAGAATGTATAGATTAAATATCGTAATATTTGCACTAACATGTTCGTTTAGTGGAGGGATTGACATGATCATAGAATATATGGATTTGAATCCAAAGATCAATGCCATGGTGAGGGACTTCATGGAGTAAGTCCTTGATGGCTCTGTCTATAGTATTCACCAAGGGTATCGGCTCTTGGCGGGTCTTGTTGGTTGTGAATGGGTAGACCTTGTGGTGGTTGATCGTGTTGTGGTGGTTAGGGATAGACAAGTTTATCATCAACCATGATGGAAAACGATAGGATTTACGAACAAAGGGCACAAAGAAGGAGATAGACTAATAGAAAGCTACAAAGAAAAACAAAATCTCACTTGATAGGAATCTAATGAGTAGACCTAAACGAGATAGAAAACGAACCTAAACTATTTCCCGGCAGCGGTGCCAAAAACTTGATGCGGTGGATGTAGCCCTCCAAAAAAGTTTTACAATCCTCCTAGGAAGTGTTCATAATCATTGTAGTGTAGTATAGATAAGATACGGGAGATTGATCATTCTTTAGAGGAATAGTGTTGGGAAGGTCGAGATGTATGACGAATAGGTCTAAGGTGAGGGATGATTCTTTTTATCTTTTTATGTTTTTTAGAATTCAAATTAAAATCTCGGTATTTGGATTGGGGGTTTGATTATCAACTACTTAAACTAATAATTAAAACTAAATTGCAAATAAAAGTAAATGGGGATTCTTATGATAGGTAAAACCGTAAAATCGTGTTTACTTAGATTTCACTACTCTCTAGTTATCTCCTATTGATTAGTCGAATTCCCACATCCTTGTTTAATTGGCGCGTTGTAATCCATTAGTCGTAGGGAGGTGCTTAATGCCCTAAATCTATGAATGTATTGATCTCCTCTAGAAAACCGGGATCGCCAAGTAACCTAAGTTATGTCCCCCAAATATCCTATTATCAACAATCACAATTCAGGCAATAAATGAAAAGTCTACTAGTGCAGTCTAGGACATAAATACGTTTTTTAGGACGTTCAAGCTCGCAACACTAAAGGAAGAATCAAGTTTTTCTAACCTAATGTGTAACAAGCACTTAAACAAGAGACGACAATCAATGGATAACAACTAGGTTTCATTACATCTAAGCAAACACTATGTTGATTTAGCTAGACATGTTAAAGATAGAGAAACAAGTAATCATAATCAAGCATGAATCAAACATAATGATAGAAGAGATTAAGGAACTTATCTTTTAAGGATAGAGGGTGTTAAAACCCTAAAAATACAGTGAAAAGCGAATAAAAATCGTACCCCAAAGTTACTCTCCAATGTTGCACACTAATGCAGAAAATTATAAAACTATATATAGAATTGCAGTTGCGACGACGTCACTTTATAGTTGTGACGCCGTCAGATCGCCGCCATTGGGGTTTCGTCTTTTCCAAGTCAGCATTATAACAGGGTCGCTATGTAACTCAGACGCCGTCCCTCTTTAATTTTCCTGAACTGTCACGTTATAAATTTGGCAGAAACTTCCATCTCGTCTAACAAGTGACGGCATCACTTGTTACTTCTTCAAATTTTCACTCAGCCGTCTTTAGTAAAATTTGGGTTGTCTTGGTATCTTCGTTTGCAAGTGGCGCCTTATAGGTTGTGACTTCGTCTGGAGCTCTTTTTCGGACTTTTTCATGACTTGGTCGTTTTTTTCACATTTTCATCCCTTTTCGTACATATATGCATGATTTCTAACTTTTGCTTCCAAAGTACCTAAAAAGTGAAAATGAACGAATTTAGGTAATATTTGATTATAAATACACGAGGTGCTTAAATGACCCTCTAAAAACGTAAGTTTTAAATCCTAATCAATCAACAACCTTGTTCTTGAGAGTTTTGATGGAAATAAAATATTGATGGCTAGGGTTGAGATGGAATTCAGAAGAGAGGAGAGAGCATGGTAAAAAAAATTGTGATTTGTGGAGTTCTGGTAGGTTAAATATACATCTTTGGATAATGGAAATTAAAGTAATTTAAGTAAACATCTTTTTTTCTCTCTTTGCCGACTTAAGTATACGATTTAAGATCATTTTAGGACAAAAACTTCTTTACATAATAAGGGATCAATCTCTACCCTCTATTTTTATTAGATCTAATTGATGAGATTAATCCCAACAATTAAAAAAAGGAAATCACCTAGAAATGTAGTTAACTTGTCATTTTTCCCATTGTATGTAGCATTCTTTTTTTTTCTCATTCTGTCAATAAAATTTTATCGTTAGTCCTTTGTGTGTACCCGTTACCAAAAAAACCTGCATCGTTAGTCCTTTATGCTAACGACCGTTAATAAATAACTTAAAATTTGGTTATCTTACGCTAAACTTGCGTCGTTGGTCCTTTATAGTAACAATCGTTAAAAAATAACTTAAAATTTAGTTTTCTTACGTTTCCGTCCGTTTTTTTCACGTTTTCGTACGTTTTTACACGTTTTCATTCGTTTTAACACGCTTTCGTCCGTTTTTTCACGTTTTTATCCGTTTTTACACGTTTTCATTCGTTTTTACACGTTTTCGTCTGTTTTTTCAATTTTCTTCTGTTTTTCGCTGTTTCATTCGTTTTTTCACGTTTTCATCCGTTTTTACACATTTTCGTCCATTTTTGCATGTTTTCGTTCGTTTTTACATGTTTTCATCCGTTTTAACACGGTTTCGTCCGTTTTAACACGGGTTCGTCTGTTTTTTTTCACGTTTTCATCCGTTTTAACATGGTTTCGTCTGTTTTTTTCACGTTTTCATCCGTTTTTGCGTGTTTTCGTATGTTTGCAGGTTTTCGTATGTTTTTACACATTTTCGTATGTTTTAACACGTTTTCGTCCGTTATTCACGTTTTCATCCATTTTTTCACGTTTTCATCCGTTTCTACATGTTTTCATCCGTTTTTGCACGTTTTCGTTCGTTGTTTCACGTTTTTGTCCGTCTCTACACGTTTTCATCCGTTGTTTCACGTTTTCATCCGTTTTCACACGTTTTCATCCGTTGTTTCATGTTTTCGTTCGTGTTTGCACATTTTGTGTAAAAACGGATGAAATCGTGAAAAAAAACAGACGAAAACGTACAGAGACGGATGAAAACGTGTAAAAATGGATGAAAAGGAGAAAAACGGACGAAAATGTGTTAAAACAGAAAAAATTGTGTAAAAATATATGAAATCGTGCCAAATCAGTCGAAAACGTGCAAAAACGGATGTAAACGTGTAATAACGGATGAAAACGTGAAAAAACTTACGAAAGCGTGTTAAAACGGACCAAAACGTGTAAAGACGGACGAAAACGTGAAAAATGGACGAAAACGTGTAAAAACAGACAAAAACGTGTAAAGACGGACGAAAACGTGAAAACGGACGAAAACGTGTAAAAACGGATGAAAACATGTAAAAAAGGTTGAAAACGTGAAAAAAAACGGACGAAAATGTGTTAGAACGGACGAAAACGTGTAAGAAGGGATGAAAGCGTGCATAAACGGACGAAAATGTGTTAAAACGGATGAAAACGTGTAAAAACGCATGAAAATGTGATAAACGGAAGAAAACGTGTAAAAACGGACGAATACGTGTAAAAGCGAATGAAAATGTGCAAAAACGGGCGAAAATGTGTAAAAACAGATGAAAACGTGTAAAAACATATGAAAACGTGAAAAACGAACGAAAACTTGAAAAAGCGGATGAAAGCGTGTAAAAACGTATGAAAACGTGAAAAAAGGACAAAAACGTGTTAAAACGAACGAAAACGTGTAAAAACGGACGAAAACGTGAAAAAACGGACAGAAACGTAAGAAAACCAAATTTTAAGTTATTTTTTAACGATCGTTAGTATAAAGAACCAACGATGCAAGTTTAGCGTAAGATAACCAAATTTTAAGTTATTTATTAACGGTCGTTAGCATAAAGGACTAACGATGCAGGTTTTTTTGGTAACGGGTACACACAAAGGACTAACGATAGAAGTTTATTGACAGAATGAGGAAAAAAAAAAGAATGCTACATACAATGGGAAAAAGTGGCAAGTTAACTACATTTCTAGGTGATTTGCCTTTAAAAAACCCACTTTCATCCCATTTTTTCAAATATAAATATCTTTTAAACCGTTAATCGTCAAGCGAAAAAAAATATACCATTACGACGAGCAGTTAATTATCTTTCTATAGATAGGCACTTTGATATACTTTCAACAAAAAAAAATCGTGTTTTTCACTTTTTTTTTTTTTTTTTTTTTTTTTTTTTTATACGTTACTTAAATTTGCATGAAAAAAATCATATATGATTTAATACTAATTTGAATACCACGTGTGATATTAGTGTTAAATCACATATGATATGTATATCATATATGATTTAACACTAGTATCACATATGATATTACATATCATATGTGATTTAAGACTAATATCACATGTGATCTTGAAATTAGTGTTAAATCATATATGATATTTCATGCAAATTCCAGTTTCGAAGAAAAACAAAAAAAAGACGGAAAAACGTGAAAAAAATGATTTTTTTTTCCTTTTTTCGAAAGTATATCAAAGTGCCCGTCTATAGAAAGATAATTAAATGTTTGTCGCGATGGTGTAATTATTTTTTCTTAACGATTAACGGTTTAAGAGATAATTAAATTATACTCCCTCCGTCTCAAATCTATTGTCCATATTTCCTTTTTGGGTTGTCTCAAAATGATTGTCCACCTTCCATTTTTAGTAATAAAAAGATAATTTTGTGAGGGAATATTCTGTTTGTGTGGTTTAAAATTGTAGTGGCCCCACTTTTATTAAACTTTGTGTTTTTTGTCTCCTGACAATAAATTTGAGACGGAGGGAGTAAAAAATAGGTGAAATAATAAAATGTTTTTTATCTCAGCCATTGATTTTCTTTCTAGATGAATGATGGAGATAAGTCTATTGGTATGTAAAAAAGTTTAATATGTAAAATAACTCTCTTCTAAGTACACATACACGTTTTTTTTTTTTTTTTTTTTTTTTTTTTTTTTTTTTTTTTTTAAGATATTATATTATGAATAGATTACTAGTTTGGGCATTTAACTTTAAATTTATTATACAAGACTTTAGTAGTGTTTAGGTGATTTTTAAATGAATTACTAATTTATATTACTACATTATTATTGCTAATATCATAGACTATAATCATTGACTTAATTTATTTGATTATGGGCCTAAATCACCAATGTCTTGTGCTCGGTAGGAATCTACATGTCTAATGTAGTATGTTAAAGAATTAATTTAACGTTTAAGGTAAACATTAATACTTAAAGATCTCGCTATGACTAAGGATCAAATGAAAAGAATTCTTAAAATAAGAATGATGAGAAATAAATATAACTACACATTAGATATGCATCAATTTGAATTAGATACATCCCTAATCTTTTATATGCATCATAATATATTTTCTAGCAAAAAATTAGATGCATATACATATATTAGATGCATTTCATCAAGTTAGACGAATCCTATGTATTTTTCGTCCTCTGCGGGTCAAATTTGTTGCTAGTACTAATTCGCATCGTTTTCACTTCAAAATCACTTTTGAAACTAATTGTGATGCATCTAAATGAATAAAGATGCATCTAATTCAAGTCGATGCATCTCAAATATGCGATTATAATTATTTATCATTCTTCTCATTTTAAGTTTTCTTCTCACTGGATCCTTACCCATCTCGCTATAGCGAACACAACTAGAGGTAATAACTTAACTCTTAGGATTACGCATGTTATATGCCTCAAGAATCACGTATGCACATAATTCTAACTAGATGTCGAATGTTGGTTAATAGTCATAGTTGACTAACCTAATTTGGTGACGGATGTCACAATATCCATATTGACTTTTATCAATCTTTGCCACCAAAGCCAAATTAGAATGTTGCTCAATATCTGAAACTGAATCTGATGCTTCCATCCACTCTTGTTCCTCAGCTAACAATATTGTAGCACCAAGTCTTTATTATCAGATATACCATGCATATCCCAATGATGCGTACCTTATTCCTACAAACACAGTTAATAACTCGAAAATCTGAACTAGCCAGCTTAACAAATATGTAAATGAAATTCAGCGACAATTATTTAGCATGAAGTTATCCGGACCACTCGATAAAACTAGCCCAAACCAGTTCAGCCCAATACAAATCAAAATCCAACATTATTGACTAATACACAGCCCAAAACAACCTTGAAACTTCTTGATTCATTTGATGGATTTACTGGTTCAAGAATTTGGTTGGTGATGGAATGTCAATGATTTGAGATTAGTTGACTAGTTGTGTTCAAGTGGAGGGAGATGGCTATCCCCCTATGTATTTTCGCTTATTATCTATGAAGTTTTAAAAAAAAATCGTATAGTGTGTTTATGTATTTTAATGGATATGTCTTATAAACCCGCTGTGTTTTTGTATTTTTTTATAGTTAGTTATGTGTTAATGTGTCTAAAATTTCCTAAGTATGAACATATATCAAGTTTAAAGGCAAAAAAAATTCAAGAATATAGTGCACATTAACTCATAATTGTTATGTCATTTTATGACGAAAGTTAAGTTAATGCGTCTTATATGCCTAACTATTTTTATGTATGAGCTGTTATGGCATATTTCACAATTTATATGCATTAACTCATTATTTGAAGATTGAAGGTTTTTGATAATACACATAGCGACAAGCGATTATGGATTTAGGAAACTATTTAGTTGTTTTATTTTTATATTTACACCAATTTAATATTTTCTCATGTCCTTATCCTACCCGTTTAACCCGAAGCCTTTTCATTGTTTACCCATTTTTGCCTTCTAGCTTAATAGGATCAAGACTCCAATGATGAAGAGTTGAAATATTATCAAGCTTATGATAGTGTATTCGCCATGACTAAGCCTTTGAGTGTTAAGAAAGTTATTACACATAGATTAGTGAGAGATTGAGTGTTATTTCTTTTCTTTTTTTTCATGAGGTGCTCGATTTTGCGATTTACTAGAGTAGGTTATATTTAAATTCATATTTTATAGGTTATGTCTAGAAGATGTGTTTCTTAGTTTAATTCCGGAGTCTACTTGAGGACAAGTAGAAGACAAGTGGGGGATTGATGCAGGTTTTACTGACTAGGTTTTAATATTTATATTGTCTCGTTATACCTATGGTCTACCCTAATGCACTAACGGGCAGTGTACCCGGTCTTGTGTAGTTTAGTATTCGGTAAAACCGAGGTCGTCCCAAGAGCTATGTGTGCGGATTTTAACTAAGTCTAGGTGTCACAGATTTTAATTGGTTTGAAGATTGAATTGCTTAGTTAACTACTAAAACAAGAAAATAAAAGATAGCAAGTAAAGGCGAGGGTTGTGATCAATAGAGGAGAAGTGTGCTAACCTAGTTACTAATCCTATAAAGTTAAGTTCACGTTTAATTACTTCCAATTGCTTCAAGTGGGGGTTTAAGTCGCTAGAACATCATTTGGTCAGTTCGTCCTAACCTATCAGCAAAGGTTTCCACCGGAGATCAATGGGTGACCCCTTGGAAGTCCAGTTGTTTTTAGTCCCCTAAGCCAAGTCATTAAGTTCCACTACATGCAAGATTCATAACAATTAGTGCCCGGGCGCTAGCATCTTATACACTCATCCCTAACTTCATAAGTTCATCCAAACGGTAGGTGATCAGGTGGTCAAATCGCACAAGCAAAGAAGGGTCGTCAGTTGGTCAATTCTTACCCTTCCCACTCAGTCTACCTACTTAGGGTCAGTTGGTCATATCTCCTAAGTAACTAGCCACTACCTCCATTCAAAACTACCGAAACAAGGGTAGCTACCAACAAACTATGCATGCATACACTAGAAACAATTATACGGAAGCAATGTAAACATAAACAAAACAATTAAGGAATCATAACTAGGCTAGCACCAGAGGTGCTTAGCCACTCATATTGACTAAAACAATCGATTCAATGTTTAACATATCGAAATACATGAATTGAAAGTAAAGAAATGATAAATTGCTAATGCTTATCGTAGGGGAGTGATTTCTCCCTTGGAGATGGCTCCGTATGCTCCTCAAGATCTGCCTTCAACCTTCTACCAACGTTTTCTGATTTGGTGTGTGGAGTGAATGAATAGAAATTCTGGAATTTGGGCGGTATTTATAGGCGAGATCTGGTTAGGGTGTAACTTAAGTTGAGAGTTACGCCGTAACATCCAATTCTTCGTATTTTGCTCTGGAAAAGCTGGTTACGGCGTAACATCAGGAATGAGTTACGACGTATCTTCAATTAATCATGGTTACGCCGTAGTTGGGGAATGAGTTACGGCGTAGCTTGCAGCGGCGTGGAACATCATTTGACCTAATTAGTTACGACGTAATCCTATGAGGGAGTTACACCGTAATCTTCAATTTAGTTGGTTTTCTGAGCCACGCTTCTGTTACGGCGTAATGTGAGAGGAGAGTTACGCCGTAACATCTTCAAAATGGGCATACTATCATATATCATCAATAAACTCTCTAAATCCGCGTCTCATTAGCTCCAATGCTCGTAATTTACCTGAAAGTGAAATATAGAGAAAAACAAGCGTAAATCCATATAAATGATATAAAATACGAGCATTATCGGGGAAATTGACACTTAATATTCAGGACTATTTGATGTTATCAAATACCCCCCACTTGAACTCTACTTGCCCTCAAATAGACCTTATTAGATAGATTCCTAAAAAGATATCTCCCATTACCTGGGAAATATAAGTTTACAAATCCTTTATGCTAGAATAAAACAAAGCTGAACACTCATGAAAAGGGAACAAAACACTCAAATCTCTCAACTATTCTAAGTGTCAATTTCGGGGTGATCACTTAACGCACAGTCATAGCATTTATTCTATCATAAGCTTGGCGATTACACAAATCTCCACCACTAAAGCTAAGGACTAAACAATTCTCGGAGGCAATATGGGTAGACACGACAAAGGTTAAGGGTGAGTCGTCTTTACTAATATGTCACGGCGAAGTGGACAAAAGCAATGATACATGACCAAATCCATGGCCAAGACACCAAAGATTGCCCGCTGCATCACCTAGACACGCTTCATGACTAAAGGGTAGGATAAGACATGGGATAAAATTGGTGTAAAATAAAATCAAGCAAATAGTCTAAATCTATAACCAAGTCATCACCACTTACCGTTCATCCAAATTTCAAGTTTCGAAGTCAAGAAACCGGATCACGATAATACCAGATAGATGTGCCATTAGAGAACGTCATGATGGGCACATTACCAACTCCATTCTTCAAATGTGATCGAGGTGGCCTCCTCGATACTAAATCTATAATAAGCTCATAACATAGTGCTTATAACTTCGCACTTTACAATCAAATAAATAACAATAACTATTTTTTTTCTTTTTTCGAAACACTTCATCATTTTTTTATTTTTTATTTTTTTTACTACTAAACATAACATCCCCCAACTTGAGATGAACAATATGAGAATTTAGGGGGTCTTCAACGATCTTTAAGAATATGTCGTCGACGAAAGCATGATTCCCAAACCTTTCCACTTGAACCTTGAACTTAGGCAAACGATGACTTCCCAATTACAAATAAAGACTACAGGGTAGGCTAAGGTGTATGGGTGTAACGAAACAATATGTTGGGTGAACAAAATGAAAAGAATGGCTCAGATGGGTGTATCTAGGGGTATCTTGCACTAAAGGTGAGTGCAAAAAAGGGTTTAACATGGGGGTTGAGAAGTCGAGGTGACTAATCGATAGACACGCAATGATAGGCTATTTGGGTGATAATCCTATAATATTGCCTTCTTAAATAGAAAAGTCCAAATACATCGAGCTAACTCAACATACCTCGTTTATGGTCTCGAAATAATGTAAAGGCCAAGTTCTAAAGTTTACAAGCTACCGGCACACTCATAATTTGGTGGATTTGGGGTAAAAATTTGGAAACGGATAAGGCTAATCTTACCATATAATACCAAGGGTTATAATGTGCTCGGCTAAGGTCTAATCTAGTTAGGTTAAGAAAAACACGTCAAAATTTTAAAAATGGCATAATTTTTCAAAATAAACTAGAAAAACGAGGGCAAAATAAAGTTCAAGAGACAATTCTACTCCCGTCTCCCCACTTGAAATGTATAAAGTCCCTTTTGTACTAAGCATTAAATAAAGGTGAAGAGAAAAGTAGAATTAGAGCGAGAACTTCCCTGAAATTTGCTCCAAAAAGAATGAAGGCTCACGAAAAGAATCATGCCTTCGCATAAGCATCCACGAGCAAACTTCAATCCCTGAAATCACACTTTCGTAGGAATCACGGTTGCATTTAGCGTATGCAACAAGCCTTTTAAACCACTTGATGTCCCAAGTGGACGAGTGTAGTCTCGTGAGGGCTTACAGGGAACATACCCACAAAGTTCATTTAAAAACTAATACAAGGTTATTGTGTTTAAAAACAAAGAAGTGTTACAGAGGATAGTTACGTCGTAATTCCTATAAGGAGTCACGCCGTAATTAATGCAAAACCTGGCAGACGCTACAAAGTGTAGCTACGTCGTAACTGTTGCATGGGATTACTCCGTAATTGGTAATGCTCTGAGAAACTACTGCAAAAATTATGTTCCGACGTAACCATAAGAATGAGTTACGCCATAACTGTGGACATATCAGGTCCCCGTTCAGCATGCTGCAGCAACTTCCTTCGTTTTTCCTGCAAAAATGGTTAAAAATACAAAGCCCAACAGAAATGGAAATTAAACAAATGAAAGGGATAATTCAGGTTGTCTCCTGAAAGAGCACTTTTCTTTATTTACGAGTCTTTAAGTTAGACTCAAAGCCATGGGGCTTTATGGCGGCCTTTGTCTATCTTCCTTCTTAGCTTTTTTTTTGTTAGAGGATGGCTGGTCCCAAACACATGAAGGAATATACGGAGTCAGGAGTATCAATTTTCTTGCAAAATATTAGCTTTCGCCCATTCGTATCGAAATTTAGCCTCGACTTCCCATTTTAGGTTGATAGCTCCAAACTTCACTTTAACCCAATTTTCAAATGAGATTCCCTTGTATCCGACTTTCATTCTTCCTTCTTCGTCGAAACATGCCCATTCCTTGTGTTTGAGCCAGTTAGGATCGGGGAACTCTCCTCCATCGCAAATCTTCCGGTTGGGGTCGCACGTTGGCCATGCACTGGTGAATTCATCAGACATTATAGCCGGTTCGCAAAAATGAATAGTCCAATCAACCTCAGTGAACCAATCGTTCATAATATCGTTTCCTTGAATCCATCGCTTCTTGATCAGTTTTTCATCCTCCCAGCACCACCAAACTTCTACTGCCTCTTTTATCCATCGAATAAAAAACTGTCCTCCTCCATTGCATCGTTTGAGAAACGGAGAACACGTTGGCAATGTCACTTTAGAACCCTCAATCAAAGAAGTCTCAGGAGTACAAAAATGAAGTTTTCCCATAGCAACAATATCAGGCACGGAAGGTAGGACATCATCACCTTCTTCTTCGTTGTTGTCATCATCACTAGACTCGGTTCCCTGCAAATGGCCAAACTATGAAGGAGGAAAATTATCGAAACAATTAACTTGAACCTCCTTGGAATCTTCATTTGTCACTACTTCATCCGGCTCATGGCACAAAGTTTTGTCCATTTTAAATACTACTCTCTCACCATAGTATCCCAATGAGTCAAGGAACGGTTTACCAAGAATTAAACGTTCTCTTGTGTTTTTCTCCATGTCGATAACCACAAATTCGGGAGCAGATACGAACCTGTCGACCTTAACAAAAATACCACCCATGATTCCTAGAGGGGTGGCCTTGGTCATATTGGTCATCTCAACCACCATATCCGTTTTCCAAAGATGGATTAATTTAAGTTTTAAGAATATTGAAAGTGGCATGATGTTTATGCTAGACCTAAAATCTACTAATCCCAAGAGATCATGATTTCCAATTGAACATGGAATGACGAACCCGTCTGTGCTAACGTCTTTAACTGAAAATAACCCAAATTTTTACCTGTTTACGTCTTCTGACTCCTGGTTACGCCGCAACTCAGGAAAATAGTTACGGCGTAACTGTAACTGATTATCTTCAATCACTTCCTGTGAATCATTATCAGAAAAAATGGCATTACATACCACCATAGGTTTGACCCCCTCAGGTTCAGTGTCATTCATCTCTATCTCTGCACTAAGTTTCTCCACCATGGCTTCTAGGTTTTTAAGGGTTGTGTCGTGTCTAGAGAGGATTTTATTTGTATTTTCCTGGAAGTCCTTTAGCCATTTATCTTGTTCTTTTTGCTTTTGGGCTGAACTTTCCAGGAAGTGGTTAATGGTCTCTTCAATGTTAGGCCTTTTTCTCCATAAGGCCCGCGGTGGTAATTTCCAGAAGGTCCTCCACGATAGCCATTACTATTTCGATTTTCCTCATAAAACTGATGATTTTTACCATATTTAACTTCTTCAATCTTACTATCTTCGTCAATTTGAGGGCAATATTTTGTGAGATGTCCTCTTTCACAGTTTTCGCAACCTACTTGGATGGCATGAACACTTTCTCTGAGCTTGATCATATCCCAACCAAGATTTTCTAGCTTCTTAATGATGGCGGAAATTCCATTAAGACTTTCGCCTAGGCTTCTTTTGCTACCTCCATCGTGCCATTTTTAGGAATGATCAACCATTTTTTGGATGGCTTCAATTGCGAGAGTAGGAGTCATGCTTAGAATTGGTACTTGGTAGTCCAGCATCTGTCTTGTAGTTACGTTGATTCTTTTGTAAAACATATTGACCTTTTGCTGGCTGTTCAGGTCATGAGTTGGACATTTGTAGAGGAGATCGTTGTATCTATCCCAGGCTTGATACAACGTTTCATCGTCATCTTGCTTGAAATTATGGATCTCCATGAGCTGATTAGATATCTTTGACGGAGGACAATATCTTTGGATGAAGTGCTTTTTTAGTAGGGCCCATGTATCAACTGCCCCAGCGGGCAATCTTTCGATCCATCTTCTTGCTCCCCCAGTAAGAGTCATGGGGAACACACGTAGCATAACAGCGTCATGAGACACACCAGGAATGTTGAAAAGGCTTGCGATGTATAAGACATTCTCAACGTGCTCATACGCATCTTCGTCCCTGTTTCCTGAAAAAGGGTTAGCGCGAAGCTCCCTCATAAACTGATCTTTAATCTCGAAACGGACATTAGCTCCAATTGCCGATCTTACGAGCCCATGCCCTTGTTCTTCTCTTGTCAACGCCAAATATTCCTCAAGAGTGAGGTCATCAATGTTAACAACATCCATGGTACCTGAAACTTGAAAAGAGATCGTGAGAAATTGAGAAAATTAAAACAGAACAAAAATGAAAGACTTAATGAAAATCCTAATATAACTCCCCGGTAGCGGCGCCAAAAACTTGATGCAGGTTTTACTGACCAGGTTTTAATATTTATATTGTCTCGTTATACCTATGGTCTACCCTAATGCACTAACGGGCAGTGTACCTGGTCGTGTGTAGTGTAGTATTCGGTAAAACCGAGGTCGTCCCAAGAGCTATGTATGCGGATTTTAACTAAGTCTAGGTGATAACGCTACACGCGCCGTTCGGGGTCAAAGGAACTTCCTTTTCTTCGAGCAAGTTTTATAACACCCTAGGCAGTGAACCTAATCGTTGTAGTGTAGTATTAGGGTAAGCCACGGGTATTGATATCGTTCTCTATGGGAATAGGAATGCTAGTGAGAAGTTACTACGCTAAGGTTGGGTTTGAGGAAGATTATTTTTTTTATCTTTTTATGTTTTTTTTTAGGAAATGGAAAGGTACGAATCTCGGGGTTTGGATTTGGGGGTTGGTATTTCTACCGATTACTCTAGTTATCTAATTATCTAATCTAAGGTGTATGTAGTCTATGTCTAATTATTGTGTGCTCGTATGATAGTTTAAAGATATGTTCACTTAGGTTTTATTACTCCTTAATTATCTCCTATTGATGGTTGAATTGTCACGTCCTTATTCTTAATCGCGTTGTGTGTCTAAAGTCGTAGGGTATGCGTTTATCCCTAACTCTTTGAACTTACCAAAGGGTCTCGTCTACAAAACCCTCTAGGGATTATAAACTCTAACTCTAAGGCACTCTTTGGATGATTTAGCCTACAACCGCTCTAAGTGCTATAGCCCAAGGTTCACAAAGATTAATCAAGCATTAATTACACAACGAATGACCTATCGCATTAGTAGATCATTAATCAATTAAGATAAGAGACAACCAATCAATATTTAATAATTAAGTTTCATATTCCCTAAGCAAACACACAAGTAAATTAGCCGGACATGGAGAACATGCAAGCATACACACAAATAATTGAAGACATAATTGAATTAATGAAGTAAAACACTTATCTTGATGTAAGATAGGGTTTGGAACCCTAAAATACTGTACAAGACAGCCTTGGTTCGGTTTAGGTTTTTACTCCAAAAGACTACACACAAATACTGAAAAATTCGGATTCTATATATAAGATTACATATGCGACGGCGTCACCTTATGATTTGTGACGCCGTCGGGTCGCCGTCATTAGGGTTTCGTCTTGGCCACGTTAGTCTTGCGACGGCGTCACCTTATGCTTGTGACGCCGTCCTCTTCAGCTTCTGACGCCGTCTGGATCAAATCTAGGTCGTCTGAGTTGCGACGGCCTACTCTTTTAAAGCCTGACACCGTCACTTGAAAATAAGAAATTTGGCTTCTGTGCCGTCACAAAATGCTCTAACGGCGTCGCAGTTAAGCAGTGATACCGTCACCTTGTATTTCAGCAGCTTGAGTGTCTCGATTCTTGACTTTTGCCATTTTCTTCGTATATCCGCGCCTTTTCGTCCAAATAAGTGCCATTACAGTAATTTGCCTTCAAGAGACCTAAAAAGTGAAAAGGAACGATATTAAGTAATAACGGATACAAAAGTGATCAAATAAGGGGTTAAACGACCCCTCAAAAAGGTACATTTTAAAACCTTATCAAATATCCCTACACTTGGTATTTGCTTGTCCTCAAGCAAATGTGCTTTTAGCCAATTAATTTATAAGTTAGGGGTCATGAAGCATGGGTTTAAAACAGTCCACAACACATATAAGCCCCGCAAAAGTCATAACAAGCACGGAAATTACATACTAGCACCTCACATGGAGTGTTTGGATACTCACATCTCTCGGGTGTATATGAAATAAACAAGTTGGAAATGGAAGATAAACACTCATTAACCGGTCCTAGTACATAGATTACCATAGGCTTGAGAATAGATCAAACCTCCATCGCTTTGGCGTAAGCACCTAGGAAAGACTATCAAAGAGGTCTTTAAAGGGTTGTAATGTTAGGCTTACGGTAGGGAAACAAAGGGTTTGGTGGGATAGGCTATTTAGTGGTGGCAAGTCAAAAATCTCTATGTTACAAGCATACGAAGAATGGCGTTGCTAAGCCAAGACTCGACACTCTAAACTCTAAATAACTGAAACAAACAAACATAAATTTAAATGATAGATGTAGGATGGTAGCCCGTTTTTTTTTTTTTTTTTTTTTTTTTTTTTTTCCATACACTTTTACTCTACTATCCTCTACGGTAACATCAAAATGATAGGGATTTATAGGCACATCCCTACACCTGAGTTTTTATTACTCTAACACTAATTTGACCCGAATTGAAAAGATCAAAACACTTGGGGTATGTTATTACGCAAATAAGGGAATTTAACGTTCCCTTCCAGTCATTTCATAAACTTTAACTTTTTCACATGAGTCCCAATCGTCCCAAAACTGTGTACAAAAGATATAACTCGACTTAGCAACTCATGCAAGCAACTAGATAATTGAACTAAGGGTTTGGGGTGATAACAATAATACACTAAAAGTGAGTGCATACAAGGTAGGCTAAGGCGATTTGGGTGTATATTTAGGGGTGGGGTGTAAACAATGCTCTTCATTGATATTCCGGAAAAACCGAAACATCACGAGAACCGCGAAAAGGATAGGCTCTGAGGGGTTAACTAGGGGTATCGTGTACTAAAGATGAGTACAACGCAAAGGTGTGGGGGAATTACTCAACCGATGTGGAAGAAGTAATTATATTACGGGTATCAAACAAGGGTTATCCTAATGCCTCTTATCATTTAGTTATTCCTAACTACACAAGTGTAGTCTCACTAGCGATCTCGGGATGCATCACAAAACAAGTTCTAGAATCTATTATACTACCGGTTCACACTCTAAGCATTAAAGATGAATGCTTTAATTCCTACTAATCTAAGGGCGATCCTCACATTTTGGGTGGAATTTAGGTGGTAAAGGGTTTTTGTGCTAGTCATGCAACTTCCTATCCGTGAGACGCTTTTGTTAAGACTAATGGCCCACTCCTATATGTCATAAAAATTTTTAAATTTGGTGCCAAAATTACCCTAACCGACATTTTCTCATGGTTTATTACACAAATATAATTGGACAAAGCAAATAATCAAGGATGAGCATAGTTTCTAAGTTCCCGTTTTATTTTCCCTCCCTACACTTAAACTGAACATTGTCCCCAATGTTCCCCGAAAGTATCAAAGTTATGATAATGGAAGGTAATTAAAAACGAAAGAAACTAGTACTCCCCTGATTAGCTCGGTAGGATCCGTGTGTGAAGTAGTGGTTAAATCCTTTCCAAGAAAAATGTATGCGTGAAAAGCTCCTTCCAATCTTTTGTTTCTTCTTCTTGATAAATAAAACCTGCACATTCGAAGAAAACAAACGAAACCCTCGCGTAAAATCGGCGGTAATAATATATATAAGACTCTACTAAACTAGGATATAATGCTTGTGGAATGGATGTTTACAGAATTTCTGGAAAATTAAGACCTGGAAAATTCCAAAAATTTATAAGTAGCTCAGAAAACGAGAAAAAAGTAATCTGTTGTTTTTACTCCTTCCTGACGCCGTCAGGTTATCCTGACAAAAACTGGTCTGCGATTTTCTGGAAAAAATTCTGAAAAATTTACATCTTTAGAATTTGGAAAAATTTCTGCAAAACATCCTTTATGACTCGATACAAGCATTTGACTCGAACAAACACACATATATATCTTTGAATTAATTGTTATTCTCATGTTCACGTTTCTTTTGAAAACGTGTGTAATCCTCCCTACACTTATCCTTTATGTAAAATATCTTTATATGCAATTAAGACGAGGTTAAAAATAAAATAAAGCATTTTTACAAATTTAAACATTAGAATAAACAATCAATAAAATATATACGACACACAAATAAAAATGAAAAACAAATACACATGGGTTGCCTCCCAAGAAGCGCTTGTTTTTGTTCGAGTCACGAGCTTGACTCTACCCTTATTTAACGGATAAAGGGGAGGTTTTCCCTACACTTAAGTTTAAGTGCGGGTGATAGTAGCGATACACACCCTTAGGGTGGAAATTTGCTGCGTGAGGAGAGGGTGATGGGTGATTTATATGCTCAAAGGAGTGTGCTCCATTCATTATAACCTTACCTAATTCTATTGGTGTAGCGGGTGAATCAAATCTCTCTTCTAAAAATGGATCATCTTCTATCTACTTCAAAAGATTCTTAGTTAAGGATCCATCTTGACCTAATAAACCCGGTTTAAACCCATAATGTTTCTTGTTATCAGCCATGAATGGGTGATATAAGTGTGTAAGGTCATGGGTTACTCCTATATTAGCTTCCACTCTACATGGCCTAGAGTCTACCACCTTTATCAAGCAACTACCCGGACTATCTATTTTGATGGGTGGTGATATGTGTCTAAAAACACATATATTTTATACCGTTTAGAATGCCAAAAACATCTGAAAACACTCAGAAATGCATCAAAATGATAAAAATATCACAAATAAGTGTTTTATGTCTTTCAAATGCAAAAATACCAAAAACAGGTGAAAAACGTATCAAGTTTGCATAATTGGCAGTTTTAGTCCCCCAAGTTTTAAAAGTTGTCAAAATCAGTCCCTGGTAAATCAAAATAAAGTAAAATATCATTTAAGGTCCATGGGATTCAAAAGTTGTCAAAACAAACCCTTCAAAGTTTTAAAATTGCAAAATGACAACTTTAGTCCCTCAACTTTGAAAATTATCAAATATAGTTCTTGGTAATTTTAAAAGTGAAAATAACCAAATGTGGTCCTTGTACTATTAAAGACTGGTATAATTGGTCCTTGTGTTAACTTTGGAAAAAGTGCAGGTTCAGCCCCTCATTTTCAGAAAATTACAACATTGGTCCCTGGGCTTATGTTTCACTAAATAATCAAATGGACCCTTGTTTTATAAATAACCCAACAAACAAACCCATTAAACAAAGCCCAACCCTTTGTATAAAAAACGGGGTCAAACCCAGACAAACCATCTTCACTGTGCCCTTCCCTCCCATTCACTGTAAACCAATACCATCCTCCACATCTCTGGTTTCACCACCACACCTGTCCTTCACCACCAGCTCATCACCAACCTTATCCTACCTTGTCCCCTCCACCTCCACATCCTCCCAAAAATCTTTTATTGCAAAAAACCTACTTTTGATATTCTTGGCGCCAAAAGCAAAATCAACTGCTGTGATCAATTCAACCCAATCAAAGGCCAAGAATAGAGACAGAGACCCTAATGAAGCCTATAAAAGAAGAAAGAAGACAGAAGTAGCACTTGTCACTGCTTTAGACCATTTTTCTCTAATTTATTGTAATCGTTTTTAATGTTTTAATGTTAAAGATTTCTGGGTTTTATGTTTAATGTAATTTACAAGTCATTTCAAGTCTTAATTAAGCAGTTTTAATCATCAATTTCCAGTTTCTTGTTGCCTTTGTGTTTCCCGCCAAAACTGTTCTTGGTCCAATTTCTCATGTTTTAGAGAATTGTTACCGGTTTAGTTTAGATTATTATTTACTGTTTAATTTTAGTGTAATTTCAAGTTAAAGATGTAATTTCAGTTTGTTAAATACAATTTAATCTTGCCTTATCTCATTTTTAATTAAAAGCTTTAATTTGATGTTAAGTTCTGATTTCACAAGTTCAAGTCTGTTTTGTTAAGCTTAAATAAGCTCATGTAAGCTTATATAAGCTTATCCCTGCATTCAACTGTTCTTAATCCTGTTTTCTTCAAAAAAGTCAATTTTGGTCAAAGTAAAAAGTCAAACAGGTATGGGTTAGTTTCTGTTTAAAATCGGTTAAGAAGTGTTGTTTGGATGATAATTTGAGTAACTAAGTTCATGTTTCATTAGATTTCATCAAGTTATGTTGAGTTTTAAGTGCATTTAAATGTTTTAAGGGGTGTTTGGCACAAGTGGTTAAATAATCTAGAATGCCTCTTTGAAAGCGTAGATTGTAGTTATAAGTTTTAAATCTGAGTTTAGATGTTGTCTTAAGTCCTTAGATTCTTTGTGGTTAAAGGTTTCATTTAGTTACCCACTTTTTCTTCAACATCTGTTATTAAGTTTTCTGTCAAACAGGTTTTTCATCAAGTCTTCACTAGCAATTTTAATCCATTTTTATTAGTTATTAAAATCATAAAAAATCAAAAATAGATTTTTCATTAGCTTGTTTCAATAATCTCAAAAGAAAAAAAAATCCAAAAACTGTTTTAAATAAGCTGCCAGTGTCTTGAAGTTGGATCTGTGACTTGATTTTGTCCTGTGCATCATTAGCATACACTGATTGAGGTACTTAGTTCATTCCTTGCTGCTTATCCAATTAGTTTTATTGATTGATGTTTGATTCCATTTATAGTTTAGAAATCATTAATCTTATGTCTTTCCTTAGTTTAGCTCTGGTTAGCCTACAAGTACCCATCATTCCTGTTTCTGTTATGCTCATCTGCATTTTTGCTTGTTATTCTGTCATGTCAGCTTGTTTTCAAGGTCATTTTGTGATTATTGTATTGCGTTAATTGTTGAATGATAGTTTCTTAGGGTAGCTTTAGATCTGGTTTTTACTTATCTACCTTTAGTTAGGGTCATAGAGCTTATCTGTAGTGCTTATTTAGGTCTGCATATCCCATGTTAAGTTGCTTTATCAGTTTAGGTTTCGCCTAAGTAGCTTTAGTTTTTGAATTTTAATATCGTCATTTTTTATCCTTTTAGGCTGAAAATCTGGACTTAAGCTCACTGGTTGGTTGGCTAGAGGACCTAGGTTCTGTTTTCCTCTATAGCTTATTGGATAAGCCTGTGCAGTAGCTTAAAGTTAGGCAGTTAGAGCTTATTTACTCTAGGCTTAATTGGAATTAGATCATTGTAGATTGCTTTTCTAGCTGACGGCCTAGGCTTATTTTAGTTTTTTTTGTTGAATTAGGTTTGTTTAGGTCTATTACACTATACATGAGCTTTCGGTGCATTCTAGTGCTTATTTGCTTATTTTTAAGTGCTTATTTATAACAAAAGTCAAAAGGTGAAAAAGTGTTTTTTTTGCAAAACTTTGTGGAATTTTCACGGATTCATTATAAGTCTATTTGAGCTCAAATTTGGGATACAAGATCTTTGGTTGGTTGTGAACATCATGGCCATTTTAGTTTATTTTTAGGAATTTTTCTAGCTAGCTTAATTAGTGCTTAAAGTAGGGCTATAAGGGCCGTTTGGCGTGTTGAGACTTGAAATCTGGTCTCGAGCTTTTTTTCTGTAGCTTGTGCTTTTTAGGTTCCCATCAGTTGCATTAGCTCATTTTAGGTTAGATTTAGGCTTTAGTAGCTTATGGTAGCTTATAGTTAGCTTTTAGCTTATTTCAAGTGCTTATTCAAACTGCTTATTTGCCCAATTCAGCTTATTAGTGGGCTTATCTAACTTTTTATATTTTTCCTAGGCTTAGAATAATATTTTAGATTTTCCTGTAAAGTCTCATAATTTTTACTGTTCATTTGTTATTTTTCTTAATTTTAATTAGTTTAAATTAGTTTTTAATTAATAATAAATACATAAAAACTCTAAAAAATATATTTTCAGTTTTAAAATAAGTTTTATCATATTTTAGATTTTTCTAAGTTATAATTTCATTTTTCTAGGTTAATTTTATATTTTCTTGTATTTTAGTGCATTTTAAATACTTAATAAATAGTTTTTAATTAATAATAATTAAATAAATAGTTTTAAAAATAATTTTCTTTTTCTAATAATTTTCTTTTATTATTAGGATTGTAAAAATATAATTTTCATATTTGTAGACCTTTTATTTCTTTAATCTCACGTTTTATTTTGTATGTTTTAGTCGTTTCTAAGTATTTTGCTTTCACGTACTTGTTCTTATAGCTTGTTTAAGCTATTTTCTTTTATTCCTTAGAATAAATCATTCAAAAACCCCTTTTCCTGTTCAATATTCACCCGATCACAGATTCGTTGTACTTCAGTGTTCACACCTCGTTGGGACTTAACGACCCGGGAATCCACTATACTCCTCTGATCTTAATTGCATTAGTGTTTGAACTGTTTTAAGTTTCTTACGGTTAGCCATTCACAAGTGGCTAGCTTGTGTGAGATAACTTGACGGTTTAGCACCAATCAGGTGGATTGGGGCCTAATTCAATTCCAAGATTCAAATCTAAAGACGGAAAATTGGGTAAGGTTTTTGGTTGAGGCTCCGGTTCATCAAAATTAGGAACTTCCCTAGGACTAAGAGAGAGGTCATGACAACAAGCATCTAAACCTACATTCTCTGGTGGCGTTTGGTCCAAAGGTTCTATATCAATCGGGGTTCCTATAGTCTCTTCTACTTCTTCCGGGTAAGTTATAGACGATGTGTGTTCCTCAAGTGATGGTCGGGCTTGTGGGATTGGAGTTTCCACCTTATTCTCCATTATATCTAGATCTCCTAAATGTTCATCATGTGTTTTAGTATGATCTAACCCAAATACACTCCTAAGCATCTCAAATCCTTCTTTGGCCATTTCAAATTCTTGGTCCGATTCATAAGAATTGTTCTCAAAAACTTGACTACTATGTTCGATTTGCCTAAAGGATTCCTCACGTGTGTCATATGTTTTGAAATCTATCCCACACATGCAACTAAGTATTTTAACATCAACCATCTCACAATCTTGTTCGGGTTTAGGTTCCATGTTCTTAAGAACTAGGTCTTTTTGATCATGGTGCCTAAGATCATTCAACTGATAGTTTATGCATAGGAGGCTTTTCTGAAATTTTTTCCAGATGGTCTTACTAAAAGGAGTTGATCCTGACAACGATTGTTGAATAGAAGCCACACAAAAACAAAATATATCAAATCCATCCAATCTTACACCCGTCTCCTTTTGGATATCTCTAAGATCACTCACAAATTCATTAGAACAACAAAAACCAACCCGACTTGCGAAATTCGATTGTTCCTCATTTGTTAATGATTCAAATGCAACTTCACTTGCCATAGCGACAAATGAAAAGGGTTTTACGAACACAAACACAAAGAAGGGGGATAGACTACGAGGAAGCTAAAAATGAGAAAAAAAAAGTTTACTTGATAAGAATCAAGCAAAGAAACCTAAGCGATGTGGACTACTAACTAGCTATTCTATTCCCCGGCAGCGGCGCCAAAAACTTGATAATGCTACACGCGTCGTTCGGGGTCAAAGGAACTTCCTTTTCTTCGAGCAAGTTTTATAACACCCTAGGCAGTGAACCTAATCGTTGTAGTGTAGTATTAGGGTAAGCCACGAGTATTGATATCGTTCTCTAGGGGAATAGGAATGCTAGTGAGAAGTTACTACGCTAAGGTTGGGGTTGAGGAAGATTATTTTTTTTATCTTTTTATGTTTTTTTTTAGGAAATGGAAAGGTACGAATCTCGGGGTTTGGATTTGGGGGTTGGTATTTCTACCGATTACTCTACTTATCTAATTATCTAATCTAAGGTGTATGTAGTCTATGTCTAATTATTGTGTGCTCGTATGATAGTTTAAAGATATGTTCACTTAGGTTTTATTACTCCTTAATTATCTCCTATTCATGGTTGAATTGTCACGTCCTTATTCTTAATCGCGTTGTGTGTCTAAAGTCGTAGGGTATGCGTTTATCCCTAACTCTTTGAACTTACCAAAGGGTCTCGTCTACAAAACCCTCTAGGGATTATAAACTCTAACTCTAAGGCACTCTTTGGATGATTTAGCCTACAACCGCTCTAAGTGCTATAGCCCAAGGTTCACAAAGATTAATCAAGCATTAATTACACAACAAATGACCTATCGCATTACTAGATCATTAATCAATTAAGATAAGAGACAACCAATCAATATTTAATAATTAAGTTTCATATTCCCTAAGCAAACACACAAGTAAATTAGCCGGACATGGAGAACATGCAAGCATACACACAAATAATTGAAGACATAATTGAATTAATGAAGTAAAACACTTATCTTGATGTAAGATAGGGTTTGGAACCCTAAAATACTGTGCAAGACAGTCTTGGTTCGGTTTAGGTTTTTACTCCAAAAGACTACACACAAATACTGAAAAATTCGGATTCTATATATAAGATTACATATGCGACGACGTCACCTTATGATTTGTGACGTCGTCGGGTCGCCGTCATTAGGGTTTCGTCTTGGCCACGTTAGTCTTGCGACGGCGTCACCTTGTGCTTGTGACGCCGTCCTCTTCAGCTTCTGACGCCGTCTGCATCAAATCTAGGCCGTCTGAGTTGCGACGGCCTACTCTTTTAAAGCCTGACACCGTCACTTGAAAATAAGAAATTTGGCTTTTGTGCCGTCACAAAATGCTCCAACGGCGTCGCAGTTAAGCAGTGACGCCGTCACCTTGTATTTCAGCAGCTTGAGTGTCTCGATTCTTGACTTTGGTCATTTTCTTCGTATATCCGCGCCTTTTCGTCCAAATAAGTGCCATTACAGCAATTTGCCTTCAAGAGACCTAAAAAGTGAAAAGGAACGATATTAAGTAATAACGGATACAAAAGTGATCAAATAAGCGCTTAAACGACCCCTCAAAAAGGTACATTTTAAAACCTTATCACTAGGTGTCACAGATTTTAATTGGTTTGAAGATTGAATTGATTAGTTAACTACTAAAACAAGAAAATAAAAGATAGCAAGTAAAGGCGAGGGTTGTGATCAATAGAGGAGAAGTGTGCTAACCTAGTTACTCATCCTATCAAGTTAAGTTCACGTTTAATTACTTCCAATTGCTTCAAGTAGGGGTTTAAGTCGCTAGAACATCATTTGGTCAGTTCGTCCTAACCTATCAGCAAAGGTTTCCACCGGAGATCAATGGGCGACCCCTTGAAAGTTCAGTTGTTTTTAGTCCCCTAAGCCAAGTCATTAAGTGCCGCTACATGCAAGATTCATAACAATGAGTGCCCGGGCGCTAGCATCTTAAACACTCATCCTTAACTTCACAAGTTCATCCAAACGGTAGGTGATCAGTTGGTCAAATCGCACAAGCGAAGAAGGGTCGTCAGTTGGTCAATTCTTACCCTTCCCACTCAGTCTACCTACTTAGGGTCAGTTGGTCATATCTCCTAAGTAACTAGCCACTACCGCCATTCAAAACTACTGAAACAAGGGTAGCTACCAACAAACTATGCATGCATACACTAGAAACAATTATACGGAAGCAATGTAAACATAAACAAAACAATTAAGGAATCATAACTAGGCTAGCACCAGAGGTGCTTAGCCGCTCATATTGACTCAAACAATCGATTCAATGTTTAACATATCGAAATACATGAATTGAAAGTAAAGAAATGATAAATTGCTAATGCTTATCGTAGGGGAGTGATTTCTCCCTTGGAGATGGCTCCGTATGCTCCTCAAGATCTGCCTTCAACCTTCTACCCACGTTCTTTGATTTGGTGTGTGGAGTGAATGAATAGAAATGCTGGAAATTGGGCGGTATTTATAGGCCAGATCTGGTTACGGCGTAACTTAAGTTGAGAGTTACGCCGTAACATCCAATTCTTTGTATTTTGCTCTGGAAAAGCTGGTTACGGCGTAACATCATAAATGAGTTACGTCGTATCTTCAATAAATCATGGTTACGCCGTAGTTGTGGAATGAGTTACGGCGTAGCTTGCAGCGGCGCGGAACATCATTTGACCTAATTAGTTACGACGTAATCCTATGAGGGAGTTACGCCGTAATCTTCAGTTTAGTTGGTTTTCTGAGCCACGCTTCTGTTACGGCGTAATGTGAGAGGAGAGTTACGCCGTAACATGTTCAAAATGGGCATACTATCATATATCATCAATAAACTCTCCAAATCCGCGTCTCATTAGCTCCAATGCTCGTAATTTACCTGAAAGTGAAATATAGAGGAAAACAATCGTAAATCCATATAAATGATATAAAAGACGAGCATTATCGGAGGAAATTGACACTTAATATTCAGGACTATTTGATGTTATCCGGGATATTTGATAACATCAAATAGTAACATGCTTTTAGCATTAATATCCCGTATTTATTGCGCGTTGTCATATAATTTTTATAGATTTGTGGTACTTATTTCCTATGTATGCATGTTTTAGTACTAAATTTGAGCAATAAAGTGAAATATATGGAAAAGAAGCGGAAAAGGAGCAAAAAGTGCATTCAGAACTTTAATACGTCGTATAGCAATTAAATGTCATACGGGCGTATACATCCAATACCTGACACAAGATCATACGATGTATACCATTCTATACCCATACGGCTTATAAGAAGAAGATGTGAAATTCGTCTAAATTTAGAAGACCATACGGAGTATGGAACTTATACCCATACGCCATATACACTGAAGACTTGAGATGTGGGATAAAGTGCAAAAGACGCGTAAAAGTGCATATAAAGACCCCGTACGGCGTATGGAGCTTTATGTCCATACGTCGTATGGACTGACGAGCTGGCCTTTTATTTTATAAATATCGACTTTGTCATTCATTAATATACGCTTTCTTAAACCTAGAAATGTACCACGATTTCCAAAGCTCCAAAACCAATTCCCAAGGCAGGAAACATCATAGGATCGAAGATCTAACACATCATAAACATTACTCTTTAATTCTTTATCGGTTTGACTGTTATCATACTCTTAATTATGTTTACTCTTTCAAACTCGATTATTGTGTGTTTATTTATTGTTAAGGAAGGCTAAACACTTCTGTGGTTGCCATGTTATGAACCTTTCTTCATAATGACATGATTTTTTAAGTTTATTTTTACATTTCTTTAGATAACTTGTGTGTGCGCTCTTACACTTACGCCTATTAGTTTATCGTGGCTATCTGTTGATTGTAGTTAATTAGTAGGTTAAACACCGAAAGTTGAGTACATGAATCACTAAAGAGATTTGTTACGAAAGGATTTCTTGGAACTCATCCATGAAGTCCATATCTGAAAGTGTAATTGTGACCGGTATCTCTAGGCATAATTCTCTTTCTAGTCCATCTAATAGGTGTATTGGTACTCTCTTAAGGAATTTCCGTTACCCTTACTCTTAACACGTGTCTTCTCAACTGCTTTACCCTTACTCTTACACTTGGTGGGTGTCTTCTCAACTAATACCCTAACTCTTGCTCTTATTATGTGTCTTACTTGTACCCTCCTAAGTTGCATTATTTGATGGGCTACTAGGCATCATAACATTTGCCTTCTTCAGCTTCCTCTTACTAGCACATCTACCTACAAAAATATCCCTCTCACAATAAACTAACTAACACTTGTAGTCATTTCTCATATACCAAATCTGGTAACCATCGGCTACTCGATAGTTAGCCAGTGATTGTTTCAGTTGTAGGGGTTCTCATATCTCATGCCTAGAATTGGTTTTTGCTCATTCCATGGTGTTGCTGGATTTAAAGCAGTATAACTAATGACAAATTTCACTTTGTACTTCAAATTTACTATATTTTCATGAAGATCATCTTTTAAACAAACCTACCTTCTAAAGGTGGGATTGGGTCATTTAACGAACCAATAAAGTTTCCATTCCGACTAATTTGTTTAGGAAATGCTCATTAGTGCTTAAACTCTTGATTACTACATTATCTTCACCCTCATTTTGAACATCAACAAATTCTAGGACTACCTCACACTCCTCATTTGGAATCACATAATCATCAATTAAAGGTGCATCCAACTTTGGTGCATGATCATCTCTAACCATATCCATTACATCATTCCCATGGTGTTCAGAACACAAGTTTGGTTTAAATTCATTTTGGTAACCTACTATCATAATTTCTTTTATGTCAGCATCACTTTTAATTTCTCATATACATCTAGACAATGTAGTTTCAAGTTTGCTATAATAAAGCTTTGCAGGACTGCTTTTTACTAACTTGCCAATTACTTCATCCAGTTCAGTGAAAGTCATATCTTCAAAATTAATGTCTTTTATAATAGTTAATTAACTTGTACATATTTCAAAGGGTTTTGGACGAAAACACCGTTATGGTGGATAATAAATGTAAATTCCACCATAGCTATGTAAAAAAAGGTTCAAACGGAAATTAAGGTTTCAAATTAATGTCAATTTATGTTAAAATAACGCATTTAAGAACATACCTTCAATGATGGGTAATGATTTTGGTCTATCTACATGAACTTTAGATTGGGGTTTGAGAGTTCATTTAAGTATCGACATGAGTTAAGTGAGTTTCTAGTGTTTTAAGTATTTATAAGTGTTTAAGTCAACTTAATATTAGCTTTTTATGTATCCTAATTTAGACACATAAGCAAGTCTACCTCATTAAATAATTTCCACATATTAAAAATAATAATAATAAATATATAAAAAAAAAAGGACCAAGACTTACTGTGACCGGATTTAACAGGTGACAAAATGGATTGGATTATATTGGTAATTTGAATTTCCTTGTAGCGTTAGTACTTAATTGGACATATTTAATACAAGAAATAAGGTATGTTGGTTAGACTTGGCCCAAAATATAAACGTATAAGTTCAAAACAACGCCCAAATAAAAACTCAAAAGCATCTAAGCTCATAAAGGCTTTTAAAATGTTCAAACAACTTGAATGTTTTTCAAAATTGTTTGCTTTGATGTGTTGCCAATATTACTTAACCAAATAATTTATATTTAGTTAAATGTAGATTTCCAGAAATTTGAATGTGAGTTTGTCGACGACGTCGGTGGCTTGATGCATTACATTAGTTGATGCGTTGATTGCATAAATATAGTGTATGTACACATGGGCAAATAAGTATGCAAGGCCCATGTTTATAGTACCGTTTGACATGGTTATATACGTTGATACTATTTTTCTTAAAATTAACTATCATCATAAACCAAACAAGGTGATACCAAATCACAATGATTTAAGCCCCGATAAGTATGTGGAAATTATAAACCTGTTATTAATCTTCATCTTAATAAGCAATTTCAAAAAATAGTAACTTCAAACGTGATCCGAGCAATATGTGGTTAGTGATCAAGTAATCCTAGAAAACTTCTATACTCTCTCTGTACAAAACTTTTGTTTTTAATGCAGGAAATTTATAGCCTAGATGAAATGACATATAAAATCTTTAACAACAACCACCCTTTCCACCAGAGTTTGCATCTTGATTGGGAATAAGTATGGCAGTTCCTTTCAGAGAGGTTGACTTTCCGTAATCTCCATCAGCACTCAAAGACTTCTTACTTATGATCCTATAAATCTCTGTCAAAGCAGTTAAAAACGCACTTTCAACATTTGTTGCTTCAAGTGCTGATGTCTCCATGAAGCATAAATTTTCTCTTTCTGCAAACTCTTGAGCATCTTCAACTGGTACCGCTCTCGTATGTGCCAAATCACATTTATTTCCAATGAGCATGATCACAATATTTTTATCAGCATGTCCCCTTAGTTCTTCTAACCACCTGGTCATATGGTCAAATGTCTGGCGTTTTGTTATGTCAAACACTAACATTGCGCCAACTGCTCCTCGGTAGTATGCACTTGTCACTGCTCGGTATCTGTCACAGGGAGTTATTAAACCGCATCGATTAACATATAGCTACATCAAAATATGTGCAAGCACTAATTTTTGGCAATTTTTTGTTTATACTGATATAAGCTTACATGAGATCTAAACGAAATACAATTCATGATAAGAAAGTAAGCTATCTTCCTTAATTGAAAAGCATGAAATAGAAATATGTACTAGTGTTGATGCCGATAACTTGATAAAAAAAAATTGCCTACATGTATCACACTGCCTTCCTTAAAACTCTCACCACCATTCGTTCCCATATTTCCCAAAAAACATCATTTTAGAGAAAAGCCTACACTACTAAACTTAAGACCATTTTGCTGAAGAAATTTACCAAAAAGTTTTGTATAAGTACAAGGATAGATGATCTAAAAGATTAGATGGGCTCATTATACATAACACTCTATTATCGACTCAGTCTTATTAATAAGATGCTATAATCAATAAGAGAATGTTTAGAAAGGTGGTACCCATGTAAGGCTTGTTTATTTACAAAAATGATTATACATATTTTATTAACTACGTCAAATGTTTTATAAAGGTATCATACTTGCCATTATTTCTTTTTCTTGGTATCCAACAAATTTTTTTCCTTATACGGGTTCTAATCTTTCAAATTCGGTCTTTTGAGGTACTTTGTGACATTTTTGCCCTTCAAATTATTAAAACTCCTATTAGCTCAAAGGGGAAAAAATGTCATAAAATACTCTAAAAAGCTCGAATTTAAAAGATTAGCACTTGTATAAGGAAAAAAAATTGTTCGATATCCATGAAAAAAAATTGTGGTAAATATGATATCTTTATAAAACATTTGCCCTATAACTATGTACAAGTTTCAAGGTCTATTTATTTGTTGATGGCAAAATCCAAGTTGTATAGATAAAAACTAATGTTGATGAAAAATGATAAGGGTGCCTGATTGCAACTCTAACTAAAGAAAACCACTTAAGGGTGGTCTAGTGGTAAAAGGGCTTGAGATTATCACTCTAAAAAGTGTGAGGTTTCAAGTTCAATTCATGCTAGGTGCAAACAACTTCAAGTGACAACACCAACATCCTGAAATGGGAGGGGTTTACCTGGTTTGTGTCTGTGTGGCGGTTGGTCCAAACCCCGTGGATTAGTCGGCCAAAATGTCGGAAATCATGGTTAAAAATAACCCAAAAAAAATGTAACTAAAGGAGCTAAAATTTATGCTTGAGGACTATAAATTATTCTATTAGAAGCAGGGCGATCATGGTTGATTTTGTAAAATTATTTAGCTGTCTTAATAAAATGGTGGCTGTTTAAAAAAAGAAATATTGGTGATATTATGTTATTCATAATGTAGTATAAACAAGTACTACTATACATACATAAAACACAAAACAGTATTCTATGTAAATAGTTGTGTTAATCTTTTCATTTCTAAAAATAATGGACATTTAGTATGAAGAAACGCTTTGAACACGAGCGATCCTTTAGTCTACTGGGCGTTCAAAGTATATCAAGGCGATCATGAATCAAATGGTTGTGAATTTAAATTCTTATGGTGATAAAAAGGGCATTGGCTAGTGGGAGTGTGACTTGCTGTGAAAATAGTATTGAGATACCATTCTTGAAAATTTAAATGTAAAGGTAAAAGAGAAAAGGGTGGTATTCAAATTTATCTTATAAGCGGTGCTTGGTTCATTTTAGATAATGAAAACATAATCGATAATGGGAATACTAAAGAATATAATGAGTATCCTCGCTATAACGGAGTGTGCTTAGTTTATAATGTGCAAAAACTAACCCACTTCTTGCAAATAAACTTCTTGCACATAAACATATCAAGTTTATTTATGCTAAAAAAATAAATTAATTAATTAATTATTTAAAAAAAAAAAAAAAAAAAAAAAAAAAAAAAAAAAAAAAAACACCAGTTGAGTTTATTATTTTAGTCAAAAATGATAAGTAAATAAATTATTTGGTTCATTACCCTCATATTAGAAGTTAAAAACGAATGGTGGATTACCCATAATGAAGAATGGCTCATTCCATTATAGCAAATCAAGCATCACTAATCATTATCATTACATTCCTTACCCTTTAATACCTCCAACCAAATACACCCTAGAAGCATAAAAGCATAAGTACCACTGTGGATGTTGCAATATACAAGGTGTGAAAATGCATGGAGTTTTCAATAACAAATTGTGTTATCAGTCACATGCATTACTTTACATGTTCTTACATTCTGTATGTTGAAACTTTAGCAATGACTCAACTAAACACATTTTATTGAAAACCAATCGATACAAAATTTACTTATGATAGCTTCTATGAACATATAATGGTAATACATTGTCTACAAACAAGGTCTGAGGAAATCTTATGGATTAAATTTTTTTTTTTTTCCCTAAAATAGATATCCATCCATGTTTATCACATTAACTGTTTGTTTTATGTGTTGTGAGTTCTTTTTCATGGTGCAAATGAAACCATTAACAATGTTAAATGGACAAGGCTTAGAATATGATATTTAGAACATAGCTTTAGGCAGATGATCATATATCGTGGAAATTGAACCATAGAAATCAAATGTATTAAGTATCGTATGAAATGCCAAAAGGGAGACGGACCTTTCTTGACCAGCAGTATCCCAAATTTGCGCCTTACACATTTTCTGATCAATAACTAAAGTTTTGGTTTGAAATTCAACACCAATCGTAGCTTTTGAATCGACATTAAATTCATTTCTTGCAAAACGCGCAAGAAGCTGAGATTTTCCCACGGCTGAGTCCCCAATTAAAACAACCTTAAATACATAATCGATATCTCCATACTTATTCGACATTCTCAAACCTATTCAACCAATATCTAGACCTTTATCTACCCCTGTCAAAATTAATACAAATTCAATGTTCTCCTTAATAAATCATGCATATGGAAATGTTTGTATTGTGACCCAAAAGATTATATTGTTCTATTTAGTTTTTGATGCAGATAATGATGAGAACGTGAATGTGATGATATAATTGCACGGAATGTGAAGAATTAAATGTTTTCAGGATTAGGGTTTGTGATGAAAAGAGTGTATGAGCATGGAGATTTTTCTTTGTTTTGATCAAAATTGAGATGGGGGATGCATGGCAACGACCTGTGCGGGATCCATAAACGGTTTTTACATAACTATTCGGATACTTAAATAAAGCTCAATATTATTGATATTGAATTCTTTTTTCATTTATTTGTTATTAATTACACAATCTATTATTAGAAATAGAAACTCAAACATTCAATCTAGTACTTCCTTCGTCCCAATATAAATGTTCATGTTTTCATTTTGAAATGTTTTATAATAAAATAATAAATGTTCATTTTTAATTTTTACTAATAAAAAAAGAGTTTAGAGCATGTGGTAAAGTGGCTTGGGACCCTCACCAAGTAGATCTAGCACCTCGCCAAGTCGCGCCACTGCACTAGGGGTGCTCTCGCCAAATAAGAGAAAACTTGATTTTTTTTTACCGTTGCAACCCAACGGTTACCTTTTCCTTCTTTTTTTAAAAAAGAAAAAAAAAAGTCACTATACCATTTTCAATTTATATAAACCCTTTCTACACAACCATTTATATACACAAACCAAAAGAGGAAAATGCACCTTAAGTTATATACTTTGTATAGGATTCATACCTATACGGCGTGTACATGCCAAGACCTAGTAGCTTTAGCCAAGTGGTGAAGAATATACGGCGTATAGGGTTCATGTCTATACGTCGTCTATACGTCGTATACACTCAAGAATCAATGACGTCGCATAAAGTGCAAAGTCAAGCGTATAGCACGTAAAAGGCCTATACGGCATATTGGATTTATGCCCATACGCCGTATAAAAGACAGGTTGGGTTTTCTTATAAATATCGAATTCGACTTAAGGTTACAATTTTCTTAACCCCAAAAGCCATTGTTGATTTTTAAGAGCTCTTAATCAATTTCCAAGTTGATTCCATTAAGGATTGAAGAATTCAAACATCACAATCACTCATTTAATTCGGTTTGATTGTTATCATACATGAGATCATTATTTTCTTGTTTAATGTTTGTTATAGAAGGCTAAGCACTTATGTGCTTGCCTAGTTATGAATTTAAGACCTTAATGACATGATTTGTTAGTTTGATTATGCTTTTAACTTGGATAGTTTATATGCTTGGCGCTCATCCTTACGCCTTCGTGTTTATTACATATAACATATTGATAATACTTAGATTGTAGGAGAATTACTGAACTTAAGTGCTAAAAATATAGACATATAGACATATATCAATTTATGGTTAGAGTTACGTCTAAAATAACTTAACTAGGTTAAAAAAAATGTAGACTATAAGGTTTAAGAGTTAATGAAAAGTAAATTGACAATCTACTTAGTAATTAAAGTGCAATTCAAAACACAAGACAAGTCAAATAGGTTAGTCGGAGAAATTAATGAATTGATAATAACTAGGTATCGCCCACGACAGTCGCGATAGTTAGTTATCAGAAATATGTATGGTGACTTGATATGTGAAATATAGTTTTAATATTTATAATACCGAATCTAATGAGAGTTCACCAACACTCTCGGTCAGTGTACTAGTTCGTGTATAGTATATATTCATAAGACCGGATCGTTCATTGGAGCGAGGGTATTCAAGTGAAATAAAATAAACTAAACTAATTTGACAACGACTATTATTTAAATCCACGTGATTATTTAAGTGATTAAGCTATTAAGTAACAAGAAATAAAAGACAAAAAACTAAAAGTGACGAGAAAAGATCAAGAGATTAAAGATATGCTTGCCTTGCAATTCATTTTTCCTATCAACAACAAAAATGTGTGTGCAAGCATTAACTGCATACGTCGATGGTCAGGGTCGCATTCTAGGTATAGTCCAAGCATTAAGCTTCTCAACTAGTCTAATATGACAATGTTTCTATGTTTTTACTAGTGTAACACCCCCAAAAATGGCACAACAAAAAAACACAAGCTTTGGGTACTACTAAATTGATATCACAAAACAAGTATAGAACAACTGATGTTCATTAAGAAATTTCATTCATTATAGTAAAACAAGTTTACATCATTTGTTTAGTGCGGAAATACAGGCCATAATAAAGTGGTCCCCATTTATGTTTATTAGAGTAATCTATGACCATGCTATGCCCTTACATTGCTCCTCCAAAGTTTAGCTATCGCCTTTAATCCTGAAAATACATGCTAAAAAGTGTCAACACGAGGTTGGTGATTTCATAGGTTTTAGTTTGTAAAAGCTATGTGGACCACAAGATTTAATATTTATTCATTCGGTTATGTGACCAGTTCACTCGGTTATGTTACCGGTTCACTCGGTTATGTGACCAGTTCACTCGGTCATGTATGTACATAGCAGGTGTGACCAGTTCATTCCGTCATGCAACCAGTTCATTTGGTTATGTAAGCATAACAGTTTCAAGTACTTGTGCCCATATGTAAAAGCAAGAAATAACTTTACACTTGTATTCATTTGAAAGTAATTAAGTGTTTGACAGGTAAACACATAATACATTCGAGTAACCAAATCAATTATATCAGTCAATCCGTACTGTTTGGGTGAATAACTCACTTGTTTAGATAAAATGAACATTGAGTTTAAGTGAAAACGAGCATGTATCCTCCCCCAAAATAGTTTAAAAACAAGAAAGTATGGGCTATGAAGCTCACCTCAAATGAATGATAAGTATTGAGAATAGTGAAGTGGCACGAAAAACGAGGCAAAACTCTAGCCGCGACCTAATTAAATTTTTAAAGCGTCTTAGGCCGTAAACATGTTATGTATGATATGCATATGAGTTTTATAAATATTTATCGCCAATACATGTGTTTGAGTTTTATAAGAAAGAATAGGTTTTACGTTAAAATTTAATAAGTGTTATTATTTTTCAGCCACCTAATAATTCGACGATACTATAATTAATAAACACCTCGTAAGCGATATCTACCAATGTGTTATACTTTTCAATGTTGCAAAAATCGTGAATCGGTAGTCGGGCGGTCGACCACCCTGCAGCGAGTAATCGGTCAAGGCGGGATTAATTGGTGATTAATCGGATTGGCATTTCCTGCAAGTTTTGGGTATTTCTGGAGACCAAACTAAAGATCTTAACTGATTTCAAGCCTACTTTGTTTACAAATCTCACTAAAAGGCTTCAATTCTGATTATGAGGCTCATTGTGCGTTATAAGTGAAATAAACGATCCCCATTGTTGGTCATAAGTGAAATTATTATTTTTCTAAAGTTGACCGATTCGACTGATTCGGCCGATTTTTAACCGATTCGGCTGATTTTTTACCGAATTTTGGCCGATTTTTTTACCTGGCCGATTTTTTTACCGATTTTCAAAATTCTACAAGGTGTATGACCGATTAACGAGTATTCGGCCGATTTTTGCAACACTGATACTTTTAACTCCAAATCCAACGAACACATTCATTTTTACTAGTCAAAGTCCATTAAAAATTTCAAATATTTCTATTTTTGTTTCAAACCAAATCAAACTTACTTAATTAGAACTAGACTTTTAAATCACTTAACCAAAGCTTAAGCATTTCATGACTTTCAAAACCATGACTTATATCCTATAATACATATCCATCATTCTTCTAAAATTACCCACATCATCAAATTAAACCAATTATTATATACACATTTTAACTCAACTGGTTGACACTAATACAAAGTTAGAGGATAGAAACTGCCAAACACTAAAACAAAGAGAGCCAAAACTGATATTAATTTCAAATATGGCAAAAGTCACGCAAGCATGTAGTGACTTGCCCTTTCTCCATTATAATGCTTTATTTTTATTTCTTTATTGCTGACCGTTGCTGGAAGAATCAGAGAACATAGTAAACTCAATAGGAGTATAAGTAGTCCCATCAAAACGTTGATGTCTTGTCTGCCAATGCTCAAATAAAGTGATCATCTTATCAGAACTCCAATTTCGAAAACCACGATGCTCGTCTCATTCCTAAATAAACTCTGAATAAAAATCATCCCAAACATCTTTTGCATCATACATATACCAAACTCCTCCCGAATAGTATCCAAACAGGTACCAAATCGCTTAATCTCCTCTTCCAGTATATGAATTCTATCACTGAGCTTTCTTCTATGAGACACAGTAACAACAACAATAGTAGCAGAAACTTGCTCATCATCATCATCATCATCATCAGTGCTTTCAGCATCTCAGCTACGTCCAACCAAAAGCCACATCACATTCTTGTGAGCATCTCTTCCAGAAATATTTAGATGTATGAGCTCCCTATGGCCAATAACCTTCATACCATCTACCACAACCGTACATTGCTAAAGCGTCACCTCGCCTAATAAACAATAGTGCTCAGCTAAACGGGCGACAAACTGACCTCCACAAATCTTACTACCTTCCTTTCTACCACTACTTCCCCTAGCTAAAAACAAGAAAAAAAGGGACATTCGCCAATGGTCTGTCATCCATACTTCTCAGATAAAATAAATCCAAAGTCGTCACCTTCTCTCGACCCTCACTCCTACCAGCAATCAAGAATGGGAGATCAATTGGTGAGTCAATGTATGTTGATACAAAAGTTGGACGTTCCTGATTTGGAGCTCCGGTTCTCGTACCAATTGAGAATTGCTGCTTGAGACCTGCGCACTAATAGACAAGAAACACCGTTAGGCTTACCGTGGGATTGTCTCCCACGATTATCCTCCGGCGTGAGAGTAAGTAATCGGTTTAGGGTTTAAGGAGTTTTAGGGTTATGAGATCGTACCTTAAACGAGGGATATGATTCCCTTTATATACGCACGGAATCCTTGTTGGTTCCGTGTTCCCCAACCTTCGGCGTATCCCGCCTAAGTCGGTTGGGAATGATTATCTTCTTGTTTTAGAAGATATCGGATATCTATTCCGTAAATAGATATGGGCTTGGGCTTTCGTGAGCCCAAACATGTATTAATATTGGCCCAGTTCGTACCAGGCCTGAAAGTATCGGGCTGTAGTCGGGTTTATGACCCGACACCAGACTATACGTCATCATGTCCCCCCAGTCTAGTATGCGCAGTGCGTAACTGCGGGTGCTAGACTAATGACCATAATAATAAAATAAAAAACGTACGAAACGTACGAAAGAAACCCTACACCTACCCGTAGGTGCAATGTATCGAGACATTTATATGAATAGTCAATACCTCGTTAATCGGGGGAAAGTTACTGCCCCGTGGTCACATCAAACCATCTCAACCACACAATGAAGACTAGTGGGATCCACGTGTCGCTAATCGTGTGGAAGAGGAAAAGTATATAACTTGGCGATTCATTTTCACCGAATTCCTCACAGTAAAAAACGCCATCCACCATTTCTAAAGAATTGAAGAGTTGTAATCCCAAAAGTAACCAACCGCAAAGGTAACCGCGCGTACGATATAGCAAAAAATTATATAACCATGGTGAAACAGTTATCTGACTTCACCTCCGACCTTAATCTGATCGATCTGATGGAATTTTCCTCAGATTACTTTATACCCCGGGACGTGCATCCAGTGGTTCCGGATGCACGAGCCACGATTGCGGATTTCCCCGAAGGGAAAGTGGGTGTATACACACGGTTATTCGAATTTGCGAATCAACGTGTGCCCCTGTCACGCTTTCTATGCGATGTGTTAAACTATTATACGCTACATATATCGCAGCTGCATTGTATCGGCGCGGCCAAGATTACCAATTTTGAGGTAAATTGCCGCCTGTTGGGGATTAACCCCACCATCCACCTATTCCGCGCCTTTTATCATACTACATGGGCGCATGGGTGGGTGTCTTTTTCAAAACGCGCTGGTAGATTACAGTGCTATACAGATAAGTTAGATGCGCTTAGGAATTGGAGGGAATACTTCTTCTGGGTAGATGATACATGTTTTCCCTGGAACTACGATTTTTATACCAAGGGAACGCTACAGAGGGATGAGTACCCGGTGCCTGGGTCTTATAACATCGAGGATGCGGAACTGATAAATGCAAACCGCATCCCCATCAGTGCATATCCTGAGGGATTTTTGGTGCACATGGGAATCAGCCGTAATTATTATGGCCCTGAAGATGAGATCCCTATCTTTTTGGACGCCAATGGCCAGGGTGGGTACTTATTCCTCCGTACTTCAGTGTGTAAATATTGTAAGCACAATCTTTCATCTTTGTCGCGCATTATATAACCTGTTTGTATATGTGTTTTGTCTTGCGCAGAGATGGATCTGTTCACCGTCGTACAGCTAGCAAAGCCTGTTGCAGTAAGGACAGGAGTAAGACCATTGAGAGAGGATGAGGAGCCTATTCTAGCCGCTACAGCAGGGCGCACTATGGAGCTGAATGCAGGGACCAGTTCCTCAGTTGCAGTGGAGGCAACGCCTTTGCAGAGCCGTCCCAATCCGGAAGTAACTTCGCTAGTAGCGCAGCCAGCGCCCGTAGCTGTGGCTCATCCTGAAGAGGAAGAAGAAGAAGAGGCTGCGCTTAGTCGCAAAAGGACCCGAAGAGATGATGGTGCGGGCCCTTCAAGGAAGAAACGTCCCGTTGTGCAGACCGTGGAGTTGTCCTCCACTGATGAAGCGTCGTCGCACCCATCCGCTGATGACGCGGAGCCAAAGTAAGTAAAACCATATATGTATAACCTTCTGTTAGTTGGTGAATGTGCTAGTTGTAATTCTAACATTGCGCTGGTGATCATTCGCAGGGTGGAGCAGGTCATAGAGTCCCCTCCCAAGGCGAGTCCGATACAGTCAGCGCATTCTGAACCGCCCAGCCCAGATAATGAAACCCAATCTGATGCGGATGTACCCATGGAGCACTTGGTCGATGAATTGGTACAGGTTTCCGCACAACAGGCCGCACTAATTGTGAAGTTGAAAGACCGGGTATCTGGTGGGGAGGACCAAAGTGCGCAGAAAGATCAAACAATAACTTTGTTGGAGGCGCAACTGGCTAGCACCCGAGCACAACTGGATAGTGCCCGTGCAGAGGCTAGGGATCTGAGTGCGTACGCTCAAAAACAGGCCGAGGACAAGATGGCACTAATGTGTCAAATCAGTCAAGATCAAGCCGAGGCTGCCAGGTACAAGTCTGCGTGCCACTGGGCACTTAAACATTTGGAGCAGGGTAAGGAAAGTTTTTTCGCGCAGTTGGGGGAGCTTGGGGCTACTGTGAGCTGGTCTTTAGAAGTGCAGGAGGCCAAGCTGCGCAAGATGAGCATTGAGTATGACGAGGAGTTGTATCCTCAGCTCATGTCTACAATTGCGGAGCGCAGGTGGCTCATAGGCCACGGTCTTCGCCTAGCTGCCCTTAGCACCCTGGAATCGCCAGAGGTAGTTAATGCTTTTGGGGAGGTTGTGCAGTGTGCTCTGGAGCGGGGTAAATCAGAAGCGATTGAAAAGCTACACGAAGCCAAACTGTTGGAGACGCCCCTTGATAAGGTACCCAATTATGACGCTGAGTCATATGATCATTTGGTCGCTGCCATGCAGAGGATGAAAGACTTAGAGCTTCCAATGATTTCTGAGCTGGAGCGCGATCAAGATTATCCCATAAATGTTATTATGACGGGATTGACTTTGGCGCGTCACCGTACCGAGGGTGCCGAAACACAACCAGACTACTATTTGAAACCCCATGAGTCGCAGCTGCAAGTGCCTGTCTTTGCGCGTCCTAGGGATAGCCAGAATCCATTTGCATTGGAGAAAGAGGTTCCTCTAAAGGAGGTCTTGGAAGCGCATGCAACCCGTCTTGCTAAGAAAGAAGGCATTGCAGGCAAGGCCATTTTGTGTGGGGTTGGTGCGGCTCACTTGCCGAGGTCTGATGGAGTGCCTGTCAGTATAGCCACTGTGTCGCGTCAGGGTGCAGATGTGTTTATGGAGGTCAAAGAAGCAACGAGTGATGTTGGGACCTCTTCCCTTAAGCGTTGTAGTAGCTGGTAGTAGATTTGTAATAACTCGTAGTTATGAATAAACATATCTTTTTGTGTATGCTGTGGATATTTGTAATGTATACATATTTGTCTGACTATGCGCAGAAGATATATTCGTTGCCTTGTACGCCAGTGTAAATATAAGAAATCCATAATCATGTATGAAAATCAGAATATACTAGAGAAATAATTCAAAGTATTTGATCATAATCGTGTATGGTATGAGATTCAGCATGCTGTAAATATCTCAATAAGGAAGCAAGTATCTTGGTTCCTAAGTTGTTAAACGTGCACGTATGCATTGATGCGCAACCGTCGTGGGATGCGCACATATCTTATTCCAACGTCTTGAGAACAAGGTGTTTAACAAGGATGCGTGATCCATTATTGATGGGTTTGCAACCCTCTTACTCAACAAGTCAGTTAGTAGGTCAACTTATCCTGTTACCATCGTGGGTTTATTTGTGGTGCATGCACGCCATCGTGGGCAAGAAATAAAAAATTGTTAAGACATACAGTATATGGAGATAACAACTTAAAATGTGTCGCGGAGTTAGCTAGAAACCGCGACGTTTTTATTAATACTTGCAAGTTTATCAAGAAATAACAAAGAAAACAGTAAATATGAAAAATAAAAACTGAGTACATGAATGTTTATTGAGCACTGAAAGTGCGGAGCGTCTGCGCGCTGTGCCGTAGCTATTCTTATAGGTAGCACCTCTTGAGGTTGCTGATATTCCATGTGCGCGGTAGGTCACGACCATCCAAACCTCGTAGCCGGTACGCGCCTGTGCCCGTTGCTTCAGTAACCTCATAAGGTCCTTCCCACTTTGGTCCGAGCTTACCTGTATCTTCAGCGTGGCTTGCCTCATTGGCGCGGTAGACAAAGTCGCCTGGTCTGAATGAAACACTGCGTACCTTGGCATCATAGTATCCTTTCATTTTTGACTTTGACCTTGCCTCCCGTATGGCCGCGCGTTCGCGTCTTTCTTCCAGTAGGTCCAAGTCGACACGTCTTTCGTCGTTGTTTGTAGTCACATTGATCTCCGCAGTGCGGATAGTTGGCATGCCGATCTCAGTTGGTATAACGGCTTCTGTCCCGTATACTAGAGAGAAGGGGGTATCCCCCGTGCTGGTTTTAACTGAGGTGCGGTGCGCCCATAGTACATGTGAAAGTTCTTCAACCCACCTTCCTTTGTGCTTGTCCAAACGTGCTTTGATTCCTTCACCCAGACTTCGATTTGCGCGTTCGACTAAACCATTGGTTTGTGGGTGCGTAACCGACGCAAAGTGTTGGGTGATGTTTAACTTTTCGCACCAATCTTTGAAGGGGTTGTCACAGAATTGTTTCCCATTATCCGAGATGATTTCTCCAGGTAATCCGAAGCGGCATACTATGTTGTCCCAGACAAAGCGTTTCACCTGGTTGCCAGTAATTGTCGCCACTGCTTTTGCCTCGATCCACTTGGTGAAGTAGTCTATAGCTACTATGAGAAACTTGAGACCGCCTGCTGCTATTGGAAAAGGACCTGCGATATCAATGCCCCATTTGTAGAATGGCCACGGCGCCGTGATTGGTGTTAACTCATGCTGTGGTTTGCGCGGTACGGGTCTGTGGACTTGGCAATCATTGCACTTCCTTATCAAATCCCGCGCATCTTTATGCATGGTTGGCCAGTAGTATCCCGATCGCATGGCGCGTGCTACAACAGACCGTGGTCCTGCGTGCATGCTACATGAACCTTCATGGATTTCTCGCAGCACATAATTTGCTTGTACGGGGCCGACGCATCGAAGCCATGGTTGGAGGAAAGAACGTCGATACAGTATGTTGTCGCGCAATTCGAATCTCTGCGCTGTGCGCCGTATTCTGCGAGCTTCTGTCTGTTCTTGGGGTAATGTCCCTTTGCTTAAGAATTCTGCAATTGGTGTCATCCATGTAGGACCATCCTCCTCTATGACTGCGGAGACTTCCATCTCCGATATTGACTTGCTTTTCAGTGTTTCCACCAGCACTTGCTTTGATAAGTGTGCGAAGCTTGTCGAGGCGATCTTGCTCAGTGCATCTGCTTTGCGATTTTCTCCTCTAGGGACTTGCTTGATAGTGAATCTGTCAAAGCCTTTGATCAGTGTCTTAGTCTTCTCAAGATACTGAATCATATTTTCTTCTTTGGCCACGTATTCACCCAACACATGGTTGGCCACTAGTCGGGAGTCCACATTTGCTTCCAAGTTACGTACACCCATTCGAGCTGCAATGCGTAGTCCAGCGATCAGGGCTTCATATTCTGCCTCATTGTTTGTCGAGGTAAATTCAAAACGCAGTGCGTAAGTGAATTCCATTCCCTCTGGGTTTGTGAGAATAAGGCCAGCTCCTGAGCCATCCACGCATGAGGACCCGTCTGTAAACAAAATCCATGGATCTTGTAGTGCTTTCTCGCTTGGTGTAGGTACCTCGTCAGTATCTGGCTTCTCGATGATGAAGTCCGCCAGAACTTGTCCTTTTATTGCGGTACGTGGTCTGTAAGAGATGTTATGTTCGCCTAGCAACACACTCCACTTCTGGAGTCGTCCTGACGCATCGGGTTTGGAGATGATCTGCTTGATGGCTTGATCTGTGATTACCGCTATCGGGTGCGCTTGGAAGTACCGGCGCAGTCGCTTGGCGGCAAACACTAATGCCAAGACCAATTTTTCCATGGCACTATAGTTCATCTCCGTCTTCTTGAGAGCTTTGCTGACAAAATAGATAGGGGTTTGCACCGAGTCCCTATCTGTTAGTAGCACTGCGCTGACTGCCCCATGAGTTGCTGATAAATACATGATCAGCTCTTCCCCTGGTCGGGGTGCCACGAGTGTTGGGAGCGTTGCTAGATGCTGTTTGAGTGTGGTGAAAGCTTCTTCCGCCTCCGTTGTCCACCGAAAGTCACCCTTTTTTATACACTTCTTGAGTGTTTTGAAAAGAGGCAATGACTTTTCTGCTGATTTAGATAGGAACCTGTTGAGGCCGGCCAGTTTTCCATTGAGGGATTGGACTTCCTTCAGCGTGCGTGGTGAGGGAAGTTCTATTACCGCCTTTGTCTTTTCTGGACAAGGTTTTATGCCATCAGGTTCTATCAGGTACCCTAAGAACATGCCTTCGGTAGCGCCGAAGGTGCATTTCTTAGGATTTAGCTTCATGTTAATCTCGCGTAGAGTTTTGAATGTTTCTTCTATGTCGCGCACCAGTTCCTTTTCAGTATGGCTTTTAATGACCAGGTCATCCACATAGACTTCCAGGTTGCAGCCCACCTGTTTTTCGAAGGCATTGTCTACCAACCGCTGATAGGTGGCACCCGCATTCTTCAAGCCAAACGGCATTTTTGTGTAACAGTAAACGCCTTGGCTTGTGTGGAACGCTGTCTTTTCCTCGTCTTCTTGAGCCATTTGTATCTGGTGATATCCCTTGTACGCGTCGAGAAAACACTTCAACGGGTATCCACACAAGGACTCTATTTTCCAATCTATCTCTGGTAATGGATAGCAGTCCTGTGGGCATGCTTTATTAAGGTCGGTGAAGTCTACACACATTCGCCAGCTACCGTCGCTTTTTTTGACCATTACTGGATTAGAAAGCCAGTCGTGGTAATAGACTTCACGCATAATTCCCGCTTTAACTAATTTCTGTACCTCTGCCAGAATTGCCTGCGCCCTCTCTGGAGCTTGGCCACGCTTCTTCTGGCGTATCGGTGAGTATCCTTGTCGGATTCTAAGTTTATGCTCTGTGATCGAGCGTGGTACTCCAGTCATGTGTTTGGGCTCCCATGCGAAAATATCCACGTTCTTTTGTAGGAGCGCGCACACAGCCGCTTTGCCGTTGTCTGACAATGACCCTCCAATGGTTATCTCCTGGTCTGGGTATTCTGGGTGAATTGCGACCTTAAAGTTGGGGATTTTGGCCGCGCACTGCTTCGGGATTGGTTCCATTTCGCATGTAACCGTGTTACATTCTCTGTTTGGCACCGTGGCATTGTAAAGAGTGACAATGCCCCCTTCAACTGGGAATTTAAGCATCCCGTGCGCTGTTGACGGCACCGCGCGCATGGCTGATATCCCGGGTCTCCCAATAATGCCATTATATGATGAGGGGGATTTGATCACCATGAAATCCATCCAGGTTGTCGTAGAGTGCTCTGCGTTGCCAACGCTGACTAGTAATCGCAGTTGGCCCATAGGCCATATCTTCTCACCTGTGAAACCGGTGAGTGCAGTGTTGACCAGATTTAACTGACTACGTATTTCAGGTCGTAGTCTTTTAAAGTAATGCTCATACATAATATTTGCCGATGCCCCACCATCGATGTACATGCGGTGTATGTCGTGACCACCCGCACTAATTTCAATGGTGAGGGGCTCTGATGCTGCGTTGTCCGCGGTTAAAGTAGGGAAAGAGATTTCACTTCTTCGGGAAAACTCTTGGCTGACCTTCTGTCTGGTGGTTCGTTGCCACGTCTGTATCATGTAGATTGTGTCGGCCTTATCTTTGGGTGTCTCCTTCTTGCTTCCATTCTTTTGCTTATCTCTTCCCTCTTTAATGTTTTTAACTAAGTGGTCCAGCCTGCCCTCCTTGACCATCTTGTCGATGAGTTGGCGCAGCTGGACACACTCGTTAGTGGTGTGACCCTTTTGCGCATGGTAGTCACAGTATCCATTCCCAGTGCGCCGATCTTCTGGTGTACGCATCTGCGGTGGTCTTGGGAAATTCGCACCTTCCGCTGCGAGTATTTCCTTTGGTGTTTTGGTCAGGGGAGTATACCTGTCATTATCTCTGTCTCTGCCGCTCCTCTGGTTGCGATAGCTCCTATTACGGTTATTACCTCGGTCGTTGGATTGTCTCCCAGGTTGTTCCTGTGACCGGTAACTCGAATAGTTCTTTTTGCTATCCGCTGCAGCGGCCTCTCCCTGGACAAAAGACCGAGAGCGCTTCATGAGTTCATCAAAGGTCTCAGGGATCTTGTCGTTTAACCTCTTGATGAGTTCTGGGTTATTAATCCCATTCATGAAGCCCGAGATCTTTAAGACTTCCGGGCATGCTTTAACCTGCATGCATTCGTCTTTAAAGCGTTCCATGAACGCGCTCGTGGATTCTCCCTGGTTCTGTTTTACCCTGGCGAGTTCGACAGGATTTTTAGCACACTTTTTGCGTTGAGTAAAATTTAGGCGGAACGCCTTTCTCAACTCTTCAAAACCATTCACGCTCCTTCGTGGGAGTTTGTTGAACCAGTTCCGCGCGCTTCCCACCAGTGTGGAATTAAACATGTGGCACCAAACTGGTTGTGGCCAGTTTTCGATGGTCGCGGCTGATTCAAAAATTTTTAGGTGATCGTCAGGATCACCTGTCCCATCATAGGTTTTAACATTTGCAGGCATGCGCCTTTTCTTGTTCTCAGAGAAATCACTAATGCGTCTGGTGAACGCATCCACTTTCTGACGGCGCCATGGGAGAGACATGTCTTCCTCTTGGCTATCGCGTCTGCTTCTGGATTTCCAATGCCCTGTATCACTATCCTCGTTGTCCGAGGAGTTGTCAGAAGATGAGTTTACCTTCTTACGGCGCTTGCGCCGGCCTTCCTCAGAATCTGACTCATAGTCTGGATCTGAAGGGCTTTCACTTGGGGAATACTTTCGCCCCAGTCTATCATGTACTCTACGGCTACCCAGTCTGGCGTAGACACTGGTACGCCGTTCTTCTCTATCACTATCACTCAAGTGTTGCGAGTGGGATGTCTCATCACCCTCGATCCTCCTTCCGATTCTGTTGAATACAGGGGGTTTATGACCGCTTCCTCTGCGCTTTTCCTTCTGGTGGCGCAGTGGAGAAGTATCGTGTTCCGAATCGAAATTGAGTCGGGCTTTCAGGTTCCGCCCTGATCTATTCTTCTCTTCCTCTTGCATGAGGGCAGCCAATGCTTCGTAGTTTTGGGATACGAAAGCTTCTGGTGCTAATTCTGGCGCGACTCCCTCGAGAATGAGTGCGTTTGTTTCTACCGCTGCGTTCTTATCCCGACCTGGTGCCTCTGGTACCTTTGTCAAGTCAGTTTCTAGCACCGATTGGAAGGGAGTAGTAAAGACGGGTTGTTCCCGAGTGCGCAGTGGGTCTACTCCACTCGTGGTGGTTGTAGTGACTTGGGTTATTCCCGAGTGCGGTTCTACCTGAGGGAAGATCAAGTCTTGACCTGACCCCTTATTTTTAGCAGCGCTGGTTGTCCCAGAAGTCTGCTTAGGGGTTAGTCCACTCTGCGACTTCTTCCCCATAAGATCTGACTGCGATCGCTGATTGCCGTGTTGATGCATAATCTGGCGCGGACTAGATTCAACGACTCTCCTTGGCCGTTAGTCGTCTTCTCGAGATCAAAATTTTACCCTAAAAATATAAACGCATAATAAGACTATTTTACCCTTGAGATCAAAATTTTAAAACACGTAAAATATAATAAAATTCATTTAACGAAACTAAAAACCTAACTTATATTTTATTTGAAAAACCTAACGTGTATATATATTAACGACATTAGTACGACAAAAGAATATAAGTCACGCAACATAAGTTTGGGCCTCGTTATTCTTTTGTTTGTGATCCGATCGGTAGCCAACCCTCATGTTGGGCCGAGATTTGTTTGTGAGTCGGTTGGGCTTTGAGCCGAGAACCAAGCCACCCCAAGCCCTAGACCCGATCGGGTATACATATACAATATAAATACAAACACAATACATAGAATTGGAACCCTAGTCTACACAAAGTCACGGCACAATCTTTCTCCCTTTTCTTTTCTACCGATCGCTGCTACTCTTGGGTTCAGTGTGCTTGAATCGAAAACCTTGCCAAGGTATAACCACATTCTTCCCTCGTCTCACTTATGTTACATGCAAACGTAAAACCTTTTAAGTTGTGAAGTATGAATCGGACCATAACTATGCCGAGCCACGTGAATCGAACAAGCATATATACGAATCGGTTAATTATTTGTAAAACATGCAAACGTAAAGTCCTTAAAACTGTGAGTCGAGCAATACGAGATAACCGAACCTTATGAATAATAAACCGTGAGTCATGCGTGAGTTGTGAAGCATGTGAGCTTGTCGTGTGTACATATTAGGTGTTCATGTCTTTTTCTGAAACTACGTATATGTGTGTGTGTGGGTGTCGATTTGTTGGTGAGTCGGGAAACACGTGTATTAAGTTGGGATTTGCATGAGTGGCGTATATGTTGAAACAAGGGAGGAAGAAAAGGATTTTGGTCTTGTTAACGTAGGGTAAAAGGGTCGACATGTGTGAGTTAATTGTGTAAAGGCATGCATGAGCTTTGTTCAACTTCCGTTTATTTTTCACAAGTTCTAGGTCAAAGTGATGAGTCATTAAAATCTGTAACATGTCAATTTAATGCGTATTAATGTGGTATTTAAAAGATTGGGAAAAACCCTAGAAACATAAATAGGAAGTCGGTTAGGGTTAAAAGCTAGGGGTGTAAATTTGTTATTTCATGTGAGAGTGGTAAGTCTTGGAGTCATTAATAACTAATAATTAAGAGTATAATGAGCTAGTACTAAGCGTGATGTAGACATGCGTGAGTTATGATTTTATGTAAGGAACTAAGTGTCATGAATTGAAAGTACTGTATGCATGGTCTCATTTAGGTTGCGTTCGAATAAATGTTACATGTGAGTCGTGGTTAATCATGTAAAGCATAAAGGCTTGTGTAAACTAATTTGAAAGAGAGTCCTAAAATCCGTTCTTGATATTTGTAAACCCTATACTTTGAATGATGATCATATAAGTCCTCAAATAAGATATTTGTCATATTAAACCCTTAAGTTTACCGTTTGTCATTTGCAACCCATAGGTCTGGCTAATTAATAATTAATACTCTAAAAATGTCGTAATTTCCGTCCGTCACTAAGAATAAGGATATACTCACAACTCTAAGAATGTTAATGCGATGAATCCGTTATAACTTTAATGATGCTAATAAGTATTAAATAAATCATAATCCGTGTAGATTCGTTGGAGGAGACGCGACGTTATATCTTCGTGATTCACTCGTTCGTTTGCTTTTCTCTCATTTGCTTTAAGGTACAGATATTCTGACCTTTTCAGTAAAGGTTTCTTATGACGTTTTCTTTTCGTTAGCTTTCCTATTTCAATTATTAGGGTTTCCTATGCCATTGCTATGAACCCTTTCTGATTGTTTGATCTGTTGCTTGTTTGAAACACCTGTTTTATTGAATCATGCAATATATGATTTGAACGTTATGTTAGAAAGACTTTGATATGCACAATTGTTGAACCTTGCTATATTTGATTATGAACTTCTGAATTGTGAACATTTGGTTATGAAATTCTGATTATGAAAGTATGACATGTGACTACGACATAAACTTCTGACTTCTGAACCTTTGAACATGAACCTTATGATATGAATTATCTAATATGTTATCTGTTGAACTTTGTGTTTGATTATGATCTGTGCCATTTATGACAATCTGTATGACCTAAGTTAGTTTGACACCCGAGCCAATATTTCACTAGTCATGGGGGCTCCATGTCCGTGTCAGTGATGCACCTCTGACATGACTCTAGGGCAGTAGAGTGATGTTCTGCCACGTCCCTTTTCGTTATCTGTTTATTGATAGTATGGCCACTATCCGTCTGTTGGGGCATATGGATGCATCCTAGATCTGATCTGTTATCCGTTATGATTTGTCTGGTGAATGATGTCGTGTGCAATACGCGTCTTCACAAAACTCTGGGAGCTAGCTACTCCAAATTATTTTCTGAGATTAATTCTGAATAAGTATGATGTTCCGATATGATATGTTCTGGGCTCGTGGATGTTAACTAAATCTTTATCTGTTATTTTTATGTTAAGTATTCTGATCTTGTTCGGTATGTTCAAGTGTTTATGATTATGTGCTAGGCTTATTATATGTTATTATATGTGTTTATGCTTTTGTATGATTATGTGACTACCGTCTATTATGTTAGGAAATGTTAATGTGTTTGAATATGATTCGTATGTTGTCATCTGATGTTATGTTAGTTTATCGTATGTGAAATTCGTTGATCTGTGAGGTAAATGTGCTAGTATGAAGTTAAGTATCCTGAAAGTTTAGTAAGTATGATTGTTCAGTTAATCTGGTGAACTTTGTCTATACGTTAGGGTATTTATCTGCTTATGTTTGATCTGCTATGTTAAAACTCTGCTGATGTTAAGATTTGATCTGAGAACTGGTTTAGTTATGATATCCGTTCTGATAATTGCGAATGGCTATGCTATGTTTTGTTTGGTCTATTTAGTTATGGTTTGTCTACTATGTTTTCTATTTGCATGTGTGACTGCCATGATTTGACTGTTATATCCACTGCTGCAAAATTTGATTAAGAGTGTTGAGTTTAGATTAATTGATTTGTATGAATGACATGTTTATTTTCTGGAAATAGTTTCCGTTAGTCTTTAGATTTTTCGTTTGGATTATATGCACTCTACTTGCTGATTTATTATGTGCTTGGTTATTTGATGTGTCTCCGTCTGTGTCCTCAAGATGTAATGTGTTTGTTGTTAATCGTTGTGTGTTTCTTCCGGATTTCTGGATATGTGTGTTTCCGCAAAATCTTCAATGATTCATGATTCCCATTCCGTTGTGATTTCGTTATTTGTATATTTTTTTTGTTTAGTTTTGTTTCGTTATATCTGTTCACTGGGCTTTGTAAGCTCAGCCGCATTTTCTTTTCCTGCGGCAGATTTTTAAGTATTTCAAGATGAGCTTTTGGGATAGCTAATCTGGGTTTGAGAGTAGAGCTGAGAGCAAAGATTTGACCATAGAGATCTTGGAATTATTTTGGTTATTAAGTTATTTATGTTCTCTTTTGAAAATTTTGTAAAGACTTCCGCTTTTGTGTAGTACTTAAAGTTCTGATATGAAACTCTATTTGTGATATCTTTACCCTTGTCGGGTTGGGGTGTTACAATTTATGGTATCAGAGATCTAGGTTTAGGACCCTTAGAGCTTAGGCTATGACCTGTGAGGATTGGGTAAATTTAGAATTTTCCCTTCTGCGTATTTTCTTTGCGTCCACTATCGTACTTAGATTTTGCTAATAGTTGGTTATTCTTTTAGATGGTTATCCCTCGTCGTTCTAGTTCACCTGATAGGAGCAAACAAGGACCAGCTAGGCAACCTAGGGAGAGGATGAGGTGGACCGTTGTTATTGCTAAAGGTTGCAAGAGGATTGGTAGAGTGAAGCGGACCAACAAGAGGATACGAGTTCCGGCTAGTATGTGGCCATGCACAATTGAGGAGAAGCTGACCTTAAAGAACGTAGACGGAAAAATAGTAGAGGAGTATGAAACTAAAGTCGTTGACAACCAAGGTTTCACCACTAGGTATCATGATAGATGTCCCGAGTTCTTTGAAGACGGAGGAGTAGGTTGGACTAGGAGTCGCGATTTGTATGCTTTTGTAGATCGTGTGCCAGAAGAAGAAGAGAGGAATCGGAGAAGTGACTTTGCTAGTCGCTTATTACCGCAGCGCGAAGGAAATAGGAACGGATGGATAAGTGAGGAAGAAGAGGAAGAAGAAGAACATGAGGAAGAATACGAGGTGGACTCGGATTTAGAATCTACGGCTACTAGTAGGTTTAATCCGATACAAGAATAGAAATGTGCGCTCCTGATTAGTTGTCCTCTTTATGAGAAATTTCTGACATTGGATTTTGAGTTTAGGTCCTTTTGTTTTCATTTAGATGACTGAATCTTTGATTATTAAGTTTTGTTTTGGAAGTTCATCTTATGACAATTCTGCAATTTGTTTGATTAATGATAATAAAGCAAAATTTTGAATGTATAGTTTCTGTTTGTTGTTTCTTTCTGATAGATTCGTTAAGTTTCCGTTAGTCCTCATAAGTTTCGTCTGCTATTTGTTTTCTTAATGATGTGGCGTAATCACAACTTGAAATAAAGTATGACCATCATGATGGTATGCTCATGTGAATCTGGTCTGTTATAGTATGTTGCTTGCTATCTGTATGTTATCTGTATGTGATATGTTTTGTTGTGATTCTGGTTATGTGGTTTGCCATGACCCGGGACACAATATGATGACAATAAGAACTTGTTATGTGATGCAAGTATTATGACGCCTGATCAACGTGATAATACAGAGATCATATAATTTGAACTTATTGAAATTATATGACGTCTGGGGAAATACCTGTGGTTGATGCGTGAATGGACTTTGACTTGTATCTGTTATCTGACACTCCCCATGTTCGTTTGAAATTTCTGTACCTAACAGTGAGGTTTTCGTCGATATCTGTTACGTATAAGTTTTGTACGCTTGGAATCCGGAAATTGTTATGATTTGTGTGAACTATGGATTTCTATGTTTGCTCTAAATGTGTACGTCTCCGTGTACCCTTATTGTGATCATTGGATAATTCCTGAAGTGTTTGAGGAACATTAGATCCTTTTAGTTAGATTATCTGTGATTAGTAAGACCGTTAGGATTCATTCTGTCTATGTATATGGTTGTTCTCATCGTTAGAGATCTGCATAAGTTAGATCGTGTCGTTTGATATTTCTGCATCTCATTTGTTCTCTGCCATTACTTTGATAAGTATATGATTATCTGTTGTAAGTATCTGACTATTAATTTGATTTCTGAAGAGTATGAGTTTGAATATTCTGATAAGAATCCGTTTGTTCTAAAATAAGTTTCGCGTTTGCTCTATTCCTTGAAATTTTTTTCTGTTCTGTTCCGTCTTGTCCAATTTCGAGGACGAAATTTTCTTTTTAGAAGGGGAGAGTTGTAAAACCCTAAAAATATAAACGCATAATAAGACTATTTTACCCTTGAGATCAAAATTTTAAAACACGTAAAATATAATAAAATTCATTTAACGAAACTAAAAACCTAACTTATATTTTATTTGAAAAATCTAACGTGTATATATATTAACGACATTAGTACGACAAAAGAATATAAGTCACGCAACATAAGTTTGGGCCTCGTTATTCTTTTGTTTGTGATCCGATCGGTAGCCAACCCTCATGTTGGGCCGAGATTTGTTTGTGAGTCGGTTGGGCTTTGAGCCGAGAACCAAGCCACCCCAAGCCCTAGACCCGATCGGGTATACATATACAATATAAATACAAACACAATACATAGAATTGGAACCCTAGTCTACACAAAGTCACGGCACAATCTTTCTCCCTTTTCTTTTCTACCGATCGCTGCTACTCTTGGGTTCGGTGTGCTTGAATCGAAAACCTTGCCAAGGTATAACCACATTCTTCCCTCGTCTCACTTATGTTACATGCAAACGTAAAACCTTTTAAGTTGTGAAGTATGAATCGGACCATAACTATACCGAGCCACGTGAATCGAACAAGCATATATACGAATCGGTTAATTATTTGTAAAACATGCAAACGTAAAGTCCTTAAAACTGTGAGTCGAGCAATACGAGATAACCGAACCTTATGAATAATAAACCGTGAGTCATGCGTGAGTTGTGAAGCATGTGAGCTTGTCGTGTGTACATATTAGGTGTTCATGTCTTTTTCTGAAACTACGTATATGTGTGTGTGTGGGTGTCGATTTGTTGGTGAGTCGGGAAACACGTGTATAAAGTTGGGATTGGCATGAGTGGCGTATATGTTGAAACAAGGGAGGAAGAAAAGGATTTTGGTCTTGTTAACGTAGGGTAAAAGGGTCGACATGTGTGAGTTAATTGTGTAAAGGCATGCATGAGCTTTGTTCAACTTCCGTTTATTTTTCACAAGTTCTAGGTCAAAGTGATGAGTCATTAAAATCTGTAACATGTCAATTTAATGCGTATTAATGTGGTATTTAAAAGATTGGGAAAAACCCTAGAAACATAAATAGGAATTCGGTTAGGGTTAGAAGCTAGGGGTGTAAATTCGTTATTTCATGTGAGAATGGTAAGTCTTGGAGTCATTAATAACTATTAATTAAGAGTATAATGAGCTAGTACTAAGCGTGATGTAGACATGCGTGAGTTATGATTTTATGTAAGGAACTAAGTGTCATGAATTGAAAGTACTGTATGCATGGTCTCATTTAGGTTGCGTTCGAATAAATGTTACATGTGAGTCGTGGTTAATCATGTAAAGCATAAAGGCTTGTGTAAACTAATTTGAAAGAGAGTCCTAAAATCCGTTCTTGACATTTGTAAACCCTATACTTTGAATGATGATCATATAAGTCCTCAAATAAGATATTTGTCATATTAAACCCTTAAGTTTACCGTTTGTCATTTGCAACCCATAGGTCTGGCTAATTAATAATTAATACTCTAAAAATGTCGTAATTTCCGTCCGTCACTAAGAATAAGGATATACTCATAACTCTAAGAATGTTAATGCGATGAATCCGTTATAACTTTAATGATGCTAATAAGTATTAAATAAATCATAATCCGTGTAGATTCGTTGGAGGAGACGCGACGTTATATCTTCGTGATTCACTCGTTCGTTTGCTTTTCTCTCATTTGCTTTAAGGTACAGATATTCTGACCTTTTCAGTAAAGGTTTCTTATGACGTTTTCTTTTCGTTAGCTTTCCTATTTCAATTATTAGGGTTTCCTATGCCATTGCTATGAACCCTTTCTGATTGTTTGATCTGTTGCTTGTTTGAAACACCTGTTTTATTGAATCATGCAATATCTGATTTGAACGTTATGTTAGAAAGACTTTGATATGCACAATTGTTGAACCTTGCTATATTTGATTATGAACTTCTGAATTGTGAACATTTGGTTATGAAATTCTGATTATGAAAGTATGACATGTGACTACGACATAAACTTCTGACTTCTGAACCTTTGAACATGAACCTTATGATATGAATTATCTGATATGTTATCTGTTGAACTTTGTGTTTGATTATGATTTGTGTCATTTATGACAATCTGTATGACCTAAGTTAGTTTGACACCCGAGCCAATATTTCACTAGTCATGGGGGTTCCATGTCCGTGTCAGTGATGCACCTCTGACATGACTCTAGGGCAGTAGAGTGATGTTCTGCCACGTCCCTTTCCGTTATCTGTTTATTGATAGTATGGCCACTATCTGTCTGTTGGGGCGTATGGATGCATCCTAGATCTGATCTGTTATCCGATATGATTTGTCTGGTGAATGATGTCGTGTGCAATACGCGTCTTCACAAAACTCTGGGAGCTAGCTACTCCAAATTATTTTCTGAGATTAATTCTGAATAAGTATGATGTTCTGATATGATATGTTCTGGGCTCGTGGATGTTAACTAAATCTTTATCTGTTATTTTTATGTTAAGTATTCTGATCTTGTTCGGTATGTTCAAGTGTTTATGATTATGTGCTAGGCTTATTATATGTTATTATATGTGTTTATGCTTTTGTATGATTATGTGACTACCGTCTATTATGTTAGGAAATGTTAATGTGTTTGAATATGATTCGTATGTTGTCATCTGATGTTATGTTAGTTTATCGTATGTGAAATTCGTTGATCTGTGAGGTAAATGTGCTAGTATGAAGTTAAGTATCCTGAAAGTTTAGTAAGTATGATTGTTCAGTTAATCTGGTGAACTTTGTCTATACGTTAGGGTATTTATCTGCTTATGTTTGATCTGCTTATGTTTGATCTGCTATGTTAAAACTCTGCTGATGTTAAGATTTGATCTGAGAACTGGTTTAGTTATGATATCCGTTCTGATAATTGCGAATGGCTATGCTATGTTTTGTTTGGTCTATTTAGTTATGGTTTGTCTACTATGTTTTCTATTTGCATGTGTGACTGCCATGATTTGACTGTTATATCCGCTGCTGCAAAATTTGATTAAGAGTGTTGAGTTTAGATTAATTGATTTGTATGAATGCCATGTTTATTTTCTGGAAATAGTTTCTGTTAGTCTTTAGATTTTTCGTTTGGATTATATGCACTCTACTTGCTGATTTATTATGTGCTTGGTTATTTGATGTGTCTCCGTCTGTGTCCTCAAGATGTAATGTGTTTGTTGTTAATCGTTGTGTGTTTCTTCCGGATTTCTGGATATGTGTGTTTCCGCAAAATCTTCAATGATTCATGATTCCCATTCCGTTGTGATTTCGTTATTTGTATATTTGTTTTGTTTAGTTTTGTTTCGTTATATCTGTTCACTGGGCTTTGTAAGCTCAACCGCATTTTCTTTTCCTGCGGCAGGTTTTTAAGTATTTCAAGATGAGCTTTTGGGATAGCTAATCTGGATTTGAGAGTAGAGCTGAGAGCAAAGATTTGACCATAGAGATCTTGGAATTATTTTGGTTATTAAGTTATTTATGTTCTCTTTTGAAAATTTTGTAAAGACTTCCGCTTTTGTGTAGTACTTAAAGTTCTAATATGAAACTGTATTTGTGATATCTTTACCCTTGTCGGGTTGGGGTGTTACAGTCAATCTTCTCAACGACTCACGAATCCATATATAAGATGGTAGCTTAGGCCCCATAATCGAACCATGAGACAAAATGTCACGCCAATAAGGATCAAGCTCACGCTTCTCCGGAAACGTCCTTAACCAAACCGAATAATAAGGAGCAAAGCAGGCCTTCTTAAACTCCTCCAGAGTATGAAGTCCCATAACAACGATAAATTCCTGCATAGTCATGCTACGCGGAGTACCTACCAACTGAAACATCAAAGTATCGAGCTCATCCAACTTAGTGTGTGAATCATCAAAGTTAATTGCGCTTAAGAACTTCAAATTTAGTTCCCAAACTAGAGGACCTCTAGTCCTAAACAAATTACTCCAAACATCCGACTTTAAATGAACCAAACCATTACTCTTATTAAGAAGCATCCTAAGCATTTCATTAACCTCATCAACAGTTGTGCCAAACGCGACATCGGATAAAGCCCCAAAATCTAAAGACTCAACACGATCTATCTCCCTTTTTCAAATCATCTTATATCTTATTGGGTTAATCCCAATCTGCCGGAAACTATGGAAGTTATAGTTAGTTATTAGAGTTAGTTAGAAATAGTTATATGGCCCTTATACTGAAGGGACACACCTGTTGGTTCAAGCGAACCATCACAACCTTTCAAACATGCCTTTTTAGTTTATGTAAAGAATCAAATTGTGAAGACAGATTTAATAAAAGTATTTTAGTTTTTCAGAGTTTCATTCTAGTTTCTGTTTTCTTGGTATATTGTGATTGCGGTTTAGATCATAGATCCGATAAAAAGGTCCAACAATTGGTATCAGAGCATGTTTGGTTGTTTAACCAAATCATCATATACCAAGTTTTTTTCCTGTTTTGAATCAAAAGGAAACCGTTTTCTGTTTCGGTAAACGTTTTTGCAAATTCTAACGAAAACACAAATCAAAGAAATCATCTTTGTGTTTCCAGAATCTCATCAAGAGAACCATTTCTGTCACCCAGGGATCATTCATATTTTAGTGATCAATCAACCGGCATCAGAAATTGTTCATCTCGTTTTTTTTAGTTTTGCAAAATCTGTCAAAAAAAACATCAATCCGAAAATAGTACCAACCCAGAATCATAAGGATTAGATATGGTTCCAAAACCAGTATTCAAATTGATTCAAAACAGACAAACCATACCAATCAGATAACACAAAGTCATCAAAGGGGCAGAAGTCAATAAATTCAAAAACAAGGAACAAACACACCTGTTTTTGAAGAACCAAAATTCGAACCCTTAATTGAATCACCAATTGATCCAATTGATCAATAAACACCCAATTTACACACGGTTCAGAAGATCCCCAAAACTGACGAAACCCTAATTTCGTATCAGAGGGATTCCAAGCATTCAAGAAGAACACACTAACCGTGGAGAAGAAGAGGTTAACCAAGCCACTAATTGGCGGTCAACCATCGGTTTTAGAAGAAGGGTTTTAAGTCTTAAAAGAAAAAGACGTGTTTCATCTCAGGAGAAAGGAGAAGAGAGGCGCAGAGTTGTATTAGGGCACATCACCAAAGAACCAAACCATATAAACGGGCTACGGGTTATTTTAACCCATCAGGTTCTAAAATTACAAAAACACACCCTCCTTTTTTTTATTTTTTAGTATTTACATATATAGATTTTTTTTTAGAAAAATTATTTTTAGTTTTAAGTTTTAAAGTATTTTAAGTTTTAAGAGTTTTTTTTTAAAAAAGTTTCAAGTTTTTTCTTATTAGGTTTGTGATTAGAAAACAAGTTTTAAGATTTTTCTTATTAGGTTTATGATAAGAAAACAAGTTTTTTAAGATTTTACTTATTAGGTTTATAATAAGAAAATAAGTTTTTTAAGATTTTACTTATTCGGTTTAAGATAAGAAATATATAAAGTTTAAGAGTTTTTAAAGGTTAAAGTTTCTAAGTTTTAAATTCTTACAAAGTTTTAAAAGTTTAAAAGATTTTAAGTCTTACATTGTTAAGGTTTTAAAAGATTTAAAACGTATTAACAAAAGTTTCAAAAGTTTTATAAGAGTAATATATCAAGACAATCAAAATGGGAAAGGGTGAAATAAGTAGTCAAATTAAAAGTTTAGATAACCTACACCACTTTCAATGTCCTATGTTAAATTCAACAAATTATACCATATGGTCTATAAGAATAACGATCATACTACAAGCAAATGGTCTTTGGGAAATGGTAGAACCTACTATTGAGACTCAAGTGAATGATAAAAGAGACAAAACTGCATTGGCGTATCTATTCCAGTCACTACCTGAAGATCAAGTATTACAAGTGGCAAATTGCAAAAGCGCAAAAGAAGTTTGGGATACATTAAAGATTATAAATATTTGAGTGGATCGAGAGCAAAAGGCAAAACTACAAACACTCAAATCCGAATTTGAGATATTACAAATGGAGAAAGATGCCACTATCGATTCATTCACCGCAAAGATGACAAGTATTACCTTAAAGATGACAAGTCTTGGATCAACTCTTAATGAATCAACTCGTGTACGAAAATTGCTAAATTATGTACCTGAAAGATTCATTCATATTGTCGCATCCATAGAGCAATACTCTGATCTAGATACAATGACTCTATACAAAGCTATTGGTAGATTGAAGACCTTCGAAGAAAGAGCAAAGGGTAAGAAAGGAAGAGCATTCGAAGATCAAGATAAACTATTGTTTACAAAGCACAACGATAATGGTAGAAGACATCACTATGATAATCAAGGAAGTGGAAGATTATAATTAACTAATGGCTAAAAAGGAAGTACATTTCATATTTGAAACCTCTATGATCCATGATTTTGATAAGCAGTTTTACCCAAACGCCCGAAATTGGTTATCTACTTAATGAGTTAACACATGTGGACTAAAATAGGTAATACCAAACACCCTTTAAATTTTTGTAATGTTGCAAATCTTAGTTGCAACATATTTGTGATCTTTAAAGAGAATAAATAAATAAATAAAAAGATACCTCAGATGTGCAAATGTTATTGGTAGCTTTATTCCTCCTAACATGTTGCTCTCTTCCCTGCGTTTCCAATACGTATATGTATTATGCAACACTAATATGTTCTGGTTACTGCAATTGCATGTGTTAGCGTTTGGGTAAGGGTAACAGCCTATACAGTCCTTTTATCATTAATAATCAAAAGATAAATAGCCAAACTCATTAGTAAAGTTGGTGTTTGACTTTAGCACGTCTTCTCAACCGCCTTCATCTTGGTTTCGTATTCTATATTTTTGTGTGACAAAACCTACACATAAAAGAAGAAAATTGAATATTAATACGGGTAACCACATTTTCACTTGTTTATATTGATTGAAACTCCCAAACATAACATGAACGCCTTCAAATCTGAACTTTTACTGCCAAATATATAACTGCTAAAAATAGAATGAGACCTTGGTCTGCTTCTAACATTACCAATGGATGATGTTTTAATGATATGTTTTTTAACTACGGCGCTGATGTTTAAAGGGTGCATCCTACATATCAATTGCAACTGATTTAATAGCATAAAAAGGTTGATATTAGAGGGTGTTTGGAATCGATTATTTCAAAGTGCTTATCTGGTTTGCTTTTTTTTCATGAGATGATCCAACATGTTTATTTTTTAAGAAATTTGCATCCCTCTAAGCCTCTATCTGATCATTTCTGTCCTATTGCATCACCCAAACCCGCCCGTTTCAGCCCCCAATCGCACACACTTCAGCCTCTATCTAAGCATTCAAATGCACCCATGCGGGACTCAACTCCAGCCCCGAATTGTACACCCAATTCAGGCCCCAAAATGACCCATTTGAGCGTCGCCGTTGAGTTTTGTAGCCAAACGTATAAGTTGAGCTTTCAATATCCATACAATATTGTGGAAAACTAGAAGGGGATAGAATAGTTTTACCGATTAAAACTTCGTTTTAAACTATTTAGATCGACTTATGTCAATCTATTTGATGTGTATGTTGGATGTTGATAGATAAACATATGAATAAGTAATGCAAAGATAAAGAGTAAGAAACACAAAACCCAACGCGAGTATTTATAGTGGTTCGGCTACAAGGACACCTTCCTTCCCCTACTCCACTCCCCGAGTCACCAACTCGAGAGCTCGTAAGCACAACACAACAAAAACTCCTTATGGCGGAGAAGCCTTCACAACGTCGCCTACTCTTTATCCGGTACAAGGCTAGACACCGGGTTCTTCCACGAGGTAGAACCAAACCTATCACAACGTCGCCTACACTTTATCTGGTACTAGGCTAGATATCGAGTTCCATTACAAAGGAGGAACTACTACCCAACACTACACAACTATCTCAAAAGAGACACCCTCCTTATTACAACATCAAAAGGATATCACTATCCTTGAGCCAAACTATCTATGTTGTACATCGATGCACCATATCGATTGTACACCATTTGCACCTTTCACTAATGCCCTTGACACGATCCTTCGGCACCTTTCACTAATGCCTTCAACACGGACCTTTAGCACCTTTCACTAATGCCTTTGACATGGACCCTTGGCACCCTTCACTAATGCTATTGACACGGACCTTCGGCACCCTTCACTAATGCCATCAACACTACACTTCTATGGAGGAAGAAAGAACTATCAACAAGAGAACTTCAGTAGTCTTGATGATGACGAAGCTTGGCAATTCATGGACTTGAGCTTGCTCGACTTCAAGAGGTGGTGATCTCGCCTTTAAGAGGAACCTACATAATCACTCAAATACAAAACTACATAGAAAGATCCTTTGGATTTGAGGTTAGAGAGTTTACAATACTAAGAGAAAGTATGTGTAAAAAGGGTGAGTTACAATGAAGAAATGGCTCACTATTTATAGGCAAAAACCTCTATTGTTCCCTGTGAAGATCGTTGTAAGCTCTTAGACTAGGTCTAATATTATATCTAGGAACACATAATAATGAAAGCGGAATATTCAAACATAGAATCAACATTATTATGAACAAGGTTTTTCATTATAATAAACTAACTAACTAACTATAATAAAGATCAAAGACTTGATCTAATCACTAACTAACTAAACCTAGACGTTTTCCCTACGCCTAGGTTCCCACACACACACACCTTTAGACGTCTACATCTTGTACGTACTACTAAAACTAATGACCCTATGTCTCTTTATATACTAGAGACATCTAGGGTTTACAAGAGGAATCATAATACAATTAGGAAACTAAATATTCTTTTAAGCATATCTTCTAGAATCTTCCAAATCCTCCATCTTTTTGTAGTTTCCCTTCTTGTCACTTTAAGTCCTTCATGTTTCATTCTTCTTGTTTTGTATCATCAAATCTATAATAGACCCAACAATCTTCCCCTATTTGATGATGACAAAACAAACACGATTCTTGTACGAACTTCCCTAGACGAAGTAGCAGAAGTTGAGATAATTGAATCTCACCATGAATGAAACAATCTTGTCTTCCAAGCTTCCCCTTGACTTGAACATGTCACTCAAACATCTCTTCCCCTTTTTGTTATCAACAAATAGAGAACATATGCAAACTTGATCTTGACCACCACTAAACAATATCATACTTCCAATCTAAGACTTCCAATGCTTCAAATCGCCCACCATTACGCACCATAGGAAAAATGGATCCAAAACAGTAGAAAACTTCAACTAGCAGTAGTAATAATGATCAACAATAGTAAAAATCAAACACTTCCCCTTGAGTGATGCATGTACATCAATGATTCTTCAAAATCTGTAGGCTTTATGTAATGATCACTTGTGAAGAAAACCGAATATAACGAACTTGATGAAGAAGTAGAATTTCCCAAACTTGTGTCTTAAATCTTGTACTATCCACGGAACTCCATACTTATACGTATCACCAAATATAAGTAGACCGCAATCCCTTGACAAGAATCCTCAACTAGTATGAGACATTGAGCACTACAATGTAACTCATTCAAGTGATAGCCAATGTGTGCATAGAGCATCATAAGAAAAATTACACATTACTAGATTCATCAAGCTAGATGATAAGAACACAAACCAAGTAATTCCACTTCACCTTCAAATAAGTGATAAATAATCCTCTTCGTAATCAATTATTCAATAAAACAAAAAACGAGCCTTTTTAAATCCTTTAAGAACAAATCACCAAACTCCTTGTGTGTGTGAACAATAACCTGTGTGTGTATCTGTGACAATTCGTATTTTCAGGTCATTCTCAAAACATTATTCATGCTTCATTATTTATCATTTATCGTGAACTAGGTTTACGAGCATCAAATTCACGTAACCGTAATGGTTTAGCTGTGAATTCATGATCATATCATCGAGGACATTTCATATAGACTAAGTTTAGTCTACATTTCATTAACATCATTGTCATCATTTCATATCAATATTATGCATGGTTTTGCATTTTTCGTTAAACGTTTAATTTTTCTTATTAAATAAAAGTTATCGCGTAATTAATTATTTTGAACAATTGATCCATTAATTCCAAAAATCATCCCGATATATTTTTATACTCATATTAAGTTATAAAAATAATATTATGAGTTTACCCAGTGTTTTAAATTTATTTTGTATATAAATTGTTATATTTATATAATTACGACGATTTCCTTAAATTCAACCCGATAAATATTTATTCACTCAAATCTTTCAAGAAACGTATTTTTATAATTTTTATGACCTCAATATATTTTATCTTGACCCGTGGAAAAATTTATTTTTATCCAACGCTACCCTAAATATTCAAAAGGGACTACAACTTATCATTTAACTTCAAATAACTTACTAAATATTACACATATACTTGTAAAAGCTACTCAAAAACAAAAAAACTCAAATGTTGTGCTCATGTATGTCGACATATAGATGATGAGTCACAAGAGATTTAGCAAAATATCTCTTATACATATACATTATTATACTATACTTAATCATTTTTTTCACTTCATTTACCTCATTTTTCACAAAGCTAGACCAATATCCATCTTGCTTTTCTCTCAAAATATACGGCAGCCAAGGGATCAAAGAAAGGATCACTCCAAGTTTTCAAGACAAATATAATTACACACTAGTATCATTTGTTGTTAAGGTTTTGTAATACAAACCTCAAGTGATTAGGAAAACCTTTTGTCCTTAAACCTCATCATATCACTAGTAAGCATTCATATTCATATTTTTATTTCACATTCATTTTTATGGTCATATCATTTTATTTGAGAAACATGCAAGTCTCATGATGTTTATACCATTTTTAAGGTTTTTATGTGTTAAATATATATAATCCATCCTATAATTACTCCTTGTTATATATTAGTTTTGGTGATGTTTAGGAACCCATGACACCCTAAGAAGGTGTATGGTAGGATTAGAATAGCTTCGGAGTTGTTTTGAATGGGTTAGAATAGGTTTGGCGCGAGAAAAACTCATTTCGACACGTTTTGAAAAGGGTCTGTCCTTATTTTGAAATTCTGGAAAATCCGACAGTAGGTAAAAATATTTGACTTAGATATTTAGAAAATATACTTTAAAACGAAACCGTGGCCGCTTGAACGGATTAAAACGGAGCTATAACGAAGAAGTTATGAATTTTTCAAGTTGAGCGTCAAAAACTATAAATTCTGGAAATTTCAGCAAACTATATTTATTTTGTACGAGTCAAAAATGAAGCTTGGACGTTGTAAATTATGTCGATTTGTTAAAAATATGTTAGTATACTTCGATACGAAGTTAAGGATCTTTAAAACGTAGAAAACGGATTTGTAACGACTAAATTACACATGTTTATAAAAGTTGCCGTAACTATTATCATATAAGAAAAACTATAAAACATTTCTAATAAACAAGTTTTGCGGCAAAAACTAGTACCAAGTAAAAGGTTGTTTTTTAACATTGAATTAGAACTTTTTATGAAGTAAAGTCTTCTAGTAAAAGTGAAATCGCCAAGTATACTTTCCAAAATGTCCAATTGTTTGATTAGCGGAGTTGTAATGATTAAAATACGGTCGCTCAAAGTTTGCCGAAAAACCATCCTTAAACTATATTTTGGGACAAAAGTACCATACTTTAGCTATATTTTTCTCTATGATCGGAACTTCTATGACGAAAACTTAAACACTAAAACTTTGAGATAATCATACGAGCTTGCCAAAACCGTTGAGTTCGTTTCCTAACGCTCGACGTGCACTATTTTACGACTAGATTTTAGAAGCCGTTTTTGTCACTTTCATGGAAATTTCAATAACATTTTTTTACGACGAAAAGTTATAATTTCACAATAAATCACTAAATGATTATCGTCGGATATCGTTTCAACGTATATACATGTGAAGTAATTTAAAAATGGTCAAGGCGTTAAAAGGATTATATTTTCGACGAGAAGTATTGTTTTCAAAAATTCATAAGTGGTATAAATATCATCCGAATTGCATGCATAACATTACATCATAACTTATTATGTATCATATCATTCATAATAGGTCAAGTTTAGTGATTCACGCTACATTTCGGTGTACTCACTTTTGCCATCGCATCTTTGTCCAAGTGAGTTCCATAGCCCCATTTTCAATTGTTTTATTACTTTTATTAAACTCTTTGGGGGAGATACATGTTCAACAACTTTTATGGCAAACATGATTATTTGCAAACTATATGTTTATCTGAACTGAATGTTAGTCATACGAAGTAACAATATCGCCATACTTAGAATTTCTTTATCATGAATCATTGAGCTAACTGACTTGGTATGATCACGATCTAACGGACTTGGATAATGTTGAACTAACGGTCTTGGTATATTCATGAACTAACGGACTTGGTATAGTCATGTACTAACGGACTTGGTACAATCATGGTCTAATGGTCTTGGTACAATCCTGAACTAATGGTCATGGAACAATTTGAAACCGTACGAATTATGTGTTATATTAAGTAACTATGGATACATTAGGTTATGCACTATTTTATGAATTCATTTGACATCATGCGCTTGATCATAAACTGTACACATTTCGGCAGCGGGTTGTGAACACACAGGTTGCAAGTTTTGTATGGGCGGAACTTGGAACTGAGTGGATTTACAATGCCTTTGCTGCATAAACGATTTTGAAAGGCTTTACATTTCAACAAAAACTCTATGAACTCACTCAACCTTTGTGTTGACACTTTTTAGCATGTTTTATCTCAGGTATCTAAGGCATTCACTTCATGGCATGCATGTGGACATATCATAGAGTCGCGGTGATGACGCGTCTTACTTGGGTTTTATGAACTTTAAAAACATCGTTTGACTTATAACAAATTTATTTTCCGCACATAGTAACTTTCATTTGGGACCTATCTTTGTAACTCTGAATGTTTTTATTAATTCAAGCGATGTATTTTCCAAACGACACTTTAGGTCGTTCAATATAACTGTGATTGTGATGCTATGACAGTCAATCCCCAGGAATTCCATTCCGCTGCAAAACAGGTAATTTGGGGGTGTGACAGATTGGCATCAGAGCTTCAGTTATAGAGAACTAGGTTGCATCATTGACCCTAGACTATAACTACATCATCATAGCATCTCATCATTTCACCATAAGTGCATGTTCACTTTACATGCGGTTTATATGTACATTTTTCGAGTTATTTACTTTCGTTTCAAAACGATTGTCACATGGATGCCTTTAATTACCCATTCCAATATCCTTTCTTCATACTCTAATGTGGAGAATGCCTTGTCATTCCCTATCACAATTTTTACATCAGTTGATTCATTACCAATAACGTCGAATGCCGAGATAAAACCTCTAAGTAGGGCGAAGTCACTCTCACTCCTTTGTTTCACTACTAACATGTCGAGTTACATGTTATTCACACATTAAGTCACTAAACCATCGTACATTTGAAGCATTTACAACATCTCATAACCCATTTCTTAGGAAACCGTCGATCATTTTGAAAAATAACCTCAAATTTATTATCTCATATCATATCTCTTTGGAGCGTTTATTATTAACATCAGACTTTGCTACGTCTCACCTTTCTTCTTATTTTGAAGAAGTTATGGCGCCGAAGAAAGCCACACCTGAGTTGACTCAAGCTGCTATGCAGAAGTATGTGAATGATAGCATAGCTGAAGCACTAAGGATCGAGAGAGCATCGGTGGCGGCTGCTGCTAAGGCTGCGGCAACTGCCGAGGCCGCTAGACTTGCTGCTGCTGCAGGTAATGCAGGAGGGTCAGGAGTTAAGAGTTGTACGTATAAGGATTTCAAAATTGGGGATCCCACTAAGTTCAAGGGTACTGAAGGGGCAACCGCCATGGTTAGATGGTTTGAGAAAATGGAATCCGTGTTTTTGTTATGTAATTGCCCGGAGGATAGCAAGGTTAAGTTTGCTACAAGTACACTACTGGACGGAGCAATGTCGTGGTGGAATTCGTATGCTCAGCCGATGGCAATGGAGAATGCGTACAGGACCACATGGGTGCAATTCAAGAGTTTGCTGACAAGGAAGTATTGTCCACGTACCGAGGTGAAAAAGTTGGAGACCGAATTCTATGAGTTGGTAACTATTGGGTATGATATTGATGCTTACGTTCGAAGGTTTCAAGAATTAGCAGCGTTATGCCCATCTATGGTTTCGGATAACGAAAAACTACTAGAGGCTTTCATTGGAGGACTTCCCGATATTATTCAAGGTGATGTGATTTCCTCTGATCCGCAAACAATTGAAGAATCTATTCGAGTATCTCAAAAGCTCATGGCACAAGTAGTAAAGAGAGAAAACATTACCAACGTCAACCGTAACAACAATACCAACAACCGCATCAACTACAACAATAACCAAAACAACAACAACAACGACGATAACCAAATCAACAACAACAAAAGGAAATGGGAAAACGACCAGGGAGGTTATGATAACGACAACCAAAACCGTAACACTAACCATCACCAACAACTGAATAGAAGACAAGAAGTCGTCAGGGTCTATGTTGCTACACCAACAAAGGGAAGAGCTTATACTGGAAACTTACCACGATGCCACCAATGCACGCTACATCATAATGGTCCATGTGGTATATGCTTTAGCTGTCACAAAGTAGGACACCTTGCTAAGGACTGCAAGGGCAAGGCCATAATTACATGTTTCGGATGTGGGGAGCAAGGACACTATCGGAACCAATGTCCCCAAAACAAAGGTCAACAAGTCGAAGGTGCTCATGGGAATGCATACATGTTAGAAGGAGGTGAAGCTCAACAGGATTTCAACAACGCGGAAGACTGAAGAAGTTTGGAAACTAACAGTCTTATTTTCCTTATGTACTATGTCGTACTAAGTTTATGTCTTCCATCGTATTCGGATCTTATGACTTAAGATGTACTACTTTTGATAAACCACTCGTTGTAAAATATTCTCATCTATCGTACTTTATTTTCTTTCCGATTTGTTATCACTTACAAGGATTTTACTTCCTTTTACTTTAACTACCATTTTAACGACAAGGTTTAGATCTCTGTAAACATCGAGAGTTATAACAACTAAACCGAACGTCACATTATCGTTCCTTAATTATACATAGCCTAGCTAACTATGTCTAATTCTGGAGGAATCATGTTATGTTGGGAGCAGTTATTTATAAATCTTAGTGCAAGCAAAATTTTCACATATTCAAAGTCAAAGTGTTACTCATGGGAGATTCATCCAATATTTTCTCTACTATGATGTTTTATACACTCTCAATCATCGATAACCATAACGACACCTCTTCATATCTTCTCTCCTCGTTATTCATCACAAACTCACAAATTTGATAGACTAACACGAACTGAATTCAGGGACTGAATTCCTTTTTGGTTGGGCGAATGTGACAATTCGTATTTTCAGGTCATTCTCAAAACATTATTCATGCTTCATTATTTATCATTTATCGTGAACTAGGTTTACGAGCATCAAATTCACGTAACCGTAATGGTTTAGCTGTGAATTCATGATCATATCATCGAGGACATTTCATATAGACTAAGTTTAGTCTACATTTCATTAACATCATTGTCATCATTTCATATCAATATTATGCATGGTTTTGCATTTTTCGTTAAACGTTTAATTTTTCTTATTAAATAAAAGTTATCGCGTAATTAATTATTTTGAACAATTGATCCATTAATTCCAAAAATCATCCCGATATATTTTTATACTCATATTAAGTTATAAAAATAATATTATGAGTTTACCCAGTGTTTTAAATTTATTTTGTATATAAATTGTTATATTTATATAATTACGACGATTTCCTTAAATTCAACCCGATAAATATTTATTCACTCAAATCTTTCAAGAAACGTATTTTTATAATTTTTATGACCTCAATATATTTTATCTTGACCCGTGGAAAAATTTATTTTTATCCAACGCTACCCTAAATATTCAAAAGGGACTACAACTTATCATTTAACTTCAAATAACTTACTAAATATTACACATATACTTGTAAAAGCTACTCAAAAACAAAAAACTCAAATGTTGTGCTCATGTATGTCGACATATAGATGATGAGTCACAAGAGATTTAGCAAAATATCTCTTATACATATACATTATTATACTATACTTAATCATTTTTTTCACTTCATTTACCTCATTTTTCACAAAGCTAGACCAATATCCATCTTGCTTTTCTCTCAAAATATACGGCAGCCAAGGGATCAAAGAAAGGATCACTCCAAGTTTTCAAGACAAATATAATTACACACTAGTATCATTTGTTGTTAAGGTTTTGTAATACAAACCTCAAGTGATTAGGAAAACCTTTTGTCCTTAAACCTCATCATATCACTAGTAAGCATTCATATTCATATTTTTATTTCACATTCATTTTTATGGTCATATCATTTTATTTGAGAAACATGCAAGTCTCATGATGTTTATACCATTTTTAAGGTTTTTATGTGTTAAATATATATAATCCATCCTATAATTACTCCTTGTTATATATTAGTTTTGGTGATGTTTAGGAACCCATGACACCCTAAGAAGGTGTATGGTAGGATTAGAATAGCTTCGGAGTTGTTTTGAATGGGTTAGAATAGGTTTGGCGCGAGAAAAACTCATTTCGACACGTTTTGAAAAGGGTCTGTCCTTATTTTGAAATTCTGGAAAATCCGACAGTAGGTAAAAATATTTGACTTAGATATTTAGAAAATATACTTTAAAACGAAACCGTGGCCGCTTGAACGGATTAAAACGGAGCTATAACGAAGAAGTTATGAATTTTTCAAGTTGAGCGTCAAAAACTATAAATTCTGGAAATTTCAGCAAACTATATTTATTTTGTACGAGTCAAAAATGAAGCTTGGACGTTGTAAATTATGTCGATTTGTTAAAAATATGTTAGTATACTTCGATACGAAGTTAAGGATCTTTAAAACGTAGAAAACGGATTTGTAACGACTAAATTACACATGTTTATAAAAGTTGCCGTAACTATTATCATATAAGAAAAACTATAAAACATTTCTAATAAACAAGTTTTGCGGCAAAAACTAGTACCAAGTAAAAGGTTGTTTTTTAACATTGAATTAGAACTTTTTATGAAGTAAAGTCTTCTAGTAAAAGTGAAATCGCCAAGTATACTTTCCAAAATGTCCAATTGTTTGATTAGCGGAGTTGTAATGATTAAAATACGGTCGCTCAAAGTTTGCCGAAAAACCATCCTTAAACTATATTTTGGGACAAAAGTACCATACTTTAGCTATATTTTTCTCTATGATCGGAACTTCTATGACGAAAACTTAAACACTAAAACTTTGAGATAATCATACGAGCTTGCCAAAACCGTTGAGTTCGTTTCCTAACGCTCGACGTGCACTATTTTACGACTAGATTTTAGAAGCCGTTTTTGTCACTTTCATGGAAATTTCAATAACATTTTTTTACGACGAAAAGTTATAATTTCACAATAAATCACTAAATGATTATCGTCGGATATCGTTTCAACGTATATACATGTGAAGTAATTTAAAAATGGTCAAGGCGTTAAAAGGATTATATTTTCGACGAGAAGTATTGTTTTCAAAAATTCATAAGTGGTATAAATATCATCCGAATTGCATGCATAACATTACATCATAACTTATTATGTATCATATCATTCATAATAGGTCAAGTTTAGTGATTCACGCTACATTTCGGTGTACTCACTTTTGCCATCGCATCTTTGTCCAAGTGAGTTCCATAGCCCCATTTTCAATTGTTTTATTACTTTTATTAAACTCTTTGGGGGAGATACATGTTCAACAACTTTTATGGCAAACATGATTATTTGCAAACTATATGTTTATCTGAACTGAATGTTAGTCATACGAAGTAACAATATCGCCATACTTAGAATTTCTTTATCATGAATCATTGAGCTAACTGACTTGGTATGATCACGATCTAACGGACTTGGATAATGTTGAACTAACGGTCTTGGTATATTCATGAACTAACGGACTTGGTATAGTCATGTACTAACGGACTTGGTACAATCATGGTCTAATGGTCTTGGTACAATCCTGAACTAATGGTCATGGAACAATTTGAAACCGTACGAATTATGTGTTATATTAAGTAACTATGGATACATTAGGTTATGCACTATTTTATGAATTCATTTGACATCATGCGCTTGATCATAAACTGTACACATTTCGGCAGCGGGTTGTGAACACACAGGTTGCAAGTTTTGTATGGGCGGAACTTGGAACTGAGTGGATTTACAATGCCTTTGCTGCATAAACGATTTTGAAAGGCTTTACATTTCAACAAAAACTCTATGAACTCACTCAACCTTTGTGTTGACACTTTTTAGCATGTTTTATCTCAGGTATCTAAGGCATTCACTTCATGGCATGCATGTGGACATATCATAGAGTCGCGGTGATGACGCGTCTTACTTGGGTTTTATGAACTTTAAAAACATCGTTTGACTTATAACAAATTTATTTTCCGCACATAGTAACTTTCATTTGGGACCTATCTTTGTAACTCTGAATGTTTTTATTAATTCAAGCGATGTATTTTCCAAACGACACTTTAGGTCGTTCAATATAACTGTGATTGTGATGCTATGACAGTCAATCCCCAGGAATTCCATTCCGCTGCAAAACAGGTAATTTGGGGGTGTGACAGTATCGTCCAAAAACCATAACAATAAATATGCTCAACTTCCCCTTAAATCGAAAACCATATGAGAAGCAGTACTTTCAATATAACAGTACTTTGAAACCTCCTCACAGTACTTTGAGAAGTAGCAGTACCTTGAGCAGTACGTTTAAACACGAGTAGTACTTTGAATAACTTAGCAGTACTTTCGAATCCAATAAGCAGTACTTTCTCGTAATTATGATCATAAATCAAACGAATGAGAACCATCGGTGTACGATCCAAATTCAACGTCTAAAGTAAAATAAAAAATCACTTGAGACTCACGTGAACCAAAACCATGTGATGTTTAAAATACATACATGTCGTCGTTCCAATCAGTACTAATCTCCACGTGATCCATAGCAGTCCAAGTCAAACAAATAAATATAACTCGTGGGTCCCTTTGACTATTATAACTGATGTAACAATTAATAGCAACAGTATAAAGTTTCATGAATAGATCTCATGAGTAGACCAAGAACGTAGTACCAGCAAAACAATATTAAAAATTATCCTTACCAACCCATGATTCACATCTCACGTGAATGACAAAATAATATTCATTATTCACTCGATTAGTATATCCCACAAATTGACGAAATCAAAACCAATACTAATTATCATGGAAGATCAACCAATAGAAAACGAGTAGATATAATCCTTGGCAGTACCTTAGCGAACAGCAGTGCACACGTGACAACACATATCACTGTCTATTTAGCCTTTTTCAAAACTGCGTTTCTCCAATAAAAAACCTTGAATCAACCCGAAAAATCCGAACACAAACCAATCATACATCAAAGTAGTGTTCCAGCAGTACTTTGAAAATCCTTCCGCAGCCAACTTCGACAGTTAATATCTTTTGCATAAAAGCTCAGATCGAAAATCCCTTCAGTGAAAAGTTAGATTAGTATATAGAGAACGTCCACCTAAAATTTTGTCCCGATCCAACGGTTAACGAAAAAGTTATCGTCGTTTCAAAACAGTGCTGTATAAAAATACGAAAATTTGAGATCCGAATTTTTCGTCTTTTTCATCATTCTTCGACACATAAAACCTTGTAGATCCTAGATATCACGAGCCCCAGACTCTGATACCACATGTAAAGATCGTTGTAAGCTCTTAGACTAGGTCTAATATTATATCTAGGAACACATAATAATGAAAGCGGAATATTCAAACATAGAATCAACATTATTATGAACAAGGTTTTTCATTATAATAAACTAACTAACTAACTATAATAAAGATCAAATACTTGATCTAATCACTAACTAACTAAACCTAGACGTTTTCCCTATGCCTAGGTTCCCATACACACACACCTTTAGACGTCTACATCTTGTACGTACTACTAAAACTAATGACCCTATGTCTCTTTATATACTAGAGACATCTAGGGTTTACAAGAGGAATCATAATACAATTAGGAAACTAAATATTCTTTTAAGCATATCTTCTAGAATCTTTCAAATCCTCCATCTTTTTGTAGTTTCCCTTCTTGTCACTTTAAGTCCTTCATGTTTCATTCTTCTTGTTTTGTATCATCAAATCTATAATAGACCCAACATTCCCCGGATCCCACGGATCCCTTACTTGAGGGATCCGTCTAGTGTAATCCTGGGGATCCGTGGACGCTCCTCACTATTTAGGTTATGGGTCATGGATCATGGGTCATGGGTCATGGGTTATAGACTTTGGGTCATGGGTACCCAAATAGATACAATGTATCTAGACATTGGATCATGGGTCATGGTTTAGGTCCATGGGTCATGGATAATACCCAATATGACTTCATGCATGATGTCATGCAATGGGTCATAGGTTATGGATCAAGCTCCATGGGTATGGGTCATGGACTTTGTGTTTTACCCAACTACATTCAATGTATCTAGTCAATGGGTCAAGTACTTGGATTTTTACCAATTACATTACCCATTACAATATATACCAAGTGTATATATGTAACACCCCGACCCGACAAGGGTAAAGATATCACAATACGGCTTCATATCAGAACTCTAAATAATATACGATAGCGAAAGACTTACAAAAATACTCAAAAGAAAACATAAATAAATAAGCTTCAAAATAAATCTAAGATCTCTATAATCGAATCTTGCTCTCGTCTCTACTCTCAACCCAGATCAACTATCCCATAAGCTCATCTTGAATGCTTAAAATACCTGCCGCAGGAAAAGAAAATGCGGTTGAGCTTACAAAGCTCAGTGAACAGATATAACGAAATAAAAACTAAACAAAACAAATATACAAATAACGAAATCAAATTAAAATAATAATGAGAGATCTTTTAGGATTCTGCGGAAGCTCAAATATACAGAAATCCAAACAACGATATACCAAGTTAAAACATCTCATAGCACATCAATGACACAAAATGCAACCACATCCGAACAACCAAACACTTAACATATCAAGAATAACACATTATATATAAGCCAAACGAAGAGTCTAATGACCAACAAAACAGTTTCCAGCAAATGATCATAGCATTCATACAAATCAATTAATCAACATTTAACACACTTAATTTAATATTGCAGCAGCGGAACTAGCAGTCCAAAACATGGCAGTCTCACTAAAGAAATAGAAACATAGTAAACAACTATAATTAAATAGACCAAACAAAACATAGCATAACCATTAACAATTACCAAAACAGATATCATAAGCTAAACCAGTTCTAAGATCAAATCCTAACATCAGCAGAATTTAAAACATGGCAGTTCACATAAGCAGATAAAACACTAACGTATAAGCAGAGTTCACAATTTAACTGAACAAATTATACATACTAAACTTATAGAATACTCACTTTCACACTAGCACATTCATCCCACAGTTCAACGAATTCACATAACGAGAAACTAACATGACATCAGATAGCAGCATGCAAATCCCAATTAAACATATGAATCATAACCTAGCATTTAAACAGTGATCACATAAGCATACAAAAGCATACACATATATAAGAATATATATAATATACTCAGCACATAATCATAAACATTTGAACATACCGAATCATAATCAGAATACTTAACATAGTAATAACAAATAAAGATTTAGTTAACTACCACGAGCCCAAAACAATATCATATCTAAACATCATACTATATAGAAACAATCTCAAAATCATACGGAGTAGCTAGCTCCCAGAGTTTTATGAAGATGCGTATTGCACACGACATCATTCATCTAAACATATCATATCGGACAACAGATCAGATCTAGGATGCATCCATACGCCCCACAAACATACATTAACAATTTAATATAACATAAATTGAGCTCATAACAAATAATAGATAAGGGACGTGGCAGAACTTCACTCTACTGCCCTAGAGTCATGTCAGAGGTGCATCACTGACACGGACATGGAACCCCCATGACTAGGTATTATTTGGCTCGGGTGTCAAACTAACTTAGGTCAAACCGAATTTCAATTATGACACAAGTCTTACTCAAACACAAGGTTCAGCAAAGAACATATCAATAACTCATATCATAAGGTTCATATTCAAATACAACAAGGTTCAACAATTATGCATATCAAAGTCTTCCTAACGTAAAGTTCAAATCAAGTATCGCATGATTCAATAAAACATAAGTTCAGATAAACAACAGGCCAAACAATCAGGAAAGGTTTCATAGCAATGGCATTGGAAACCCTAATAAGTAAAATAGGAAAGCTAACGAAAAGAACATCATAAGGAACCTTTACTGAAAAGGTCAGAATATCTGTACCTTAAAGCAAATGAGAAGAAAGCAAACGAATGTAGGAATACGAAGATGTAACGTCGCGTCTCCTTCAACGAATCTACACGGGTTATGATTTGTTTAATACTTATTAGCATCATTAAGGTTATAACTGATTAATCACATTAATACTTTTAGAGTTGTCAGAATATTCTCATTTTAGTGACAGAAGGAATTCCAACATTTTAGAGTATAAATCATTAATTAGCCAAACTTAAGATTTGGAAATGACAATTAGTAAACTTAAAGGCTTAATACAATAATTATCTTATTTAAGGACTTATATGATCATCATTTAAAGTATAAGGTTTACAAATACCAAGAATGGTTTTTAAGACTCTCTTTCAATACAGTTTACCCAAAACTCACACTTGTCGAACCCATAATTACTCAGAATTACCAATTACACCTTGACATCTTTAATTTCACGATCTAACCTTATATTATCAGATTTTACCATTTTAGCCCAAAGGTTTTAGAATTTACAAAACATACCCTTTTTAATTCAATAACAATTTGAATGGCCCTCTAAGTATCCAAAATTACACGTTTAACCCCCACACTTATTTTATACGTTTAGTACATGTATTTTACTGTTTACAAAAATAACCCTTAAGTTTTATAATTTACAAAACCAACCCAAAACTTTTATTTAGGACCGAAATATACATAATTCAAGTACAACCCTAAACCTAGGTTTAACCCATCATTAGCTCATCATTATTACTTCATTAATTACCCTTAATGATAACAAGCAAACCCTAGTTCATGTAAACCCTAATCGTCCCTTTTTATTTTCTTTTCTTTTTCATGCTTTATCGAACAATAAAACTCAAGACAATTCACACAAGCTTCGAATTCACAATCATGTATTTTATTCAGGTCGTATAACATGTAAGGGCTTCTGGAAAAATCAAATCATGGTCCTATAAATTATTATAAGCTCAATCGCTATTTTATACGTTTTTAGGGTTTTTAATCCAAAACAATTTCGTGCGACTTGTTAATTATGCATGACCAATTTTTACAGGTTCTATATGACTTGTAGGACTGAAAGTAACATTAGAAACATACCCTTGATGAGATTTGGACGTTAGAACAAAAGAAACCAAAACTTCCACTCGACGAAACCCTAATCGACCAAGAACTAACCACGATCAAACCAGCACCTTAGGACCTCGAACTATATTTTTAACACCTTCTTCACCTTCAAACTCGTCCAAGAAAAATAGCTTCAAGCCTTGGAAACTGGATGTCGAATTTTGTAGGGTTTTGGAGTCGGTTTAGGTAAAATCGGTTATTAGGGATTAGATGAACCGTATAATATGTATTTATATGATTTTCAAGTTTTCTTGTGGGCTTAATATTGTGATGGACTTTTAATAAATGGAATGTAAATTTTATAAATTTGTATTGGGCTTTTATTAATTTAATTCTTTTATAAAACTAAATAAATACATTCGGTTATTATAAAAACACAAAAATGATTTTATAAAATTATAATCTATAAAATTATAATCTATAAAATTAACTTTACAAAGTCTTCAAAATTTATTTAGATCATATGTGATATTTCTTAAAAAAATTTCTGAGTTTACATAGCTTATTTGGTATTCTTTAAATTAATTATTCTTACTTTTGATCATAAGGGTATTTTGGTCTTTTTGTGAATTTTAGAAATTCAGGTATTACAATATAAGTATATATCCATATTATGTAAACACTAGTTGTTATACATATGCATTTCTATAAGGTGTAAACAATATTACTTGTTTAGTGTTTTATATGAAAATAAGTGTGTTAGTAAACTATTGGCTCAAACTATTTACGTATTTTATTTGTTTCGTTAAAATGATTTTACGTTTGTTATCGACAAAACATTAGAAGATCATAAAATATAAATAAACGTTTTTACGGCTTATTTGTATTAACAATCTCCCCCTTTTTGTTGATGACAAAACATAATATTTTTTTAAGGAGAAACTAAAATTCGTAAAAGTTTGAATTGGAGTTTTTACTCTCTTCTCCTCCTTTTTGTCGAAACAAAAAGAGCGTCGAAAAGAAATTAACACATTGTTTTTAAGAAAAACGTGTGAAAAGTAATAATATGAAAAAAAAATAGAGAGTAAGAGAAGAGAAGAATTCTCGTCTTAGCTCCCCCTTAACGGATGCTTCCCTTTGTTGAGGGCGTCAAGTAATTAAGAAGACTAAGCGAGTGTTTTGCAATTTTGTTTGCAAATGGTTTCGTCTTTTTGACGAACATTCTCCCCCTTGACAAGTGATTCCCTTTGTGAGGGCGTCAAGTAATAATGAAGTATTGCAAGTGTTTTTGCAATTGTTTTGCTTTGACTAAAAGCTCCCCCTAGTTGAGAGTGTCAAAGTCTTCATGTGTATATCAAAAATCTACAAAACAAAGGTTAGAAAACAAGTATATGATGCATAATATCCTACAAATAAGACTCAAATTAGTAATAAAAAGGTCTTATGTTGCACGGATCCCACGGTTCCTCCTTGGGAGGGATCCGTCTAGGCTAAAATGAGGGATCTGTAACCTACATTCTCAATTCAGCAATGTGTGTGTAAAATGTGATGTCAACATCAAAATGAGTTATGTATTAAGGCACCAAACATATTCTCAAGACCATATGGCATATAACATGTAATTTCATTCAATAAAAACGCGAGAAATGATATACATATCTCTAAAACTAAGAGAATGACAAAAACATGAAGTATGATTCCTATTCAATCTAATTTAAGCCTAATACTAGAACACCACTTGAATTCCTAAGCTCAAGGAAGTTTAGGTTTGTGACCTCATCGAAACGTTTAAGGAGGTGATACAACATGAAACGTAGTTCGTCACGTACTTCATGTATTAATCCTTCAACTTGTTGACAATGATAACAATCTTTGTCATGGCTTGGAAATGGTGATGGTAGAAATGGAGTGGTTTGAGGTGAAAGATTGGATGAGGAAGGTTGAGGATTCACAAAAAAGAATGAGGGATTTGTGGAGGCATATTTGGAGGTGGTTCAACCAAGGATGCTTGTGGTGGTAGAGATGTGTCTACTTCCATGTGATCCGGTTGTTGATTCCTCATAATCCAAAATGGACTATTTGAGGGTGACGGGGAAAAGGATACCGGTGCTAGTGTTGTTTCAACACCATGGTTTTGCTGTTGCGTTATTCTCTCTATTGAGGAGAATGTTGGCAATGGTGGAGGATGAGATGGCCTAGAAGGAAAGTCCTCTAAATTGTAGAGGTGTGGAGATGAAAGTGGAGTGATGAATGATATGGCCCTAGGCACTAAGGGTGATGGTTTAGTGGAAATATGAGTGTTTGGTTTAGGAGGTATTGTTGTGTTTGGCAAGGGTAGTTTTGTGGGAACAATCCTTTTGGGGATTGGTTTGATTGGTTGAGTTGGTTGAGAGGGAATCCTAGGATTAGTGGTTTTAACGGGTGATGATTCGGTTGAAGAAATTTCGTAAACAACCCGAGCAAGTTTCTTGGGTGGTCCTCTGGTGGATGAGTTAGCACTAGGAGCTTTCCTAGTGATTGAAATGATAAAATGGATAGTGAACTAGAGGCTTTTAGTTGCTGAGAATGATGTTATGGATGGTGACTTAGAGGTACTATCAAAGGAGTTTATAAGGGAAAGGAATTGGTAAGTGAATTTAAAGCTTAAACCAATAAGATTCTTCAAAATGCAATGATTTGCATGCACAAGAGTCAACTTCAGATTTGCACTGATCAAGGAGGTTAATTAAGGCAAGATGGAGTGTTCAAGTTAGCAAGGAAAGCTTGAAATGATTGTTTTAGCTGGATTAGCTGAGTCTGTGCAACCGGTTCTCACGGTTCCCTCCAATGAGGGATCCGTTTAGGCTAAACCTAGGGATCCGGCTCTCAGCAGCTAAAAGAAAGGAAAAAGATGTTTTGTAAGGTCTAGTACCTATACATCTTGAGTGTTTTTGTCTTCTCAGGTGTCTTAAATGAAGAGGGACTTAAATGATCAGTTGAAATGAGTTAGGGTAGCTAATGATTGTCTTTTATGGAAAGAAATGGGACTTTATGAGCACCAATGGGTGATAAAGGATGACACTAAGAGTTTTGAGAGTGTCAAGTGGAGTCAAATGATCCTAGAGATCAGATGGTAACTCAAAAGAAATTTGGAAATTCTTTAAAGATCATGATAAATGAAAAACTTGTTTTTGGCCTATTTTGGGGTAAGAATGACTAAACTCAATTTGCTAAAATTGAGAGAAATATCAAACTAGGTGTTTTGAGATGTGAGGAGCAATGTGTGAGCATTAGAGCGGAAATATGGTGAGTTTTGGTGAAGTGATAAATCAAAAACACCTTGAATGTGATCCTAAGTTAAATATGAGTGAGTGTGAGACCTACTGAGCTTGAGGAAGACTTGAGTGATCCTAAAGTATCATGTTTAGCTAGTATGATGTAGTCTAGAGGAATGGGTTGAAGTGAAAGTGTAGAAAATCCTATGTCTGTTTACTCGGATCCCATGGATCCTTCATATGAGGGATCCGACTAGTTATAGCTTAGAGTTCGGCTACTGTAGACCAGTAGCTTCACAGAAGGTGTGCAGGTTTTGCACAGCACTAGGTGTCGTACATTAAAACCAGTGATTTCTAAAGAGATTAGACATCTATAAGTGAGATATCAAATGATCAATAAACGTTTTATTTCATGGGAATGATCATATTACAAAGATAAAAGATGAATCCTAAGGATTGAATCTATTTGGAGAAGAGACTAGGTTTCTTGTGTGTTTTCGTTTGATGGATCGTCAAATGGATAATGAGTATTTGCGGATTCAGGGACGAAGAATGATGTGATGTGAGATGTGTTCAAAGGTTTCATCATTTTGTTCACAAGTACAGTAGGGTGGGTCAACAACACGTCCTTCATGAAAGCAACGAGTTTCGAGATTATTGAACCCGCGAACATGATTGCCAGGTGTGTTAGGCTCAAGGGAGACATTAAGAATGTAGACACAAGTGAGTTGAAAGTCGAATTCATACTCATGAGTCATGATGAGACCTATGGAAGTGAAATGAATAATTTACATGAGCAAGTTAGGATAAAGTGATGCATCAAAAGAGAGGATATTTGATAGGTGAAAATAATCTCCTAATGTTTTTAATGATTACCCTTATTTTTGCTAACAATGACAATTAACTCACTTTGTTCTAACATTCTAGTAGAGTTTTTCTTTTTATGGTAAGTTTTTATGAAGTGGTTTTTATGTTGCATGAGTTTCTGTTTCCCAGTTCCACGGTTCTCCCGGTTCCCTTTTAAAAGGGACCCGGCTAGTTAAACGTTAGGGATCCGTGGATCTGCAGTGTGACAGAAAAATGATCTTGATGTAAAATTGATTTTTGCAACTTTTAGGTTTGTAAATAGAAGTGTTTTTTAGCCAATATTTACTACTTAAGCATGCATTGTAGATTTCAAAAATATGTCAAGTTTTTTTAAAGATACGAACGAAAAATATGACAAACACATTATGAGAAATAAACGAGATAAACTAAGACATTAGTAATATTTCATTTCAATGCTAAGAGCAATACAAAGGATTGATAGAAATGTAGATTAACAACACAAAGTACATGTCTCCATGAGAAAACTTGATCATGGGATACACGAGAGCGATGAGTGTCAAGACGATGATCACGAAGGCGATGTAAACCATGATGATGAAATTCTTCCTTGGTTTTGATTTTTCAAAATGAGATGAGGAGGAAGATGAAATTTGAATGATAGATATTTTGAAAGTGGAAGATTTGAAAATTGGGGTTTGGTGGTGTTGGAACGATCGGAAGAGGGTTTTATGGGGAGGGAGGAATTTTTTAGATTTGTTTTTTGTTTTATTATTAGAAATGTTTGATTTTTAGGTTAAGATAACACATATTTATATACCTAGATTTTAGACGAAAGAGAAACACGTATGCAAGAAGGTTTCCTAATGAAGCCACGTATATCACTAAAGCATATATTAAAACTAAGAAAATAAAATTTAATATAACCATATAGGTTCGTATGCAAGCATACTTATTCTAAGCTAATGTTGTTTAGAGAGAAGTTTTAAGAGAATCATACTTTTAAGGGAAAATGACAAAAATAGACCGCGCGCCCTGATGCATATCACTTTATGGACCACTTTTATTTTAAATTTGAAAATAGACCGAGGGCAACCGTTGTCATTGGGCAACTCATCGAAATTGTGACAAGTGTCCCGTATGTGTAAGGTATTGTTTTTTTGCCAACCAAAAAGCGCTGGGCAACCGTATTTTTTAAAAATGATTTTTTGGTCATTTTACATTACATAGAACGTACACAATTTAATAGTGAAAGTACATTACATATGTAATCAAAATCAATTTCCCACTCGCACAAAAACATTCATAGTTACCGTTTTTCTCTGTTTTTGCTTCTCGCATAAAAACATTGTAACTAAGTTGTTTTCACAAATGAGACCGTCTTCTTCGTCAGTCCCTCTTTTCCTTGTATCGTAAGTTATGTCACCAGCTATAAAGGTACACTGTTGAGTACAACCCACGTTGGATTGATCAAGCTTGTTTAAAAAATGTGGCCAAATATGGTACGTAAATATTTTCCTCGTTGTTTATTGTACATTATTTATTTGCAATTGGTTATATGCTTCAACAAATCGTTGTTGTTATTCGATTAATACCTTTGATTTCTCCTTTTTTATGTCTGTCTGATTCGTAATTATGTAGGGTATAATACGGTAGATGTCTTCTGTTAGGTATGTAACATAACCTGGTTCATTAAAAATTTTAGTGGCACTCTCTAGACTAATAAGGAGTGGTTTACATGCATCGTATACGCAATTGTTTACGACGTTGATATAGATTCCATCCATGGTCTGATTTAAATTGTTTTTTTTTTACCTTTTTTAGGACTATGAAGCTAATTTAATCATTACCAGTAAACTGAACTACTTTTGGTTGATAAAGCAAAAGTTAGACGCAAGACGCCGCATCTTGTTTAGGAATACCTACTTTGGAAGATGGATTGATCCGTTGTTTTTTGAACATGAAACGCACATCATAGATTATATGCTAAGGAAACAGCATAAAGTCGACGATTCTCACTATGATATGCCCTTCATTTTTTACATTGAAGGCCATGCTTTACATTTTGGTCGTCGTGAGTTTTGTCTAATGACCGGTCTGCGGTTTGGATCTGTAAGCTTTGGGTTGTATACATCTGGTTCTCTAAATTTTCGTAACAGGGTATTTCCTGACAAGCAAGGGTATATTCTAACCAACTTAGATGTTATTGGTATTATCGAGGATGAAGAGCGGTTTTGACAGATATCTGATGAAGATGCTGTATGTATTTGTCTTTTATTAGCCTTAGAGGTAATCTTTATGGGTCGTTTGTTGACATGCAAGGTGGATGATACACTGATGAGGTTAGTTGATAATCTAGATGATTGGAATGCTTTTCCATGGGGTGAGCATATTTGGACTCATTTATACGACCAACTTCATAATGTATTTGATAAGCACGCGGATGACCACCTTTTAAGATTGAAGAAAGATCCAAAGCATTGTCCAACATACACACTGTCTGGATTTGTGTTTGGGTTTCAGGTATCCGTTTTCCAACTTAACATTTTTACTGATTTGTATATAAATTTATGTTTTATTTTTATTTTTTATTTTTTTATTCTCATAGGTGTGGATCTTTGAGTCGTTTGAAAAATCTCATGGTTGGTGGATTAAACATCCAAATGTGATACCAAGAGCACTTGCCTGTTCTAGGAAGTCCATCTTTAAAAGAAGTGATCGTTCCAACCTTTTTTCAAACGTAAGCCACTTAAACTTTGTTGTTATTTATTTATTGGTTATAGGTAAAAAAAAAGTAAAGCTACACACAAAATTAGATGTTCCATTTCCACCTATCTAAGCACACAATATCTTATCAGACTCAGATTCTTCATCAAATGCTTTTTATCTGTCTGCCTTTCTTTTCATTCTACCTTGAGGCTTGCCTTTGATGGCCAAATTAATTTCATAATCAGCAATATTCTCAATCTTTCTCAGCTGTGGATGAACAATTGGATTAGTTGATTTTGTACACTGCAAATTAAGGCTATATGCTCCTCTCTACTTTTAAACTTCAATGTTGGCTCTGCAATCCCTTTACCCTTTCCAATATCAGGTTCAGTAACTACACCTTTCTGCACAATTTCACCAATCTGTAGACTCTTATCAATAGGTTTGGGTGCAGGGATAGGGTCAGATTGCTTTATGTTGACCAATTGTATGGCAACCTGATTCTCAGGCTTATTTTGGTTTTGCTGCTGGTGTTATTGTGGTGCTTATAATTGTAGCAGATGTTGCCTCTGGGCTTGAAATGTCTAAATTGGCAGTGGTTATAATAATACCAGCAGTTGTTGCAGCAGTGGTTACTTCAATACTATCAGCGGATGCAACAACACTGGCACTGATTGCCTGCACCACTTCCTTATCCTTTTCTTCAACTGCAGCCTTTAAAGAATCATCCAGTACTGCTTCTTTACCTTCTATGCGTCGCTTGAATTTGTACTCTCACTCCTCCCCTGTTTGGATGCATCATCTAAACTTTTAATCATATTGCAGGTTGCCTTCTTTCCCAGTTTCTTCACTTTCTTGAATGCATGGAATCTTGGCCTTCTTATTCTCTCCAAAACACTTACCCTGTGCTTTGAACCTCCTGATTATTTCAGCGCGAGTTGTTGTCGAATTTTTAAGACCAGTGATCTTTGACTCCATACTTGTGAATATATCCGTCAATTTGAGATTGAGTTTCATATTATCCTCACCCACCTTGACCTGTGTAACCTGGTCCTAGAAGTGGATCATTGGAATTGTCATCATGTAGAAAGCCATTAGTCGTCAAATCATGTTGGTGTTCCAAACTACCCTCATCTATTCGAGATGTGTCTAACATTGCATCATACCTAGCCTGAACATCCATGTCCCCCAAATTAGCCAGTTGTCTAGGGATTCCTCCACCTGTGTTGAATTGCAAAGAACTATTCACTTACGTTTCCACTGCCTTGCCTCAGCAGTGATTTGGGGAATAAATATGTTATCACCAAAAAGTTACAAAATAGCTCTTATAGTTTCCACAATCATCATAAACTAACTAGCAGTGATTGGCCAGAACTAGCAGTGTTTTCAAGCTAGCTAGCAGTGGAAATATTATTTGCAGTGATTGCCCAGAACTAGCAGTTTATGACTTTAATTACGAATCCCTTATAAAATGTTGTCGTATGTATCTCAAAAGTAATTAACTAAACCATATATATATTTTTTTAACCATTACTGAACTTTAGGATTCAACTACAATTACTGATCTGAGACCTACTATACATGAGTTCCAATGTGCATGGTGGATAGATAGCCAAGATTTTTTCAATGACTACGTTCCCAGACCGCCGGTCAGGACCCAGCACAGCCTTGTTGATACCTACTTTTCGAGGCTGGAAAAGTCACGGCAACGTGCGAAAACTGGTTTGAAAGTAAATTCAAAACAATGCAAGAGTGGAAGTAGTTCCAGAACAAAAAGCCTTAAGGATCATGTAATTTCCGGTCTGAATCGCCAAGTTTTTAAACTTGATTGTATTATTCAGGTTCTCTTTATATTCATTATAATATAAGAATAGTAGATTCACTTTTTTTTAACATCACCTGCCGGAATTTCCTAACACTTAGACCTTCACAGGTTCTTGCACATGACAGAACTGGTGGTCTTCGGGTATTCCTTTCAACTAAACTATTGTTATTTCTCGCTGCCATTGTTTATTTTTTGAAATTTCATGCATATTTTTTAACAGGACAAACTTGATTTTGAGTCACCTTTTCCAAACACAAGAATTGCCTTTTTCGATTCACTTAACAGCATTTATCTCAAACTGATCGACTTGCCGGAATCTGACGTGGACGTTGCTCAGGTTAATATTTGTTCTTTGCATTTAGTTGTATGGCCGTTACATACAAATGTCATCAGCGCTAGTCTGTTCCAGGAGTATCTCCTTTTAGAGGAATTGAGATTCGCGTTGGCAGAGGAAGAAAGGTTACAGTTGGAAGAAGAGAAGTTGAATGCTGATGTCAACATCTTAAGGCTGGAAGAGGCTAATAGGTTGCGGTTGTAAGAAGCTGAGATGTTGAAGTTGGAGGAGGAGAAGAAGAAAAAACGACGCGCGTTTATGAATTCGTCACATTTTCAAAAGGCTTTAAGTCGATTACCACCTGAAAAGAGGATTCTCATGGAACCTGTTTCGCCACAAAACAATCAGGAGGTTAAACGGCGTAAAATAAAAAAACACGGTCCTAACATGAACGACCCAACTATTGCTGAGGAGCTTAACAAAGTGAAACCTTGGGTAGAGGTATTGTGATAGTTTTTACGAACTTGTCAATATACTTGCTTATCAATAATGCTCTGTCAAACTAATACATTGAACCTGTTTTCTAGGATCTAAGTAGATGGTTTCATTCTGTCGAAACTCTTTGTCTGTCTGATGAGATTGAAGAATTCCTCTGTGATCCTGATAGACACCGGTGTAAATTTCCATGGTCAGATGATTATACTGTAGACCGCAATTTCTGGCTTCACTTAGTTTGCTTAGACCCTGCTAGAAAAGGTTGGCTAACTGAGGAGGTTAGTTTATATACGCATTCTTATTCAGATTTTCTTTTTTACCCTGTATTTGATTTTCACATTTTCTTAAATTGGTATTTTATTTGCTGCAAATGCGTAGCATATAGACCTATGGGTTGACTACATGTGGCACGTACGACCTCAGAATGCTAACTGGGCGATGGTTAGTAGTTACTTTGTTCAGATTCTTCTTCAAAATGGCATGCCCCGTGTTTTATGCAGACGGGACGAGGTATCCCCATGCCCTGGAATGATGTTGAACAGGTAATACATTTACTTTTCATTTCCTCCTATTTTTATCATTTGCGGTCACTCAATAATCAGGTAATTCATGATAGCAACTTTAAAAACGGCATCTTTTAAAGTATGAACAAACTTGATATTTGTCGCTCATCTTTTAAAGTATGAATAATCAGGTAGTTCATGAACAAACTTGATAGCAAATCATAAACTTTCCTTTACGTATTAACAAACTTGATACTCACAAACTTTATCCACAGCTTTTGATCTATCAGCAGTTCTTCCATTGCCACTAGCCGTGGTTTCTTTTAAAAGATGCTATTTGATGCATACTTTGAATAATTCTTCCAACAGAACCAAAAAACCAAACAATCCTCCCCTAAATTTGATATTTACAATCCAAATCATCAAATTTCTTATTAGGCACAAAATACCTTCTTTTTGGACGGTGCTTCCAAAGTGGTATAATCTGTATGCTCCATCTCAGAATCTGAATACCTTCTTTTTGTATGCCAGTGATCTTAGACTTCATTGTAGTACATTTATCCGTCCATTCCTTTATAAGTTTCATGGTATCATCATGATAAACTAACTAGCAATGTTTTCGTAACACTAGCAGTTTCTCCATGCAAGCTAGCAGTTGGAACAGTTTTGCACTTCAATCTTCCAACCAAGTTATTATAATTTTTTTTACACAATGTTATTATTATTATTTTTTTGTTATTTAATTATTTATTTATTTAATGTTTCAATTCATTGTTTTTTTGTTCGTTTTTTGTTGTTCGTTTTTCTTTTTCTTTTTTTTTTTTTTTTGTATTTTTTTTAAAAAAAAAATTTGTGACACTAAAAGGTCCAGCAACAAAAGCCAAAAAAATCCTATAGCTCATAAACATAGTAGTTATAACTTATAAGTGTAACCCAACCACAAAAACATGATATCCACTAGCAGGACTTAACAAAAAGAACAAGCAGTTGATTCATACACACTAGCCGTAGTAAGATTTCCAATAGCAGTACTACCTTTGTTACAAAGTTTTGAAAAAACATCTTGAGACCAAGTATGCATTAAATTTACAATCCAAAACTAGTTTATTTAAAGCCTTGAATGACTAGTCGAGCCTTCAACGTAGTTCTAGAACGTGCAGCAGCTTCATACTCACCTTCAGTGGTGGAATTCGCCATAACTGTTTGCGTCTTACACTGCCATGAGATAAGTCTGCTTTCCAAAAACTGAGCCCCTCCATTTGTAATCATTCGATCCCAACAGTATATTGATTACCCTAGCAGCAGTTATGGTAACACAAGCCGTAGTTAACAGTTGGAGCAACATATCAGTAAGTACATAAGCAGATGAATTTCCCAAAAGCAGTAGTTTCTATACAACCCAAGACCGTGCATGAAAACGTTTTCCATTGTCTAAAACGTCCATTACTAAGTAACATATTGCTTACCAGCCGTCAGCCATGTCAACAACACATACAAACACGACAATTGTATTCTTTTATTTACCTTTGACCACATAAATAAAAAGTCACTTTTATTAATTTCAGACGTTGACCAACTATATCCTAATACACAGCCAACTTTCTTTTAGGTTTTTATTCCTCTCAACGAGACTGTTAAACACTGGTGTCTTGCCCAATTTAACATACCTACAGGAGTGGTAACATTCTATGATAGCGGCGACACGCGTGACTATGAGTCACGTGTATGGTATGTCCGTGTTAGGGAGTGCTTATAGGTATCTTCTTATTACTTGTTTGTTATACTTTGTGACCATACACCATGCTTCTTATAACCAACATATATAATACAATTACGAACAACACATACATAAATAAACTTATAGAGTAATTTGTTATACTTTGTGACCAGACACGAATAAACCATGCTTGTGACTAGTTGCCCATTATTTGTGTGTAGTTGCCCAAGAACAAATTTATTGTTGACCAAAGTTTCTTGGGTGTTGTGTTGTAGCAGTTTGACTTTGAGTTTTCCCTTCAAGTACATGCAACTATGTACCACCATCATTTCCTTACATCTATTCACCATTAATAAACTGTCCTTCTTATTTGAAATCACATTTTTTATTTACCACAACCAACAACATAGTTTCTCATAAACATTTGTTATACTTACTTGTCTATACTCTATAGTAGTAACATCAAACGAATACCACAACCAACAACAGATTATCTAAAATATGTGTACATTAACTAGAACCAACCAAAAATAAAGTACATAAATCTGCTTGCTTCCGTATTTTAACAATTTATTTTCCTGATTTTAATTTACATTGTGTCCCGCACATATAATACGATATAGGAAATATATACTTAGCTAGCAAGTTTGATTACTTTAAATTTACAACTGCACATAAGGTTCATGATTTAATAGGGACACATATGATTTAGTTGCCCATCGTATGTATGTGGTTGCCCAAAAACAATTCACTTGTTGGACACAACTTTCTTTGTGCCTTTTTTGTGCAATATTTAAAGTTGAAAAACTAATGGACTAGTTCCCTTCAAGTACATGCCACTAGCTACCACCATCATTTCATTACGTCCTTTCCTCATTAATAAAGTTTGTCCTACTTATGTGCATCCCCGATTTGGGTTTTTTACAAAATATCCATTCAATATTGAAATAGCACAGCCAAGTGCACACTTAGTCAGACTTTATGATATAAAAGTCTGAGTTATATTATGGTAGTGTATTATTACATAAAATATAAACGATATGTACATATAATAATAGCATATGTGTGTTAGTTCATGTAACCAAAAAGTAATCAATATAAACCTGTTTAATGGCGTCTATTTACAAAACATACTAAATTAATAATTTTTCTAACCCAAGGGACGTAAAATTTTGTTGCATTTGGAACTAAACAAAATTCAAACTGGTTTAGTTGCCCCAAAACTGAAACTAGTTGCCCAAAATGGTTATCTTGTGGCCAGGAATCGGTTGAGTACACGAGAAGCTTCATTAATTAAACTTGGCCTAATGTGCAACAGTAATTACTTGACATGACTCAACTATTCACCACTAGACTATCCACCCACATTAATTCAGATAGACTTTAATTCAAAATAAACTCCATGTCACCCCACCCCCGCTCTTTCCTCCCCCCCCCCCACCCCATTTGGGTTATATAAACGGACAACATATATCCCAATATCATACAACTTTTGTCAGGGGACACACACTAGCCACATCACAATTTACTACAAAAGAAATGGATAACGTACTTAAAGACATGGTTAACAACGTGTTTGTGCGTGACAATGAATGTGACTTCAAGTTCTTAAGTGACATGCATGCAAAGGTGATCGACCTAACTCGTCGTTGCACTGTGAGGGCCGAGCAAATCAAGCAGTTGGAGTGCGTGGTTGGGTCCAGGCTTGCCAATGCTGTTTTGGAAATCCTGCGTGCAATTCAGGACGAGGAGCTTGAGAAAAACAGGACGCTGATGAAGCTAATGAGTGAGACTCAGCTCCAAGTTCTCAAAAAAATCTCCTTTCTGGCAAAGCTGCGCAAAAATTATTAATCCTCTACTCCTACCTTGTTATGTGGTCTCTCTGACGTTCTGTGATTGTCATATTTTGTGTTTTGGTATCTTCATGAATGTCGTTGCTACGTTGATGTATTTTGTTATCCTTTAATGTATTGAAATGAAATCTATTATGAATAAAAATATTTCGAAGCACATGTCAAATGTTCGAACGTTGTTTATGAATCACCAATAAAAAACATGTAATACTTTTGAACACATATATAATCTACAACATGAAACTAGATATCATATTTAATCCGGCTTGAACAAACACCTATATTTCATCAATAATTTGGTGACAAACGTGGTTATTTCGATTATATAATACTTACATTTTTCTGACAAGCCTCTAACAAGATCACCCGTCTATTTATTTTAACAGTTTCTGTTATTCTACAGGTCAAACTACCAGTTGTTCTAGAGCAAGCAAACGTTTTTGATAAGACTGGAATACATCTGAATGACTATAAGATTTCATTTAGGTTAGCCGAAAACGTTCCTAAGCAAGGTGGGATTTTTGGTGATTGTGGTGTGTGGGTTTGTATATTTTTATATCGATTGGCACATGGTCTATCGTTGCACGTTGATGAACCCGCTGACGTGGCGCTAGCATATCGCGAGAAGATGATTCAGTTTTTTTATAAACATAGATTTTATCGTTTGTACTAACAGTTTTAAACTTATCTCCAACAACACTTTCACTGTTTTATCATGCACCATCTATTGATATATTCACTATAACATGCATACATAAGCCAATAATCATAATGTACCTTGCATGCAGCAACCTTGTGTACGTGTAACATTCATTCAAAAAAAATGGGAGACACGACGTAAAAGTATGTACACATTTACATCTAAATTTGTTTTACAGTACAGATAATCTTTCTTTTTAAAACTCCACAACTCCAGTTCATTTATTCTTCATTTTGGACGTCCATTTAATCATGACATTTGGCCGTCCATTCCAAGAAAAATTAAAAAAGGGCCACACATAGGTTTTTCAATTGATTTATTCCCATATCATTACACAAACACACTACACATAAAAACTTATAACAAATTAACCAAAAATTTCCCTATTATTATTTCCATATTAAAATAAACGGATCATACTTTTCATACTATTAATAAGTACATTATTAATAGTAAAATAATAATACAACCTTTCCTAATATATATCAAATCTTCATATAGATCACATTTGTACACAAGTGATAATGCCAATCTCCCAACCCTCTATTTCATCAAAAATTTCTGCTAAGCCTCCAGTTGCCTTATTTGATTTCAAGGCAAGGTATGCCTGCCATTACCTTTCGTGATTGTCACTTGCACTTAATAGGTTTTTGTCCATACATGCTAATCTCATTTGTATACATTTTTTACCTTTATTACAGGAGTACTACACGCTATGTATCTGAGAATCTTGTAGTTGAGATTCACTACGATGGTGAGTTCATTCGGTTGCCCAAATTAACTTACGCGTATGGGCGCACCCTTGTGCAAACGTTCAGTAAGTCCACAAGGATGAACTTTAATCAAATGCTTGACTTTTTGGCCAACAAGTTAGAGTGTGAGATACGGGCTTTGTATTTATGTAGGCCACTATTTGCTCTTTCAACCGGTTTGACAGCTGTTGAATGCGATAATGACATTAAAAGGATGTTTCAAGTTGCCGAGGAATGTGGGTTGATCGGCTTGTACATTGCACATGCACCTGATAATTTAGCATGTTTCTATTATGATAACCTAATTGTGGATCTTCTTGATGAGCCAACGCGTGACAGGATAGCAATACATGATAAACTTGTGGAGCTTGCTACTTCTAATTCTGCCTCTGATATTGTTGCATGGGAGGAGGAAGAAAGGCGGTCACCTCCCCTAAGAAGCCCTCCGTTCCAAACTAGAAGTCAAGGAATTGAATGTCAAGGAAAGAATCTATTCATGGATTTTTTGGGTAGCGAAATTGTTGATGCTGACATTGGGTTCAGTGACGATGAATGGTACTATGGGGTATTTCTTGGGTCTGTATCTATGGATGTTGGGCATTCTTCTTCTTCCGTTAATGACAGTTCTGGTCATAAGGCCTCTAGAAAACCTTATGCAAGGAGGCACTGCTTTCAAACACCAAGATCGGGCTTACGGAAGTTCAAGATGTCGAGGCATTTAAAGGCTCTAACAAGAGACCGCCGTCGAGGAGGTGCGGGATTAAAAGCAACTTGGTTTTTAAGGAACGGTAGGTTGGAGTGTAGGTATTTTTATGCAGCATGCTCATGCTGCCGATAATGTTTAGAAACTGGGGTGTTAACATAACTTAAAACTCAAAATAGTTTGTCTAGTTTAGCCTTTTTTGTAAGGCGACTTTATGTAATTGTTAAACATTTTTTTGTTTGTGCTTCTTATGATTACCAAAAAAAATGTTCAACAATTACATAAAATTAACATGCGATGTTTTTTTGTAACCATCTGCTTTGGGGTTATCGTAGTATGCACCTGTTTTTTGATCTACGTTCGGTGTCCGTTTACATAATACTGTCTATGAATGCTTTATAGTATGATGTATATCATGGCAACCTTGATGGGGCATCTCTGTTTTAGGATAGTAACCCAATAGGGCAACTTCATTTTTTTTTTATTTTTTTTAGATAACTAAACAAAGTAGAAACTTATCATATAGGGCAAGTTCATTTTATTGGGGGACTGTAGAATTTTTTTTTTCCCCTTTCAATAGTCAGCTTTTTTTGGTGGTTGTACACGTGTTCAAATATGTTTTGGGCACGTGCATGGTAACTATCTCTTCCTGATTTAGTGCTTTATCCAGCCTTGTTAGTATTTACCCACTTTCACCTCAAGAAATAAATAAATAAATAAATAGAAAACACTATAAAAATTGTATTTGACATTTTTGCAGCTTCATTATACAGTTTGCATCTTGTCTATCTAGTATTTGGATTTAACCATTTTTTGCTAACTAAATACGTGCTTGCATTGGCATAACATAACAAATACATAATACAATTTAGTCTACATATATTATGAAATACAACATATAACGAGAATAGGTGGTGGCTCACTTGTTCAATGACGAGCATGTCATTACCTAGGTGTATCAATTGCAGCTTGTTCAACTGCTCGGTCATTTTTAGGTGGTTCACTTGTTATTCGACTTGCAAGTGGTTGGGTTTCTTCATCAGTAAGGTCACTGGGTTCTGTACACATAGAATCATGAATTTCATCAGCTGTTGATGTAGTGTCGATCACTTCTACCTCTGATACTCACTGAACCACCGCCTATACAAGATGCTGGAACATGTAGCCCCATCACACCATCACACCTTCACCTCTACGAACTGCAGTTGTTTTTGCCCTGCTAACATGTACACCACCAAGTCTACATGCATCAACCCCACAAAGAGTATTGTTGTCGCTTCCGTAAAAATTCACTGGACAACAATACCACATGATTTCTCTATTCGTTGCACGCCTTGCATCTAAGGTCAATCATACTTGTTTTCTCTTTCCATCCTGCACCCAATGCATACCATTTTCTCAACCGGTTTTGATGTTATAACGAAAACAATAGCATTCACGGTTTATATAAGAACGTCTACTAGCATAACCATCTGTATTTTTCCTCTTCATTTATTACACTTGAATGGTGTGCCATACTAGTTGGTTGGAGAATTTAATTGAAGAGTAACACACAATGTTTCTAAAATATTCAATTACCTTGTGACTAGTCAAATTAAAGGTCAGCCGCCAACATTGTTATAGCAGGAGTAACCTTAGAAAACATGTAGTAACAACATGTTTATATTATTTGGTCTTCAGCACTAGCAGTACTAACATGTAATAAAATTTTTAAGTCTTAATTCCGAAACCTTAGACAACATGTAGTGACATCACGTTTATATGATAAATTGTCTTCAGCAATAACAGTTCTAACTTTAACTAGCAGTTTTTAGTCGTTAGTGTGACAGCCGTAAGATACATGAGGGACCTAGAATGACAAACACTTAAACCTTTTATACCCCACACATCAGTTTATGGTCCCAAGTCCCAACAATCAACATCCCCACATTCCTTGTTATACACTAGGTCACTTTCAGCGAAGAATCCAAATAAAAATATATCGTTATCCTTTTCGTCTATTTTTAGAAACAAATCGAGGTTTGTTGTACTCTCCCGTATGTACTTTGTTATCGTATTCGTTCATATATTTATACATGAATATAAATAACTGTGCACTTTTATATTTTTTATTCTATTACTAAATTTGTTACTGTATTTAATTCAAAGTTATTTAAATTGTTATTAGGGTTTATGTTTTATAGGTATGCTCATTATACCCCTTTAACTCTAGTGGTTCATTCTAATTGTTAGGGTTTATGTTTTATATGACATGTCGGGAACCAACAGTACACTTTGTTTGTTTGAAACGTTACATTCCCATATGCATATTTTAATAATGAGATTTACTTGCATTAACCAGGTAAACAAGTCCACAATGACAGCCGCTCAAACAGATTTATTCTTGAAACAATGGAGGCGGTATTCTTTCAGAATAGATCATGAGATGCAGGCACAATTAAAGGTGATCATAATATAATTAGTTAACAGAAACCATGGCTTTTATTTATTCAAATATTTTACCTCCATTTGCCAAAGCCTGGACCCACATTACACAACAGCAGTGAAACTAAAATTCAACACAAGATACATGACTAGAAATAGAAATACCAACATAAACAAGACATCGTCACCGCCAAGACAACAATTAACCGAATCAGTACACCATGCCTTTCAGCTTCTCTATGAATGACAGAAGCTCCTGGGCTCGCTTCTGCTTCTTCATTACATTGACCAATGTCGCTGCGGCTTCTGTCAGATCTTCGGTTTGCAGCTTCGTTAATTCTGAAATACTTTCCACACAAGATTCAAATGGGTATAAAAGCTCCAACTCTCCAATAACATAATCCCTTTCAGCCACACGTGCCCTGATTTCTTGAGCCTTCTTCATCAACTCTGCTTCATCCAGTATGACAACACTTACATCCCTTCGAAAACGAACAATCATCATATCTCTAACAAAACTAGATCCTGCAACACCAGCAAGTTCTTCACAGAATGGCATAAGTGTAGTCATCCTTTTTTCAGTTTTGTTTTGTATGTTTTATTTTTGATTGCTATTTGTGTGTTTTAATAGGGGAAAATGACAAAAATATCAATTTTCACAAACACACTTCATAAAATACCAATTTTTTTTTTTGAAAAATCAAAAATACCCATAAAACTCGCAAACTTTGCGACTATTTGCGATTTTTTAAAGAAATCTAGAAAAGTTTGCGATTTTTTAGAAAAATCTAGCAAACTTTGCTATTTTTTGAAATCTAGCAAACTTTGCGATTTTTTAAGGAAATCTCGCAAAGTTTGCGATATTTGTTAAAAATATCGCAAAGTTTGCGATATTTTTTAAAAATATCGCAAAGTTTGCTATTTTTCTTAAAAAATGCAGATTTTTGGATAAGGTTTGCGAGATTTTCTCTGACTTGCGAGATTTCACCCAAAACGTGTATTTGCTGCTGATTTTGACTCATTTCACCAAAAAAACTTAGCTCTTCTCACTAAAAAACTCAATTTTGTCATGAAACCCGTCAACCAAACCGTAAAAATACATGTTTGTAAAGGAGGTGCATGGGAAAGAGTGGATGGTGTGTTGGAGTATATGCCGTTAAATTATGTAAAACGTACACTAATTTTACCATTGTTGTCATCATATTCATGTCTACTAGAAGCAGTATCTGAGAGGCTAGAAATCGATGTTAATAGTGGCTTTATGGTAACTTACAATTCGGATAATGATATTGTTGAGGTATGTGATGACTTGGAAGTTAATGAATTTATGGAATTTGTTGTTAAAAGTAGTAAAATTGTTACGTTGTGTATTGTTGAGTCTCGTAAAAATTATCGGCAATTATCAACTACGGGAAGCAATCAACAAAGCAATTTTAATCATGCTACCCAGTCTGTAAATATATATCAAACTGATTATCATTCCACTCAATTTCACCAAGCGCAAATGCTTGGATTTCCTGCTAGTGGTCTTTATCAGAATTTTCCAAGCTATCAGCAAATGCATGGATTTCCTGGGTATTCAATATATGTGCCTGTATTTCCTGGGTATCCTATGCAGGATCCTCAAAGTGATTCAGCTAGTCGTAAAAAAAAGGGGGTTGTTGGTTCGCCAAAAACCCATACGGCTAATGAAAGGGATTTGCTAGATGATAAGAAATTACGGCCTTTTGGCGAAAAGGTAATGGGTAGTGTTTTTGGGAAAGTAAAAACATTATTTGGAGATGAGAGTGGTGAATCTGATGAGGAGAGTAGTGAGTCTGATGAGGAGAGAAGTGAATCTGATGATGATGCGGAAACGACACCCATAAAGAACGGTGAATCTAAAAAGGATAAATTCTGGAATATGCCTCCCCTACTGAAAACACCAGTTCAAGATATCAACTTGAAAAAAGGTATGTGTTCTGGAACATCTAGTCTTGTTCGTTTACATGATACATTTGATGATAAAGAACAAATTAAAGTTGCTTTGGATAGAAAAGCTCTTGTAAAGGGATTTCAAATTAGATACCCAAGATCAGACCCACAAAGGGTGTATGCAACATGTATTGTTGACACATGTGAATGGGTTTTTCGAGCATATATACCCAAAGGCTTTAAAAAGTTTTATGTAAAAACTTTTGTCGACCGTCATACATGCACTAAAACTCAAATTCACCCACATCATCGTAATGCTTCCCCAAAGGTACTTGGTCATATATTGAAGGAGGTAATGTCTGAGAATAGCAGGATATATAGAGGGAAAGAGATTATGACAAATATGAATGCTAGGTTCAAAATTGATATATCGTATTCTCAAGCTTGGCGAGCTAAATGTTATGCGTTGCAACTGTTGAGAGGGACTCCTAAGGAGTCGTTTGCTGAACTCCCTTTGTATTGTCACAATTTGAAACTAAAAAACCCATGGACTATTACACATATAGAAACTGACGATGAAGACAGATTTGAGATTTTTTTTCTTGCCATGGGTACTGTGGTAAGTACCAATTTTACAAAAAAATAAATTTATTATTCATGCTATGTATTTATTATTCTACTTATTAATTTTTTTTTATGTAGATTCGTACATTTGTGTCACACATGCGACCATTGATTATAGTAGATGGTGCACATCTTAAAGGAGAATTTTTGGGTACAATGTATCTAGCAATTGCAATGGATGGTACTAATCAGATTCTACCACTTGCATACGGAGTGGGAAAGTCCGAGACATTCAGTTCTTGGGATTGGTTTTTGACAAAACTTAAGGAATGTATAATTGGTAAGCAAGATAACTTAACGATCATATCTGATGGAGCCGGATCCATTGCTTTGGCTATTAAGAATGTATTTCCCAATGCATTTCATGGTCGTTGTTGTCGCCACTTGTTGATGAATTTACGTGCAAAGTGTCCTCGATTTTTAAGTAAGGAAGCGCTATTTTGGAGAGCATGTAAAGCATATCGCATTTCAGACTTTGAAGAATTCTTTAGTACTTTACGTAATATATTGCCTACAGCCGCCAATAAACTTGATAGGATTGGTCAAAGTTTCAAGTATATCCGAAACAATACCAATGTTAGCCTTAACCGTTATGGTTGGAGTTATGTTTGGCTGTTTACAAAAAAAAAAAAAAAAAAAAAAAAAAAAAAAAAAAAAAAAAAAAAAAAAAGTGTTAGCAATCATATTTCATAATTCATAATACAAGAAAAAAACAAAAACAATATATTGTACGGCTTATATATACATAGATCGTCAAATAAAGTAGGTGTTTGGCTAAGCTGCATTGGCAGTCAAAAACATGCCTCATGCATCTGTCTTTAACAAGCATATAGACGGGAGTTTATTAAGGACTTAGATCATTCATGATTGTTCAAAAGCAAAATGGACGGAGTCTGATAAAGATTTTTGGGTTCCTATCTTAAATAACTTGAGCCTGATAAATCTCTCTTTGGTCCATTCTACATATTAGTTCAAATAAACTCTGATTGTTATTAAATGGAGTATATTTTTACTCAAATCCTAAATTACCTGATTAATGAAATTTCAGATCTGATCTATCTAGAATGGATGAAAAGGAAGTTCTTGGAGAGGATTTTACTAAAAATAATAAACCCAATTCAGGTGCCTCAATATCAGTAACAAGTACCTTAGATGAACCTAAAACGGAGGAAACCTCCGTTGACCCAAAGCCATTTGATCCTCCAGTTGACAATCTTCCTACGCCTATAGAAACAAAACTGGAAGATAGTTCCACAATTGACTCTACTGTTCAAGAAGCAGCTTTGTCACCCGTTCCATCGGTAACATCTGCAAAAAAAATGATGGTCTGCCGAGCAACTCCCCTAGCTAAGTAGATGCATCTTCTAGATAATGAGTGAATCAGTGAATCCAAAACAATGGGAAGACGAGCTGACAAGTGAAAACATTGATATCATGAAGCCTGATCAACTGATTCCAATGAAATTAGCTATTTGTTGATATAAGGTTACACTAGGCATGCATATCTTTCATGAATTTTTTGTTAGAAGTGACACGGTGGTTTTAAAGGAGGTTGGAGATCTTGAAATGTAAAGTTGCACAGAAAATGAGATGCTAATGTGATAGTATTGCAGATGGCAATGGATTGCATAGTGCATATGCTTACAGAGGTGATAAAATAGGTGTGTCAAAAGTGTTCAGTAACAAGTCAAATTGATCTTGTCAAACATATTTCTTTTCTTCATTTTGTAGTTCTTCTAAAAGCCAATTTAATGTATCAAGTACAGTTATACAACTATAGTATTGGTACATCAACCAAGTAAATTTTTACTAAAACAATCTCAGAGTATGTAAACATCTGGAAGACACTTCTGCAACCCATCACATGAATTAGTTCAAGTATATACCCAAATAGAATTTGACTCGTATACGAGTCGTTACTCATTCAAGTAAATATATACCCAAATAGAATCATTTTATGTGTCAAAAGTAGAAAACGACACTCTTAAGTAGGGATGAGCATATCGACCCGAATCCCGAAACCGAACCGGAACCGTACCGGACCCGTATCGATTCTAGATATACGGTACGGTACCGGGACTACGAAATAAGGTGAAAAAAATCAAGATAATTCGGTACGGGGCCAGTACCAAATCGGGAAATTCCCGAAAAAAAGGGGGAAAACCCGATTTCCCGGTACCGGTATCCGAATCCCGTTCGGTACGGTACCGGTACCACTAATTTATGCTCGGGAAAAAATCAGTACCACTAATTCGGTACGGGATCGGTACCGTGCTCATCGTGTTTTGTTGATGCTTATCTTGAAGGCTTTCAACTTATATGTGTAAGCTTAAGCTTCATTTGTTGATGCTTATCTAAAAACAGCTTATTATGAGAGCAGTGAAACAACTTTAAAAAAAAGCACATATAACAGTTTGATAGCACATATTGAGCTATGGGTTTTACCCCTTCAAAGCCCATATTTGAGCAATAAAGATCACCAAGAACTAGCATAATGAGCAAATACAACATTGAATATATAATTCGATCTACTTATGTGCCTATAATATTTCACCAACAGTTGATCGATTGTATTAGAAAAGAAAAGAAAAAGAACAAATTTGTTTATTAGAAAAGGAAAGGAACAAATACTAATCATTTTGATGTTAAAGAAAAGATGATGAACAAATTTGTAATACAAAGATGAATACTCGTAAAGATCCATAGCTCATAATTTTATGACTATTAGGTATCAATAAACACAATAGTTACTCGTAAAGATAATACACAATACAACCTTGATCACCATAAAAGTAGCATAACTTGAATAACTTCCATAACGGTAGCATAACTTAAATAACTTACAACATTCTAAACTTCCAATAAGCAACTTGCATTACAGATTTACAGTAACAAACTCAGTACGAAACACTCCTGCTGCAGCAACCAAACGGCCCTTGCTGCAGCAGTACGTCATAACCAAATGTCCCTTTTGACAGTACTATACCGAATACAAATTCTACACAATTTGAAACAAACCAAATGCATATTGCAGTGTCTGGTATCGAGTATTGGGCTTTAAAAATATCAGTGTCTTTGGGTATAACTTCGAATACTTTTATCAGTACTACACGAGTTAAATATCATACATAGCACATTCCTTTGAAACATATGAAGCCACAATTCACTTGAAAAACCTAATACGGGAAAACCCCCAATTCGGGGAAAAATACCAATTCAAATTAAACCCTAATTCGAAAAAATATTAATTCAAAAAACCCCTAATTGAAATATAATTGACATGATTTTTGTATGAAAAAAATGTACCGGGGTTGCATCTTGATCCATGATTCGTTGAAAATTCGCAAAACCCTTTTGCGGGTTTTCTTTAAATTTTCGCAAACCAAAGTTTAAACACTTTGCGGCTTTTCAATCTTTGCGAGTTTTGGTATTTTGGAGAGCTTTTGTGGTGCTGTGAAAATCGTCCGTGTCTTCACAAGTGTGGAGAGGGTGAAAATCGCAAAGCTGTATGTGGTATCTGGAGTGTATATTGCTTAGATGTCAAAAAATCGCAAAGTTTGCTAGATTTTTCCAAAAAATCGCAAACTTTGCTAGATTTCTTTAAAATATCGCAAAGTTTGCGATTTTTTTGGGAAAATCGCAAATAGTCGCAACGTTTGCGAGTTTTATGGGTATTTTTGATTTTTCGAAAAAAAATTGGTATTTTGTGAAGTGTGTTTGTGAAAATTGATATTTTTGTCATTTTCCCTTTAAATAGAAGGTTTAGTTTAAGTTATAATATAATTAGTGTTGTGTCAGTGTACAAAACTGATGCGTCCGTTGAGTTGACAGCCACCCTAGCATTTTCTTTACCACAAGAAGTAGCATTAAATGACCAAGTGACCAACCTTTCACATACATGCCTTTTCATTTTCCTCCTTTTTTTATTGTTACATATACTGCAGTTTATTACTATTAATATTAAAAACCAAACCACGTCAAACAAAGTACGTGTAGTGAAACCCCAGCCCCTTGTTGCATACATCACCACATGACTAAAAGTACTACTACGTAAACTAGTTGCCATGAGTACACTATTTAGTTGCCCAAAGTACCATTTGCTAACTATGCACTAGCAAAATCGTCATAAAAATAGTTTAAAAAAATAGAAAGATGTAAATTAAATCCAGTGAAACCCCAGCCCCTTGTTGCATACATCACCACTTGACTAAAAGTATAGTACTATTTAGAGGTCCGGGTACAGTAGCTGGTGGCTCAAGCCATCAGCGATGGCACGACCCCGATGGCGCGAGGACCACACCGGTGGCTGGCTGGTAGCGGCTAGCGCCGTGGCCACCAGCCCACGCGGTCGGTTTTTTTTTTTTTGTTTTTTGTTTTTTTCTTTTTCTTTTTTTGATTTTTAAGTGGGTAATGTGAGTGAGGTTTTGAGCTTTTAAAATGTTTATTGTGTTTGTGTTTCAATTTTTGTTTTTGTTTGTTTTTGTTTTTTTTTTTTTAAAAAAGTTGCAGGTCTTTTCGATGGGGAAGAAGGAACTAATTAAGGAAGATGCTGCTATTGACTTTTCCTCCTTTTTTTTTTTTTTTTTTTTTTTCTTTTTTGTTTTTTTCACATTGAACCCCTATTGTAATATAAGTTTACATTATTTGCTCTTGTTAGTGTTTTTCTTGCATCGTTAGTCCCTATTTTGTTTACATTGTTAGTCCTTATTTATATAATGTCTTTTTTTATTTGATGTATTTTTTTTAGTTATATATTGTTTATATTTAAAAATGAAAAAAAAAAAAAAGAAAAAAAAATCCAACGGCACCAAAAAGTGGTGCCATAGCTAGGGAGGGGTGTTTTGGTGCCAAAGAGAAAACTGGTGCCATGGAAAAAAGGTGCTGAAGTGGCACCATTTTTTCTATGGCACCACCAACGATACCACCCATGGCACCAACTGTACCTAGCGCTCTTAAACTAGTTGCCATGAGTACACAATTTAGTTGCCCAAAGTATACTTGCCATGAGTGCACAATTTAGGTGACCAAAGTACCATTTGCTAGCTATGCACTAGCAAAGTCATCATAAAAAATAGGCATTTACATATATATCCTTGCAAAATTCAAAAATTACATATATTTCCTTTTGACGCATTAAAAGCATTGTACTTTATGCATCAAAAACTGGTAAGAAGGATATATATGTAATTTTTGAAATTTACAAAGATATACATGAAATTATGCCTAAAAAATATTTGAAAAAAATAGGAAGATACTATAAAAAAAACAAATTGCGTGTAGGTACTTATTAGGTGTGATCCACTTGTCCATTGGAAACAGACAATTGTCATAACTAGTTTGTCAGAAATTTCGTGTCTATATATGACGCTATGTAACAAAAACACTTTTTTGGTATCTCTATTAGTGATAGTATTAGAAAAGCAATCATAACGATGTCTGCTGGCATGGTTTTATGTGATGAATTACCAATATTTGGTGGCTCAAAGTTGTTAAAAGATATTACGATCGCGTACTACAGAGGTGAATTGGAAGTTGCTTTACGTGATGAAGCAGATCATAGGAGGAATGCTGTTGAAATTAGGGGCCGTGTCAGCCGTAGACAACAAATGATAGCGGAAGTGGAGCTTTTATGCGGTTCGGATTGTTGGTTGCCAACTATTAATCACCTGTTAAGGATGCAAAATTAGGATCTGGCTGAGAGTTCCAAACTTCTGTATTCTTGGTTTAGAAAACATGACCGTGTTAAAGAGCTGAATGGTTTAATTGAAAATTTGGAGTCAATGGAGGTTTGATGTGCTTTGTTATAACTACATGGAAGCTGCTACCTTTTGTTTATTAGGGGATCGTTGTTACATTTTGGAGTCACTTATCTCATCTTTGTAGTGTATGTCATGTTAACCTATGGATGTGATCCCTTTTATGTTACTAGTATATATTTGTTTGCGTAGTTATTCAAACTGTGTTCGAGATAGTTAATCATTTTACAAAAATAAAAAAAATTTACTAATAAAGTAGTAATATGAAGATGAAATTTTATTTAGTTAAAAAAAAGTCAACGTGTGGGTGGGTAACTTGTTTGGGGAATGCAAGCCAATGAGTGTATGAGACGATTAATAATGGTAGTCAGAATTTTTGTGTCTCGATAATAGAATATGATGACGTGTTGAGTTACATGCTTATTTATGTGTAAGAATAATAACCCTTATAATATCATTAAAAAAAATTAAAAAAATACAAAAATTAAAAAAAAAAGACGTAATTTTAACAGCACCGTTGGGGATATAGGCGGCAAAAAATTAGTAACAACTGCTACAAGTGTTAAACAAGTAAGTTTTTAGTACAAATTAATTTGGATTGAATTGAGGATACAAACTCGATTAAGAGTTACAACTGCTGCCACGAGAGGAGGCTAAAGGTTTTGAACAAATTCTTAAGTCTGTTAATAGGTAAATCCCCAACCACTACTAACGTCGATCTTACCACTGCTAACGTCATTTTACCCACTCCTAGTGTCGCAAAAACCACCGCTAGTTATATTCAAATACCAAAAAGGAGAGAAAATTTGCATGTAAAGATTCACATTCCTTCCCAAGTAATTTTATGTCAAATATAGCAGCAACAGTGTAGGAGCCTAGGCACGTGCCTACCCACAAAACAGTTAATGAAAATTAATGATAACGCCTGCACGAACAGTAAAATCCTTGCTATAAATAAGCGAGGTAAATCAAGGGGAAAGTCCAGAAAAAGCAAAAAAGGAACCATTCCTTCACCTACAAAAATATTGCCACCTGCAAATCAGGCAACCGGAATATTTTAAAAAACCGAAGAGAAGTTGAAGATGTTATTCAAAAAAAGATACCGATGGTACACGGTACAAAAAGAATACATACGGACGTCAACAACAACTCGTTGGCCACGCACGGCCGTTTCCAAACAGCCCATACATAGCCTAAACCTTTACCCCCCCCCCCAAAAAAGCGCAAAGCTGATGCTGCGACAACTAAAACATGTTCTAAAATGACTACTAATAACAATTAGTCGTTCTAAAATGACGACTAATAACCCATCTCCGCGAACATACACAACACACCTTCACCCAAAACCCATGTCCATTCAAGTTGTGGTAGTCTGCCAGGACCATATGCATACCAAAGGTGGGAGTTTAAACCTAGCAGACTCTCATTAGCAATATGGGGTCTTGAAATTGCAGGCATTTCCTTCGTAACCTCAGCGTTCGAGAGCGGAAGAAGGAAATAAATCACAGGAATTGGTTCATGGGAGTGATAATATATGTTCGGCAGATGGGTCCCGTAGGGAAGGGCTACAAAAGGAAGTTAGGGGCAACGAAATACGTAAACCAGCCCCTAACTAACAAGAAACTTCCCTAAGAAAGTCAAACAACTGAGGATGAAAGTTATGCCTTCTTCCTCTGTTGGTGCAGCCTGGCCCCCATTCAAGTGTGCGTCTACGAATTCAGGGATATCTGGTTGGATAGACTGGGTCTAAGGAAAAAATGACCAGCTTGCGGGAGCCGGGATAAAATAAAACCTGCGCGGGTTGGGAAGCTACATTACCAAAAGCCCTTCCTATACCGCGCAGAGGGGCGTATTTAGAGGGGAAACCCCCTGAAAGGCCCATTGAAGTTGAAAGGCCTATCTAATTCCTCGGGGAATCCCATGGGTTAATCAATACGCCGAGGCCACGAGGAAGCAAGCCGCCGGAACTCCTTCAAGGAAAGGATAAAGGCAAAAGACCTGCACCGGGAAAGCCAGCGGAAAAGAAGAGTGTAAGCAATACACAAACCAGTGGCAGTAAAAGTCGCGTACCACTGCTAATGTACTTGTCACTGCTAGTATGATTGTGAGGGATGAATACGTAATATTCTAGAATGTCTTCGGTAGGATGTTTTGTATTAGATAAGTACTAGTATTGTAAGTATATTTATCTTGTACAGTACTTAGTGTATTTTGTAAAGGACTCCTTATCATATTAAAGGAGGTCCTAGGTTTGAGTTCAATATAAGTTTTGGTGATATCTAGAGTCGATACACTTCAAGGTTGTAAACGGAAATACTATTCAGAGTATTCGTGTATTAACAACATATCGAGGTGTTTAGTGAGAATAACTGTTCGTTAATTATTATTCTTCTTAAGGAGTACTAGGTTGTGTTCGTTTAGTCACCTTCTATAGTAGATCCTTCGCTAAAATGGGATTTAAAACATATTTGTATGTTAATGGACGAAACAATTTTAAAGACCATCACTCATTCTAAAAACATCAACATCTTCACTTGGATTATTTTTTAAAGAACATCTTCACAACGGCATCAGGTTATCAGATGTGTAGAGTGACATTCGTTTGAGTGGATTATTTTGAGCTTTATACGACCTTTGTAAACATAAAAGAAATGCTACACTGCTTTTATGCTCGATTACTTAAATTGAGTTACAACTGCTAGCTGTTTTTTACTACTGCTTTTGTGGGGCTGAACAAGTACAGTCGTTTACCACTGCTTGTAGTAAACTTACAACTGCTAGTTAATTTGTACTAGTGTTGAATGTTAAACCTCTATTTTTGGAAGTGTGCATTGTCTCAAGTTGGTAGTTATAAGTAGGTTGTAGAATACGAAATGTACGTCTAGAAGGAGTCGTGGGTTTATAAAAGTAGCCCGTATGGAAAAGAAGTTGCCCTAAGAACAAAATTAGTTTGCCAAAATTATTTTTGGTAACAACTGCTTGTTGGCCAGATTAAAAAAAAATGGATAATGGGATAACAGAAGAGATGAAATAGTAAATACATTGACATACAACGTTTGATACAGACAACCAACTACATATTATGATTACTACATGGTTATAACTTTAATTGTTACATATTATATAACCACTTAATTGATAACATTCATCGACTACGAAAAATCTAAACAGTCCAATGCTTCCTGCCTTCCTTCCCACACAGACAGCGTACTAAAACCACAAACCTTCATTCCCATTTAGCCTGATCCGTAACTTCAGCCGAACAAACCTGTTGAAAATGGCATTGATATATCATTAACCAATTAAAGTGATAATGTTTAAAAGGAACATGAATAGAATGGTAAGTTATAAATAAAACATACTATAGACAGCACAGTCTGTATGATTTAACAAAAGAAGAGATTCTTTGTGTGGGGCGATGTAGAAAGATCCCGTATCTCCTAAAATTCCCATGCTGACAAATAATTCAAGTTCTTTGTTGTACATGAATAGCGAGTGACCCAAATGGTTGCCAGTGTACGCTTCCACTATTGGAGCCTGATCCTTTGTAAACCCAAGAAAACGAACAGATAATAGGGTGGGGATGGCAAAGAGGCTTCTACATGATCTTATGGCAAAACCATTCACGTCCAACAGCCATCCACAAAACAATTGCATATCTTCATCAATGATCATACCAGAAATCACTAGAGAGGTTCCAAGATCGAAAACATAGAATGTAACTGGGAGTTCATTTTTTAAAATCTGCGGAAGGTCTATAACTTTAAATTGGTTGGTTACCAAATCAAACGAAATCAACATATAAATCTTGTATGTAACACCGTCCTCATTAGTTAACTTTTCACTCCCAGTCCAATAGATAAAATGACCGACAACTGCCTGACTTTGACGTTTCAATTTGATAGTTTCACGAGGGGGGTGGAAATTTTCAAGGCATGTCCACCTTAACGAGTTGAAAGAAAAGACAGAAACATACCAGAAACCACTTTGGAAAACAGGATAGGAGACCTTCACGATAGTCGGGTCAAGAGTGTCCGGACGGACGGCAAAACCAAAAAAAATCTTTTTACATTCAATTTGATGCGTGTAAAATGGGACATGTACTGCAAGTGATTTTTGGATAGCCGGGTTCCAAATAACAGACATTAGATTAGAGCCATAAACAAAACACGAAAGACCATGAGAATTGCCAACTGCAATCATAGATGAAAGCATTAAATCTGTACGAAGTACCGTACCGGTCAATTGTTCATTAAAAGCTAACACAAAACCTTTGTGACCCTGATCAAATGTTAGCGTAAAAAAACACTCGTCGTTACGACGAACACCGTAATTAGAGATGAAAAAACCACAATCTATACTAGCCTTCCATAACTTGCAAACACTACGTAGCTGGAGTATAGACTTAGGAGGTAGCCTGCGAATGATATCTAGTTGAACATCCAGTGGGATATAGTCGGACATTTTGTTAAACAAAAGTAGAAAGATTGGGATAAAGATATGAAGTGAATAGACCAAAAGAAGAAAGAAAGATGTTGTTAAACAAATTAAGAAAGATTTGTATTGAAGAAAGAGATTAGCAAAAGAAGACATTTAAGGACATGTACCGTAATGTACTATAGGGCAACCAAATATTAAATTCTGCTAGTTTATACCAAATATAAATTAATAAAGTATACATAACCTATAATATATAGAAGTGGTTTGCAAAGCATAGGCTTTTTTGTATATGTGCACGGGTATTAACTAAAGAAGTGCCGTTGAGTTAAAAAAATATTATAATAATCGACAAATATATAATAGAAGTAAAAATACCTACAGTATACGTTGAAAGAAAAATACTTAACATGTCAACATTAGACAATAATTATGGGTCAAACGGACATTAAGGATAGTACCTTGAAAGACCGCTATCAAATTATGTATTCAACCTTGTGCTTCCAGAAGTATTCAAGCATCCGTTCACGGTAAGCTAAAGCTGTTTGAAGAGAGTCGTCTACTTCCAGAGGCTGGTTACGGAGCAATCTGTACAAAATAATGCACACCCATACTTCGCAGTCACCATACAACTCCGATTGTTTTGGTACTTGTGGACACTTGTATGTGATTTTATAATCCCCCGGTGATATGCCCTTATTATGCAGTACCCCAGCGTTTGTTAGGTACGATTTAAGCTGTGTTTGTAACTTTCTCTTGGAACCTCGCAACCATCGTTCACCTCCTGAGGCTGACCCAAGAGAGTCATAAATGTAAACAACTCCAGTGCGGATATAGAGCTCACAGAGTACCCAGTGTTTTGTATTTTCTTTCATGGGAAAATACATCTGATATATAAAATAAACGCAGGATATTATAAGTTGTTTATAACAGTAGTGGTATATGTACGGTAAGAGTCTGCCATAATGACCTTTGCAACATCTCGCCAAGCCACATGGTATGTTGTGCCATCTGAATAAGTGGTAGGCATGTTGCCACCTAGGATTTGATTGCAAAAAGTACACCCTGCCAAAGCCCAATCTGCATCAGCTGGTCTAAACAACCACATCAATTCAACCCATGCATCCAAGTGTTGCGGACAGATAAAGCAAATCAAAACTGTAAACATTCATTTCATAAGTAACAAAACGAAATAATAAACAAGTGCAGTAGACCAGCTAGGCATCAGGTTTACTCACTAACTCATTAAGCCACCCGCCGGTGCAGTCTTCAACACATGCCAAGGCTACCCAAAAATCCCTATAAGCAATAACCGCACCGGAGCCCCAAGGAAACCTATAAAGTAATGGTTCTTTAAGCTTCAAATACTTGCGAAGGTATTCAGGAACAGTAACCCTCTTCTTGTTGCATTTCGGGTGTCGTAAAAGTTCCTAAAAAATAAATATATTCAATAACATACACACAATGATAATGATGTTATTGGATTAACAAACAAAACCTATCTCTACAAACGGTTCAATTGTGGGCGAATAGAATCGACTAACTGGACACGTTCTTGGGTTTCCAGATGTTTCCTGAAAACAAAATTGAAAGATAAGCAGAAAAAAAAAAAAAAAAAAAAAAAAAAAAAAAAAAAAAAAAGATTCGTTTCAGTTCAATTTAATAAGGTGATGTACATCTGAAACGGCAGCCGGGATAATAGCCTCGTTAACGACACCCTGCGATCTTGTAACACGGCGGCAAGGAGTAGCTGATGGTTTTGATACCCCATTTTCCGAATTGACAGACCCAAACAACGTCACGTAAGTTTGTACAGTGCGCCTTCTTTTACTGAGGTTGTTGTTCAATTTTACTCTATTTCTTTTGTTCGTATTCATATCGGAGAAAAGATCTTCCAGCAGAGATTTGTCATTAGGACCTACCACATTTGCAAATGACACTTTCTTGGGTTTAACCTGAGATTCAGGGGCTTCAGCGTCTTTCTTTGTTGGTGTATCTTCTAGGCTAACCACATCAACATCATTGTTACTGGATTCAAGGCCAACAAACGAATTTTTGTCAACCACATCCCCTTGTTGATCATCACAATCCATTAAATCTAAAGACAGAAGACACAATTTTGTATCGACACTTTTGTTGACATTATTTTTGGGGGGAAACAGGAGTGTCATTTTGGCCAACCACATTTACATATGGCAGGTTGTTGTCTTTAAACTGACATTTGAGAATATAGTATGTTACAAAACAGCACATTAAACTATTTTATTTATCGGCGATGTTTTACTGAGAATGTAGATACCTCATGGGATTTGTTGGTGGGTGTTCCTACTTCTGTCTGCACACAATCAATATTGCTAACGGGTTCAGGTTGGCAAGGCAATTGTTTCTGAACCACATCCTGTTGTTCGTTATCACAATCCATTGCATCTAGAGAATTATCACCCGAAACTTTTTCATCGTTTATGTAAGACGACCAGTCATTACCACAATCTGGTTCCTGCTGAATTTTAAATATATATACATAAGTAGGGACGTATGCTATAGCTGATATTTAAACTGTAACTGAAATATAACGTACAATAATGGGGTCACCGGGTATTTTATTTTCCTCTTTAGGTGCAACTGGTGGAAGTTGAGTACTACTTTGACCTCCATATTCCATAACAGGATATTTTTGGGTCATGGCACAAGCTTCAACAAGCATACCAAGGTTACATGGTTGCGTTTCTTTAAGCCCATCATCATTTTCAATGTCCGTTGCATGGTCCGCATGGACAACCTTATCCCCGTTAGGGCCTACAATATGAGACGACGTGGCCTGTATCGACCAATGTTTGATATAAGTGTTGACACGAACGATTATTTGAGTTTGGTATAAACATTGGAGGTAAACTGAAAAGTAAATACAAACCTTCGGATCATCGGGAGTAACGTCAGGTTCGTTTGTGGTGGCACAACTTTTAATATGTTCAGGATCAACAGCAACATAATTATTAAGACGCAAGAGTTCCTGTACTTTTGAAAGTCTGGTTTTCACAGTCATAAAGACATCAAGTACAAAAGGTGTGTTTCTGAAGGTGTGTTTCTGACCGAATGAATGCCGTTTTCTATCATCAAAACTTTTTTATTCAAATCCACTAACTCACGAAATAGACGCCCTGTCGAATGAGTAGTTCCCGTTTGTGCAACATTTAAATTGAAATCGTCCATGCACAAGTTTAAATTGAAATCGTCCGCGAATTCATTTGAATGCTCTGCAGTCTTGTAACCATCGTCGGTCTCTGGAACAGACAAACCATCTATAAATTGGGCGCCGGCCACACCACGGTTGCTTCATTTCAGCTTGTGTTGCAGAAAGTTCAGCAATGGGAGTTGAATCCTAACAACAACAAAAAAATTTTAAAAATAATAATAATAATAAAATTTAAATTACTCATATAATGTGAACAAATTCAGTTACAAGTTCGTGGGGTCAGCAATGTAAGACTGTGTGATGCATACCGGTCCAAAGAGGTTACAACAGTCCGGTTTCCGAAACTTTGAAAGTCCTGACCAAGCAAGACCACGTGGAATGACCTTATTGTCTTTCACCCACCAAAGTGAGCTTTTAGGATAAGTCTCCAAAATCTAAATCTGTAATAGCCACAATTGTCATCTTTAAAACGTGTACTTATGCAGCTATCGTTTTTCAAAATGTTTTAAGGTTTACCAAAGTAAAGGTAACCTGTTTAGGATGAAACAATACCTTTATGGTTACAATTTAAAAATAAATCACAAACTAAAATGTGTTATAACATTTTTGTTATCTAAATTACGGGTAACTTTTATATTACTTGTATACAGAAGAAAAACCAGCAGTTCATAACAATAAAACAACAACATTAATTTTAGGTACTTTTGAAATGAATAAGTAATAGCACAACAAAATAGAATCAAAAGCTTTTAATAGCCTGTTTTTGTAAAGAAATATGTTATCAAAGCTAGACATTCATACATTAGTACAAACTACTGAGAATTCTAACCTTGAAAGCCCAAGCGAACCCTTATAGATTGTATGTGACACTGAACTTTGGGTTTTTTTTCAATTTTAACAAATGATCTTTTCTGTGAATATGAACAATATTGACAGTCCTTTGATAAAATTTATGCCACATATATTCACCCCAAGGAAATACATTCCAGGCTTCAAAATCATCAACCAAGGACAATCAGTGATTATGGATGCAATTCCTGTCTTCTTTTCCCATAAACACTAGCTCTGCAGCTACCAGCAGACACACCCTAACAGCATCCTCATCAGAAAAAGATAACCACCTTTTCCCATCCTTTTTTCCGTTATTAACAAGTTCCAAAAGATCAATTGCATGTACATTTGTTATACCATTACTCTTTTTTTCAGGAAATACACGATCAAAAAATGCGCTAGATCGTTTAATAGGTTTTGAAACTTTGCCAAATCGAAACCCTGTTATCAGACAAAATTCATTCCGGTTAAACCTTAACGAATGATCCCCAATTTGGAATTTTAGTGGAGGGGAATCAGAGATGTTAGAAACATATACCTGGTGTTGCAAAACATAATGCATCAGAAGGCAGTTATTCTCGCACGACTTTATATCCAACCATGGACCAAATACTGTTTGCCTGAACAACCTTTCGCGGTTTTCATTCTTTGACAAACATAGTTTAATATCTGGCAGCAACTTCAATGTAGAACGAACTGCGATTTTACAATTGTACAACTTTAATTTTGTCATATGGAATTATTGAGTAAAATTAATTAGGGTTTAGAGGGTTTTGTGAATAAGATGTGGTTTATGAGTGTGTGCGCGTGATGTAGAAGAAGACGTTTAATTGTAGAAGCTGTTAGAAATTGTACAAGAAGATGTTTGATTGTGTGTGTGCGCGCGTGATGTTGTGTACGTTATTATTATTAGTTTTATAATACAACCAGTGTAAAATGACCATATTATCCTCGTGTATAAATACAAGTTGCCCAATATTATATAGTTGCCCGAAAATACAATTTGGTTGCCCAAAAAACAATACCTTACAATACATGACATATAATCTCAAAATACGTACTTCGGTCATACCTTTGTCGGACACATGGCACCCAATGGTTGGATACCAGGAAATTGCTGGGCAACTGGTCCATTTTCATTCAGCAAAAGTGCGTGGTCCGGATAGTGATAAGCCTCAGGGCGCGCGGTCTATTTGACTAATTTTCCCTACTTTTAATGCAAATTTGAGTGTCCCTTACTTTTGACAAAAAGTGTCAGTAGACAACCCCGGTTCCTTCGAGATCTAGTTGGTAGTTTAAAGATACCTTCTTAGAAAAGGTAATCTTGTTACCAAGGGATTCTTATGGCTTGATTAAAATGAGCTTAACTAAACAAAATGACACGAAAAGTTAGTGCATTTTATAAGATAAGAAGAAAAAATAATTGATGTTGTCATCAACATCCTACAAAAGTGTTTTTAAGACATTGTGTTTGTTTTTGTAAAAGCCTTCTTTGTAGTTTTCAATCATACACGGATCGTATCAAGTTTTTAAAGTACAATATACTCTAAGAAACTTGGTAACGAAGCTCTAATACCAATTGTGGAAAACTAGAAGGGGGATTGAATAGTTTTACCGATTAAAACTTCGTTTTAAACTATTTAGATCGACTTATGTCAATCTATTTGATGTGTATGTTGGATGTTGATAGATAAACATATGAATAAGTAATGCAAAGATAAAGAGTAAGAAACACAAAACCACAACGCGAGTATTTATAGTGGTTCGGCTACAAGGATACCTTCCTTGCCCTACTCCACTCCCTGAGTCACCTAATCGAGAGTTCGTAAGCACTACACAACACAAACTCCTTGTGGCGGAGAAGCCTTCACAACGTCGCCTACTCTTTATCCGGTACAAGGCTAGACACCGGGTTCTTCCACGAGGTAGAACCAAACCTATCACAACGTCGCCTACACTTTATCCGGTACAAGGCTAGATACCGAGTTCCATTACAAAGGAGGACCTACTACCCAACACTACACAACTATCCCAAAGGAGACACCCTCCTTAGTACAACATCAAAAGGATATCACTATCCTTGACCCAAACTATCTATGTTGTACATCGATGCACCATATCGATTGTACACCATTGGCACCTTTCACTAATGCCCTTGACACGATCCTTCGGCACCTTTCACTAATGCCTTCAACACGAACCTTTAGCACCTTTCACTAATGCCTTTGACACGGACCCTTGGCACCCTTCACTAATGCCATTGACACGGACCTTCGACACCCTTCACTAATGCCATCAACACTACACTTCTATGGAGGAAGAAAGAACTATCAACAAGAGAACTTCAGTAGTCTTGATGATGACGAAGCTTGGCAACTCATGGACTTGAGCTTGCTTGACTTCAAGAGGTGGTGATCTCGCCTTTAAGAGGAACCTAGAGAATCACTCAAACACAAAACTACATAGAAAGATCATTTGGATTTAAGGTTAGAGAGTTTACAATACTAAGAGAAAGTATGTGTAAAAGGGGTGAGTTACAATGAAGAAATGACTCAATATTTATAGGCAAAAACCTCTATTGTTCCCTGGATCCCACAGATCCCTTACTTGATGGATCTGTCTAGTGTAATCCTGGGGATCCGTGGACGCTCCTCACTATTTGGGTAATGGGTCATGGATCATGGGTCATGGGTTATGGACTTTGGGTCATAGGTACCCAAATAGATACAATGTATCTAGACATTGGATCATGGGTCATAGTTTAGGTCCATGGGTCATGGATAATACTCAATATGACTTCATGCATGATGTCATGCAATGGGTAATGGGTTATGGATCAAGCTCCATGGGTATGGGTCATGGGCTTTGGGTTTTACCACATTCAATGTATCTAGTCAATGGGTCAAGTACTTGGATTTTTACCCATTACATTACCCATTACAATATATACTAAGTATATATAAGTACATATCCATATTATGTAAACACTAGTTGTTATACATATGCATTTCTATAAGTTGTAAACAATATTACTTGTTTAGTGTTTTATATGAAAATGTAAGTGTGTTAGTAAACTATTGGCTCAAACTATTTACGTATTTTATTTGTTTCGTTAAAATGATTTTACGTTTGTTATCGACAAAACATTAGAAAATCTACAAATATAAATAAACGTTTTTACGGCTTATTTGTATTAACAAATATATTTAAAAAAGTACTTATTTTTAATAAGAAAAAATACTTTTGGACTTAAGTGACCCCTTGATGAAACTGATACGCAAACCGTACCAGACCTGAAAATAGTAAAAGTATGCAAAATATGTCCGACTTACGAATCGGGTCTTTCTCAAAGCAACAAATATAGCCCCTGACTTTTTGATAATTAGTTCCACTTCCTTCACTTCTCTTGCGCCATTCTTTTAGTTAGAAAACTTTCATGACTTCATCATGAGCCTTGAATCCTATACGACAACGCATAAGAAGTTGAAGTTAGTACAACTACAAATTTTCAGGTTCAATCATCATTCAAATGCAATTTCTACAAACAGGTTGAGAAAAGGGCAAATTTCTACAAACAGTTAGGGATTTTCTTTGACTAATAAGCAATCTCAAACATCACTGAAAATCTCAAACATATTAATACATTCAAAATCCGGATAAGCATATCAACCTTCATCCAAAACCAAACACGACCAAATCACTCCAAACCAAAATCATTGAAAACTGAGTTGGACCGACACAGTAGCAAAAATTAAACGAACTTACACTCAGCTCTTCAATTGCAAACGAAAAAACATACCTTTATTCTCGGATTGAGTATAAACGCCGCCACAAAAAACGCCCAAAGTTGTAACCCTAACTCATGTTTAACCGAATCTTCAAACGAAAAGAATATATAATCATATTCTAATCAAATCTACTATAAAAATATGATTAAACCTTGAGAAAAGAGACACTTACAAGCTTTATTAAGGTGTGGACTGCCTTTCTTGAGCCCGCCGGAATCCTTGTTACACCGACGCCTCTGCTTCCCATCAGATATAAGAAACCCATTTTTTGTGGGTCTTATCGAATGAGAATTCATTGATGGATGTTTAGATTTGTGTTGTCGTGGGTATTCTTTGGCCTTTTGATAATCAAATTAGTGTCTTGTTTTTTTGTTCAAAATATTTTAGGTTAGTGATTTTGATGAAATGAAGAAAAAGAATCAAAGGTTAGAAATTTTTAGGAGATGATAGAAAGGTTCATGCAGAGTTACCGTAGCATGGTACCGATTTGGTATACATATGTGTGGACGACATTTGATAGTACAAATATTAGGTTTTTAAAAAAGGTTTAATGATTTTTGTATTCATATTACGGAGTCACTACGGTAACGGGAGTGAATATGAACAATTGCAACTCCTTTGAGCCAATGACAATGAAAACCAACCCCACTACCAACCGTTGGGTTACTATTCATTAAGTCTAATTATTTTGGCAACCAATAGCGAGAAAGATTAGCTGAAAACGGACTCCTTAAAATTTTACTGTTTGCCCCGTTCAATTTTCATCTTTAGTTAGTATATATATATATATATATATATATATATATATATATATATATATATATATATATATAACAGGAGGCATTTGGCATTAATGTCACCTCAATGCCAAATAATAAAATTTCATGCCACATAAGCATTTGTTGTCCAACTAAGCACTAATTTTTTAATTTATTTAGAGTTTATTTAAATTTCGGATTTTTAAGAATTATTTTTGTGAATTTCGGTTTTTTAGTAATTATTTTTGAAAATTTTTTATAAAAAATGACCTATGTAAGGATTGAACCTTGGTCATTTGGATAAATAACTTGTGTGCTTACCACTTAGGCAACAAGTTATTTTGATAATTATGTTGCATGTTATAATTTATAAATGGCTATAATTATATTGGAATCCTACACTAAATACAATTTATCTACAAAAATTATATTAAGTAATTATTTTTTTTTAAACTTTTTATCCATATCTTTTCCTTAAATATATATAAAAAAAATCATACGTATATTTCCCCAAAAAAAAAAAAAAAAAAAAAAAAAAAAAAAAAAAAAAAAAACCCTAATCAAACTCTCTGCATGAAGAAAACTTCATCACAATTTTAGGGTTTTAATGATTTTTAATATGTTTTTGTGATAACATCTTTTTAATAATGTTGTCGCTAATTTTGCTTATTTATTTGATTTGATTTCCAGCAAGAATTCTCCCTGGACTATATAGTTCGCTACTGTTGCTAATCAAGAAGGAAGATATCGTGATTGCCAATATTGGAGACACTCGACTATTGATGTCCCGCCCATACAAATTACTTGGAGTTATGAGCTGGGGAGTTGTTACTGAGATGTAATCTGAAGAGCGTCACGTTGAGGATGAGGCATCCCACGATGAGTTGAGGGAGAGGCTAGGTGAGCATTTTTATGATATTGCTACTCAAACACAAGAAGGAGTTTGGCGGCTATTCAATGGAAGGACCAAGGTAAAAGAACTACTGTAAATTTTATAGCTTGAACTTTCTGATAGGTATGCAGTTATATCACTTACATTTGATGTTACTGCCCACAGCTGACTAGATGTTTAGGTCATTTTGGACTAAAAGATCACACTTCACACATGCTCAAGAAGTTATAAAAATACATATATGTTAATTTTTTATATTTGCTTGGTATATGTAAAACTTATTGATATCACTGATTAATTGTAGATGTACTACAACGTCATTTTCTGGAACAAAAAACAACACATGGAATGAATTTCCAAGCCAAAAACGAAGACCAGTTTGTGTTATTAGACCTGAACAAATCATATTTTATGGGTATCTAAAGAAAGACTTATGTGTCAGTGCAGACACGTTATGAAGCATTCATTCATCCGAAGAATGTGTTAAGTCTCACGACTACAGGTCTATTGGTCTATATCTTTGTAATATAGTTTTGTAATATTGTATTGATTCTGTGACATATGTGCATAATCTGTGTTTGGATGCCCAGTCTTAAAGAAAAGGTTTCTGAGATGGCATCTGAGAACCAAATTCTTCGAAAGCAAGCATTTTATTCACCTGCAAAACATGTGATAGAACATCCACATACTCCAGAAACTAACGTGAGCTTTGGTTATATATAGCTGTATAAATTTACTTAGCTTTTCCCTTATAAATTTTTTTCTTTACTAAACCCCTTACTTTGACTGATTTTCCAGCCAAGTGTAGAAAATGGTCTTCGTGGCATTGAGGTAAATACGTAAATAGTTTTACTATTTTGTATTTTTTTTTCACATTAGATTGTATGCTGAAGAAGTGAATGTCTCTAGGAGCCCCAAGAACTTTCTAGCAATTCGGTCACTGAATCTTACAGCAAGCCTAAGAAACCGCCAATTGATCGTCCAAATGTACAATCCACATTCAAATGATCTCCGTTCTTTTGTTCTTAATTGATATTGGATATTGTTACTAATGTTAATGCGTGAATATGAATCTGGCTGTAGGAGAACGTCGATGCCCTTATTGAGTGTGTTATGAAAGATACTGGATTCAGTCAAGGCAAACCTGTTGCAGCATTTACCATTTTATGCATCAAAAGTACACTTTAGTCAATTTTTGATCTGTTTCCGTTTGCCCTACTTTTATTTTGATATTACATGTTGGACCCGTTAAAGATAAAATATGGATGGCTTGAGGAGAAATTCTTCTTTACGTTTATGATCCATGATATGGTCTTCTACTTTTTCTAGGGATTTCGTTCGTCTTCTGTCACCCAAGCAGCGACTGCAGCTGCATTTGAGGTAGTGGTATGTCAAATTGAAGCCAACTACCCAGCTTTGCTTTTCAAGCAGCAACTAACGGCATACATAGAGAAAATCTATGGCATTATTCGTGACAACTTGAAAAAGGAGTTGGGTTCATTACTTACCTTATATATTCAGGTAGTGTGACTCTGATTCATCATCGCCCGTAACCCGGTTATCTTAATGTGACCATGCATCCAAACTATAGTGTTAACCATGATGAAAACTAAACGGGAAGCCCTCTTCATTCACTAAAATATATTAATAATTATCTTCGTATGTGGTCTTTTATATTATGCCCTTTTCATTTGATTATGATGCCATTATGGATGTGAAAAAAACTTACCTTCGTTGCATTGTTTTCACCCTTCAAGGTTAGACTACTGGAAGTTTGTGGATTAAACCTTCATTAACAGGGTGTTAATCATTGAACATGTAACTGCAGGTGTTTGATGTGATGCAAAGGTTGCTCTCGATATTCCCAATCTAAGAGAGGAGAATCCAGATAAATTTTATAACCAGGTGAACATGCTTTTCGACATTAGAGTTAAGTTGGTTTGATTAGATTGAATCATAACTATATACTAATATATTTTATTTGATGGCAGTTTATGAATAAAATGCTATATGCTAGAGAAGTGTCAGGAGTATGATGGATAGAAAGTTAGCAGACTATCCATGGCAAGTTCAAGTAATTTTAGATGGCGTTGGTGTTGAGGCTCCTGAGGTTAGTTCAAAGCTTTCCATTGGTTTGAATATTTCTTTAAGAGGACTTTTCATTCTATACTGAACACACAAACAAATTAAGAATCTTAGAATAAGCAGATTCAAATTTTAGTAAAACGAGATCTTGATTATATGGTTTGCTTCATAAAACCAGCTAATCTAATATAATTGTTACATCGTTGAGCTAAGTAATTTCGTGATGTAGATATTTTCACAAAGCACCTCAAAGCATTACGATCTTTCACAGCCTGAAGACCACTATTGTTAAAAGTTAAGACATAAGGCATCCAAGCACTGAAGTATGCAGGTTATGGCTTCAGCAGAGCAAACCACGCCTTCAATTATAGCATCTAAAAATGAAGATGGAATACAAGCTTTTTCTAAAAATGAAGATGGAAGACAAGATTCTTCCAAAATCTTTTGCATTTTTAAAGATCGCAAACACTGTGGTAACAAACTTTCTTCAGATCCATAAACACGAGTAGTGGTTCCAGGAGCATATGTTCCCAGTGATATAGCCCGAAGTAAAGCTTTCATAAGAGACCTTCTGTGGTATGACACTAAAGCTTCATAATAAAGAGGTTGCATGCACACAGGTTAAATGTTGATACAGGTTGCAAGCTTCAGAATAAAATGGTAAATGCTGCAACAAAATAAAATGTTGATACAGGTTGCAAGCTTCATAATAAAATGGTAATTGCTTCAAAATAAAATGGTTAAATGTTGATACAGGTTAAATGTTAAATGTTGCTTCAGAATAAAGCTTTTGTGGTATGACACAGGTTGCAAGCTTCAGAATTTAAATGTTGATAGGTTGAGCACATCTTCTAATTATTTGAAAGAAGGAACGATTGCTTTTGGGCCGGGTTGGTTGTGGAAAAGATCCAGATATCAGTCTTGAAAGACCACTGGTCCAGGAGCTGACGGCACCACTTCAGAATCATCTTCTGCACTCTCCATATTCTCATACAACCTTGATAATAAACTATTCTTATTAAATGATATAAGGATAGTTAAAACCCAAACAATTGGTATTTTATTATAATATTTGATAAACTGGGATCTTCCTCTAATGTACCTCCAATTTTTGTGATTTTTTAGGAAGCATTGAAGTGGGTTACTGATCAGCCCGGATGGAAGCGGTCTCAAGGAAGAGATCACATATTTCCAATTCATCATCCATGGTCTTTTGAAACTGTTTGCAAGTTTGTGAAAAAAGCATTATGGTTGTTGCCAGATATGGAATCCATAGGGAACTGGTAACTTTATTATTCTTAATTTCATACATGTTGGTGTTAATTTGATAAGCATTATTAAGCATCGAGAGCACGTCCTTTGATTACTTCGGTATTCAAACTAATTTATATGTTATTACGCATCTGACATAAAGTGCCACGTATAGTAGTGGACTCATGTGGGGGGTTCTGGCAAGGTTGAGCTAAAGGCACCTTGGAGACGCTGACAGAAAGTTGCTGGTTGTGCAATAGGTCCAACCTATGCATCAACAGCACCATATGACAGTGATAACGAATATATAATTATCCCAGCCTTCTATTCTAGATATGTGCGCCTGATGACGTCTCAAGTGGCTCACAAACAAGGTAGCTGTTAAACACCTAATAATATTATCAAGTGAGACTTGAAACTCCAATGTATTGGTTAGTGCCGCTTGGTTGTGATACCTGATGCAAATGACGATCTGGTGCCATCGCTTGCCTTTGATGATCAGTATTCTGGTTAGGCTGTAACAAAAAGTCATATCATAAAATTGAAACACAATGGCTTTCATGTAAAGTTTGTTACGAAAGAATATTACATCAAGGAGTTGTTGGGACTTGCATTATGGAACTGATTAGCAGAATATGTGGTTTAATATAATCACTTATTTACCCCGTGTTTTAAGCTAAATTAGAAAGTTCTGTATCACAATGTCTATCCTTTTTCACACAAAAAAGTAATGTGATATCTGGAGCTACAAGATGACAACAAATGCGTGAAGGTTGGCTCGCAAAAGAATATTATTGCAGAAAGTAATGTAATGGCGGGAGCACGAGTAATGGCTCGCAAAAGAAGTTTTGGCCAGATGCGTGAAGGTTGGCTTGAGCATTAAAACTTTGCAACTACATATTTTTTTTACCAATATCACTTGCCAGTTTGTTGATTAATATATTTGATTTAACTAATATATTTGATTCGCATTACAGGTGCATGTGGTTTAGTAGTATGGAATGCACAACTGGATGAACTACCATCAAAACGACGTTCATCACCACGACAACGTTAGTCATGAACATTTTTTCAACACTGCACTATATATGAGTCTAGGTGGTTTGATTTAGTTAGTAGCATTATTGTTCAAATAACCCATGGTCAAATGTTTAGGATTACATTAGTACCATAGTGTATGTTACAACTTTAATATGTGCCTATTTATAAGTTTATTTGTCATTACTGTCAATTTTGCATAAATCCTACTACGTTTGTTCAATATCATCTGCACATTCACACGCTTTCTTATGTTATTGCAGGTAGACGTGTGTCCGGCTCTCAAAGTAAAAGTCCAGATACAAATATTGCAATAGCAGGTAGTAGTAGCAACAGTCATTGGATGTCTAGCTAAAGATTGCATATTCTTAATGTCTATGAGATGGATGGTGTAATTATAATACGTATTTAGTTACCATACCACTATTTCCAATATAGGTTCATAAATCAAAAATTGAGATAAAACTTAGTTGCACATGATGCATTAAGCAAAGGATTAATCACATCTCAAAAAGGTCCAGTTGTCACATTTTTATATGTCTACTATAAGACATCTTTACGAAGGAAGGATGAGGCCTCAGATTGGTTTTCATTAAAGATGGCCTAAAACCTTTAATCTCAACATGTGATTTTTTATTTCCATCTTTTGTTCGTGTATAAGTTTATTTGTATATTTATTTCCATGTACAATATTTCTTATTTTTATTAAAATGGTTGTCTCGACTGGCTGCCCGAAGAGGCTGTTTATATTACGCTATTATTTAATATGTTTATAGCTTAATTTCATTAATTACTTTTTCTTAACAATATTCATAAACAAATTGTAATTGTAAATTGTTTTTTATAAAATAGTTTAATAATTAATAATGGTTAACTAATTTTCATGATTAAAAAATTTACTTTTCCTAAAAAAATTTCAAACAAAAACTAATACAATAACAAAATAAAATGAAATAAAAAATTTTCAACCGTAAACTAATACAATAAAAATATACAATGAAATATCCGTCATTACAAATAATTTACCGTTGAGTGAAAATTAAACTAATACAATAACAAAATACCATCAAACCATAATTACAATTCATGACCACATCCTTAAAAGTAATCTTTCGTTAAATAACACCATCAAAATAAAAATTAAATAACACAAAAAAGTAATGTGATAACTGGAGCTACAAGATGACAACAAATGCGTGAAGGTTGGCTCGCAAAAGAATATTATTGCAGAAAGTAATGTATGTTTTTATAATTTTCATCCACACAAACCATACAATTATTTATAATTCTAAACAAGAAAAACTAAAACCAACAACTAAAAACCAAAGAAACAATTGTTTTATAATATTGTTTGAAAATTCTAAAAAATGTATTTCAGTTAACAAAAAACAACAAACAAATAATTATAAGTCATGCCCGCCCATTGGGCGGGCTTCGAAAACTAGTATATATATATATATTATAGTTTTTAGCCTAGTCTAACCCATAGTCAAGTATTGATTGGTTGCTAGTTACATGGTAAGATGGTGGATATGTGAGAAATCATTAATATGAATTTCGGAGAAAGTTGCAAACCCCATGTCCTTATTATGTTTATTATTCTATTTGGAGTATGTTGACGATCGATGGCCAGAAAATGTGGCCAAGTAAAAAAAAGAAAAAGAATAGATATGTGATAGCTAATGAGATATGTGAATAAAATGTATCATCATTTGATCAATATCGGTTTGCTGAATTTATTATATGATAGTGGATTGTCGTATCTAGTAACGTTGGTTGGTAGACTTTGACTATTTATTACTTTCTCTCTTAGACCTTCCATAAAATATTCCCATGCCTTATCCATTCCCCGTTAACCCGAAGCCTTTACATTACAACCCGAATAAAAGTCCTCTTTTGATACACTTGGTGCTTACGCCCTCATCGGACCGGTTTTGTTTATTGTACAAGCTTATGGTAATATTAAGATCATAACTAAGCAATATGAGTGTATTATTCATTTCCACTAACCACCATTAAAAATTGAGTGTTGTGTGAATTATACATCCGTTCTTTTCGTGAGGTGCTTAGCCATGTTATCTAGCAAGAGAGTCCATGGATATTGTCAAACATATTGATTTTTTGCCTCTAAAAAGCTTAAAACGATGAATCTAATCTTGTCTCGTACTTGGTAGATTTGCATCGCATTTTTAATTAATCATTTCTTATACACCATGTGAGATATATTTTCTTAATTGCTAGATTTGCTTGAAGGCAAGCACAATGTAAGTATGGAGAATGTTGATAACGCTTAAATGTAACGTATTTTTAGACACGTTATCGTTAGTTTTATATGTATATTTTGGTTATTTTAATGGTCCATCAACTTTGTCTATTTCCCTTGCCTTTGTAGAATAATTTGTAACACCTTCACGCTCTTATCCTCAATTACTTTCATTGAAAAATACCATCATCACACAAGCATATACTCACAATACATACACCAAACATTAAAAAAATAAATCATAAAAAGAATAGTGGGAGATGGCTTTTGTGGTTTGTCGCTCGGCGTAGGCATGACGCAAAAGAAGAAAATTAGCGGCAAAGAGATAAAAAGATGGAGTTGCGGCTAGCAAAGAAACTATGTTTCTTGTATTGCCGCTCATTTCCACTCCACACTGTCCAACCAAACATGGAGACACAAACTAATAAAAATACATTCAAAACTAGTCGGAAAATATGAAATAACAATCTTTTTAACTTATACAAAAAGTCAAACTAATCTCAACTCCTCTCGATGCGCATGAAGCAACTAAACATTGCTCGAGTTTAATCTTTGAGAAAAGGTCGACCGACACCCACGAATTTACAAAATTTTGGTTTCTCCTATTTAAGTCTTTTAAAAAACACATGCAACAAAAGTCAAAAAGCCCGGTCACCGTCCACCAGGGGTGTTCATCGGTTCGGTATCGGGTTAATCGGTTTATTCGGTTAATTGTTTTTTGGGCATAACCAAAAACCGAACCGAACCGAAAATATATGTGACTAAACTGAACCGAAACCGAACTGAAGTTCGGTTTGGTTATGGGTCAAAACCGAAAACCGAATTTATATATATATTTTTATTTAATTAAATAGATTTTTGGCAAAAAAAATTATTTCAAGCATAAAAAGTGTTTTTTATATTAGGATAAAATTTTAATGGTCTTTTTGTATATATATACATACATACATATATATATATATATATATATATATATATATATATATATATATATATATATATATATATATATAGTGAAACTTTATTTTCAGAACCTACTTTAAATGCGAGAACTGCGAGAACCACTTTTTAGCCATTAGATTGATTGATCAAGGGTTAAAATGAGTTGTGCCATAAATGTAATAAAGGAAAACACTAAGTTAACTTTCGAAAATGATCAAAGGGCATTTTGGGGATTACAGGTAATCTTTTTTCATCCCACGTTTTCAGGATTACAATAGTTATCACTTTTATTTGACCTAATCCATTCTCTCCCACAAAACCGCCGCTCCATTATTTTCTTCTCACAACTCTCTCCAAACTGAAAATCAATGAAGACGATAATCATGAACAAACAACCCTAAAAATCCACCTCAAGATCTGTCATGTCGCCTCCTCTTTCTTTCAGAATAGTAGACTGTTTTAATTGATAAGATCTTCCGAAGCATCACTTATGTGTAATTCCCTTGTCGTCATTACTATGTCAGGAAGAGAGAAGTAATAAAAAGAAGGCTCCAAAAGAAGACAGAAGGTATGTTTTTTCTAATATGTCGTCCATTTGATGAACACATCTGCAAAATTTAAGGCCACAATACTGGTATAAAAGTAGGCCATCTTTTTTTACCTGGTAGGGATAATGATATATTCTGGATCGACCCATTTGTGGGTACATGTATAAAAATGAGCCATCTTTTGCCAATGTTTAGATTTCTAATGTTAATGAGTGCTGAAAATTTGGTTAGATCAAAAGAACAAAGTATGGATCTTGAGCGTGAAGGTAGCAGAGATCGGGACCGTGCAAGTATCTGTGACCGTGACTGTGTAGCGGATAATGATCGCAGAAGCAGAGATCGTGGTGATAGGCACAATGATCGTAGTCGTGGCTATGACCGCTATGATCGTGATTCAAGGAGTCGACACTGATTACGTTAACGGTCAAGGGAACGTGCCCGCGATTATGATCGACCAAGGGTTCAATTTCTATATCTTATAATGTTCCATTACATGTTATCAATTAATTCTGACTATTAGCTATCACCCTAAGACCTAAATCAGGTTTTACGAATTTAAATCAACTTCTAAGCATAATAGCAGAGTGTTTGACTTCAAATCAGATGTAGTCTCTACTATTTTGTTTTTGTGACTTTTTTGTCGTGGACCATTTTCAATATATAACTATTTTGTTTTCTAGTGTTTTGCTCTCTGATAGATTGCAACTAAAAAAATGAAGTAGTCTTAACTGATATGTAACATAGATAATCATAATTTATTTGGTTTGATATTTATGAATTTGTTATTATCTTAGGTGTACAAAGATTAAATGATAAACTTATATAGAACTTAATGTGTATACGTGTTATAATTGTTTGTATGTGTTTCAATGGGTGTGCATATATATTTGAAGGAATGGTACATACGTGTTTATATGTTGTGATGACGATGACGATGACGATGTGAGGTTATAATTATTAGGAGTGTGCGTATGTGTTTTAAGAAATAGTGTACACGTGTTTATGGCTAGTAAAAAGTCAGTTAAAAGGGTGTGCATATATGTTTTATGGTTCATAAGAAATCAAGGAGAGTAGTATAAAATCCATAGTAGTGTGTGCATAAGTGTTTCAAAGTTATGATGTATGTAGGTTTGTTTTTTTTTTTTTTAATGTTACTGTGTGAATTTTATCATATATGATGTATGTAGGTTTGTTTTTTTTATAAAGTAATATTTTTTATGGTTTAATCTATGCCTTGTGGGTTTGGTTCAAAATTGGATCTTTATAGCTTACAATTAGTCGTGGGTTTAATCTATACCGGTAGTTGTGGGTTTGGTTATATGTTTTGTGTTTGGATTATAAAACATATATGTTTTAGAAAGATACATATATGTTTATGTATAAAACATATATGTTTTGTGTTTATGATTAAAAAAACATGTTTACATCATTAGTTTAATATACACAAGATTGTGCATATGCGTTATGCTAGTTGTTGTGATTAATTTTCGTTTCTTAATTGTTTCCGTGCATCCTTGTTTCAGATTGATTGATGAAGATGATGATATCATTTAAGATCGGGAAGTGGATGAACACGATTATACATGAAGATAATTTGCGACTTTTGGAGATATATGATTATTGCATGTGTTTTTGTACTTGTAATCAAGTGAAATGTAACATTTAAGTATATTAAATTTGTTTTTCTTTTTATAATGATTTATGTTATTTAATTTGTGTTTCAAACTTTAAAAAAAAAGTAATAATCATGTAAAAATATTGGTATGTTGATAAAAAAAAAGTGTTAGCTAAAAAAAAACATGTATGCACTTTGACTAATTGAAAATATGTATGCACCTTGATTTTTTGGGAAAAAAAACATATATGCACCTTTGCCTATTTGAAAAAAAAAAAAAAAAAAAAAAAAAAAAAAAAAACCATATATGCTCCTTGAGGCTTCAAGAAAATAATTTTTAGGTATAAAAACATGTATGCACCATGACTATTTGAAATCATATTAGCATTAAAAAAAAAAAATCCGAATTTTAAGATTTAAAAAACGGGAATTAACAAAAAAACAAAAATAATATGAAAATGTCTTTTATTTTACTATTATACCCTTTTAAATTAAATTAAAATAATAATATGCTATGGAGCATTAAATGTTGTACATTATGTATTATTAGTTGTAAAAAGGTGGTTCTCGCAGTTCTCGCACTTAAAGTAGGTTATGAAAATAAAGTGCCTCTATATATATATATATATATATATATATATATATATATATATATATATATATTCGGTTTTCGGTTCAGTTTTCGATTAGCCAAAACCATATCCAAACCGAAAATCGAACTTTTAGTTCGGTTCGGTTTTGACAAATTCGGTTCGGTTATAAGTTCGGTTCGGGTTCGATTTTCAGTTTATTCGGTTATTACCCGACCCAATAACCGACCCATGAACACCCACGTGGAGTCAACAAGCCACAACAAATCCAGCCCAAATTCATTAATTAAATTTTCCAATAGCCCAACCCATAATCTCAAACAAGAGAAGTTATTTTTGCGCAAAAAAATTAAAAATTAAAAAAATAGGAACTCGAAGAACAAAAAACAATTTATTAAAACACAAAATCATTTATACAAATCAAATCAAACAGCATGTATATTATTATTATCATGTATTTCATATCACATAACCAATAATCACTCTTTTCAATTCCAAAAACCGTTTATTCAATCAAATTTTGTCTCTTTTTTTCAATTTCTAGGGCACAATTTGTTTAATTTAATTGAGGCAAATTAGGGCAAATTAGAACCCTAATTATTGGGCGGAACGTTTGTGATCGTGTGAATTGACGAATTGAGGTATTTATTTGTCGAAACCCTAGAATTTGAGTAAATGTGTTCTAAACCCTAACCCTAGAAATTTTTTTAGGGTTTATATTTGGGATGTGAATGTGTGGTTATGTGATTCTATTGAATGCATGATAATTTTGTGTTGGTTTAGTAACGCGTTGCGGTTTTTGTTTCTGTTAGCGGTTGTGCATGGGCGCAGCATAATAATGTAAAATGTTTACGCAAGCGGTTGCACGTTGCATAGCGTAATTATATAAGTTGTAGTGATTAAGTGGTTACTATAATCGGCTTATTGAATATGCTGATATGGACGCGTTGACGTGTGGTTATTAGTAATTGATTAGTGTTTATTGCATTAGTGAAATTAATGATTAGTAATTTAATGTGCTATGGTTAGACTATGATCGTTGCCGTTTTTGTTTTGAGTTATGAACGTTTTTAGTAGCCGTTGCAAGTGGCCGTAGTGGATTATCGGATGTGCTGTAACTTAGGGTTGTTGTGATAAATGTTAGTTTTATAATGCGGTTGATCGTTGCGGCTTTTATAATAGCGTTTGCACGTGGCCGTAGCGTGATTATGTAAATTGTAGTGGTTTAGTATAAGTAGATGATAAATGGATGAGTTGACTTGTTATGATTAGTGTTTATTGGATTAGTGAAGTGAATGATTAGTAATGTAATGTGCTAGGGCTAAACTATCAATGAGATATTATGATTACATATGTTAGTTTATATAATCCGGTTGATTGTTGCTGCTTTTGTTTTGAGATGAATGTTTATAATAGCGGTTGCACGTGGCCATAGCGTGTGTAGTAATTAAGGAGTTTACTATAATTAGATGATATATGGACTGGTTATGATTAGTGTTTATTGGATTAGCCTAATGAATGATTAGTAATGTAAAATGCTAGGGTTAAACTATAACTGAGACACGATTATAGAAAGTATGGTGAATTGTGTTTTCTTTTGTAATATCCTTTAATGCGTGGAATGTTGGGCTCACGTGCGGCACGTCTTGTTTAATTATATATATATTTTTTTTCCTTGTGCGTGATCACTAGGTTAAACGTAGCTTACTTTTGTTACTCGTTTACCCTTAGTCATAGTCATGAATGGATAAGTTGTAAATAGAAGCCTGTCTAGCAGTGTGTTAACGTACAATTTGCTTTGATCATTTTAAGGTCTTGTAGTTTGTTAAGATAGAATGTTGGTTAGCGATGTCATCACTACCCATTGCCCTTAATAGTCTTTGTGATCATTGGCTTTGTATGTTGTTAATGTTGACCATTAGTTAATGCTTTGCTGTGATATCTCGACCTTGCAACCTCCCATATTCTGCTAGTCATTAGCTATCCTATTTGAGTACAAATACTGCCTAATGAAGGTTTGGTGGCAGATGGCAATGAATGATATAAAAGGGAAGCCCTTGTGGCGATTAGGTACAAATGAGACCATATATAGAAACATATTGTGGGTTTTAGATAAATTGAATCCATTAATAATTGGATGTGAAAATTTATCACTTGTGTTGGGTATGTGCTTATGTGGTATCCTATCGTTTTCCTACTTTATATTTTAATTTACCAACACGACAACATGCTGATGCACGGTTTTGATGTTGAACGGGCTAATGGATATCATCATGCATGGGTTTATTTTAAGTATCTAGACTTAGTGCTTCAAATGAATTCAAGTGTTACGGAATTGAGACTATATAGCAATTCAAGTTATTTTCAAAGATCATGTAATAAGTCTGTTTTCCAGTCAATGATTATATGTAGATAGATGTGCTATATACTAGATAATGTTTGATTTCTTTTATCACTGAATGCAGTTATATAGTTGTGTGCCATTATCTCAACTAGTACATCTTTAGGGTCAAACTTTGGTTCTGATAGACATGTACTTAGCAAATAGATGGTGTGGATCTGATGTACTTAGCTACTTATATATGTAGGTCTGTTTTTCATTTCACATTTCTTGTATGTATCATGTTTTTATGTGGAGTTCTGTATATCAGCTTAGTTTTACTCTGGAAACCATTCAATTGTATGCCATGTTAAATATCATATTGATTGGAATTAAATGTGAATTATATATGTGTCTTTGTACCAATATATGGAATTGTTTTTATTGAATCATTTATGCTCTTGGTATTGTGAACATTTGTTACAAACGACTATTTGACGTTAATTTATCTATAATCTGATTATATTATACCACGCTCGACTATTAACTGAATTCTTTTCTATTTGGCTTTTTTAGAAGTCTTCTTTCTTTGTGTCTATTGTAATGTTTTGTTGTACACGTAATATCTGAATTGTCATTTTATTCTCTTTTTCTACGTGTAGTGTTATCTAGTTCTTGAATCAATGGAAGAGAGACGCTTGTAGGATAGTATAGTGGGAATGCATGAATGCACTTCAGGATCTTTGCTTGTAGTCAATGCTGGGGTTGATTCCATGGGAGGAGTTACTGATGGTGGAGTCGAAATTTCTTCTGCACCATCTCTGCAGAAATCATCAGATCTTGAGAAAACCCAAGCTGAGCTCAGGTAGAAGTGCTATTCTTTTTTGTTGTTGATATTTTCTGCTTTAATTCCTTTTGCTATTTATAAATTAAGCTTGTGATGGCTAAATTTACTGCAGGGAGACTTTCAGTGCTGCTGAGAGATTTAGAAGAGAATTAGAATTCTTACAGAAAGTATGATAACTTGGTCATTTATTTACTGGTTTATCTCATGGCTGGAAGCATTTTATGTATACATTGGTGATCAGTTACTTGCTAAATTGCAGGGTGGTGATCCGTTAGATTTGACCGGGAATGCAGCATCACTTAGTCTCCAGTCAACATCATTGACAGGTCAAGATCCCGAGCAATTTGTGACAAGGTTTGTATTGATTGTGTAACGCGGGGATGCTTATTTTCTTGCAATATCATCATCTATATTAGTTAATTTACTTTTTTTCGTATCGTAGTGAAGTGAAAGGCAGTTTTGCAATAACTGCCTCTCCTCATGGAGATTCTGTTGAAAGTAGCGGCAGACTAGGCGTCCCTTCAGTTGGTGAACCCAATAGTGCTGATAATCTTATGCTATTTGATGATGAAAATAAGTTTCGTGAAGTATCCGTGCATCCTCGTACGAAGAATACTACCCCATCTGAACACTATTCCAAGCTGGATGTTGGTCGTCATGCCAAGGACTCTGGCGAGTCTGTTGCTTTAGAACTGCCCAAAAAATCATATAAGCGTAGAGTTAGGTCTCGACCAAATCGTGATGGTTTCCGGTCAACTTCCAGGGATACAAAGGGATTGTTAAATGATGCCGAGAACCAGGAGAAGTTTTTGTCAAATAGTTCTAAGCCTAAAAGTCTTGATGTTACCTTGGGCCTCAAGGATTTAGCTTCAAACAGTCATTTGGACATAAAGCTAAATGGTAAGAAGACCCAAAAATCAACTCTCGGACCATCATATGGTACCGCTACCGAAATTGTTTCACAACATTCGGAAGAGAATCTCTTTGATCAACCTTTAACATCTGAAACTAAGGAAACCCCTATTGCATTGTGTTCTGTAGATCCTGGATCTGTAGGGCGTGTTGAGCAGGAAACTTTGTCAGGTTCTGAGCATCCTTTTGCTGTTAATATGCAAACAGTTGGTAATGGCGGAGAACCACTGCTCACAAAGGGTTTGGACTCCAAATCGTCATGCAGCCAAACCAGACATAGTTCAGAAGGAAACACTGAGAATGAATTGCCAGGAAACTTACAAAAGGTTGATTCTTCTGGACCCATGGAACTCAGTTTAGCATTTAAGGAGGCACCAAGTACGGAGGGAAATAATTTAAATACAGTAAACGATGATAAGATATTAAACATTGGCAATGATAGTTCTATCTCATGCCCATCAGGCCACACTAACAATGGTTCTACACTCAAGGAAGATGAAGGTTTGATAGGTTCTGAATCTGCCTTGCAACAAGAGTCTAAGAAGCCTGCATCATCTACAGGTATTGATAACAACTTCTGAACCAGAAAGAGAATCTGCACTGTATTAGGATCTGATTCCACTTCTCAATCCATAATTGTTTGTACTGATAGACCTCTGGGCACAGGTTGCACTTCGTTTCGAGAGCCTACATTGTCCCAAAATGCATGCTATCAGAATGATCTGAAACTGGCAACCAAGGAACACGAAGACTCAATTTTAGAAGAGGCTCGTATTATTGAGGTCTGATTACTAGGATATCTTTTATTTATTGAACTTATGGCATTTGATCTTTGTTAAGTGAATTTGTGAGACTCTCCTAAGTAGCTGAATTGAGATTGCTTTGTAAACAGGATAAACGTAAGAGGATAGCTAGATTACCAGTTGGAATTTTTTTATCAGAGAGTCGCCACAGATCACATTGGCATTTTGTCCTTGAAGAAATGACATGGCTGGCTAATGATTTCGCGCAGGTTCCGCTTTAAATTAAAAGTCACCTGCTGTATCCTTCCTCTCTGCACTATGGAATGAGTTATATGACTAATAATTGCTCTATATTCTCGATGCAGTTGCATTTTCTAACTCATTATGTTTAAGATATATAGCTCACACTTGGTATTTTTGTTTGCTTGTCTATATGTAGGAGCGCCTTTGGAAGGCAACTGCTGCTGCTCAAATTTCTCGGACTGCTGCCTTCAGCTCACGGGTCAGATTACAATTACAAAAATCACTTAGAAAGGATAAAGAAATTGCTCGTACCTTGGCAGAAGCTGTCATGGAGTTCTGGCACACACTGCAGGTAAATCATTATGTTACTATTGTAATCAGAAAATAATTCCTCTTTTTCTTAAACGCGACATTTCTATTTCAGTGTCTCAAATTACAACATTTTTCATTTTGATTGAGTTATTGATATAAGGAAAAATTATTCAGTTGTCCATTTTCTATCTTGATTTGCTCTTATGAATACAAAGAATATCTTTTCTTTTTGGACAGGTTCATTCCTTAATTTGCCAATTTACCCTTTAGCAGCCATTATGAGACAGTAGCAAGATTTGTCGTGGTCCACATAGTATTTAAATCTGTATATCTATATTGTAGTTTATGCATAACAATTTAAAAATATACTTGGTTGTACACGAATCAGATAGTAGTTACATACCTTTATTTCAATTCATGCTAAAAGTTGTGAAGAACACACTTGGTTGGGTATTTGTTATAAATTAATAACAAAACTTGGATAAACAGAAACTTAAACTCACCTAATGTACCTTATGTGCTTCGATGGTCAAGGGATACACCTGATGTGTTAATTTGAAAGCACTTGCCAAAGAAAGAAATATGAGGTCTAATAGCGTTACTTTAACAGATAAAATGCCAAGGATTGGAGTTAGAGGCTCCTAAAAAAGATTCTATGCGTGGACTTCGTCAGTATGGGATGCGATTTACGGAGTATAATAGCTCTAATGCCCAGTATAGCTCAGCCCAAGCTCCTATTACTCCTGATAGGATATCGGATCTTGGCAGCATAGACATTTCATGGGAGGATAATTTGACAGAGGTATGGACCGACACTTTGTACCGTTACTGTTAAAACATCGAGTTGGACCATTATTATACCACATTTAGTTTTCTTGCCAAATATGCCCTTGCTACACAAGCACATTGTTACAACAACAGAAAATGATCTTGACTCATATTCTAGATGAGATATGCATGTGTATGATATTATTTATCTGGAGATACTGTATTTAATCATTTTGCTTGTATTCTCTTACTTATAAATTAAATAATCAAGTGATTATATAATTTAGTTTTTTTGTACGCAGGAGAACCTGTTTTATACTCTACCACCTGGTGCAGTTGAGGCCTATAGAAAATCTATTGAATCTCATTTGCTACAATGTGAGGTAAAAACATTGCTCAAGAATGGGATTATGGGATTATATATGCTCTGCCAATACAAGGATTGGCCTGTTTTATCCCCTTCGTGTCTTTCTGTTTTCTTGTTTAATGTTTAATGTGCAAGTTTTAACCAGTACCAAATGTGTATTCCCATGCACGTTAATACAGAGAACGGACAGTAGCATGCAAGAGGAAGTGGATGCCAGTGGGTATGATGCTATTGCAGGTATTATAAGATTATATGCAAGCATCTTGGAGCTTTTATTTATCATTTTTTGAAGTAGAGTTGGCGAGATGGGTGGGTTAGGTAATGGGTCACCGGTGAGAACGGGTCTGAAGCAGGCCATTTTTATTGGGTTTAGGTTGACCCACTAACACTTTCTTGCCCAAATTTCAAATTATTATGATAAAAAGTTAATGTGCTGATTATGATCACCAAGATAGTAACCAAAGCCTTAGTAAAAGAATTTAGGAGGTTTAATATGCATCAAATATAGACTTTGGTTGTTTTCAGCCTGTTTGACCCATGCAACTGATTTTACCTATTTGAGATAGAAGACAAGCCAACTTGACCCCTTTATAAGTTAATGGCCTGAAATTGGCACCTCTACTAGTGAGTGAAAACTCTAACCATGTGACCTTTGAATCACAAGATGATACGCTTGAAGAAAACGAAGGAGAAACAAGTACATATTATTTGCCCGGAGCTTTTGAAGGTGGCAGGTCATCAGTAACTGTTCAGAAGAAAAGGAAACTCGTCAAGGCGTATGATGCAAGGTCATATGAGATGGCTGATGTGCCTTTAACACAATCTTTTGAAAGAGATATTGGGGGGACTCAAACATCCGTGTTGATTGGAAAACGACCTGCCAGCAGTATAAATGTTTCAATTCCCACAAAACGTGTGCGAACTGCAACGAGACCAAGGTTTACTGGAACTTCTGGTGTTATCCAGGCACAGAATAGAGCAGACGCTTCAAGTGGTGATACTAATTCCTTTCACGATGACCATAGTTCTCTACATGGTGCGTCCCAGATACCTTACAATATGGAAGCAGAATCAGTGAGGGACTATGAAAAGCAGTTGCCATTTGATTCGACAGAAGTATCAAACAGACCTAGAAAGAAAAAGAAGACTAAGCATCCTGTATGTGAATATTTTCTTTGAATCCGGAATGTCATTTACCAGACAGTATATACCTTTTGAGTTTTATATTCCTCTTATGTTGTTGCAGGGATCCACTTTTGAGCATCAATGGCAACTTGATTCCAATTTTCAGAACGACCAGGTGATTGCTAATTTTTTCTTTCTAGTTAGTGATAAAGACATCAAGAACTGATTTATTTCCAGCCTATGAATCTATGATGTTTTTAAGGCTAAGACAAACACAAATGATAAGTCAATGGTTGCTTCAAATCAGTTATTAGAACTATCGTACTGATTATAGATGTTGCCTTACTTTTAGGCAGATAAAAGCATTACCCGTATCTTGTATCCATGCGTTGTTCTGTTGTTAAGGGAAGTAGACCCCATAAATTACCATTATAACCCCTCTTTGAAGAAATCCTCTTGAATGATCTGAAATGTAATCTAATAAAAAAATAAAAAACAGGATTGATTGTCAGAATAAAACCCAATCAATGCTTCTACACACAATTGCTTGTATTTAGTATACTTCTGTTCACGATTTAGGAACATGCTGTAAGATATATCTGGATGATTGTTCGGAGATTAACGTAGGTTCTTCCCCAATCACACAAGGCCATATGTGGTCGTAATATGAATTAAATGTACTCAAACAAAACTGTCATCCTTTGTATGCTATAGTATTTTACATCCAATATCTTACACAGAGGCGGTACCACAATGGGGGCAGTGTGGGCAACTGCCCCCACAAAGTTCACTTGAGTAATGTCGATTTTCTGAAGATGATCAGTGACTTTCATTTTGCCCCCATAAATGGGTAAATATTATAATGGTGAAAGTTTATAAAATAGTTGCATCATAATCAAGTGGTTAAGGATATTTGAACTTTCATGTGAAGATATAATGTTCGATTCTTGTGCTACTTTATAGATTTTTGTGAATTATTGTTATCCAACTTTTTATTTTTACGTGTTAATATCGATCATAAAAAATAAGTATGTGTTAAATATTGTATATCATCACCTATTCTTATTTTTGGTTCTTGCATGCAAACAAACACCAAACAAATTCACTTTCATTCAAAGTAAAATCGCTTTCATTATAGCAACATAGGTCGAGTATTGATATGACTCGACCTGACACACACTTTTAACTTTTGCCCCCTCTTAAAATAATTTCTGGTACCGCCCCTGATCTTACATGTTGTATGGAAAGCAGAAGGATCACTCAAAGAGAAGGCTGGACACTCGTCAATTTGATTCCAATGGAAATAGTGGTATAGCTCTATTTCTCCTTATGTGTACTTTTGTTTTTTGCTCATTTGGATTAATGATTGATATAATTTATATCTTCCACAATCACATCTTGCTATAATTGTTTGGTCAACGATTAGACAAATTAGATACTTAGTCTGACAATCTTTTTATTTTTTTCGCTGATCAATTTCTTCTCCAGTGGCTTCTCAAATGAGTAATATGTCCAACCCAAATAAGTTCATGAAATTACTTGCTCGTGATCGTGGTAGAAAAGCTAAATCGCATAAGGTAATATGATATTATACTTTTAATCGTGTTCTGTCTTTCTCTTACATGGTTTTTTAACTTTTATTTAAAAATTCCTGCAGACCCCATCCGGACAGCAAGGTTCAGGAAGTCCATGGTCATTATTCGAAGATCAGGTTAATTCAGTCTCTTTAAATAATTTTGTTAAGAAATTGATGTCTTGTGTAAGGTATCTTATAAAATACTATCTGACACTTCAGGCCCTTGTTGTACTGGTTCATGATTTGGGTGCCAACTGGGAACTCATAAGCGATGCTATTAATAGCACTTTACAACTTAAGGTAATTACTGTTTGGGCAGGATTTGACTGAATGGTAGATTTTTTAGTCACCTCTATTGATTAACGCTTTATTTTGGTCAACACCTGAAGTGCATTTCTCGAAATTCCAAAGAATGCAAAGAGCGCCACAATATATTAATGGATAGGAATACGGGCGATGGTGCTGATAGTGCTGAGGATTCAGGATCGTCTCAACCTTATCCATCAACTTTGCCTGGCATCCCAGAGGCAAGTTTTATTCTAAATTATTCTTTCAACATGATAAGTATTGGCTTTAAAGGGTGTTTCATTATTCCGGTTGAACTCAAATTAATTTTATTTTTGGTTTGATTTTCGAAGAATGGGATGAAAAATAGTTGGTTTATGTGTATTTGTGTATATGTATGTATGTGTATGTGTGTATATGTATGTATGTTTATGTGTCTATATGTATGTGCTTGTGCGTGCGCGGAAGCATCAAAGTTCTTTTTTAATTCTGTTTTTTACTGAAAGCTGAAACTCAAAAGAGGGCTGGTTCAACGAAATTTAAATATGGGTTTGTTTGGTTTATGAAGTGGCTATCATAAATTCCCAAGCCGAAGAATTTGAACCATGGAACTCAAGTAAAACTGAAAACTGAAAAGATGAAGTAAAACGAAATTTAAATATGGGTTTGTTTGGTTTAATTCTGCTTTACCATCCATCATTGAGCTTTATAGTTGCTTTTGTTTGTTGGTGTATCTTATACAGGGAAGTGCAAGACAATTGTTTCAACGGTTACAAGGACCGATGGAAGAAGAATCACTCAAGACTCATTTTGAGAATATTATTATGATTTGGCAAAAGCAACGTTATAGAAGGAAGCAGGTGACTTTCTATCCTAGATATCTGCTGTGAGTACATGCATCACATGTCCACAGCTGATCATTTAAGGTGGTGCTTTGGTAGATTGTTTATCTAATTACTAGGACTTGAATCTACAAAAAATCAGTTATTAACATTCAGATATACAGATTCAGCATATGTGATTAATATAGGGTCAAATAACTAGTTTAGTACCAACAGATGCAAAAAAGCTGGTCTATGACAGTAGAATATACCATCTTTTCTCACTTATTTTGAGACTCTTTATTTCCATTACATGATCTGTCTCTTACGTCCTTTCAAAAATGTCCATTTTGGCCAAGACTATTTCAACATTCATCACACTCAATTATTTGGTATTACAACTTTAAGCTACAAAAGCATTCAGTTAATTTTGTTTCAGTCACATAGCTAATCCTGATGATTTGATTTTAAATAACAACTTCCTTGATGGACAGCCCAACATCCCTTGTTTACTAGAAATCAGGAGCAGGGGCTTAGTAAATATATTTTGCTCAGATAAATAACTTGTCTAGAAAAGGGGTTCCGTGCTTCGGTGATGAGTTTTGGGTTGCTTACATTTTGCCTACAACAGCTCAATAATAAAGTTTTGCATGGTTCAAAATTCACTCATTTTGTGACTATGTAAATATTATATATTCTTCAAAATAGTTATATTCACATTGTTGTTGCATAATCTGTATGCATTTTGATTTAAAAAAATCCTTGTATTATGATGAAGTGAGGGTCATATTAGTTGTCAACAGAGGGTGATAAGCAAAGGTGCTATGTTCTTTTATGCAAATATGGTACTTGAACTGATGTAATATGTTTCATTTCAATTTTTCTGCCAAAGAAGGATAATCAGGATCCAAAACAACTCCAGCAGCCTCACGGTTCTCATGCACTTGCTCTTTCTCAAGTCTTCCCAAATAACCTTAATGGTGGACCTGTCCTCACGTAAGCTTTTGTGCACATGCCCATTACAATTACACATTTGAGTTTTCTTTGGATCTTTTTTTCCTACTTGTTTCTTCTCTGCTTAGTTTGTATCTGACACTATTTGCTGTCAATTTATTAATTGAAGGCCTCTTGATCTATATGATGCAAATTCAACTGGCCCAGATTTTGTCCCTGTTGGTTATCAAGCTCCCCATACTGCAGGTGAATTACCAGTTGGAAACCAAGGCAATGTTGCACCAATGGTTCCTGGCTCTACTTCAGGTTCCTCACTACCGGGTTCTTCTCCAACGGCTCTTGGCAGTCACTTGGCCTCTGCATCGGCTCCACATAGTCCCTCTGTAAGGTAATGCTGTAAATAATTTTTGATTACACGTTCCCCGCTGTTAGAGTTGGCATTTCATACAATCTTACTAAAAAATTGTGTCTTTGTTTTGTGTATTGTCCCAACGTAAAAAAATAAGAATTGGAACATAGCTAAACATGAAATGGGTCGATTTGGTTTGTGTAATGTACACCATCTTACCAAAGAAATGGGTCAATAAGCAGTGAAGTGGCCGAATGGCGCTAAGTAATTTTCAAATGCTTAATTTTATATGCCTCGTAATGATATTGTATTTATTTTAGCATGTAATCTTTAATTCATATTGAATACTAAATGCTAATTATCTATAAAAAATTATGAGAACGAATTAAAAAGTGGTGACTTTTTCGATATGTTTGGACCTGCTTAAAAACCCGATTGGACCCAAACCCATCTTGATCCATTACCTAACTTGCCCACAGCATGCCAACTAAGCCATCTTTATCTGATATATATACATTGTGCTTGTTTAGGGATGGAAGATATGGGATCCCAAGAGCAGGTCCTTTATCAATAGATGAGCAGCAAAGAATGCAGCAATACAATCAAATGTCTGCTAGGAACATGCAACAGTCGAGTATGCCTCCTGGGTCTCATTCAGGAACTGATCGAGGGGTTCGAGTGTTACCTGGTGGGAATGGTATGGGTGGCATAAATGGGATGAATAGAAACATGGGAATGGCAAGACCAGGATTTCAAGGGATTCCCTCTCCGTCTACGGTGAATTCGGGTGCGGCAATGCCAACACCTGCAAATATGCACGCTGGAGCTGGTCCTGGTCAAGGGAACGCAATGCGACCTCGTGAGGCTTTGCGTATGATGAGGGTGAGTTTTTTAGCATTTTGATTTTTGGTTAGATATCAAATCATATGCTATATGACTTGAAGCCAGTTAAGACTCATTAAATTTGGGCATTGGAGGCCAAACTTCTTTGGCTTCTTTGTAGAGGCCTAAAAGGCGTGCAATGTGTGTTTTGAATTTAGATGATTCACTTCTATATAACGAATGGCAGAAATAAGTATTTGGACGTCATATGTTGTTTAAAGGGGCAAGAGTTTGATTGTTTAGCAAATTCTGATTATTTGTCAAACCAATTAATAATTTCATCAAACATGATTTTTTATGTTTTTTTGTGTGAAAAAAGATAAGACATTGTGATACAGAACTTTCTAATTTAGCTTAAAACACGGGGTAAATAAGTGATTATATTAAACCACAGATTCTGCTAATCAGTTCCATAATGCAAGTCCCAACAACTCCTTGATGTAATATTCTTTCGTAACAAACTTTACATGAAAGCCATTGTGTTCCAATTTTATGATATGACTTGTTGTTACAGCCTAACCAGAATACTGATCATCAAAGGCAAGCGATGGCACCAGATCGTCATTTGCAGCAGGTATCACAAGGTGGGAGCGCTCAAGGAGTTCCCCCATTTACAAGTGCCATAGTTTCCTTTCCAAATCCAATGTCCCCCCAACAGTCTCCACACATGCCGAATAGTAATTCACATCCACATCATCTTCAAGGACCTCCAAATCTTGCAGCCAACTCTCAACATCCAGCCTTTGGAATGCGGTTTATGAAAGAGAGACAACTTCATCAACAACGCTTGCTGCAACAGCAATTTGCTGCTTCCAATGCCATTATGCCACATGGACAACCACAACAATCTCCACTTCCAGTTTCATCTCCTCAAAGTAGTACACAAATTCAATCACAATCTTCTTCACCAGTATCACTTTCACCTATCGGGACATCCTCCTTGAATCCGATGCCTCAACATCCACAGAAACAGCCTGTACCACCGCCCCAAGGGCTTGTACGTAACCCTCAAACAGGTGGCAACCATACAATGAAACCACAACGCCGCCAGCCACAAGTTCAACCACCTGGCAAGCAACACTCTCAGCAGCAGGCTAAGGTTATTAAAGGAAATGGATTCTCAGATGGACATTCTGTTGCAGAGAAAGGGGAGCAGCAGGTCGGGCATCAGATGCTGCAGAGTGGTCAGGGTAACTTAAATCCTGGACCGTCTGGATTAAGTCCTGTCACTCAGGCGGCATCTAAGCAGCCGATGCCTCGTTCTTTAAATCAGTCGCTACAGAAAAGATTTCCTGGTCAACAGAAAAGGCCTTCTTCTTCATCTGATACTACTATCAACAATCATGCTCCATCAGTAGTTCCCTCATCTGGTACACCACCAGTCATGGCTGCCTCCAACCATCGCCAGCCACAACCGCGCCTAAAGCTAGCGAGTCAAACTCAAACAACAGCCACTCAAAGGGTGGTACAGAATCTAAAAGCAAATTCTTGTGATCTTCCGACTGGCAAGCTGCAAGCTAGAGAAGTTGCTCAGATATCTGAGCCATATTTTGATTCTTGTGGTTTAGTGTTGGATAATGCAACACAATTTGGTAAGGTTCCAACTGGGATGTCTCCACCTCGATCAAACAGTGAAGGTACTGACAGTGAGCATTCTGAGTCAGCAGTTAATTATGGTGTTGTTCGTAAGCAGTCTTCACCAGACACCTTACCTAATTCTCTTGGACGTGATGCTGGTGTACAGTGGCAACAGCAACCATCTTCGTAGCTAATGGTTTCCGCCTGGATCACTAATTTTTAACTGGAATGCGGCTCTCGCTACAGCTTTTTGGTGACTGGTACTAGGCCATCCAGGTTGGGCTGTCATTCACATGTACCAGCAATGTACAGGTTTGTTTTCGCCTTATTTTTCTGCAACAACATTGCATATACGTGCACAAAGTTGATTAAGCTTACAAATGAAACCAAAACAACGATATGCTTCTACCATGTATTATTGTTACATTAGGCATGACGAAAAATGACATTTTTACATGATTGTGGACTACTTTTCATGCCATTCAGGAATTATTATTTACATTTCTTAAGATAGGATCGTTTTTACAGACAGTTAATTCTTGCTTTGGATATTATACCTTGCAGATGACGTTCGTAGTTGCAGCAGGCAGTTAATACAAAGATGAAAACAGGCAGCATTTGTTCTCTAGAAGTTATTGTAGGGTTAACTAGAGTATTGTGGCAAAGGCTAATTTGTATATATAGAATTATCAACGTTGCCTTGGAGAGATGGAGAAAGATATAGAGGTATATGTACAGAGCTCCCATCTCTCCTTTCTTAGATCTTTTGTTTTGTTAGTTTGCCCCATATTTTCGAAACCCATTGTTTAGCGCTTTGTATACTTGCCTTTTCATGTAGGGGTATAGTTGTCATTGTTATTGGCCAAAGCCTGGGAAAATTTTGTAAATTCTAGTTTTTTGGTGTACATGTCGATTAATGTTGTTAAGATCTTCATTGCATCGATTCAAGTTGACAATATTTTAGTCTCTTTGCTTTTTTGACATATTGAAAGGAAACTTGTCTATAGTTTTCTTTTAGAGTGCCAATTTCGACCATTTGTTTATCCAGCTATGTTTTATCTAGGTGGTCAAATGATGAAATAATTAAACAAAACGGAAACGAGGCAAAACTCACCGAAGTGTATTCTTGAATGTGTAAAACCTTTGAAGTAGGTTTTTACTCAGAAATTAGTTAACAATTGAAGTAATCTTAATTTTATTTGAATAATTGTCTGTAAAGTTTTGGAAAGTAAGGTTATGGGTCAACCCAACCAATTATAGGTGTCATTACAGTCGGGTGAAAACGAGACGAGCCGAGCCCGAGCCTGCCAAAGCTCGAGCTCGGCTTGTTTAAGTTTTAAAAAGCTCGAGCTTGGCTCGTTTCGAGCCTTAAATTTTAAGCTCGAGCTCGGCTCGTAGTATGTTATATAGGCTCGGGCTCGGCTCGTTTATACAATTTGGCAAAGAAAAGTTAAAGCTTGGCTCGAGCTCGAGCTCGACTTATAATATATCTTTATTGAGCTCGTTAATAAGCTTGAGCTCGGCTTGTATATATGTTTAATACTTAAGATATAATAATGTCATTTAGGCTCGCGAGCCCAAACGAGCTTTGTATGTAAAGCTCGGGCTCGGCTTGTTCGACCTTTTTACCGATCCGATCCCGAGCTTCACAAGTGGTTTGGCTCATTCCCACCCCTACCTACAGTTATCTGTTTTGACTAGTTACCTAACATGGCCATTTCGTGGCCACTAGTATTTTAGGGGTTGGTCATGAAGATGGGGGTGGTGTTGTGTGTGCTGTTATGTGCAGGCCTTTCTTGTTAGCTTGAGGTCAATAGACCTGGGGGTTTGATGTTTGACTAGGGTCGTATCTGTCATAACACAACATGGGAAATGTATTATAATTTTTTTGGTTATACATTCTTAGGCGAGTTTTAACCGAGAGTGGTATTTTTGAAAGTATAGTTGCGTACTTGTAGATTTTCTTAGGATTCGTGCATGTGCGTAATCCTTAACTTTTTGAGGAATCCTTTCTTTATCAGTTGTGTAATTTTCTAATTGTTTCAAACTCTTATAAGTTGAATCAATCAAATTCAATTTTTCTCGCTCTATCTCAGAGTATACATGAGTCCAGGAGATCATTGTTTTAGTAAATAATGCAGAGAAAAGTGGTGACATTGATCCACAAGAAGCTCATCAAACAATCGGGTAAGAAAGCCTTTTTTCTCTCTCCGAAGCAATGGTGATATTGGTGGGGAAAGAGTGTTGTTTTTTTTTGTTATGAGAAATGGTTTATTTGTGCAATGTCTGAATGTCATACTTCAGCACTCCATTTAGTCAAAATCACGAGACAAGCATTAATAATGTTATATTGTGATAACCACTTAAGGGTGGCCTAGTGGCAAAAGGGCTTGTGACTATTACTCTAAAATGTGTGCGGTCTCAAGTTCAATTCCTGCTAGGTGCAAACAACTTTAAGTGGCCACGCCAACTTCCTGGAAAGGGAGAGCTTTACCTGGTTTGAGTCTGTGTGGCGATGGGTTCAAACCCTGTGGATTAGTCGGTCAAAAGATCGGAAATCATCGTTACCAAAGAAAAAAAAACGTTATATTGTGATTGTATTTTCAGCGATGTTAAAGTGAACATAATATATCATCTTGATAATATCGTGAGGGTAAATAAAATTGGATCATTGATTTTAGACTAAAATATATTGTTGGTCTCTAAACTTATCCAAAAACATCGCATGGAACCGTAACATGAGATTTTCGTCGCCAGCATTCCCTTTTTCAAGTTTTTGAGGCTAAACTGGTCCCTTAACCCCTTTTCCGTTGGTCAACCCCGTTACTGGCCGTTTGCTTTTGTTTTTAGTCAGAGGGCACAAATCTCATTTCGAGTATTTAATTAAATCGTGGGCTGCTACAATAAATCTATGCTAATAAAAGCAAAAGTTTATGACAACTCATCCGTAACCTTTCCTATCCCCTAAAATCTTATCTTCTTCACTTAGACTCTAATCTAATCGAAAAAATGATACGTTGTTCTTGCAATCGAAGGGCTGTGGTTCGTACATGCTGGAACAACATGAACCTGGACGGAGGTTATATGCCTGTCCAAGACAGGTTGGGACACTTTATTTTTTTTTTTCAATATAAAGTTGGCTGGTGCTGCTTTAGCTTAAATGTGTTGATTATAATAATCTCTGTTTAATTATAATTGTGATTTTAGTTAGAAGTTAATTTCTTAGTTTAAACAGTAACAAAAGTAGGTTTAGTATCAGTTTATGCTACAAAGAGATGCTAACATTTTGATTATTGGTTTTAGCCTACTACATGTCCATTCAATGGGTGGTACGATTCACCTATGTCAAGGAGAGCAAGGGTGGTGATTATCTACTTGCATAGAAACATCTACCGGAATGAAGCGGCATTACAAAAATGCCAAGCCGACCTCATTGCTCAGACAATGCAAGTTGTCAACTCGGCCAACAGGGCTAACGATCAAGAGGCTGCTCACCAAGCATCCTTGGCTGATCTCCTTCTTGAGAAGGAGAAAGTTTGCCGTCTGAGGAACTTTTGTGTTTTTTCTTGGATAGTCATCATCTTGGTTTTTGTATGGTTTATCTAGAGGGTTAGAAAGTCATTGATTTTTGTGTTTTTGATCGGTTCTAAATGGTATGTAATTGGTTAGTTGTGTTTAAGAAGTTTTAGTGTTGGTTGATTAAAAAACCTCTTGGGTTGGATCTAGTTTGGTCCTTGTATAGTGTTAATATTATAGTCCTTTTATGCTTTGGTCCTTGTACTGTTCTGCCTTTATTAATAGGTCCTTTCCCCAAATATTCATATACTGACATATCCACTTCAAAACACAACCAACAAAAATGATCATACTAAAAACACAGATCATAGTATCAAAGATGGATGAACAGACACCACTTTCGAGTATCAACATAAACTTGATATGGTGTTGTTCATCCATTTTTTATTCTTCATTGCTCTTTGTGAAAATAGACTAAGAATATCGAACTCTAAACACAGATCCAAGAAAGACAGATCCAAGAAAGACAGATCCAAATATCAAAGACGTATGAAGTATCAACGATAGATGCACAGACACCACTTTTGAGTATGAACAAAAACTTGCTCTGGTGTTGTACATCCACTGTTGATTCTTCATTACTCTTTGTCAAAGTAAATTAAGGAAAATCCAAGTCTAAACAGTTAATGTTGTTAATTTTGCAACTTCTGGTGAAATAGATTCAGTATGAAGCAGAATAGTTACATGTTTAAATGTGTTAAAATGCAAACAGCATTGTTTTTTTATTATAGAATACTCAATTTTACTTGTGTATGGACAATAATTGACTTTGGAAAAGTCATCCGTTAATATAAGTATGAACTTGTAACAATATGTAGAAATGGTAAAGTTGCAAATGGATACATTTAAAGCACAATTATTCCCATAGACAAACATGAGATGATTGCATACTTAATACAAACATGAGATGATTGCATCCTTAATGCAAATGATTGCATACGTTTCCGTTTCAAACTTAAAACTTTTGTATCAAATATAGTATAAACCATTGTATTTGCTAATCTCGACGCGAGGATGCATTTAACGCATTATGGCATGTAAGGCCAACCCCTTAATATCACATTAGATTCTGCAAGATTAATGGTTTATCATAAATCAAGTTTCACCATTATTAGTCCGGTTTGTTTTACTTGATCAAGCGTGTCATAATATGTAAAGTGTTAAATATAGTTTATAACTATATTAATACTTAAAAGACCAAGTATACATCACAATCATAAACATCAACCACATAGACATCAACAATATAAAGCAAGAATAAAAGTAAAGCGATAAGTAAAAGGATACACAAAACAACACGGGGATTTATAGTGGTTCGGTCACGAAGCTCCTCTTCGCCCTACTCCGCTCCCCGAGTACCCGACTCGAGAGTTACTTCACTAGATCAACAAAATCCATTATCTGCGGGAAAAACTTACACAACGTTGCTTACACTTTATCCGGTACAAAGCTAAATACCGAGTCCTTCACAAAAGGTTGAACCAAACCTTATCACTACGTCGCCTATACTTTATCCGGTATAAGGCTAGATACCGGGTCCTTCACACAAGGTGGAACCAAACCTTATCACTACTTCGCCTACACTTTATCCGGTACAAGGCTAGATATCGGGTTCTGTTACAAAGGAGAAACCGCTACCCGACCAACACGGCACATCTATTACACCTGTTATGTTTTGTGGCCCAACATAACAAACCTTGTGTTTTATAGCACAAACACATAAACCATCTAATCTAGTTATAGATACAAGAAGATGATACAAGACAAGATCCAAGAAAATGTGTCAAATGGATATGAAATCCTAAACCAAACATCAAGAACACAAAGCATGATGTAGTTAGTGTAAAACCCGCAAATTCGAATTCTTAATATTTGTTTCGCACACGATAATAGTATAAGAATTATAATTATTATGCAAAATTAGAAACAATATGATAAATTATATTTTGTAATAACCTAAAGTTAATTGTACAAATTACCTTTGTATTTATTTTTGCACCTATACTTTAAATATATACATTTGAAAAAGAAAAAAAAAAAGAAAAATATGAATAATTAAATAATTTAAAAAACAAAATCCAGCCCATAACTAATTTGATTTTAAATGGATTAATTCCCTTCCATAAATATATACATGCCTTGTATCTTTTTTTCTATATTCGGCTTCCATATCACCTAGAAATACCGATTATTAAAAAAAAAAAAAAAAAACAACAACAACAACTTACTCCAAAATGTTGGCTTCCCCTTAATTCTCCAAGAAATCATGGCTGCTAATGGTTTCGGTGGTCGAATTTGGTGTTTACAAGACATAAGAAAATCGTTTTGAAGTTTGTTTGATCGGATTTCTTCTTGGCCGTATTTAGGTAAACTTTCACCAATTTTAATTAATTATATTCAGCCCTATAAAATTATGTGGTTAATTTTTATGTAAACCCTAACATATTATGATGATAAAAAAAAAGAATTTTTAATGGTTATATGGTTCACGGATCGTTTTTTTAAAATTTTTGAAGTCGGAGGGTTCATTATAAGGGTCAATTAGGGTTTCTTGAATGAAATTTTTTTTTTAATTTTGTACTCGGTAGGTAAAAACGTATAAGACCAATTTTGTGATGTTAATAAGACCTTAATACATGTACATGATGATCGGTTTAATTATTGGTATTGAATTGGAGCCGTTATAAATTGTTTTGTATCATGGGTCAAAACTATGATTTCATGTTAAGCTGTCCAGAAATTTAGTGTTTTGAAAACTATATAATAAATTGTTAAAGACACATGTTTGGGTGGTTTTTGATTCTAGAACTAAATTTAACCTCTTTACTAGTTGTGTGTCGAGTTTCGGGGTCATTGGTGGTCGGAAAGGCTCCCGCTTGATTTTTGAAAGTTAACATGTCAAAACTGTTATACGGGTCTGGGAATTCAGCCAACTTGTGGGATTTTTCATAAATTATTGGTGAGGTCTGGGAAGCCTTAATTTTTATATGATGTTAATTAAGGTCTTAATTAATTTCTGGAATTTCAGGAGAATTTTTGGAATAGTCTAAATAAGGTTTAAAAATGTAAACTTACAAGGTGTCAAAAGCTGAGAAATCTGGGACAGTTTGTGAAAGTGATTTTTTATAAAATACTTAGAAATGTCTATAAATTATGGGAAAATTCACATAAATACTAGAGACATATAGGTAGTTCTGTGTCAAATTGGGGGACCTGAATTGATTCCTAGCTATTATATTTTAATGGTTATAAAATAGGTCTGATGTGAGTAAATAAATCTGAATATGACTTGAATACATGTTTTAACTTTTGGTATGCATAAGTGTTTGTAAATTAACCCGGGATGCGTGTAACCTTATGAACTTTTGTAAACGACTAATAAACCACTAAAATGATACTTGGTGACCTCTAATGTACATTTGGACCTTTGTATGATTTATGGTTTATGAAACCCTAATTAATTACGAATACGGGTAAAGTTTACGTGTTTTGCAAATAACAACATAATTGCACATTAAACCCTAAAATTTGTTAAATGACACTTAAAACCATAAAATATGATAAGTTGTCATATTTGATCCTAATTTGAAAAGTTATGAATTATACCTTAACTTATCCAATTCGAAAAGTTACTAAAACGGGAAACCTGCTAAAATTGGAAACCTACTAAAAATGAAAAGCCGTCTAAAATGGGTAATCTGATTATAATAAACATTATTTAATTCGTATAGGATCCGTGAAGCGAGAGTGATCATCTTGTGACCTTTCTTTTACTTTTTACTTGCTTTGAATAAGGTACAGATATTCTGACCTTTCTCTTAAGGTTTCTCATAATCTCTTACTCATCTTTTGATCTTTAGCTATTTTGATTATGAACCTTGAACCAGTTGATGTGAACCTTTGAATTGAGCCTTTGCCATGAACCTTTGTCATGAACTTTTATCATGAACCTTGCTATGAACCTTTGATTGTGAACCTTTGATTATGAACCTGTGATATTCTGATGACTTAGACATTTTGCCAAACTTCTGACTTTGCCTTTGACCCTTCAGTTTGATACCAGAGCCATTTTCCCTAGTCATGAAGGTAACATGGCCATGTCATTGATGCACCAATGGCATGACTCCAGGGTGGTCGAGTGATGAACCATCCCGTCCCATTCTGTTATATGTTTATGAGCTCAAGATATATGTTTGGCCACTATGATTTCTGCAAGGGCATATGGATGCATCCTAAATTTGTTATGTATCTGATCTGATATGATATGATTGATTTATTTCTGGGGACTAGTGTTGTGTGCAATACACGCCTTTCACAAGTCACAACTATGGGAGCTAGCTACTCCATGGTTACTTATGATATGATATGATTTGATTTGTTTCTGGGCTCGTGGTAGATTTCTGACAACCTTCACTTTTGATACACTCATATTATACCTTATGTTATTCCACAATGCACCATCTTCTGTATTTCTCATCTTTGGTTTTGCATTGATTACTCATTCATTCATTATCCTTATGTGATTCATCCGACTACCATACTATACTCCAGTTCATTTGATTTGTCATACTCTCATTCCATTTTGGTTGACTACCAAGCTTATACTTCATATTACCACCTCATCCGTTTACCCTGCTATTATATGATTTATGTGACTATCCGTTTACCCTGCTATTATATGATTTATGTGACTACCTGTTTACCCTGCTATTATATGATTAACATGTGACTATCTGTTTACCATGCTATTATGTGACTAATTGATTCACCCGTTTGCCATGCTAGTATGTTATTATTTGACTCATCCATTTACCATGTTATACCTCGTTCAGTTATTTTTGTGGGCTATGATTATCATTTAGTATTCCTATATGATATTTGTGACTACCATTATTGTACTTTTGGTTGGTATTTTTTTTCCGTTGCTTACGATATTAGTTGGGCTTAGTAATTGATGTTTACCTGACTTGTTGATCTACCATGTTTACACTCTTGTTCATGCTACTGATTGATGAAGGAATATGGTTCAACTTATGTTATCCGTCTAGTTGACTTGTTAGTTGCCATGCTATATTCTTGTTTAGTTAATTCTTTCAATTATAATGTTCGTTTGGTATTCCTACTGGATACATGTGACTATCATGCTTATACTGTTGTTAGTATTTCCGTTGATTATGATACTTGTTATGTTTATTAATTGTGGGTTATCTGACTTGTGTGGTTGCCATGCTTACATTCAATTTAGTTGCTTCCGCCTGCTTATAGAATTCAAATTTGCTTATATGTATTCTGATTATCTGATTTATTTGTGTTGCCATATTTATGTTTAGTTGATACGCTGACTGCGATGCTTGTACACTGTTTGGTTACTTGTTTTGCTTATGAGGCTGTTTATCAATTCATATTCGTTTATGTCCAGTATTTATATGTTTGGTTATTTTATGTGTACTTATGTATGTTCGCTGATGAGCTGTTTTGCTTTGGTCTCCTTCAATTTATGTTCTTTTGGTTATCTGTTAATATTGTGTTCTGCAGGTTCCTCATTGACTCATTTTGTTCATTGCTATGACCTTGATATCAGTTTCCTTTGATTCCCTTCATATCTTTATTTTGTTTAGTTTTTATGTTGTCATATCTGTTCACTGGGCTTTTTAAGCTCAGCCGCATTTTCTTTTCCATGCGGCAGGTACCTAGTAGGATGCTGGGCTTGATGGGCTGAGAGTAGGAGCATTTGAGTGAACCGATCCTAGTTTCCCTATCTTATTGGACTCTTTTTGAAGATCATTATTTTGATATTACATTTTTGACATATTGGAATTTGTATTTTTCCTTGTTAGTCATTCATTTATATGACTTGGTATTTTCTTTTATAAGACTTCCGTTTGCAAAATTTTATTAGTATGTTCTGATATGACTCCATAATGTGACATTCGGACCTTTGCCGGGTTGTGGTGTTACATTTATGGTATCAGAGCTAAGGTTTCATCTTGTTGACCTTAGGATTGACCTGTGAGGACTTGGGTAGACATTAGGCTTCCGTCTGTTTCGATCTTTTCTGATTCTTTTGATTTTCGTTCAAATATGACTTCGATATTCTTTTGTCTTCGCTGATTTGACCTTCTTCTTTTCGCATTTGATTTTGTTTTTTTTATCTTCGCGCACTCGTTTTTCGATCTTTTAGATGGAGACTACTAGTAGAGTCGAAGATGATGGTGCCGACCCTGCGTTGCTGCAACAGTTTCTGAACTGGAGAGGTTCGTGAAGCAGAAGCCGCACCCGATTATAATGCTGCTGGAGACATCAGGATGCTGCTGGAGGGAGCTGGACGGATCAACCAGAGGCGCAAAGACAGAGACAAGATTCAACTGGTGGATACTTGGAAGACGTATGAGCAGAGGAACTATGACCGGCGTACTTTAGACGTGCAGAGAAACTACTACCAAGATTCGGGCATATTGTGGTCAACAGTCCAACCATTGAGATGCTGAGAAGATTCATCTGCTTCATGTGATTATTCTGATTTCTTTCATCACGCATTTTGAGTTAGTTTGATATTTCGTTATATGATTTTGATTAATAGTGCTTTTCTTCGATTTGTTTGGAGTTTAGCTTGGATGATGGAGTCCTATAGCTTGATTCTTCGGTGTTACTACAAATTCGCGTTATGTTTTATATCTCTTTGATAAATCTCGATTTTCATCCATTATGTTTATATGATTTGTATCAGTAAGGTTAGACTTTGCGGCACTTTGTCATTTTAGTGAGCATGAGGCTATTTTTGATCGTCAATAATGAGTCATGAGGAACCTTCTCAAGCAAGTCAGCGGCTTTCTTTCCTTTGTGGAATGATAAGTTGATTTGATGTATTATGTGCTACATGTATGTGAATCTGGTTTGATTTGGTATGTTACTTGCTACCTATATGCGTATCTGTTTTGACATGACGTTGGTTATGTGGTTCGTCATGACCCGAGATAGAATATGATGACAATAAGGACTTGTTATGTGATGCAAGTATTATGACGCCTGATCAACGTGATAATACCGAGATCATATAATTTGAACTTAATCGGAATCATACGACGTCCTGGGTAGCCATCTTTTTTTGAAAAACATTGGATTTGAAAAGCTTAAGGAACATTTTTTTGTGGTGTAGCCATCTTTGCTGCTATAATCTTCTTCCTCGTCCACAATTGTTTTGGAGATACTCCAATAGCCACATATCAAATCTTATATCATAATCCGTATGTGTCTGAAGGACAAGTGCCGGACGTCAAATGTCTCCACGTGTTCGAAGGGCACTGATTTGGAAGAATGTATACCCGAAGACCACAACATTAATTGAGCATATAAGTTATCGTAATTAGTTCTGATTTTCAAATTAACGAACTTAAAGTTTTCTTATTTGATCATCTAAACCAGTGCCTTGAGGGAACTGGTTATAGATAAACCCATGATTAATTACTAATTAATTCATTTAGAATAAGGGTGTGTTTGTTTTTGAAATAAATGTCTTACTATAATTAATCCATTTGGAAAAAGGGTGTGTTTGTTTTAGAAAAAAATAATGTCTTACTAGCCTCTTACCGCTTACCTAGTCAAAGGCGATCATACACTCTATTTTTTTTTCTTTTGTTTCAGATCCGGTCAGACTTATGCCATCTTATCAATAAGAGGTGGGGGGACTTGTCATATTGCCTCTTACCCAATAAGAGGTTGAAGACTTGTATTACGATAAATTTAATAAATGGATTTTTCTATAAAAAATGTTTTGTTTCATTTTTACATAAGTTACTTATTAATCACATTACGATGATTTAAAAAGTAAATTGATTAAATCATTCATACAATTATACATAAATAAACAACATTGTTTCGTTCATATTCAGACTATTTATTCGCCTCTTAATAGTAAAATGTGGTAGTCATATTAAGACTCAAAACACCATAAGAAACAAACAACACCTAATTGATTAACTACTAATAAATCCATTTAGACTATTTATAAATTTTATTTACTAATAAAAAAAAACTGTATGCACGAGTTAAACTTATAAAGAGGAATAACATTAGTCGTTGTAAAAATATATACATTTCCGGACAACCTTACCTAATCTCGTAAAAAAAATAACATGAGTCGTGCGTATATATACAATCTCGTGTATTCTGCTACATATAACAATAACCCGTGCTTCCTATTTGAAATTCTTAAATAAAATTTATAAATAATAACATTATTTTTTTTTTATATATATAAAGTCTAGAAGGTATAAATATGAGGTTACTAATTAATTTTATACATTTAAAAAAAAAAAAAAAAAAAAAAAAAAAAAAAAAAACACCTGATACATTTACTTAAGTCATGTAATTTATTTAAAATTTAACAACTAAAGTTTTATTAACCATCTTTTCTTTTTAGTAATGTTTTTTACAAAATCGACACATTTTTTTACTTTTTTTTTTGGTAACCATGGTTTCTGATCTTTTGGTTGACTAATCAACAGTTTAGTTGAGTTTAACCCATGGTTCTAAAAGGCGCGTTAATGCGTTATGGCAGCGCTAAGGCACGAGGCATGACCTACACATTACGAAATAAACCAGTGTGTCGGCTCTAGACGTAGCGTGAGATGATGCATGAAAATGCGTGATAAGACGCGAAGCGGGACACCTTTTTTGAATTCAACTCTGATAAAGAAGGTTTTTTTTATAAGAAATGAAAAAGATGACATTTAAAGATAGTTTCTTGACTTAATTTTTTATATATAACACTTTTTTTAAACTCGATATATAATATGATATACTCCCTGTGTCTCAAATTATAAGTCCTTTTTTAATTTGCACAAAGTTTAACAAAATCACGCTAACTAAAAGCATTGTATGAAATACAATATAATAATAGCATTGTATGTATTTACTCTTTTACTGGAAAAAATACAAGTCCGTGCAAACAACCCTCTGATATTGGTTTAATCATATTTGTCAAATTTTACTTGTATGAAATACAATTTAATAACTAGGAATTTTGCGAGTCTTTTTTTATTTTATTTTATTGGTTTAATCATATTTGTCAAATTTCAGTAAAGATTGATTTTAGGTAACTAGCCTGTTGTTGGGGCTTAGAGGAGATGAATAACATACAAAATGCATTTTTTTTCGTGTCATTCGTGTGTAAACGGTACCGGCCAACATGCCATTGATAAGCCATTTGGTGTTTGAGCCATTAGAATGGCTTAAGCCATTTGCATCTTTTTGTGTTGTGAGTGAGTGGGTATATTTTGTGGGTAGTTGTGGGACCTCCAAAAGGTGAAGAACGGTGGGATCACCCCATGCATCCTAAGGATGCCAACCGGACCCTCCTCCAAGGGACCCGGCCTCGGGCAATGTGCACATGTCTCAGTGACTGTACTTATCAAGAGGTGGGCTTTGAACCCTGGCCATTTTCTCCAATAGGCCCCTCGTTGACCAGTCAATCTGAGCATTTAAGGTGGAGGATGGTACCAATTGAAAGCTTTTAGGCCAATGGAGAGATTCGAACCCCGGTCTATTGACACAAGGTTGGAAGCTCTTACCATTGGACTAAATGGGACCTACAAGTACCAATAACATGTTATTGGTGTGTTATGAAGAAGGGGTGTTTAGTTATTGGTGTGTTATTGGGAGGAGATGAGGTGGTGCTGAGGTGGGATACCAATAACGTGTTATCCGTTAACACGATATCTTGTGCTCTTACAAAGGCGACTAACTCACTCAGTCAAGCGTTCCTCGAGCATCCATTAATTCTGAATCACAGGCCGCTCCGTCATTGTCTGATTCTTGATTGTTTGAGCACAATCGAAAATATGTATCTAGTATCTACTTATCATAATTTTTTTCCCATGCTGGGTAGTTCTGTAGCAGGTTTTTTCAGACGTTTTCTATGATAAAAAGAACCGCTATAATGGAAGTAATTCAGTTAAGTGCTAAAAAAGATATGGTCGGCCGAATATGGAGATTGATTGAACATAGTTCTCGCTTACACGGTTAGAGTTATTCAAAGCTTTCAAAATAAGTTTGGTTACAACAAGAAAGGTGTTTTTAGGCATTGTTCCAAACTTCCAACTATTCAAGGTCTCAAATCAAAGCTTGAGAATACATCAAGAAGACTAGTTGTATACTTAATAAATTCTTGTGGTCATATTGTCATGTATAAACGAAAACTATTTTAGCAATATTAGGTATAATCCTCTGGTTCCATAATAAACTAAAATTTAGGTAAATGTAGATCACAGTTTTGTTTATTTTGAAACTATCTTTATGCAGGTTAAGATAATATTTACATTATTAGTATCCTACTACATTTATTATCCATTTTTTTATAAGTAGAGATCGTTGTTTAAGTTTTCAATGTGTTACATGTAATCACGGAATTTTGTTAAGTCGAAAAGAATTTTCGCAACCTCGAATGTTTTAGTTTTTCGCGTCAATACGATTGTTCCTTTGAATTAAAAAACTAGAAAGTTTGACATCAAAAGTAAGAAAAAAACACATATACTACAGTCAGCAGGTTCAATCAGGAATTTGATTATGAATTATCAACTTCTGGGAACAATTACATCTCAAAACGAAAAAAAAAAAAAAAAAAAAAATACTCATTTTCGCCAAAAACATAACAAACTATTCCTATTGACATGTTTTTCTAGGCGAATTATCTCATTCTATGTAAAAACTATCTATTGACAAGTATGCTTGTTTTCAAAAGGACGAGAAAACGCCTTGAATTATCAACCCGGCAGGGAAAAGAACCAAGAAACTATATGCTTTTGAATGGCTGTATGTATACTTTATATCATTCGAATATTGAGAAAAAACTCAAGTTCTGAATGAGATCTTTTATACCCGCATCTAAAATCTTTGTCAGAAGAATTGTTGTTGCCTTTTGAGTTTTGAAGACGTTGAGCCAAAATTATATGTTCATTGCCATCTTCCACTTGAGGATGATTTTGTACGTCTCACCCAACACGAGTTTGTTCTCTGCTATTCCAATATAGAATCGTTAGCTTCAAGATACTAACAGACTAAACGCGCAATTTTTTCATACATATACCACCTATCTCACACTATCTTACTAATGTCTCTAACGAGACTCGAACCCACAACCTTTTGATATCTTCAAGGTAATCAAGAGTTTATAGTTATGACTTTTGACTTACATGTATTGTATCCCCTCTTAGGAACAATAAAACATTGTATGAAATACAATTTAATAAAAGCATTGTATGAAATACAATTTAATAATAGCATTGTATGTATTTACTCTTTTACTGGAAAAATTACAAGTCCATGCAAACAACCCTCTGATAAAAGCAAATAGAAAATTTAACTAGCAATTTTGCGAGTCTTGCTTTTTATTGGTTTAATCATATTTGCCAAATTTCAGTAAAGATTGATTTTAGGTAACTAGTCTCTTGTTGGGCTTACAAAGGCGACTAACTCACTCGGTTAAGTTTTCCTCGAGCATCCATTAATTCTGAATCACAGGCCGCTCCGTCATTGTCTGATTTTTGATTGTTTGAGCACAATCGAAAATATGTATCTAGTATCTACTTATCATAATTTTTTTCCCATGCTCGGGTAGTTCTGTAGCACGGTTTTTTCAGACGTTTTCTATGATCAAAAAGACCCGCTATAATGAAGTATTCAGTTAAGTGCTAAAAAAGATATGGTCGGCCGAATATGGAGATTGATTGAACATAGTTCTCGCTTAGCACGGTTAGAGTTATTCAAAGCTTTCAAAATTAAGTTTGGTTACAACAAGCAAGGTGTTTTTAGGCATTGTTCCAAACTTCCAACTATTCAAGGTCTCAAATCAAAGCTTGAGCATACATCAAGAAGACTAGTTGTATACTTAACTAAATTCTTGTGGTCATCTTGTCATGTATAAACGAAAACTATTTTAGCAATATTAGGTATAATCCTCTGGTTCCATAATAAACTAAAATTTAGGTAAATGTAGATCACAATTTTGTTTCTTCTTATTTTGAAATTATCTTTATGTAGGTTAAGACAATATTTACATAATTAGTATCCTACTACATTTATTATCCATTTTTTATAAGTATAGATCGTTGTTTAAGTTTTCAATGTGTTATATGTAATCACGGAATTTTGTTAAGTCGAGAAGAATTTTCGCAACCTCGAATGTTTTAGTTTTTCGCGTCAATAGATTGTTCCTTTGAATTAAAAAACTGGAAAGTTTGACATCAAAAGTAAGAAAAAAAAAACACATGCTACAAGTCACTAGGTTCAATCAGGAATTTGATCATTATGAGTTATCAACTTCTCGGAACAATTACATCTCAAAACGAAAAAAAAGTACTCATTTTCGCCAAAAACATAACAAACTATTCCTATTGACATGTTTTTCTAGGCGAATTATCTCATTCTATGTAAAAACTATCTATTGACAAGTATGCTTGTTTTCAAAAGGACGAGAAAACGCCTTGAATTATCAACCCGGCAGGGAAAAGAACCAAGAAACTATATGCTTTTGAATGGCTGTATGTATACTTTATATCATTCGAATATTGAGAAAAAACTCAAGTTCTGAATGAGATCTTTTATACCCGCATCTAAAATCTTTGTCAGAAGAATTGTTGTTGCCTTTTGAGTTTTGAAGACGTTGAGCCAAAATTATATGTTCATTGCCATCTTCCACTTGAGGATGATTTTGTACGTCTCACCCAACACGAGTTTGTTCTCTGCTATTCCAATATAGAATCGTTAGCTTCAAGATACTAACAGACTAAACGCGCAATTTTTTCATACATATACCACCTATCTCACACTATCTTACTAATGTCTCTAACGAGACTCGAACCCACAACCTTTTGATATCTTCAAGGTAATCAAGAGTTTATAGTTATGACTTTTGACTTACATGTATTGTATCCCCTCTTAGGAACAATAAAACATTGTATGAAATACAATTTAATAAAAGCATTGTATGAAATACAATTTAATAATAGCATTGTATGTATTTACTCTTTTACTGGAAAAATTACAAGTCCATGCAAACAACCCTCTGATAAAAGCAAATAGAAAATTTAACTAGCAATTTTGCGAGTCTTGCTTTTTATTGGTTTAATCATATTTGCCAAATTTCAGTAAAGATTGATTTTAGGTAACTAGTCTCTTGTTGGGGCTTACAAAGGCGACTAACTCACTCGGTTAAGTTTTCCTCGAGCGTCCATTAATTTTGAATCACAGGCCGCTCCGTCATTGTCTGATTTTTGATTGTTTGAGCACAATCGAAAATATGTATCTAGTATCTACTTATCATAATTTTTTTCCCATGCTCGGTAGTTCCGTAGCACGTTTTTTCAGACGTTTTCTATGATCAAAAAGACCCGCTATAATGAAAGTTTTCAGTTAAGTGCTAAAAAAGATATGGTCGGCCGAATATGGAGATTGATTGAACATAGTTCTCGCTTAGACGGTTAGAGTTATTCAAAGCTTTCAAAATTAAGTTTGGTTACAACAAGCAAGGTGTTTTTAGGCATTGTTCCAAACTTCCAACTATTCAAGGTCTCAAATCAAAGATTGAGCATACATCAAGAAGACTAGTTGTATACTTAACAAATTCTTGTGGTCATCTTGTCATGTATAAACGAAAACTATTTTAGCAATATTAGGTATAATCCTCTGGTTCCATAATAAACTAAAATTTAGGTAAATGTAGATCACAATTTTGTTTCTTCTTATTTTGAAATTATCTTTATGTAGGTTAAGACAATATTTACATAATTAGTATCCTACTACATTTATTATCCATTTTTTATAAGTATAGATCGTTGTTTAAGTTTTCAATGTGTTATATGTAATCACGGAATTTTGTTAAGTCGAGAAGAATTTTCGCAACCTCGAATGTTTTAGTTTTTCGCGTCAATAGATTGTTCCTTTGAATTAAAAAACTGGAAAGTTTGACATCAAAAGTAAGAAAAAAAAAAACACATGCTACAATCACTAGGTTCAATCAGGAATTTGATCATTATGAGTTATCAACTTCTCGGAACAATTACATCTCAAAACGAAAAAAAGTACTCATTTTCGCCAAAAACATAACAAACTATTCCTATTGACATGTTTTTCTAGGCGAATTATCTCATTCTATGTAAAAACTATCTATTGACAAGTATGCTTGTTTTCAAAAGGACGAGAAAACGCCTTGAATTATCAACCCGGCAGGGAAAAGAACCAAGAAACTATATGCTTTTGAATGGCTGTATGTATACTTTATATCATTCGAATATTGAGAAAAAACTCAAGTTCTGAATGAGATATTTTATACCCGCATCTAAAATCTGTCAGAAGAATTGTTGTTGCCTTTTGAGTTTTGAAGACGTTGAGCCAAAATTATATGTTCATTGCCATCTTCCACTTGAGGATGATTTTGTACGTCTCACCCAACACGAGTTTGTTCTCTGCTATTCCAATATAGAATCGTTAGCTTCAAGATACTAACAGACTAAACGCGCAATTATTTCATACATATACCACCTATCTCACACTATCTTACTAATGTCTCTAATGAGACTTGAACCCACAACCTTTTGATTGATGAGCACACTTACATGCACTAGGCCAAAGGCTTTGGATAGAATTTTCCAGTAAAGTTATAAAAGACAGACAAGATTCGTAACAGAATTTCTAAATGAGAAAATATTGATTTGAATTTGAACCAAAACTCGTATCTTCAAGGTAATCAAGAGTTTATAGTTATGACTTTTGACTTACATGTATTGTATCCCCTCTTAGGGTCTCTATTGATTCCTCGAGTTCCATTTGTTTTGAAGCCGTAGCAAATAGTGCCTAGAGAGTAAGATAAGAATGGATCAAATAAGAATTTAGTTAAACAGCCATCATAAATGAAGGTGGAAGTTTCGACCAATTAACTTGTGATTCAGGTATGCTTTATCACTTACAGGTAACTTAAAAGAAAAACTGCTTAATGAGATTACTGAAAAACATCAGTATTTAATTTTAACTGCTAAATCATGTTATTCAAAAACAATATGTTATCGTTGACCACAATATAATGTTGGTATTATTTGACAAACTGATAAAACTAGTTTTGATTAACCCAACCCACAAGTTTTGCCATCTCTAACACTAGAGCTCGAGAAAAACAGCAAAAAAAAAAATCTTACCTTTTTAGTCTTTTGCAAGTCATATTCCATGGATCTTATACGATTCATCGACTCAGCAAGCATCTCATCTTTCTCTTGGGGAATTTTTGAGGGTTTGCTTGAAAGCTCAGCCACCATAGCTTCAAGTTGTTTCAACTTCTCCTCACACGGATGCAAAATGTTCTTTTCTGGAGGACTTGGAACATCTACAAACTGATGGGGGATTTTCCGGGTGCCCAATGAATTCACAATGTTTCTTGACAAAGATTTTACAAACCCAAAAAGAAGAACAAATATGTACGCTATAACTTTGAATATAAAGCCGACAACTTTCTTTACGGTTGATTCTTCCATTGTTCTTGATAGTGTCAAATCATCTGCGCAAATTGTCAAACAGTATGAAATTGGTTAAAAACACTACAAGAATAAAAATGGTGATCGGTTTAGCTATAAATTTGTCAATTATGTAATTAAAGATTCTAAAGATGTATCTAAAAAGCACAAACAGACAAACAAATGTTTTCAGGTCAGCCTGCCTCGAATCAAGCAGCGCAAAAAACAATTTTGACACGAACCCGTCTTGACCCGCCCATTTTGCCACCTTTATTAATAAGTAATATGCATGAAACGATCACTTACTTCTGGGAGGGACCTCAATCTGAGTACCCAAAACTAACGGTTCGACTCTTGTGTTGTTAGGAAGAGGAGGCTTGTTGACCCTGAGCTGGAGAGACATTGATCTTCTAGGAACATGACTCTGGAACACAGAGGACGATTCAGGCTCCATGGAAGCATTACGACTTGTGGACTGAGTTTGAATCAAGTCAAAATGTCATGATAAATTTACATAATGTAGGTAAAAGAAGTGGAAAACAGTTGCTTCATGAATTGCCACCTTACCTCTGAAATAATTGACTTGACCTCCAAATTAGATTCATCATAAAAGCTACTATTTTTATCTGTGTTTTCTGTGTCAAGTAGCTGCAATAGGAATGGAAAACAACTGTTAAAACAAACGCTTGTGTGTATAATAACTGGTCAAAATGACCCAAAAGGTTAAACAGGTAGAAAATCTCATAACGCATTTTCACAACGTCATTATATTCAAAAGAATTTAAACTGTCATTTGAATAACTTAGGTTTTGTAATAATACCTTGCACACTATTTATTAATAATGAAGAGAAAAAATTGTGATGTGATGGCAGGCCGACCCATTTTGACCCAAAACCCATATTGACTCATTACCCAACCCGTCCTACCAGACCGTTTATCCACCACTACTCAAAGCTTAACCATACCTTCATCAAATCTTGATCATGCCAAGGACCCTTGTCTGACTTCAAGCATCCACCTTCATTCAGGCACGAACAACTTCCACCAAGAAAATCTGGCAATTGGCTGTGAATCCAAGCAAAATTGAGAGCCCAATATAACAAAAGTAAATTTATGCATAGAGATGCAAAAACAAACCTCGAGTCTATAATTTCCAGCAGTTTGGTCTGATACTTGTTGCCAAGAACCTAAAATTGGATTTTAGATCACATCAAAATTTGGTTACTGACGAAATTCAGCATCACAAAGAACACAAAAAATAAAACTCAATAATCTTTACATGTATCTTTGATGTTGTTCTTGGATCAAGAAACCCTTTTGCTGTATTCCATAGTAATTTGAATCCGCTACCAGCATTGACAATGAACATTTGATGTAACGTCTGATTAGCCGAAGAATAAAAAGCAATTAGAATTTGTTTACATATGAATGAGTCTGATCAGGTTATATCATCTCTAATGGGTTAAACGTGTATTTTTTTATGCATAAAACCTCCTAATCATTTCATTCAGTAACTTGTTTTATTACAAAAAAGATATAACTTTTGTAATATAATGTAAAGTTTGGATAGTTTAATCGGGTAAACCCATCCCATTTTACCCGTTTTGACTCGTTGCCAGAATGCCAGCACACACACAGTAACAACAATACTCATAACATGGGTTTAAAGTTAGTACCTCAGGATAGTTATCTCCGTCTATCTTTTGCATGCGCATCAGCAGATCATGTGCAACTTTACCAAAACTCATCCAATGCTACATAAAAATTAAGACAGTTAAGACTCATTTAGATTGCTAATTCAGCATTAAAACTTTCCGCATACAATAAACAAAAAGCATTATAAGCTAACCATTCCGTGAACATCCAATATAGTGGTGCAAGAATCTATATGTCTCCTCGCTGCAACGGAACATGCTGGAAATTTCTCAGAAAATGCTTTCTCGAAACCTTGTACATGATACCTTAAAAACCTATCAACCGTAGTCACATTCATGAGCTTACTAGGGTCCACTTTTCCTAGTCTTTCTATATAAACAGGCCGTCCCTCTTTGTCCACTCCATGATACCCATGAGGATAGTACGTTTGAACCTCTTCATATTCATCATAGACAAAATCCTGAAATATAGAATAAAATCATGCACACAATAAGATGAGTACTCCAATTAGATTAATGTCAAACAGACCACTTTACAAATACAAAATCAAATTTCCTTCGTATATTCAAAGACCTTGTGTCAGCTTTGGTAAGTGACCTTTTTGACAACACTTGACGTACACGTAATTAATGGATTGATTATAATGTTTCTTGTGGTCAGGATTTCCATACTAACAAAAAAATCAAACATCCTATGCATAAATAGTACAAGGTGGTTAAAATGAGGACCTCTAAGATAGTGTCGGCACCATAGTCTTTCCTCCAGTTGAGCATTTCTAGCCACATTTGGACCGCTTTATCAATGTCAAATTTCCTTGCCTTCAAAAATCTGCAACCACATGTTTACATTAAGAAAGTGCCATGATTACTGCAGCACTTACCTTTTTGGAAATGTTGTAAAGGTCAAAGTCAACTTATAATCCCTCACCTTAGTTGCATAATAATTGATATCAAGTCAACTTCGGCTTTGTTTCAAGGAAATTTAGATACATGTTACTGATGACAGTTAGTCATAGACTTAAGCCATGTGTCAAGCACATATTGCATTTTTCATGTGATGGTGGGACTCATAATTATGATCAGTGAGTCAAAATAACTCAAAAACTTATGAACTACAAAACAACTGTTACCTTAATAATGTACTTTAAGAACTAATACTAACTTCAAAACAACTGTTACCTTAATAATGTGTGGTAATCATCGTGACGATTCAAAAGCAAGTCTTTTTCAATCAAGATTTGGCGAAAAGCATTCACCGTCTCCTCTTCCTCTTCATCTCTAACATCATCTATCGAAATGGAAGCAAATTGGCAATTTGACGCCCTTTTATTACTTCGCGTTTTGACGGAGCTTATTGGTCTTGTTGTATCACTAATTGATTTCTTCTTCGAAGATTTAGCCCTCACTCTTCTCTTATCATCCCCAAACGTTCCCAAATCATATACTTGGGTACTTTTATCTTCTTGATTCAATGCTATAACATAATAACAATAACTATAAGTAAATATATATATAAATAATACAAGAACCACTTATATGTTCATATTAAGAGGGTGTTTGGAATTTTATTTCCCAAAATAATTATTGCTTTATTAAGGAGGTGTTTGGGACTGGTTATTAAAATTGCTTGTCTGTTCTAATACCTTTCTGGGAAATCTCCCGAAAGGCTTATCGCTTTATAAAAACTGAAACTGCTTATTCAAAACAGCTAATGTAGCTCAACAAATAATAAAATCACATTTTATAAACAATCCCAAACACCCTCAAAACTGCTAACTTATTGTATCAAAGCACAATAACGAAATTAACAGTTCTAATCTGCAATCGCAAACGACCCCTAAATCAAATAAAATTATTATTGACTGTCAGAATCACTTCAATATTAACTTAATCAATACTAATAATCTCATCATTCCAAAAGAACACCTAAAGTATACAAATTTACAACAATCTTAACTGGCATTATTAAGGGCTTGTTTGGGATTGCTTATTAAAACTGCTTTAAAAATTGAAATTACCTATTCAAAACAGCTAATGTAGCTCAACAAATTAGCAGTTTCAATAAGCCAATCCCAAACATCCAAACATTCTCAAAATTGCTTAACCAGAAAAGCAGTTCTAATAAGCAATCTCAAACACCCCTAAATCACATTTAATCAATTTGTAGTCTTTAAAATCACTTCAAAACTACCATAGCCAAAACCATTAATCTAAATAGCCGAAAACACCGCTTAAAAACTCGAATTCATATCGCATAAAAACGATAAAAACATATTTTTACCTGGCATTATATAACAAAATTCAGTACTCAAAGATCACAACACCTCAACTTCAATTCAAAACACCCATAAATCACAATTTGCACCTCTGCATTCATTAAACAACATTATAACATAGAAAAAAAAGTTAGATCTCAATTAAAAAAAATAGATTCTTGATTTAAAATAATCTTGATCATTGAAATATACAATTATAATCAAATTCACCAAAAGGGTATCATTAAAAACCAAAACCAATATCAAATCAATCAAATTTACAACTCATAAGTACCTTAAAAGAACCCACATTCACAAGATCATCAAGAATCAATACCAAATCAAGAAAATGAATATAATCCTTATATAATTATATATATATATATTTGTATATGTATATATAAGTATATAAACACACACTTTGTGTATGAAAAACTTGCTTTGTGAATACTTTGTTGTTGGTGTTGTAAAGAAAGAAAGAAAAGAAATGGTTTTTATTTATAAAAGTGTTTTATTTTTGGAATATGAAGCATTGTGTGAGCTTGTATAAATAAATGAAGTTAATTTATTTTAATTAAATTAACATGGCTTTTTGTGATGACTTATTAATGAATGGATTAAAGCTTGGTCAAAGAAGATTAGGTTATAACTTATAAGGTAAGATTTGAGAATGTTTTTGGGTTAATTGTTAAATGTGGTTAAATTATAAAGTAAGGTAAGAAAGTTTAGGTTATAAGGTAAGAAATCATAGATGAGTCATGAAATATCAAGTTTAGGTTAACATGTAAATTTTGTGTTAAGATTCAATTTTGGTCAAAGTAAAGTTGGAAAATTATTCATAAAATCTTCAAACTTTGTCAAAGTTTTTATTTGTGGAAAAGGTTTACAACAATAATTATATCAAAGCTGGTCGAATTAATGTATAAGAAAGTAAAATGTAGAAATTTATACATTAATCTCAAGATGGAGATCTTAATTTTGAAAAGATCTTCGGTCATTTGAATTTTTTTTTTCTTATAAAATTTGGAATTGTAATAACTAATATGTTTCCACATAAAGTATGTGTTATAATGGTATTTCATGTTGTGCGAGAAACCCAACTAAATGATAGCGGTTCAAAATCTTGCTTAAGTCGTGTGTGATAAATTTGTAGTGTATATATTCTGAAATAATTAGTTGTCTGTTAAAAATAACATATGTTATATTAAAAATAGTTTCTATGATTACGGTTAGCCTTTTCATAGTTTATAATCTTATATACAAGATTAATGTTATAATTAGTTATGAAATTTTATACGTTTTATGACTACTATTAACATTTTTTTGAATTTATATACAATTTTAATGTTATTTTGATATTTTTGAAGTAATATTTGTTTAGAAAGAATGATTGAAAAGGTAAACCAATACATAGAGAGTAGTAAATTAATGGTTTTGCATGAGATTAGAATAATAAGGAAGCCGGTAAGTTGCAATAAAAGTGGAAAAGTGAATAGGCAAACAAGTGGAAAGGCAAAACATCCAACCTGTTTTGTTGGGCAAGCACTTTGGTAAAACAATAACATAGTGCTTTTATCACAAAGCATGTGTATTTTAATTAAATTCATAAACAATTTTATGTGTAAAAGAGTCGCTTGGAATTCAAACTTTGCTCATAATGAGGTGTATAGCTAAAAGAAATTGCAAGCTATAGCAAACAAGAACACTAATATAGAGTACAAAACTCTAATGGTAACTTACATTTAACCTTACTAGCAGGGTACCCGTGCGTTGCGGCGGCGGGTACCCTGAAATAAAATTTTCTGGTGAATCATTTATTTTAGTTTATTATATTTTTTTTGACAATAAATTTACGGATATCAAGAATTTCATTTAGCCCATGCCCGTTCGGGCTCGAGCCCGTTTGGCCCGCGCCTGTTCGGGCTCAAGCCTATTTTGCCCGTTGGCCGTTCGGGCTTTAATATTTGTATAATGTGCTTTACTATTTGTATTAGTAACATTTAATGCGGGGTACTCGCGCGTTGCGGCGGCAAGTACCATGAAATAAAATTTTCAAGTTAATCATGTATTTTAGTTTATTATGTTCTTTTTGACAATAAATTTACAGGTTTCAAGAATTTCGTTTAGCCCGTGCCCGTTCGGGCTCGAACCCGCTTGGCCTGCGCCTGTTCGGGCTCAAGCCCATTTGGCATGTTGCCCGTTCGGCTTGAATATTACTTGTATTATATTATTTGTATTAGTGACATTTATTGTAGGAATTGTGTTTAATTTGTTGTACAATATGCTTTATAATTTGTATTTATTATGTTAGGGGTGTTTTCATAACTGTATTAATTGTATTTATTGATCAGTTAATTAATTGACTATATTAAATAGCATTAATGTAGTGTTTTGTTTTTTTTTAATATGTGCATTAAAGTGGTGTACGTTATGCTTTTTGTCTTGCACATCTAAAAATTATATGCATTAAAGTGTTGTACATTATGTTTCTTTTCTTAATTATATGAATTACTAGTTATAGTAACATGTGTTTGCTTATATTTTTAAGAATTCCTTTTATATGAAGTGTTAAATACATTATTATGTAGTATAGATATGTGTTTAAATAATTATTAATTTAAGAACGTTACAATGTTTACGGCATAGAACCACCTGTCCCATTAAGTCACGGGTTACATCATACATATAAAAAAAACAATATTTGTCATTTCAATATAAATTTTGAAAATAAAGATTACACTAAAATTTGTGTCGGTGATACTTTTATTTCTTTTTCATTTACTTTTCAGCTTTGCATAAATGGTTGCTATTCTGAGTTAGAATAAAGTTGAGGCCTAAACTTTTTTTTTTTTCCCCTTTTCTATGAAGATTAAATGATTGATAGAACAATGTCTGACAAAAGGCCGTACTACGGGCTGTCATACAAAAAGGAGCGAGAGAATGGTTGTACTATTAGAACCCCTCTTATGGGGTCATATCATAGGTTTGGGTTCAAACCGTACAAGTCCGTGATGCACACCGTACAAAGCCCGCGATGCATAAAGAGGGTTAATCTAAAATTATAGCCACCGTCAAAATAACCCTACTCGCGAGAGAATTTGAGGGTACAAAATGTAAACCAGACTATTAAAACAGGGGATGTACTATTCCCACTATCCTTATTATGGAGGGTTGTATTTTTTATAGCTAATGATTTGTACACTCTAATTTCTTATTTGTACATTTAAATCTGTGCATTAAGCAGTTATACATTTATCATATGCTGTTTTATCGGTTTGTACATTTGAGTGTACAAATAACAAATGAGAGTGTGCCAATCAATGCCCATTTTTTATTCCTTTTGTCCCTTATTTATTTCAGTACAACACAGTTTTTTGTCAGTTTCTGTTCTATATTTCTGACAGTTTTAAGCGTTTGACTTATTAAACTTTATATCAACTGTTCCGCATTTTCAAGTTTATAGTTTTTTGATATAAACAAAATTATAAAAACAAAAAAATAATAAAATAAAAAATAAAAAAATGCAAAAAAATAAGGGAGGGTGGGAATATAAGAACCAAGGGGGTGGGAATATTTTGTCCCCTAAAATGATTGAAACACTTTAATTAATTGTGTTTGGACATTTATACCCTCACATAGGTGAAAGTGTAAGAATAACTGTGAGAGTATAAATGTCCAAACACAATAATTTGAAGTGTCTCAATCATTTGTTGAAGTGTACAAATCATCTCCCAATATTAATGGTATCGCAATTTTCAAAAGTTACTCTTATTGCATCAGCATCAATTTAACTTTTTATTTTTAAAACAAGCAAAAATATATTTCACAAAAACAAATTAAAAAAACCACACACAAACCAAAATGAATTTGGTTAAAGGGTAGCATACCATAATATGCATTTGTGGGGAAGGTGGACGCAGTCGGGTGTGTGGTTGGTTGGGGGGTTATGGTAACCATTTAGCATTGGTCTAACAAGTAAGTATAATACGAGTAGTTTGTAAAGGATATGAAGACAATAAATATTATATGTAAGTCATGTAACTAATGTTATAAATAGCGTAAAGCGTAATGTGCCAGCATAACCAACCTTTATATTTTAGGAGCTATAGTGAAGTTATAGCATTTTTTTTGCGTGACTTAAAGCGGCACAAAATATGAAAATATTTATAGATTTATATATTATTTCATATTTCATATATATCGAGTTTATAAAAATTGTTATACATAAGGAATTAAATCAAAAAACTATTTTTGCATGCAATCTTCTTCATTTATTTCAAAAAACACCTTTCTCATTAGAGTTAAATTCAAAAAAGGCGTCACGCCTCATGCATTATCGCGTTTTTTCACGCATTATCTCATAACACGGCTAGAGCTGATGCTTTAGTCTATTTCGTAACATGAAAGTCACGCCTCACGTTTTAGCGGCGTCTTAGCGCCGCCATAACGCGCCTTTTAGAACCATGCATGTAACTGACTTTGTAATGAAATAAACAAGATAATAAAATGAGTAATCATGTTTCGTTCTATTTTAGTATTATGTTTAGCCCAAGACCGGTTTTTATTTATATGTGTTTATAAATATCATATAAATCTATATCTATACTATTTATAATGTATTTAAGATATTCTCAAAATAGAAGGCTTAAAAATTTAAGCAACACACTTAATAATAATGAAAAATGAAGTTACATTTGAAAAATTAAGTGTCTTAAATTTGTAGATTTGTAACATCACTTCAATAAATAGCTAATAAATGTTATTTTTAAATCTTTGCAATGACAAATACATATTATATATATTTTACAAACTAATAAAGCACACAAAGCTTCATATAATGTATATGAAAACAAGTTGATGGTACACATTGTTTTAAAAATCGGACCCGACCAACAGGTTCAACCAGTTTAATCAGAAATCGAAGTCACCACCAGTTCAGCTAGCCAATAAAATCCGACCGAAAACAAACATGAGATGGTTGTAGAAACATGTACAAATGGATTAATCAGACCGGACATAGATCATTTTCTCCTTATTTTTCTCATGTTAATCAGCTTGTCATTATTATTTTGTTGATGTCTGAACTTTAATCACAGGGTACTTGTCACCGCAATGCTCAAATACCATGCTAGTAAAATATAAAGGGCAATTGCATATATACCAACTAAAACTTGTATATTTGCATATATACCCAAAACATGTTTAAGTTGCATTGTACATCATGCATTAAAAATTTATATTATGAGGAAATATGCAAATTTTTAAGTTTTAGTAAGTATATATGTAATTCTCCCAAAATATAAAATCAAGAGGGTTTTATCATTCAACATTAGAGTTGAGATCAATATAGAACTCATATTTGTCATAGAACAAATGAACCAATCACAACCCTCCATTTTTTATCTAAATTAATACAAAATCATTTTCCACCTTTTTTTTTAAAACAACATATCTTACAAACAGTAAATCTTCAAAATATAAAAAATACACAATCGTGACGAGAATTAAATTATCTTTCTATAGATATGCACTTTTATATATTTTCGACAAACATTTTTTTTCAAAAATTCCGTCCGAAAAAATCATATATGATTTTTACGAATCATATATGATTTTAAAAAATCATGTATGATTCGATTTTTACGAATCATATATGATTTTTACAATCATATATGATTCTCAAAAATCATATGTGATTCGTAAAAATCGAATCATATATGATTTTCACAAATCATATATGATTTTTGTTGACCGAAATTTTGAAAAAAAAAAAGTTGTTAAAAATATATAGTAGTGCATATCTATAGAAAGATAATTTAATTCTCGTCGCGATAGTATAATTTTTATCGCGTAACAATTAACGGTTTGCGAGATATTTAATTTTTTAAAAAAGGGTGAAAGTTTATCATAATAAAAAAATGGCAAATGACAAAAAAATGTATCGAACTTGACACTTTATGTGATTGTGTGTAGCCAACTATTTTTTTTTCTTATTGTATGTACTGAACTTTCAAATTTCGATCATTATGTGCATTTTGTGACTATTTTGCCATGTAAAATGACCATTTTACCCTTCGAAATTTGAAAAAATTAAGGGTAAAATGATCACAAAATACACACAATAATCGAATTTTGAAAGTGTCACACAATCATAAAAAGTGTCAAGTTCGATGCATTTTTTTGTTATTTGCCCAATAAAAAAATGAATGGCTATTATTGGTTCATTGGATCTATGGTAAATTTTGGATCTATATTGAACTTTTGTCTTCAACATTATCGTGTTTGGTTTACATATGAGATTGAAATTTATTTTCACTATCACTTTTGTAAAAATGGGTAGGCATAATATACAACACTTCTATCCTTTTTTCTTTTATTTTTTTTTTTAATCTAAATCTTTCCATGTTACTTTAGTTTTTTTTAAGAAAAGTCAAACTAACAATCTTACACTTATATGAGATGGTTAGATCATAGACGAGAAACCTGAACTAACGACCATTTAGTTACTGCTAGATCGAAAATTCATTGCCTTGATTTACGATAATATTCTAGTAAAAAAAAGAAACTGGTTTGGGTGAAACCGCGGTTTGATACTCAGTTTTGTTAGTTCAACCATCTTTTAACATTCTATGAGGACACAATTACTTCTAGTTACTTCTAGAAAAAGTTATATAATAAAAACAAATAATATGAAAGTCAGCTGTCCATTGGAAGCAGCATTATGTGGGGTGTAAACAAAACCAATAACGTATGTTTGACATTGACGGTGACTTTAATTAGCTCGCTCCGTTTTGTCGTAATTAACGGACGGAGGATCTTAAGGGTCCCGTTGATGTGCCCCCATCCATTTTGTACGGGTCATACTATTGCAACCCCCCTACCCCCTAGCTGTCACCTTGTCCCCCCTTTGTTCCCCCGTTTTTTCCAGTACAACACAGTTTTTTGTCAGTTTCTGTTCCGTATTTCTGACAGTTTTAAGCGTTTGGCTTATTAAACTTTATATTTACAGTTCCGTATTTTCAGGTTTATAGCTTTTTGATATAAACAAAATTATAAAAATAAAAAAAAATAAAAAAAAACAAAAAAAGGGGGGGGGGGGGTCTTAATAACCAAATAGGGGGGTGGTAATAACTCAACCCATTTTGTACCTTACACAAATTTACAAAACTAAACAATCATGTTATATTATAATTTTATCCATGGGGATATAAAATATATTTTAGCAAAACAAGTAAAATGAGCGAATTAGAGATAACCAGTAAAAAATTATTACTTCCTCCGTCGAATAATTATTGTCCACCGTTGATTTTTAAAGTTTTTTATTTTCAACTTTGACTTTAAATATTTTTATGTGTGTTATATATTATTTGATAAAAAATATATGAATGAATTGAGTTTTAAATATAATTTTATTGGTATAATTTTTATCAAGTTTTATATAACACAAATAAAAATATTTAAGATCAAAGTTGCAAAATAAACATCTCAAAAATCAACAGTGGACAATAATTATGAGACGGAGATAGCAGTTATGTAGAACAAGTTGTTTTTTTTAACGGAAAATTTATTGAGACTAGCAAGAAGCTAGAAAATGATAATAAAAGAAAAGAATTACAAAGTAGAATCTAACAAAGGATTTTGCATCCAGTTGTTCCAACACTTCGATGCTTTCCTGTTTCTATTTGAACATCACAAAAACGAGTAATGAATTACTTTATCGACTAATTCACTACTACGGGGATATCTCTTACTAAATATTACTTCGTTCTGGATGACCAAATCACCCAATATAACCGTGCCAAAGATAGAATCCAGGATCGTTTTATAAGAGGATTTAATTGACGTCGATTTATCCAACCAATTGAAAAGATCAGTGAGATCAAGAATATTAGGAAGGTGAATGTCAACCCATTTAAAGACAATATTGCAAGTTGTGTTAGGTTAATGTATCTATATACAGGGCAGAGTCAGGAATTATTGCTCGAATGTACACACTTTAATAAATTTTAGAAACTACATTATAAATTGGTTCTTAAATGAGGCAAATTACAGAAAACGCTACATAATTTTAAAATTTTACACTACAATTTTTGTCGCTAAAGGAGCATATGCCCCTTGTGCCCCCCTTTATCTCCGCCCATGCGTATATATCTTTCTTCTAAATTTATAAAATGCTTTTTCATAGGTAGGTCGTAAAAAAAAATGCTAAGATAAATACAATTAAGTTTGCGTTTATTTAATTAAAAATAAATTAACATGCATTTCAAAATATGCATTAGAAAAACCCATTTACAAAACTGTAGTATTTTGACAACAATTATGTTTTAGAGGGAGTTTTTTAAGCTTATATATGGCTTATTAGCTTATATGTGTTCGGCTTATATAATATAAGCCAGAATTTTGTGGCTTATTTTGATACTTATGGGCTATATATCATTATCAATGTTATATAAGTCCGTAAGTGTTAAAATAAGCCACAAAATTGTGGCTTATTTTATATACTTCGAACACATATAAGCTAATAAGCCGTATAAAAGCTTAAACAAACACCCATTTAAAATAGCAATTTCAAAATATCATTATGACCGATACATTTTTGATGGTTTTGATTAATTTAAATCTTTTAACTATCATCTAGGTTAAACTCGTCATTTCTAAAATGTAAGTTCTATAAACTACAAACACATAAAAGAATATATTAGAAGACAAGGTTCAAGAGGTCTCACAAACGGGTTTGAGCATATTTATCTTCTAATAGAATAACAGATGCAACATCAAATGAAAAAGCGATTCCAAATTATATCACTTTCATGGATTCGCTCTAAATGTACGTAATAGACGAATCAAACGTCCTACTAATTTTGTGTTTGAAATAAAATTCAATGGATTAACAAGAGAAGTTAGGTTCACTTTATAGACAATGGCAAATAAAAATGGTGTACAAATCATCACCCTTAGTAGATAGAGACATAGAGTAGACATTAATACAAAAGACTTCTTAAATGTCTTCTAGAAAGAAATTAAAACGATTAAAAACAAAACAAACCCAATTATATCTTCACATCAATGGTTCTGAATATAAACATAATTAAAACATCCACAAGACAAAAAAATTATCGTTATAGAATTATAAAAAATAAAAATAAAGATACGACATTTTAGTGTTTTGTACTTTGTACCATGCGTACCTACGAAGAATAATATTTTATGATCAATAATTTATTTTGCTTTTCATAATGGAAGTGTCGTCCAATTCACGATATCACAAAAACATCACCAAAAATAGTTACATGTGAATAATTGATGTCGCAAATAAAATAAAGTGTTTCTAGATATACATACATATATACCAAGCTAAAAAACATTGTCTTTGATAACTTTTATAAAAGCAATTTATTATCATAGCTGATAGTGCTTTTTCAAGTATAATGCTACAATAATTCCATCGTTTATCCAAACATATGTACAATACTTATTGAAAGAAATATCTTATTTTTTATATTAATGAGCCATGTAGTTTTTTCTTTACAGAAACATTCATGTTAATTATGTTGATTAGTACATTTATAATTAAAAAAAAATTGGATAATGCTTTTAGTGGTTGGATCATAGTCATAGAAATCGCTCAAAGGCTCACGATTTGCGATTTGGATCGCCCGTTCTCAAACGGGTTCGAAACGCGTGCCAAACGCCCACTGGATCGCGTTCAATTCACCTATCAATTCGCGTTTTAAATAGTAGTCAACGCCGTTCCATGTCGATGGTCAAATAGATCCAATCGAGCTTCAAAACGGATTTAGGAACGCGTTTTACAATGAATTAGCCCATAAAGGATACGAATGGATCAGGCCCTACCATTAGATGGGCGGGAAAGAGGAAACGTTTTTTGTTCTAGACGCCTCGATTCTATGTATTAGCAACTGATTTCACACTTTTCAAGCATTAATGATGATTAATTTCACATCCCAATTTCTATTAATATGTTCCAGACGCCTCGATTACTGTTTTTAAGTGTTAACCACAATTTTCAAAGTCATTCATATTTATATGGGAAACTAATATCATTACATATTGGGTACACCGTACCATGTTATATGATACATCGTACCGAAGCGATCCGAAATGAGCCTACCCCTAGCGTATTGAACTTTAGATAGTGACGATTTGCGTTCCTGATCCTCATTCCCGTACCGGAGCGTACCGCGATCTATGTGACTATGGGTTGGATAAATACTTTTAAATGAAAATATTACTAAGATATGATTTAGAAAAAGAAAGAATAAAAGTATTAAATTATTTTCTAATCTTTTATAGAAAATAAAATAAAAACCAGAATTTTAAAGATTATTGCTTTCATTATCGACATATCATTCATCATTTTATTTGAACCTTTCAAATATGGTATTTCATTTCTGAAAATGATACCACGTTAAATCTCGATCTCTACTATATATAAAGCATTTAACACTTCTATTTTTAGAAGTCATAAAATTTTTATTCTTACGCACAATCCATTATTATAATTTGTTTTTTCAAAAAAGAATAATAATAATAAATATATATCCATATAAATACAAGTTATAATTATTCATTAACCAATTGAGTTAGCCCAGTTGGCAACCAAGGCTTCCCTAAAGTACTTTGAGGAGGGAGGTCTCAAGTTCGGGTCTCACCCGGAACTTTTACCCTTCAGGCTATAAATGAATAAAAGACGAGTCTCAGGGTCAGCATACTACACAATTAAATATCACTGGTGGACCTGAACTTAACAAGCCGTTAATTAAAATAATAATAAAATTATTCATTATTCATTATAATTATTATTTATTTGTAACTGTGCTCATTAATGTAAACATTAAAACTTAAGTTAAAATAATATGAATGTAAATTTGTAACTACATAAGTCTATAATAATGATCATTGACTTTATAATTACATATATGTATAATGATCATTTTGTGGAAAACAAAAAGGGGGGGTTGAATAGTTTTACCAATTAAAACTTCCTTTTATAATATTTAATCGACTTATGTCAATCTATTTAGATGTGTGTGTTGGATGTTGATAAACAAGCATATACAAGTATGTAATGAAGAGATAAGAGTAAGAAGCACAAAACCACAACGCGAGTATTTATAGTGGTTCGGCTACAAGGACACTTTCCTTGCCCTACTCCACTCCCCGAGTCACCTACTCGAGAGTTCGTAATCACTACACCAACTCCTTATGGCGGAGAAGCCTTCACAACGTCGCCTACCCTTTTTCCGGTGCTAGGCTAACCACCGGGTTCTTTCACACCAAGGTGAACCACACCTACACAACGTCGCCTACCCTTTATTAGGTACTAGGCTAAGTACCTAGTTCTTCACACCAAGGTGAACCACACCTACACAACGTCGCCTACCCTTTATTAGGTACTAGGCTAAGCACCTAGTTCCATTGCAATGGAGGAACTACTACCCAACACTACACCAACGACTAATCCCAAAGGAGATCAACTCCTTTTTACAACATCATCAAGGATATCAATATCCTTGGATCTAGTACTAATCTATCTTGTACATCGAAATACACCATATCGAATGTACATCTAAGGCACCTTTCACTAATGCCTTTAACTAGATCTTCAAGACACCCTTCACTAATGTCTTGTGTCTTGACTTCTAAGCACCCTTCACTAATGCTTCTAGTCTTGACTTCTAAGCACCCACACAAGTGCTTATGATATGGACGATAGATACCCTTCACTAATATCTTCGTCTTGACACTTGAGACACCTTTCACAAATGTCTTCAACACTTCTTAGGAAAGAAAAACAATCATCAACAAGAAGACTTCAATAGTCTTGATGATGAGGAAGCATGGCAACTCATGGACTTGAGCTTGCTCGACTTCAAAGGTGGTGATCTTGCCTTTAAGAGGAACCTAGAAGATCACACAAAAACAAAACTACAAACATAGATCTCTTGGATCTGAGGTTAGAGAGTTTTAAACTCAAAGGGAAAGTATGTTGGAAAGGGGTGAACAACAATGAAGAAATGACTCACTATTTATAGAGGAAAAATTCTACTGTTCCCCGGATCCCACGGATCCTTCCCACAAGGGATCCGTCTAGCGCAAAGCTAGGGATCCGTGGGACGCTCCTCTTTACCCATGGGTATTTTGGTTATTGGTCATGGGTCATGGGTTGATCCATGGGTCTTTAGCTAGATACAATGTATCTCTTGAGTGCAATGCACCTAGTCACATGGGTATGGGTCAATACCATGGGTTATGGATATTATCCATATATGATATAAGCATGATTTCATGCAATGGGTTATGGGTCAAGCTCCATGGGTCATGGGCTTTGGGTTGTACCCAACTATATTCAATGTATTTGGTCAATGGGTTGTGATACATAAGTTTCTACCCATTTATATTACCCAATATACTACATACTAGTTATGTGTATATTTTACCCAAATATGTAAACACTAGTTGTTGTACATATGTAATATTAAATCATAAAATCACTTATACTTGTTTTAGTGTTTTATGTGAAAATGTAAATATGTTAGAAACTATTAGTTCAAACCATTTACGTATTTTATTAGTTTCGTTAAAATGAATTTATGTTTGTTATCGACAAAACATTAGAAGATCGTAAAATATAAATAAACGTTTTTATGGCTTATTTGTATTAACAATCTCCCCCTTTTTGTTGATGACAAAACATAAAATTATTTTAAGGAAAAGCTAAAGTTCGTAAAAGTTTGAATTTTTAGTTTTTACTTTCTTCTCCCCATTTTTGTCGAAACAAAAAGAGCTTCGAAAGAAAACTAACGCAATGTTTTTTTTATTTAAAAAAACGTGTGAAAAATAGAAAAGAAGAATTAGAGAGCAAATAACGGGAAAGGATCTCGTCTTAACTCCCCCTTGACGGGTCCATCCCTATGTAAGGGAGTCAAGAAAGTAATACTACGCAAGTTAGTTTGCAACTAAGTTTGCAAAAGATTTCGTCTATGTGACGAATGTGCTCCCCCTTGATGATTGCAATTTTGCAAAGGGATGTCATGAAATGTAATTCTAATATTGCAAGTAATTTGCAATGTATTGCTTTGACACAAAGCTCCCCTAGCTTTAGGGTGTCAAAGTCTTAATGTGTAAATTGAATAACTACAAAACAAAGGTTAGAAAACAAGTATAATTTACAATTTTCTGCAAATGTGGTCCAAGTTAGTAGAAAATTAGTTTTCTGTATCACGGATCCCACGGTTCCCTCTTTGTAAGGATCCGTCTAGGGAAATATAAAGGATCCGTCTGGGTGATGATCAATTTCAGCAATGGTGATATGACATATTATGTTAATATTAAAGTGAGATATGTATTATACAACATACTCATATACACAGAAATATAGCAAGTAGCATGTATTCTCATTTAATAAAACTAGAGATATGATATATATGACTCTAAAAACTAAGAAAATGATCGATACATGACTTGGAATTACTAGACTTGTCTAAGTAACGCTTGAAACTAGGACACCACTAAAAATCCTCTTAGCTCAAGTTTGTTTAGGTTTAATCTTGTCGAAACGTTCGAGGAGGTGATAGAACATGAAACGTTGGTCTTCTCGTACTTCATGTATCAAACTTTCAACATGTTGATAATGATAACAATCTTTGTGTTGGAATCACTCCTAAACTAGAATTCAAGTGTTAGTAATTAATATGTAATAGTTAGCTTAATTATGGCTTTTATGTTAGTTATCATGCCAAGGCTTATGTAGAAAGCCCATGAGCCTTGGCCCAAGCCCATAAGAAGGGAAGGATGCTAGTAGTGTTGCCCTAGCTTCTTGCCCTATAAATAATCCTTGTAAACCCTCACTTGAGGGTTGGTTGTTCATTTCAATCATACTCTACGCGTAACTCTTCTCATATACCATACGTGTGTGTTTGTCTTTGTTCAACCGATCATCTTATATTTCTTTCTTACATATTGAGGCTTGTGTTACAAACATAGTGACCTAACAGTGGTACCAATAGCCAAATAGTTGGGTGAAAAGGTTTTTTGTTTTTGAAGTTTTTGGTTTTACGCGTAAGTTACAGTTTACAAACTTTGTCACGCTTAAAAACTCATTTTTTACACTTTCCAATCCAAGATTCTTGTACTTTCAAGGTTTTTAGGTGTTAAAATTTCAGTTTTTAGCAAAAAGTTTCAAACTTTACGTGTATTTCATTGGTTTTAAGCTTGATTTCAAACGTGTGTTCATTTGTACGCGTAACGTGTGCATAAGTTTTGGATCATCAAGTTTCACACTTTTGTGTTATTTTGGTGATATTGAAGCTGTTTCATCACAAAAATCTGGTTTAGAAACACTTTGGGCTAAAATCTCAGTTTTGGAAAATCCTACGCGTAACAAAAACCCTAAAGTTACGCGTAAGAAATCCGTGGCTTGATCTTCAGTTTTCTTGGTTTACTCAGTGTTTTTCTTGCTTGGATAAGCCTGAAAACACTTCAACTTTGGATATCGTTTACACTGTGATAGTGTAAAGGATTTTTTGGGCAAAACCCTAATTTTACGCATAAGCTTAAACTTACGCGTAGAACTCTTTACGCCTAAGATTTTTCTTACGCATAAGCCTTGTATTACGCATAAGCTAATCCTACGCATAAGTTTTTCTACGTCTAACTTTCAGTTTACGCCTAATTTTAGTGTTTCTCAATTCTTACGCGTAAGCTAATCCTACGCGTAACTATTGCTTGTACGCGTAAGTTTTGTGTTTTTACGTCTAAGCATTACGTTGCCTAAACTTGGTTTCTACGCCTAAGGACACTTCATCAACAACTTTTCATTCGACTACAAAGATCCATTTTACAACACAAGTTTTCAACATGTCTCAACGACCATACTCTAGCTACTTTCCTTATACGTACTCTCAACAACAACAATAACAACAACAACTAAGTCCACAACATCAACAATTCAATCAACAACAACAAATTTATCAACAACAATTTAATCAACAACATTATCCACAACAAGGAGCAATTCAACCACAAATGGTTCAACCACCACCTAGTCTTCAAGTACAACATTACACAAACGCTTACAATCAACATCCATCCAGGAATACTATGAAGGAACCGTCTTGGTTTGCAAAGATGTGTGAAGCTTTAAGTAGCCAACAATCCATTCATGAGGCAGGATCACTTGATAGACCTCCAATGCTCACTCCCGGAAACTATGATCAATGGGTAATTAGGTTCTTTAGGTTTTGTGATCTAAAGAAGCCACATGGAAAGTTCTTGAAAAAGGTCATCTTGGAAGGTCCATTTCAGATGCCTATTGTCGTTACACCTGGAGATCCTAATGCTATTCCACCAAGAGATGATCTCACAAAATTGCAACTGTTGCTGACCTTTCTGGTGATGAACTTCTACATTTCGAAGCTGATGAGCTAGCAATGCAATATATCCTTTTATGATTACCCAATCCAATCCTTCGAAGTGTTGATGCTCAAAAGACTGCAAAAGCAATGTGGGAACATATTCATCTTCTCATGGAAGGCACTGAACTCAATCAAGAGGATATGGAATCCAAAATTTACTTGGCTTATGAACACTTCATGATTGAACCAGGAGAGACATTAGAGTCATATCATCATCGATTCTCAGACATCATCAATGACTTGGACAAATATAACATCATTATGCCAAGAATTGCAGTCAACACTAAGTTCCTAAGTAGTCTTGGTCCTGATTGGGAGAAGTATGTCATTTTCATCCACCAAGCTAAAAATCTCCATCATGCTACATACGGATTGTTGTACGACTATTTGAAGCCCCACCAAAAAGAAGTGGACAAAGAACAGACTATCCCTGGACTCCCGGCCTCGCCGTCACTTCCAGACAATCAACAACTTGCTTTGTGGGCTCAAACTAGTTATCCTCCTCAACCCGCTCCTCAACCAACTGCAACAATTACACCATATGATCCGTCACAGCAACAATCTCAACAAACTCAATTGGTTCCATACAACAACAACAATGATCAAGCACTTTACAGTGAAGCTAATGAGGACTCCGATGCTTTCGATCCATTGCAACAAGGATTTGTTATGATTGCTAAAGCCTTCAGCCGATATACAAACAAATCCAACAATCGCATTCGTTCCTCATCAAACACAAGGAACCAGGCTATTGTGAACAATGGACGTGTTGAAGTTCAGAATCGTGGTTATGGTTGTCAGATGGGAGGTGGTCAAGGGTTTAATGCTATAGGAAGGAATAACATGGGTGCTCCACAACAACAGAGAGCTCAAGTGGTTGACTAGGGGAATGCTCAAAATGGGATGAGTGGTCTTCGCTGCTACAACTGTAATGAGAAGGGTCACCTGGCTAATGCATGCCCAAAGCCGATGACTAGAGGCAGTGCTTATCACAAGGAGGCTTTACTTTTGGCTATTAAGGATGAAGCTGGTGGAACCCTCACAACCAAAGAACAGAGCTTTATGGCAGATGCAGACTCAGATGATGATATGGAGGACTTGCAGGCTAATGCAGCAGTGATGTTGATGGCACAAATGCAAGCTCTCCATATGAGTGATACAGGCCCAGTGTATGACACTGATGGCTTGTCTCCTGTACCCGAACAAACCATATTCATCACTGATCTTATATCTCAGCCAACATATGAATCTGACGAGGCTTAGAATGTTCAACATGAATCGTCCATATCTCATTCTGACGATTCTCAACTAGACCCCGTAGTTACATTTGATGATCAAGATGACCTTATGGTTACCTTTGATACTCAAATTCACTATGTGGTTATACTTGAGGATCTGAATAGTGATCATGTTGTAACTCACGTTGAACACGCTGAACCTTTGCCTAATCCAGATGTTGATCTCTTACTTAAAGACCAACAATCCCGAATGGAAGAATGTTGTGCACTAAATCAGCAATTACACAATAAAAATGCACGGTTAACCAGGGATATTGAATGCTTAAAAAGGCAACTCAATTTTTTCAAAACTCAAGAAAAACGTGAACAAGGTTTTGAAGCCGCTTTTGCTAAATTACACCAAAATGAAAAATCATTAGAACGACAGATACGTGATCTAGCCGCATCGAAGAATGCTTTGTTGCCCCAAATAGAACAACTGAAACATGAACATAAAAAACAACTTAACGCTCTTACTTTGGAAACTCAAAAAACCAAGGCTGAGTTGTTAAATTGTCAAAAACAGTTCTCTGCATACAAAAAGCATTCAACGAAATGAATAGATGACTATCTTGAAGAAATTTTCGGCTTACAAAAAAAACTCAAAGAGTTTCGAAATGTTGTTTATAAACATGGTGAGTCAATCACAACTATTCAAAAGTTTACTTTAAAACCCAATCCAAATGGATATGGACCGAATCTTGCTGATTACAAACCAACGCTTTCAAACAAAGCATTCAAACCAAATCCTGAAGTTTCCAGTGCAGAATACAAAATTGATGATTCTGTTATGAGTGTTGTTGAATATCATCGTCAAGAGGAATTTGATGCAGATGACGAGAGTCGATCAAAATAAGAAAATGTTGTTTATAACAAACCATTTAACTATTCAAAAGCCGTCACTTTCGTCACACAAAAGGATTCTTCTAACATACCTCGGGTTATCACACCTATGTCTGAGTCTTCTAATGTTGCTCCCCAACCAAATTATGCACAAATTTATGGTCCTTTACCTTCACTCAGTGAAGTAAATTCAAAACCCGAAAATCGTCAAATTCTTAGATATTTTGACATCTTCACTTCTGACATCAAACTTTTAGAACGTGAGATTGAATTTCATTCTGAAATAAAAGTTGAACATTTTCAATCGCCTCAGGCGCGACAACAAAGAGATATTTTTCAGAAAAGAGTTTTACCCCATCTTAAAAATTTGAAAAATTGTGTATTGTATTAGGAAAGGGAATTTCATAAGGAACTTGGATTGATGAAAATTGTTTTCGAGAAAACAGAAACATCGATTTCAAATACAAAACGTAAAAAGAAAATGTTACGAAAAGATGTTGATCGACTCTTGGAAGATGTTATCTGTGCTGATATCCATAATGTTGTGTTATTGCATTCTTTGTCATATGCATTTGAATATATCTCTGCTGATTCTGTTGATTCTATTGCAATTGTTGAGAATACTGATAATGTGCTTCAGATCGAGTCTTTATATGTTGAAAATGAACGATTGTTAAACGAACTTTCAAATGCAAAACGTCGTCTTCAATGGTGTCAAAAAGATTGTCAAAATCGTGAACTTGCTCTGCAAAACAAAATCACCCAGTTGCGTTCAAAATCTCTTGATCCTAAAATCGAGCAACTGGATGATCAAAACGCGTCTTTGAAATGTAAAATCTCAAAATATGAACAAGAACTTGCAAAAGTTAAAAAGGAATATGGTGTCATATTTGATTTACTCAAACAGACTCGTGATGAAGCATCACACGAACTTGATCATTATCTTGCACACACTAAAGAAGTCATGAATTTTTCTGGAAATCTTCGTTCTGAAAATCAAGATTTGTTGCACATTGTCATTGAGTTAAAAGAGAAGTTAGGAAAGTATGAACAAGTTCGGCTTAGCAACATTAAGAAACTTGCACCTGTAACACTTAGAAAAAGTGACACTAGAATGCCTACTGACAAATCACAAGATACTAATGTGCTTCCCTCTACTGAAACAGGAATAGTTGCCTCTTTTCCCAACGTCCGCACTTCACAGCCTAGGAGCAATACAAGGAAGAATAGGAAGTTGCGACCTAAGAAAAGAACAATAAAGAATGCTGAAGTAGAAGAACACCCTTGGACTTTGAATAAGATTCAAGTTGCACCCACTTTAGATATTGCGTCTGACAAATGTAATGGAAAAAGTGTTGTAACAAATACTGAACCTTTAAGTACTTTTGATATTAAGTCTGAAGCTTCTTGTGTTATATGTCATAAAAGTATGCTTTCTGATTGTCATGATAAATGTGTTGGTAAAGCTATCTTGTCTCGTTTACGGAATCCTAAGAAACGGAATACCTCTAGGCCCACTAATGCTTCTAAGTCTGTGCTTGGTAAACCGCCCTCTTTAGATTCTATGAAACGCATTGATGTCCCTGTAGCACCATTATCACCTCCAAGGAACGTAGTACCACCTAGTGCATTCACTAAGACTAAAGCAAAGACTAGTTGGAGATGGCAGAAATGGATACATAATACACTAGGATTTAAATGGATACCTAAAATCGTTGATGTGTGTATTTCTACTATAACTGCATCGGAACCCTCTAACTCTTCGGGTTCCACATCTACTTCTATTCCATCTGTGTCGTCTGTGTGTAATGCAGGTGATACAGATCATCTTTGGATTATTGATAGCGGATGTTCCCGACACATGACAGGCAATCTTAAACTGTTATCAAACTTTGTTGCAAAGTTCATTGGCACTGTCAGATTTGGGAATGATCACTTCACAGCTATCATGGGCTACGGAGATTACATCAATGGCAACATCGAAATTAACAGGGTTTATTATGTGGAAGGCCTCGGTCACAATCTCTTCTCAGTAGGTCAATTCTGTGATGGAGATTTGGAAGTTGCTTTTCGGGTGAAAACTTGCTTCATTCGTGATCTACAAGGAAACGATCTTATGTCTAATTCAAGTCTCTACAGTATGTCCATGCAAGACATGATTGCTTCATCTCCCATCTGTCTACTTTCAAAGGCAACATCAACAAAATCTTGGCTATGGCACTGTCGTCTCTCACATTTAAACTTTCAAACCATAACCAACCTTGCTCGATACAAACTAGTTGAAGGTCTCCCGAGATTTCGATATTCTAAAGATCACCTATGCTCAGCGTGTGAACAAGGGAAAAGCACTCGTGCTCACTTTCCTTCAAATATGGAACATAGCTCTCAGCATGTGCTTCATCTTCTTCACATGGATTTGTGTGGCCCGATGCGCGTGCATACGATTAATGGCAAACGCTACATCTTGGTAATTGTCGATGACTACTCAAGATGGACTTGGGTCTACTTTCTTCGAAGTAAAGATCAAACTCCACAAATGATCATCACCTTTCTCACGAAAATTCAAGTTCAGCTCCGGAACACAGTCAGACAAATCAGAACAGACAAAGGAACTGAATTTGTGAATCAAACTCTTCGTGCATTTTATGAGAAAGTCGGAATTGAGCATCAAACATCTATTGCACGTACACCAGAACAAAACGGAGTTGTTGAAAGACGAAACCGCACGTTAGTGGAAGCTGCAAGAACGATGTTAATTAATGCTAAAATTCCGGATTACTTATGGGCTGAAGCCGTGTCAACTGCATGCTACACTCAGAATCGCTCAATGATTACCAAGCGCCACAACAAAACACCTTATGAGCTTATCCACAACCATAAACCGAACCTCAAACACTTTCATGTATTTGGATCCCTTTGTTATCCGAATAATGATCGTGATGACTTTGGTAAGCTCAAAGCCAAAGCTGACATTGGAGTATTTATAGGATATTGTGAAAATTCTAAGGGTTTCCGGATCTGGAATCGTCGTACAAAGCAGGTTATGGAAACAATTCATGCAAATTTCGATGAGCTTACAGAAATGGCTTCTGAGCATAACAGCTTGGAACCCGGTCACAACCGTTTAAACTTCCCTCAAACCTCATCATCAGCTGAACCAAGCCCCCAGCTTACTCATCAACAAATGGAAAAGCTATTTGCTCCTCTGTTTAGTGATGATATTGATGAACGTGCTCCAGGTGTATCCAATGTTTCCGCCGCTCAACCTGATCATATTCCAATACCTAATACACCTGCTACAACAACTACTGTTGAAGAAGCACCACCAGTTGACTCTACAACAACAGTTGAACAAACTGCATCCAATGACGCAGAACCAGTTGATGATGTTCTAAACAATGAAGTACCCCCACCTGCAGACTTTGATCCAAATGCGTTCTTCAACCCGTTTGCTAATGACTCTGCTGCACCAGATGTTGCGGAATCATCTACAAACCATTTGAATCCTCCAAATCTGCACAATGTATATCAACATCAACCTTCCACACATCGTTGGACGAAAGACCATCCTCTTGAGAACATTATTGGTAACCCGAATCAACCAGTCGTAACAAGACAACGTCTTCACACAGACGGTGAACATTGCATTTATGCACTCACTGTCTGCCAATCTGAACCTAAAAACATTAAAGATGCAATGACCAAAGACAACAGGATTGAATCCATGCAAGAAGAACTCAATCAGTTTAAACGTCTTGAAGTATGGGAATTGGTTGAAAGACCAACAGGGGTCTTCGTCATTGGTCTCAAATGGATTTGGAAAAACAAATTGGATGCTGAAGGGAACGTAATCAGAAATAAGTCACGTCTAGTAGCTAAGGGTTATAGACAGGAAGAGGGTATTGACTTTGAAGAATCATTCGCTCCGGTTGCTCGTCTTGAGGCTGTTAGGATATTTCTGGCGTTCGCGGCTCATATGAATATAACGGTCTTTCAGATGGACGTCAAAACTGCTTTTCTGAATGGTCAACTGAAAGAAACAGTCTATGTCAGCCAGCCAGAAGGATTCGTTGATCCAGTGTTCCCGAATCACGTTTACAAACTAAACAAAGCTCTCTACGGACTCAAACAAGCTCCTCGGGCGTGGTACGATAAGTTATCATCCTTCCTCATTGCTAATAATTTCACCAAAGGTTCGGTCGACCCTACACTTTTCATACAATATCACGGAGCTCACATCTTAATCGTTCAAATCTATGTAGATGACATCATTTTTGGGTCAACACATTTAAAATACTCAAATGATTTTGTAAAACTAATGACAAAACATTTTGAAATGTCAATGATGGGTGAACTCACATTCTTTCTCGGAATGCAAGTTCATCAATCACCCCGTGGTATTTTCTTAAGTCAGTCCAAATATGCCCTTGAACTTCTAAACAAATTTGGAATGCAAAATTGTGACACCTATGCCACACCAATGGCTCATACCAAGAAACTAGACGCTGATTTACATGGGAAATGGGTGAACCCTACCAAATATCGTAGTATCATTGGGTCTCTCATGTATCTAACAGCTAGCAGGCCTGATATTGTTTTTGCCATATATCTTTGCTCCCGTTATCACTCAAGACCAACTGAAACCCAACTTCCTCAGTACACCCTCATCAGCAGACCGTTTGGAGTAGTCTACCGTAGTGAACTACACCAAAATTGCTTAATGGCGTGTAAAGAGCTTCATAAATTTGGGGATCATACACTGAAGAAAGTCAGGGATGGGTTAGCTTATCGGTTAAAGGCGATACAACAAGGCATTGGGTCACAGAAAAGATGGAATTCAAGGGATCGAAGGGATTTGAAGAAGATCATCACGCGGATTGATGAAAGGTTGTTTAGAAGGGATCAGTTCAGAACTTTGGAGAGTTTCGTCGGTGGTCGTCCCAGCATATCTCTCACAGGCTATCAACGTCCCGAACGCATTCCTGGAGTTATTGCTGGCCTTCCGGATTCTCCTGGTAACCCTTAATTTGGTTCATTATCTTAACATTTGGATGTGTGATTTTTAATGATGATGGCTTGTGCACACATAACAGTGTACAACCCGTACTTGTAATGAAAGGACACTGTGGTACGCTTTAGTGCCACAATCCTTATAAAAGGAGCGAAAGCTTCTTACTTTTGAGTAAAACTATCAAAACTTTCATTTTCAAAGTTTTGCTCAAAAGAACAAGTACTTCCCCTTATGATTTTCAAAACCTCAAAAGTTTATATCACTTATTGAGGGGGAGTATTTACCTTTAACACTTTGTTCACAAAATTTTTCTTCGTGATAATCTTCCCACAAAAACTCGAAATGGTCATATTTGATATCAAATTTCATCAAAAATAACATTTATATGCCATTTTTGAGGGAGAGAAAAATTATGTGATAAGAAATATGTTGTGAAATTGCAAATGAATCTTTGTACTTCAGACTTAACCAATGAATTGACGAGATATAAATGTTAGTAACTCGAAAGGACTTTTCCGAGTAGAATGTACCATTTGAGAAACTCTTGGTAGACATGAAATTTGACGGGTTTGACAACCTTTCGAGGTTTGTCCACACCTTCAAGGTAGTTATTAGAGCTAGTTGTCACCTAAAAGCTGACAATGTATCTCTTTAACTATGCAACGTAACCGTGTCTCGCGGGGGATTGTCTATCTTGAGTTGATCAATTCAAAAGTGCTAGCTCTTCTCTCACCGTGCAGATTTCTGTCAAAACACTTAAGCACGTGTAGAGGGGGAGTATTTCTGCAAAATATAAAACTCTCGAAGTATTACAGAATGTTTCTTACTTATAAATACTTTGAGAGATTTTCATGCAAATTGGTTTTGTGGCAATGGAGTTATAAGGTGACTAAGGTTAGGAATAACCGTCCTATGATCCGCCAGAGCCAGAGGGATCTACGCAAGGACTCTACCAATAGTTAGAATCTAGAAGTCCTTAGGTATGATTATAAAAAGGAGAATATGAGAATCGGATAAAGAAGGAGTTGAAGAATTAAAAAGAAAAGTAAAGAAAATGGTGAAAATAAATAGCCCTCCAGATTATTCAACTTAGGGCAGACACCGGGTTCAATTCATATGCTACTGGTTGTCACTTGATGACACCAATATTGAAGATTAAAGTCGTCATGGACCCAGTGACGTATGCACTAAACCTTCTTAGCCACTCAAGTTTCTCTCAACAGAAGCTTGTTTCATTCTCACTGGGAACCCTACGTAAACTATCGGCTCTCTCTTAGAGATTGCTGGTATTGAAGAAGGAGACCCTCTCCCTAGTCTCCGCTCAGGAAAACCAAAGCGCACTATTGAGTCTAGATCTACGAGATTCACCAAAAGATCTCTTAGGTACACTTGACAATTCATCGCTTGTCGTTCAACAATAAGAACACAAGTGATATATTATCGTGTTCTTCACAGATCTTAGCAATCTGTCGAGAACATTTATGAGGGGTTCACAAATGTGATCCTCAGTGATTGAATGGAAACTCCTGCCAGGGTCAAAATCAAACAGCCCTGACAGCAGGTCACTTCGATAACTCCCCGTGGATTACGCTTAGTGTGTATCAAACGGTCTACAGTCGTGGGGTGATGCTTCGGTATATCTCAGCGACTCATCTGAACTGTAGATGTACTTCGGTACATCATGTTATCTCACTTGTGGGACTCCAGTTTAGGAACAGCCTTTGTGAGAATTATAGTTGTGTTTTCACACTATGCTATTAACACTCTCGAAGTTTAAACTTGTAAGCGCTGGATTATTTCTAACCCATGTCTTATGTTTTCTTCTTATGGATGCTTGCGGGTGGAAAAAATCGTGCAGATTCTCCACATGCTCATACCTACAACATCACTAATTGAAGTTCTCTAAAAAGGCAACACAAAGTCAGAACGATTCTTTGTCATGTAAAAGAATCTACAAAGTTTAAAGACTAAGAGAACTACATTTGTACTGAAATCCAACGTTAAAGAGCGTGTGAGCATGTTGGAGAAAGACGTGGAGACACTGGAGCAGCGAAGCAGACCTGATACAGACAACCACAACATACTATCACTACCATCACAAAGAACAAAGATCGAAGAACAAAGTAAATGATGACTTCAAAGCAGAATACTTCAAAGGAAACAATTTCTCTACACTAGGGAGATTGTTCGAATCAAGGCACTTCTTCTCACAAGAAAGAAGAATGTCAGAAGACATCAAAGCTACTATTACATCAGCACCTTCAACGTTTATACCATCAATCACTAACACTTAGGGGGAGATTGTTGGAATCACTCCTAAACTATAATTCAAGTGTTAGTAATTAATATGTAATAGTTAGCTTAATTATGGCTTTTATGTTAGTTATCATGCCAAGGCTTATGTAGAAAGCCCATGAGCCTTGGCCCAAGCCCATAAGAAGGGAAGGATGCTAGTAGTGTTGCCCTAGCTCCTTGCCCTATAAATAATCCTTGTAAACCCTCACTTGAGGGTTGGTTGTTCATTTCATTCATACTCTACGCGTAACTCTTCTCATATACCATATGTGTGTGTTTGTCTTTGTTCAACTGATCATCTTATCTTTCTTTCTTATATATTTTTGGCTTGTGTTACAAACATAGTGACCTAAGACTTTGTCATGGCTAGGTGGTGGTGGTGGAAGAAATGAAATTGCTTGATGTGAAGGATCAAGTGAAGCGGCTTGTGGAGCCTCAAACGATGGAGGGATTGGTGGAGGCGCATTTGAGAATGGCTCGACCAAGAATGATGGTGGTGGTAGTGAAGTGTCAACTTTCATATGGTCGGGTGGTTGACTTTGATAATTTCTCATAATCCAAATGGGATTATATGATGGTGACGGCGAAAAGGAAGCCGGAGCAAGTGTTGACTCAACACCTTGATTTTGTACTATTATTCCTCCTAATGAGGAGAATGTTGTCGGCGGAGATGGATGAGACGGCCTAGGAGGCAAATCCTCTAAATTGTAGAGGTGTGGTGATGATAGTGGAGTTGTAAACGAGATAACTCTAGGAATCAATGGTGATGGTTTAGTGGAGATGATATTGTTTCGCCTAGGAGGTATGGTGGTGTTTGGCATAGGTAGTTTTGTGGGTACTATCCTTTTAGGGATTGGTTTGATTGGTTGAGGAGCAATCCTTGCATTTGTGGACTTGACCGGAGATGATTCGGTTGAAGAGATTTCGTGTATAACACGAACCTTTTTCTTGGGTGGTTCTTTGGTGGATAAGTTGCTACTTGGAGTTTTCCTCATGATGAGATGATTCAAAGTGGTTTGTGAATGCCGAAAATGAGGATGAGGATGATGACTTTAGGAGTCCTAACAATGGGGTTTATAAAGCAAGAGATTTGGCAAGTGCATTCAAGCCTTAAGCCACTAAAATTTATTGGAATGTGATGATTAACATGCACAAGAGTCAACTTCAGAGTTTGTACTGATCTAGGAACTCATTTAAGATGAGATGGAGTGTTTAAGTTAGAGAGATGAGCTTGAAATGATTGTTTTAGCTAGAGTTGACATAATCTGTCATCCTGATCCCACGGTTTCCTCCTCAGAGGGATCCGTCTAGGCTAATCCTAGGGATCCGGCTTTCAGCAGCTATAAAAGAGTAGAAGTGATGTTTCTAAGGTCTAAGATCTATATTATCTTCAGTGTTTCAGTCCTCCTAAATGTTTTAAATGAAGGGGTGCTTAAGTACTTGATGGTAATGAGTGTTGTAGCAAATGATTGCTTTGTATGAAAGAGATTGGAACTTTCATGAGTACCAATAAATGAACAAAGATGGCACTAAAGATTTGAGAGTGTCAAATGGAGCTAAGTGATCCTAGAGATCAGTTAGTGACTTAGATTCATGCTTTGGAGAATATCCTAAAGGCTTAAGATGGAAAAACTAGAATTTGATCAATTTCGACCAATTTTGACGTAAGGATAATTATGATCAATTTTGCCATAAAAGAATTCCAAAGTTAGATATGAGGGATCATGTGAAAAATGATGTGTGAGTTTGAGAGCGGAAGAGTAATGGATTTAAGTGAAACAATAGATCTACAAGAGTCTTTGAGTGTGATCTATGTGTGAGTAGGAAAGATTCACTTATCTTGATAAGGACTTAATTTGCCTTAAGACACTATGTTTAGCTTAGTGTGAGGTGTTCTAAGGACATGTTTGAAGTACAATGTTTGCAATTGCATTTTCTGTTTGCCGGATCCCACGGTTCCCTAGGTGTAGGGATCCGTCTAACACAACCTTTGGGATCCGTCCATCTGCTAAGCAGAACCATTACTAAAGGTATGCAATGATCTTGACAATGCATTATATTCCAAGGTTAGTTAAAAGGGATTCTAACACTAAGATATCAAATGTAAGATGTTTTATTTCATGAAGGAAATTGGATTACATTGATAAAGCACGAGTACAAAAAGGATTGATCCTATTTGAAATACTACTAAGTTCCTTGCGTGTTTTCGGTAGAAGGATCATCACGTGGTTAATGAGTGTTGGTGGAATCAAGAATGAAGAAAGTCTTCATGAGAGATATGTTTAGTGGTTCCATCATCTTGTTTACAAGTACGTACAACGGACTTTGAAATTGAGGATGAAAGTGCATAACGTTATGATAGAGGCGCGTCAAGAACATTCCATAAGGGATGAGTTTATTCTTGGAGCCTTGAAGATTTACAATCCGTCTTGCGAAGAAGTAGGCGAGATTGTATGGTTGTTGTGTTAGCAAGCAATATATTATGTGAGCACAACAAGCAAAAAGGATTTCTCGATTTCCCCTAAGACTCCAAACATTTTCACGTAGGATGAGTGCAAGGGGTTTGTGTTAATACAAATAAGCCGTAAAAACGTTTATTTATATTTTACGATCTCCTAATGTTTTGTCGATAACAAACGTAAAATCATTTTAACGAAACAAATAAAATATGTAAATGGTTTGAACTAATAGTTTCTAACATATTCACATTTTCACATAAAACACTAAAACAAGTATAAGTGATTTTATGATTTAATATTACATATGTACAACAACTAGTGTTTACATATTTGCGTAAAATATACACATAACTAGTATGTAGTATATTGGGTAATATAAATGGGTAGAAACTTAAGTATCATAACCCATTGGGCAAATACATTGAATGTAGTTGGGTACAACCCAAAGCCCAAAACCCATGGAGCTTGACCCATAACCCATTGCATGACATCATGCGTATATCATATATAGATAATATCCATAACCCATGGTATTGACCCATACCCAATGTCTAGATACATTGAACCCTTGGTGAGCACTCAAGAGAATGTCTAGATACATTGAACCCTTGGTGAGCACTCAAGAGATACATTGTATATAGCTAAAGACCCATGGATCAACCCATGACCCATGACCCATAACCAAAAATACCCATGGGCAAAGAGGAGCGTTCCACGGATCCCTGGCTTTGTGCTAGCCGGATCCCAAGTGGAAGGGATCCGTGGGATTCGGGGAACAGTAGAGAATTTTCTCTATAAATAGAGAGCCATTTCTTCCTTTCTATTCATCACTTCACATACATACTTCCCCAAGTATTATAACCCTCTAACCTCATATACAAGTGATCTATGTAGTTTGTCTTTTGTTTTTGTGTGATCTTCTAGGTTCCTCTTAAAGGCAAGATCACCACTTCTTGAAGACGTGCAAGCTCAAGTCCATGAGTTGCCATGCTTCATCATCATCAAGACAACGAAGGTTCTCTTGTTGATAGTTCTTACTTTCTCCATAGTTTGGGTTGAAGGCATTAGTGAAGAATGCCCAAAGTGTCAAGATGAAAGCATTAGTGAAAGGTGCTCATCATCCGTGTCAAAGCATTAGTGAAGAATGCTAAAGGTGTCAAGACGAAGGCATTAGTGAAGGGTGCCAAGCGTTGTGTCTAAGGCATTAGTGAAGGATGCCGAAGAATCAAATCAGGTCGCATTTGGGAAGAATGCCTAGGTCGTATAATCCATGAGGTGCATCGTTATACATATAAGTAATTGTTTATTTCCAAGGATGGTGATATCCTTGATGGTATTGTAACAAGGAGTGGATCTCCTTGATATTAGGTGTTGTGTTGTGAAGGGTAGTAGTTCCTCCATAGTAATGGAACTAGGTGCTTAGCCTAGTACCTAATGAAGGGTAGGCGACGTTATGATAAGATTAGTTCTCCTTGGTGTGAAAGAACTCGGTGTTTAGCCTAGCACCGTATAAAGGGTAGGCGACGTTGTGTTAGGTGTGGTTTGCCTTGGTGTGAAGGAACTTGGTATTTAGCTTTGTACCGGAAAACGGTTAAGCGACGTTGTGAAGGCTTCTCCGCCATAAGGAGTTGGTGTAGTGTTTACGAACTCTCGAGTAGGTGACTCGGGGAGTGGAGTAGGGCAAGGAAGGTGTCCTTGTAGCCGAACCACTATAAATACTTATGTCGTGGTGATGTGCTTCTTACTCTTTATCTTTCATTACACGTTTATATATCTATCTATCAACGTCTAACATAAACAACCAAATAGATTGACATAAGTCGATCTAAATATTTAAAAGGAAGTTTTAAATTGGTAAAACTATTCAACCCCCGGTTCTAGTTTTCCACAATTGGCATCAGAGCTTCGTTACCAAGTTTTTTTTGTATATTGTACTTTGAAAACTTGATACGATCCGTGTATGTTTGAAAACTACAAAGAAGGGAATTTCTTAAAACAAAAAGTCATGTTTTTAGAAATCATCATATGTTGGATAGTGATAGATCATTCTAACATTTTCCTTTGAGAAGTCTTCATACTAGGATTTGGGTATCTTAGAAGATCATGAAGTATTTCGCGTCTATGGTTTCTAAAACCATAAAAAGGGAATATTGCAAAAGATTGGGGTATCTTAGAAGATCATGAATTATTTCGCGTCTATGGTTTCTAAAACCATAAAAAGGGGATATAGCAAAGGTATGTTTTCTTAGTTACATTTTTTTTTCAAAAACGTGCTAAATTGCTTGTGGACAAAATGGTGATATATGCTTTTATCTTATAATAAGCATAATATGAAAAGTGTTTTAGTGATTTTTTTTCTTTGAAGTTTTGTTGTTAGATATCTTGTTAATCAAGCTTGAATAAAGGTAAAAATGGGTAATATAACTTCACTAAAAAGTCTACAAAGACTAAACCTTTTCGTCAGGTCAAAACGTACATTTTTGTAATTCTATGTCAGATCCGCGGATCCCTCAGGTTACACTGGACGGATCCCTCAAGCAAGGGATCCGTGGGATCCATGGTACAGAAGACAGTTTTTGTTTAAATTTCAAAAATTCATAACTTTTTAACCGTAAGTCGTGCTACCTATCGTTTTAAAGGTATTTGAGTCTACTTTCATTTAAAAATAATTTCATAAACTGATTCAAAACAATAATTTACCGAATCATTGATTTATAATAGAAAGTCATTTTTCGGTCATAACTTTTGCGCAAACTTTTGATCTAATTGGAGACGGATGTTTTCGCTTTTGAATAACAATGTGTCCTCTATTGAAATTAAGGTTTTGATCATATTTATAAATATAAAAGAAACTAATCAAGCTTGGTATACATGTTTATATTTAACACAAAGCAATGAAAAGAACTTTCGTATGCTATGCTAAATGATAAATTGTCTTCTTTGCATTACTTGATTATTTGTTTATCTCAAATAGCTTTTGTGCTTGTTTGATTGAATAGCATATGTGGTTTCCTTACCTTGCTATTCATTCTCTTGTTTGTCGATTTAGTAATATTCTACTAATCAATGTGCTATTTGAAGGAGTGTTTGGGATAACATCTAGTTGTGTCGAAAATGTTAGTTTAGATATTTAGATAAGTCATATAGGTTGAAAAATGTTTAAAACATATAACACACTAAATGGATTTTTGATTGAGTTTGTCATATGTGCTTATATGATTTCCTTTGTTCTTGTATCATTTTCTAAAAACAACAAGAATGTACATCGGATCATAACCTACACTTGTGTTGATGATGTACTCTCCCATTTTCCTTTTCATGATCGCTCTCCAAGCTTCATAGTAGGATTGACAACTTGATTATTTCATCCGATATACTCAAGTAAATTATTTTGCAACACAAATATAATTGTTCATATCCGAAAGTCCAAACTCAAAGCTTTCCAACAACATATGTTGAACTAGCTCATCCAACCATTTTTTGTTGTTTACCATATGGACAACTTTAAACTTGTTTTTAACATGACGCCTTCGTCACCTTAGTTGTCTCAAGTATAATATTAAACGAAGCAAAGTATCATCATTGTTACTCTTCGATAGGCCATTGTAGGAATATAAATTTTTCTAACTTGAGAATGAATACTGGAGAACTTATTGCACTAGAAACTCAATTTGACCTAACGGTTGAATTGCTTCCTAACTTGAGAATGAATACTGGAGAACTTATTGCACTAGAAACTCAATTTGACCTAACGGTTGAATTGCTTCCTTGATAGAAGTTGGGTATGTGGAATCACCCGTAAAAATGGTCGTGTTTAGTCGTAATTGAGCACCGCTAGTAACAGTCTCATATTCATTCTCTCACTTGGGAAATTTATACTCCTATGTTTTCCTAAAGTAAGTTTACAATGGAAATACTTTGCATTGTCTTAGGATTACTAATCAAACAAGTTGTAAAATAAAATTTTCTTTTAGTTAATCACAACCACTTGCCTCATCAAGCGATTATCTTGCTTTGATCGAGAAGAGCTACATAACTTCATGGACGAAGTTCATTGTATGCTAATCACCATCCGTAATGACTATACATAGTTCATTGCTTCCGTTGGCCAAAACAACACTATTGTCTTGAACACCATCATCTACTCTGCACGCCATTGTTAATACAAACGATTTACTAATTTAGATCGTAAATCTATTTTGAGCTTCTTGAATAACGGTTGTTAAGTTTGATAAACCTATGTGTTACTTGTGAGCTAGATCTCATTTAATTGCTTATGTGCTATTTCTACATGCTCTTAGTATGTTTTAGTTGTATACATGTATACTTACTGTAGAGATCATTAGCTTCTAAGTTCGATACTTAGAACAAGCGCTCACTGTTAAGTAAAACTGTCCCAGATACCAGATCCCTAGTTTGTAACTATCCGGATCCCTCAAGTGAAGGATCCGTGGGATCCGGGCGAATAGAAGTGGAATTTCAATCCTTTACACCTCAAACCATGTTCCTAGACTACTTCACACTAGCTGAACTTAATACTTTAGGATCTCTTAAGTCCTTCTCAAGCTTAGTAAGCTTCACACTCACTCATAGCTCATTAAGGATCACACTCAAAGTGCTTTTCGATCTATCGTTTCACCTAAACTCATTACTCTTCCGCTCTCTAGATCACTCATTATTTCTCACATGATCCCTCACATCTAGACCTAGAAATATTTCGATTATGGCAAAATTGATCATAATCATCCTTACCTCAAAATTGGTCGAAATGGATCAAATTCTAGTTCTTCCACCTTAAAACCTTTAGGATCTTCTCCAAGACATTATCCTAAGTCACTATCTGATCACTAGGATCATCTAGCTCCATTTGACACTCTCAAGATTTTAGTGTCATCTTTGTTCATTCATTGGTACTCACGAAAGTTCCAATTTCTTTCATATAAGGCAATCATTAGCTACATCACTCATTGCCCTTGAACATTTTAGTACACTTCCATTTAAAGACACTTAGGAGAACTGAAACATTCAAAAAGGTATAGGCTTTAGACCTTTCAAACATCACTTCTATCCTTTCCTAGCTGCTGAGAGCCGGATCCCTAGGATTAGCCTAGACGGATCCCCCATTGGTGGGAACCGTAGGATCCGGGTGACAGATTTATGTCAACTCTTGCTCGAACAATCATTTCAAGCTCATCTTGCTAACTTGAACACTCCACCTCATCCTAATTAAATCTCTGAAGTTGACTCTTGTGCATGCTAATCATCACATTCCAAAGGATATTAGAGACTTAAGTCTTGAAAGCACTTGCTAAATCCTTCCCTTTATAAGTCATCTTGCTAGAATCCCTTAGTCATCAAACACAACATAATTCTCAGCATTTAGAAACCTTTTCCTTAGTCATTTCATCATGAGTAAAGCTCCTAGTGCTAACTCATCCAACCAAGAACCACCCAAGAAACTTGCTCGTGTTGTACACGAAATTTCCTCAACCGAATCATCTCCGGTTAAACCCACAAATGGTAGGACTTCCCATCTACCGAATAATCATCCGTAAGAGATAATAGTGCTAGAATCTCACCTCAACAAACCCAATCAACAATTGCCAAGAGAATCGCAATAATTAGCATTAAACCTCTTAGGTTAGAAAAGGGATCATCGAGCTCTAAACCAAACGTACCTAGTTCTAGCAAAACGTCTAAACCTTCATTCCTAGAGCATGGACTACACTCCTTTACCTAGCCTCTCTCTAATCATTAGAGCATTCACCACCGAGAACTTCCCATTCACCAACCTTCTCGTTAAAATAGGAACCACCTACATCACCAACTAGTCCATCGTTGGAAACAAGGAACCACCAAGGACTTGATCATATGGAGGAATTTCCATTACCACCACTCTCATTCCTAGTATAACCTCATCCTAAATTACTCAATGTACCTCCACCATCATTTGTAGAACCTCCTCAAAACATCTTGTTCCTAATCAAGACAATAATTGCTCTAATTGTCTAATCACTCAAGGACTTGTTCAAGAAGTACGAAATGAGTTGCATTTCATGTTTAATTATCTTCTTGAAAGATTGGACCAAATCAACAAGTCTACTAATCCCTAGACTCGAGCACATTGTTGCTTCTTAAGCTTTGGTCACTTATTAGTATTAGTAGAATATGGCTAAATCATTCTCTTAGTTTTCAGAGATTTGTTGATCATCTCTTATGTTTTATTGAATGATAGTTTACTTGCCATATTGCATTGAGTATATGTTTGTTGGTTGAATACATATCTCATTTTAATGTTAACATTAATTGTTACATCACCATTGCTGAATTTAATCATCAGCTATACGGATCCCTCACAATTGCCTAGACGGATCCCTACTAGGAGGGAACCGTGGGATCCGTGAGACAAAAAACTATTTTTCTACTAACTTGGATCACATATGCAGGAAATTGTGCATTATACTTGTTTTCTAACCTTTGTTTTGTAGTTATTCAATCTACACTTGAAGCCTTTTGACACCCTAAAGCTAGGGGAGCTTTGTGTCAAAACAATACATTGCAAATTACTTGCAATATTAGGATTACATTTCTTGACATCCCTTTGCAAAATTGTAATCATCAAGGGGGGCACATTCGTCACTTAGACGAAATCTTTTGCAAACTTAGTTGCAAACAAACTAGATTAGTATTACTTTCTTGATGCCCTTACCTAGGGATGGACTCGTCAAGGGGGAGTAAAGACGAGATCCTATCCCGTAACTTGCCCTCTACCTCTTTTTATTTATTTCACATGTTTTTCTTAAAAACAATGTGTTGCTTTCTTTCAAGGCTCTTTTTGTTTCGACAAAAAGGGGAGAAGAAAGTAAAAACTACAAATTCAAACTTTTACGAATTTTAGCTTTTCCTTAAAAGACTAATTTACCCTCACCGTAAACAATTATAAACTACGTAAAATATAATAACGTTCGTTTAACGAAATTAAAACCTAACTTACGAATAATTAAAAACTTAACTAATATGTGTACGTGATCGACATTGTACGACGGAAGTTAAACGTCTCGCTAAATCGTTTGGGCCTTATTTCGTTTCTTGGTGAGCCCAAGATGGGCGTGTGTTTGTGTTCGGTTGGATCAAGACACCGAGAGCCCAAAAGGGCGTGGGTTTGTTTGTTCGGTTGGACCCAAGCCGAAACCCACCCCATCTAAAGCCCTAACTTATTTGTACAACTATAAATACAATCACTTAACCTCAAATTGAAACCCTAGTTTTGCTTTTTCTCTCTTTTCTTCCTATTCGGCCGAGAACCCTAAACCCTTGGTGTCGAGACTTTTGTTCCAACAAGCTAAGGTATAACAAATGTTCTTCTCGTCTTACTTTGATACGCTTAATGTTATTATGTATTGTATCGTGTTTTGTTTAGTCGAGTTGTGTTATTTTCTTGTTGGCCGAACCTTATGCAAACCGAAATCAACAAACCAATATGAATTGAACCTTGTAATATTAAGAGAACATGTAGTATATATGTATGGTTTGAATCGGATCATAGGTATGAGTCGAGTCTTGTGTATGTCGAGCCATAGGGAACCGAACAAGAACATATATATAGCCGAAACCTATGAATGATTGTAAGCATGCGTTTAAATAAGTAAAGATTATGAAAAACGTAAACCCTAAGTTGATGTGAGTCGAGACATGCATAACCGAACCATAGGATTAAGGGAAACGTGTATCATTCGTGTGTTTGTGAGTCAAGTGAGTTTGTCGATATATTAACCTACCTCGTGTTCAAGTCTTTCATGAAAATATGTGCATGCGTGTGTGTCGATGCATGCTTAAGTTGGATAGTGAGTAACTTAGGAATGGTCACATAAAATCATAAACATACATGTGTATATAAGTTGACGTATTATATGTATATGGTTAACGTATAGTTTTAGGTCATGAATGTGTCGTGGGGATTTAAACGTAAATAAATATGAATCATGTGAATTATTGGTCTCGTTGAAGGCTATGGGTCGGTATACATGCATCACGCTTATATTGTAGCGTAATTGTTTGTGTCAAATGTATGCATGTTTGGAATATAGGGGTCGACATGTGTGAGTTAATTGCATAAGGAAATGCATGAGTTTGAGTTAAATTCCGTTTGAGTTTTCATACGTTCTAGGTCAAGGTGAAAGTCATTAAAAGACGTAACATGTCAATTAAAGGCGTATTAATATGATAATAAAAGATTGGGAAAAACCCTAGAACATTAATGGGAGACGATTAGGGCTAAGAAGCTAAGTGGGCTAATTCGTTATTTCATGTGAAAATAGTAAGTTTGAGGTCATTAATAACCATTGATTTAACGTATAACTAGCTAGTATTAAGTGTGTTGGTAAACATGCATGAGTTATGATTTTATGCAAGGAGTCAAGAATCATGAATTAAAGTATTGCATGCATGGTCTCATTAAGTTGTATTCGAACAATGTTACATGTGAATCTTGGTTAATTACGTAAGGTAAAGAAGTTTGTGTAAACTATTTTGAAAAAGAGTCCAAAAATCCGTTCTTGACATTTATAAACCACATACTTTGAAAGATGATCATATAAGTCCTCAAATAAGATAATTATCATATTAAACCCTTAAGTTTACTATTTATCATTTGCAACCCATAAGTTTGGCTAAATAATGATTAATACTCTAAGAATGTTAATGCGATGAATCCGTTATAACTTTAATGATGCTAATAAGTATTAAATAAATCATAATCCGTGTAGATTCGTTGAAGGAGACGCGACGTTATATCTTCGTGATTCACTCATTCATTTGCTTTTCTCTCATTTGCGTTAAGGTACAGATATTCTGACCTTTTCAGTAAAGGTTCCTTATGATGTTCTTTTCGTTAGTTTTTCCTATTTTACTTATTAGGGTTTCCGATGCCATTGCTATGAACCCTTTTCTGATTGTGTGATCTGTTGCTTATCTGAACTTCTGTTTTATTGAACCATGCAATATCTGTTTTGAACTTGTGTTATGAAGACTCTGATATGCATATTTGTTGAACCTCACTAAGTTTAATTATGAACTTCTAAATATGAATGTATGATTTGTGATTGTGATATGAACTTCTGACTTCTGAATATCTGAATATGAACCTTATGATATGAACTATCTGATATGTTATCTGTGACCTTGTGTTGATTATGATCTGTGTCATTTATGACAATCTGTTTGACCTAAGTTAGTTGATACCTGAGCCAAATATTAACTAGTCATGGGGGTTCCATGTCCGTGTCAGTGATGCACCTCTGACATGACTCTAGGGCAGTAGAGTGATGTTCTGCCACGTCCCTTATCTGTTATATGTTATGAGCTCAAGTTATATTATATGACCAATATCTGTCTGTGGGGCGTATGGATGCATCCTAGATCTGATCTGTTATCCGATATGATTTGTCTGGTGAATGATGTCGTGTGCAATACGCGTCTTCACAAAACTCTGGGAGCTAGCTACTCCGAATTATTTCTGAGATTATTTTTATATAATTATGATGTTTCTGATATGATATGTTCTGGGCTCGTGGTAGTTAACTAAACCCTTATTTGTTACTTCTGTGTTAAGCATTCTGTTATGATTTGGTATTTTCGAGTGTTTATATTATGTATTCTGATATGATATGTTAGTGAATGTACTTATGACGTATATGTTCAACTGATTACTAGTTGCCATGCTAGGATAGGATTAATATGTTTAAACATGATTCGTATATCTGATATTATGATTAGTTATCGTCACGTGAATGCGTTGATCTGCGAGATGAATGTGCTAGTGTATAATTGAGTATTTGAAGTTAGTATGTATGATGGTTCAGATAATTTTATAACTTTGTCTATCGGTTAGTTATTTGTCTGCATATGTGACCTGCTATGTTAAAACTCTGCTGATGTTAGGATTTGATCTGAGAACTGGTTTAGCTTATGATGTCTGTTCTGGTAATTGCTAATGGCTATGTTATGACTTTGTCTATTTAGTTATAGTATGTCTACTGTGTTTTCTATCTGTATGTGAGGCTGCCATGATTTGACCGTTATTTCCGCTGCTACAATATTAAATTAAGTGTGTTAAATGTAGATTAATTGATTCGTATGAATGCCATGATTATTTTCTAGGAATTGTTTCCGTTAGTCTTTAGACTTTTCGTTTGATTTATATGTAATCTATTTTCCTAATATGTTAAGTGTCTGGCTATTCTGAAGTGTTTGCATTTGTGTCATTAATGTGCTATGAGGTGTTTAAACTGTTATGTGTTTCTTTTGGGATTTCTGTATATTTGTGCTTCCGCCGAATCCTCAGCGAATCAGTATTCTCAATTCCGTTGTGATTTCGTTATTTGTATATTTGTTTTGTTTAGCTTTTGTTTCGTTATATCTGTTCACTAAGCTTTGTAAGCTCAGCCGCATTTTCTTTTCCTGCGGCAGGTATTTAAGCATTCAAGATGAGCTTATGGGATAGCTGATCTGGGTTGAGAGTAGAGACAAGAGCAAGATTTGAAATAGGAATCTTAGATTTATTTTGGTTATTAAGTTATTTATATTTTCTTTTGTAAGTTTTGTAAAGGCTTCCGCTATTGTATAGTACTTAAGGTTCTGATATGAAACCGTATTTGTGATATCTTTACCCTTGTCGGGTTGGGGTGTTACAATTTATGGTATCAGAGCTCTAGGTTTTAGGACCCTTAGAGCTTAGGCTATGACCTGTGAGGATTGGGTAGATTTAGGATTTTCCCTTCTGCGTATTTTCTTTGCGTCCACTATCGTACTTAGACCTTGCTAATAGTTGGTTATTCTTTTAGATGGTTATCCCTCGTCGTTCTAGTTCACCTGATAGGAGCAAACAAGGACCAGCTAGGCAACATAAGGAGAGGATGAGGTGGACCGTTGTTATTGCTAAAGGCTGCAAGAGGTTTGGTAGAGTGAAGCGGACCAACAGGAGGGTACGAGTTCCGGCTAGTATGTAGCCATGCACAATTGAGGAGAAGCTGACCTTAAAGGACGTAGACGGAAAAGTAGTAAAGGAGTACGAAACTAAAGTTGTTGACAACCAAGGTTTCACCACTAGGTATCATGATAGATGTCCCGAGTTCTTTGAAGATGGAGGAGTAGGTTGGACTAGGAGTCGCGATTTGTATGCTTTCGTGGACCGTGTGCCGGAAGAGGAAGAGAGGAATCGGAGAAGTGACTTTGCTAGCCGCTTATTACCGCAGCGCGAAGGAAATAAGAACGGATGGATAAGTGAGGATGTTGGATATTAGTTTTCACATACACATCAAACCATAACACAAAGTGGTGTATAAATGGAATTCTAGAGAGAGAAAGTTAGAGGTTTAGGGAACTTAGTGAGAGAAAGTGAAAGATATTATTATGAGCTCCAACTCTCTACCTTGGGAGGTAGAGAGTATTTATAGTCTTACATAAATCGCCACACATCGGGCTGTGGATCAGGCATACAGTGGGTAAAGACCCGTCCGTCCTCCACGGTGTTACTTAACTAAATACTACTTAACATAAAAGAACTACGACTACGAGCTTTCTAACGATTACATATACTTGAGGTGACCGACTCTTTAATACCTAGAATTTCTAATTCCTAACAATCTCCCCCTAAGGGAGGTCACCTCAATCATGTACCAAAATTACATTGAATACAAATAGATATTACATTAAAAATTGTTCTTGCATTCTTGATGTAGTCCTTTGCTTCTAAGCTCGTAGTCATTGATTCTTCACATTGCATGTTTGGTTATTCCAAGTGGAGGTCTTTTACTGATCCACGTGATAATAATTTTGAGCCATCTTTTGAGATCATCAGCTATCAAAAATCTCTGACACATCCTTTGTGGTATTGGTATTATGTGATGTTGTGACTTTAGGACCGACATGCTCACATTCTGGATCATGATATCTTCTCATCAGAGTAGCGGAAGCATTTGTTGAATCATGATATTGGC